>JAHGAU010000007.1:0-1200000 GCA_019925105.1 Niebla homalea
ATCGTTTTGACCGGTAAATAATAAATTATTAAATAACCGGGATTTAGCGGTTTCCAGTAATCCAAATACCACGGAACGGTATTAATCCATAGTTAATAAGAGATTTTTATAAAAAATTTCATTATTTTCCTAGGATATAGTATTTTCCTCGGTAATATTATAATTAAGGGTAAATCCATAAGTCCGTAATTTAAAAACGAAGTTAATAGGCCGTGGTGGGGTATTGGTACCAGTAAAGAATAAGTGATTTTTCGTTAATTTAATAGTTTTATTAAATAAGGTATTAATAGGTAAATCGGAATCCGAAGTTAAAAATAAATTTATCAATATATCTAAGTTGATAATTTAATCCTTAGGTTTTAATAGACTGGGTTAAAGGGTATAAGCCCTTAAAAGGACAAGGGCTCGAGAAAAGGTAATAATACCACTTAATTTAATAGTATAATTCATAGGTGGGGACCAGGTAAAATCGGTGTTAATACCGTATATTACTAAGCCATTAAGTAAAGGGCTTTGGTAATCGTCCTTAGATAAATCCTGGTATAAAAGGCTTAAAAAAAAAGCGTAATAATAAATCTTTAAGTTCATTTAAAGAATATAATAAATCCTTAAAATCATTATCGGATAAATTATTAGCGAGTTCTTCGTTAGATTTACTAAAAAAAGGTTATTAATATATATATTTAAATAAAAGATAAAAGTAATAAAAGTAAAAATAAAAAAAGGGTAAAGTAAAATATAAAAAAGGTATAAAAAAAAAAGGGTAAAAATCATAAGTTAAAAAATAAATATAAATAATAAATAATAAATAACAAAGAAAAATAAAGATAACTTACTTTTCTGACTGATTTTTTGTAAATCTTAATATTTTAGTAAATAAAGTAAAAGATAATTTAATATATTTATACTTTGGACGGTTCCCTGAAGTAAATAACCTGGTATTCCATAAATAAATAAATATACCAAGCCAAACCTCGGTATAAAAGTGGATTATATCCAGACCAAGATATATTATAAACGGTTTTTCGTTCGTAATGTTACCGGTTTCTTTGCGGTTTATATATTCTAGTGAATTCCGGCTTACGGTACTTAGCTTATTAATTAAAACCGCTTTTTTAAATAAAGCCTTAATTGATTTTATTATTAAATATAATAATAAAATCGATAATTACTTTAGATCGTTCGATTTTAAAGTCGGTTTTACCGGTGGTTTTAACCAAGACCGGGCTATAACTGGATTAAAATTCGATAAATAAGTAACCTAGCCGGTACGGGCAACCTAGGCATTAGCCTTGAATTTTTCCGGTTCCGTAATCATTATATTCATATTTTCGGTAACCGTTTTAATCCGTTCCGTTAATTTCCTCATCTCAATTATATAAATAAGGGCCGGGATATCCGTAGTATTATCGTTATTATCGGTATTATCGGTATTAAATACCTTAAATAAATAACGATTGGAGCCTCCGGTATATAATTATTAATAATTAACGGAAATCCATTATATATTCGATCCTGGTTGGTTTTTTCAATAAAAACCACCCTGTTTTTGGGGCTTATAAATATTAGGGTGATCGTTCCGGTAATAAGTCGTTATCGTATTCGGGGATAAGTAAATATAAGTGCAGTAATTATACTTTAAACCCGAAGAAATAAGTAATAAAGGTAAAGGGGTAATAAATCTATCCGGAATATCAATATTATCTAAGTAATTCTCAGTAATATAAGTAAAAATCTTATTCCGGGTAGAAAAGGCAAGCTAAGGGTATTATTTATTAAGGTGGCCGCGTAACTCCTGGAATCGGATACCGTATTTATAATCACGGTAAATTAATACCTTATAATCAGATAAATAAAGGAAGGCCTTTTCGGTAAGGGCTTGAGGTAAGTCTATTATATAAATGGATATAAATAAAATATAAATAAAAGGTAAAGGTAAAGGTAAAGGTAAAGGTGATTAAAGGTGGAAGTAGGTAAAGGTAAAGGTGGGTAAAGGTAAAGGAGGATAAAGGTGAAGGTAGATAAAAGTAAAGGTAGATAAAGGTAAAGGTAGGTAAAGGTAAAGGTAAAGATAAAGGTAAAGGTAAGGTAAAGGTAAGGTAAAGGTATAAGTAACAGTGAAGGGTAAAGGGTAAAGGGTAAAAGGTAAAGGGTAAAAGGTAAAGGGTATTTGGTTTGCTTAAGTATTGAGTAGATTGAGTGATTTGAGTGTAATGAGAAAAACAGAAATTTAAGGGGGGGGAAGGGTGATTATATAGATAAATTATTAGCCAAGCCTTTACCAAGAGAATTATGAATTATAGGGCTTAAACAAGGCCGAGACCGGGCTTAAACAGCTAAAAACCTTAATAATATAAAAATAACTAAACTAATTATTATTAATAGTAATAATATAATAATTTAAATGGTAGTATAATAATTTAAAAATAAAAATTTATTTATAAATTATTCTTATATTCAGACGGATATTAAGGCCGAGTCTTAATACCTTAATATAAGGAGGTAACGTTAATTATTACTTTATATTAAGAAATATTAAGACCTTTATATTATTAATAAAATATTATAAATAAAATAAATATTTTTTTTTATTTAAACTTTAATAACTTATCCTTAATAAAATACAGATTAAAGTTATTCCGGTATTATTATAAAGCCTTTTTTTCCGGCTACTTTTTGAATTTAATAATTATTATAAAAGATTAAAAATAAGCTGGATATACCTTAAAACCTTAAGGAATTATTAAATAAACCCTATTAATTAATATTATTGTAGCCGTTAATGGACGGATTTTTATTTTTCCGATATTATTAAAAAGCGAAAAATTATATAAAAAAAGTTAAATTATTACTTTTTCCCGAGGAATAACCGATTAAAAAATAATAATTAACGTTAAGAAGCAAACTTAAATTTTTACCCTCTAAATTCCCAAAGTTAATAAAATTAATAATTAAATAATTACTCCTCGGATGAACCTCGGAGGTATCGGGATTAATAGGCCGTATTAAGATCTATACCTTTTATATATAAAGTTAATAAATCCGGGCCGGTTTTATCTTCAAAAGAATTATCCGTAAAAATAACTCTTTAAAAGGTTAAGTCCGAGAAGGCCGAGTTAGGGCCGGGAGGGCAAATGACTCTTTGGAGGGTGGAAAGAGTCACCACTAGGTGATAGGTTTCCCCGGGAGGGGGAATGATTGCGTGGAGCCTATAAGCGATGAGTACTAGGTAATAGTTTTATATTTAACTTTATCCTTTAAACCTTTTTTATTTACTTTTTAATATTTAACTTTATTTATTAATATTCCTATTTTACTTTTTATTTTTTAATTAACTTTTTCTTCTTATTATTTTTTTTTTCTTATTATTTCTTTTAATCTTTATTAAATAAACTTATTTAAACCTTTTTATTATTTATTTATATTTATCTTTTTTTTATTATATTTATTTTTACCCCTTACTTTTTACTCTTTACCCTTTACCCTTTATTATATATTTTATATTATTTACCTTTTAATACTTAACTGTTATTATTTATTTAAACCTTTTATTATTTTTTTTATATATTTATTTAAAAAGTTAATTATTTATTTATGCTTTATTATTTAATTAATTTTTTATTATTATTATTTATTATTTATTAAATTATTTACCCTTTATTAATTAAATAATTATTTATCCTTTGATATTTATTTAAACGTTTTTTATTAATTAATAATTTATATCTATTTATTTAATTAGTTATTTAATTTTTATTATTTTATTTAATCTTTATTTAATAATATTAATATTTTATTTTTTAACCTTTTATTATCTATTTAAACCCTTTAATATTTACTTTTTATTACTTAATTAATTCTTTAATTTTTATTATTTAATTTATCCTTTATCCTTTATTTTTTATTTAATTATTTATCCTTTATTATTTAAGAAACTATTTACCCTTTTTTATTTAATTAATTCTTTACCCTTTAATATTTAATTATTGATTTATCTTTTATTATTATATTAATTATTTATACTTTATTTATTATATTAATTATTTACGTTTTATTATTTAATTAATTATTTACCCTTTATTATTAAAGTAATTACTTACCCTTTATTATTGAATTATATCTCTTATTATTTAATTAATTATTTACTACCTATTATTTAACTACCTATTTACTCTTTATTATTTATTTAATTCTTTATCTAACTATTTATTCTTTAATTATTATCGTTTTTTTTTCTATAATTTATTTTTCTTCTATAATTTATTTTTTTACCCCTTATATTTAATTAACCCTTTACCTTTTATTATTTATTTAATCATTTTTTATTATTTTCTTAACTATTTACTTTCTGTTTTATTATTTAGTTATTTATTTAACTTTTATTATTCAATTAATTACTTACCTTTTATTATTTAATTAAGTTTTTACTTTTTATAATTTAATTAATTATTTACCCTTTATAATTTAATTAACTATTTATATTTTATTATTTAATTAATAATTTACTTATTATTATTTAAGTAATTACTTACTTTTATTATTTAAGTTTATCCCCTATTATTTATTTAATTAATTATTATTTATTATTTAATTAATTATTAACCCTTTTTTTGCTTTATTTAATTCTTTACCTTTTATTATTTAATTATTATTTTCTGTTTTTTTTTTATTTTAATTTTTTCCCTTTCTTTATTTAATTAACCACTTATAGTTTATTATTTAAATAATTACCCTTTATTATTTTAAGTTATTCTTTACCCTATATTAATTATATTTGATTATTTAACGTTTATTATTTATTTAATTATTTACCTTTATTAATTAATTATTTATTTACCCTTTATTAATTATTTTATTTACCCTTTATTATTCAATTAATTATTTACCGTTTATTATTTAGTTTATTATTTACCCTTTATAATTTAATTAATTATTTACCCTTTATTATTCAATCACTTATTTACCCTTTTTAATTTTATTAAGTATTTACCCTTTATAATTTAATTAATTATTTACCCTTTATTATTCAATCACTTATTTACCCTTTTTAATTTTATTAAGTATTTACCCTTTATTATTTACCCTTTATCATCCTTATTAAGTAGGGCCTTAATAGTTAAATAATTAATAATCTTCTTAATATAAAAAGGTTTTTACCGGTTAAAGGTTATAAATAATAAGGGTTAAATCAAGTAAAGATTTTATTAAAAGTCTTAATATAAAAAGGCGATATTAATAACTATTCTATATTAAGATATTTGAGTAATTAATTAAATAAAAAATTAATAAGGGAAAAGAAATAATTATTATTATTAAATTAATAATAACTTTATTAATATATCCCAGATTATAGTAATTCCGGTATTATTATAACCGTTATTTTTTATATTATTTTTTTAAATTAAAATATAAATAAAAAGGATTAATAATACTCCGGATATACTTAAAAAAACCGTAAAATTAAAACTATTAAATATATAACTTAATACTATAATAAATAATAATAAACGGATTTTTATTTTTTTAATATTATTAAAAAACTCTTAACTTAAGCTATAAAGTTAAATTATTAAATTTTATAAAGGAATAACGGGTTAAAAAGTAAGCTTTAATATTAAGAAACGAACTTAAATTTAAACCTTTAAAATTTTAAAACGTAATAAAATTAATAAGTAAATCGCCCGTTAACCGTTTAAAGCTAAATAAAACTCATTTTAAAGTCCGTATTAAGATTTATACTTTTTATATAGAAAGTTAAGGATTCTATAAAAAAAACCCCCTTTAATAAATCACTTAAAAAAATAATTTATTAAAAGGTTTAACGGCGTATCGCGGAATTCCCCCCGGGTAAGGAAATAATTTATTAAAGGGTTAAGTAAATAATAATTAAATAGTAGTTTAATTAATTATTTATATTTTATTATTTACTTAATTCTTTATTCTTAATTATTTAATTAATATCCCCTTTTTTAATCTTAATTACTTTTTAACCCTTTATTATTCAATTAACCGTTTATTCTTTATTATTTATTAAATATTTTTTATTATTTTATTAATTTTTTACTTTTTATTATTTAACTTTTATTATTTAACTTTTATTATTTATTTAAATTTTTTATTATATATTTAAATATTTACTTTTTATTATTTAATTAAACATTTATTTTTTATTATTTATATATTTATACTTTATTTTTTAATTAACTCTTAATCCTTTTTTATTAAATTAATTATTTACCATTTTTTATTTTATTATTTATTTACTTAATATTATTTATTTAATTTTTAATTATTTCTTAATTACTTTATTATTAATTATTTATTTTTTATTGTTTAATTAATTAATTAATTAACTTTTATTATTTAATTAAATGTTTTATATTTATTATTTATTTTATTGTTTACTTTTTATTATTTAAATAATTATTTATCCTTTATTTTTTATTTAACTTTTTATTATTTATTTAAATATATATTCTTTTTTATTTAATTACTTATTAACCCTTTATTATTTAATTTATTAATTACTTTCTATTACTTATTTATTAACCTTTTATTACTTAATTAATTATTTACCTTATATTATTTAAATAATTATTTACTTTTTATTGCTTAATTAATTTATTTCCTATTTATAATTTAATTAATTATTAACTTTTTATTAATTTATTAGTTATTTACCTTTTATTATTTAATTTATTTATTATTTATTTTCTATTATTTAATTTATTGTTTTCCCTTTATTATTATAGTTATTATTTTCTTTTTATTATTATAGCTATTATTTACCCTTTATTATTTAAGTTATTATTTACCTTTTATTATTTAATTTTATTTTTTATTATTTAATTAATTATTTATTATATATTATTTAATTAATTATTAACCCTTTAATATTTAATTAATTATTTTCTTTTAATTTTTTATTTAATTATTTACCTTTTATTATTTAATTATTATTTCCTTTTTTTTTAATTAATTCTTTCCCTCTTTTTATTTAATTAATTATTTACTTTTTAATTAATCTTTAATTTTTAATTAAATAATTTAATAAAAAGCTTAATAAAGGGCTTAATTTAGGGCTTAAAAAAGGGCTTAATAAAAGGCTTAATAAAGGTCTTATTAAGGGTAAAGTAAGGGTGCAGGTAAAGGGCTTTACTCAGCTCTCGGAATCTCCATGTAAATCACGGTGTTTTTGGGCCTGTTACGGTGGGGGCACCCGGTGAAGTGCTTGCTGAGAGGCCTGGTAAAGGGCCTGGTAAAGGGCTTAGTAAAGGGTTTGCTGGGGGTGCAGGTGCGGGTGTAAGTAAGGGTGGTGGTGAGGGTAGTGGTGCACTTGCAGGTGAGGGTAGTGGTGCACTTGCAGGTGAGGGTGCAAGTGAGGGTGGTGGTAAGGGTGGTGGTGAGGGTGGTAGTGAGGGTGGTGGTGCACTTGCAGGTAAGGGTGCAAGTGAGGGTGGTGGTGAGGGTAGTGGTGCACTTGCAGGTGAGGGTGCAGGTGAGGGTGCAGGTGAGGGTGTAGGTGAGGGTGCAGGTGAGGGTTCAAATGAGGGTGGTGGTAAGGGTGCGGTGGTGGTGAGGGTAGTGGTGCACTTGCAGGTGAGGGTGCAGGTGAGGGTGCAGGTGAGGGTGCAGGTGAGGGTGCGGTGGTGGTGAGGGTAGTGGTGCACGTGCAGGTGAGGGTGCAGGTGAGGGTGCAGGTGAGGGTGCAGGTAAGGGTGCAGGTGAGGGTGTAGGTGAGGGTGCAGGTGAGGGTGCGGTGGTGGTGAGGGTAGTGGTGCACTTGCAGGTGAGGGTGCAGGTGAGGGTGCAGGTGAGGGTGCAGGTGAGGGTGCAGGTGAGGGTGCGGTGGTGGTGAGGGTAGTGGTGCACTTGCAGGTGAGGGTGCAGGTGAGGGTGCAGGTGAGGGTGCAGGTGAGGGTGCAGGTGAGGGTGCAGGTGAAGGTGCAGGTAAGGGTGCAGGTGAGGGTGTAGGTGAGGGTGCAGGTGAGGGTGCGGTGGTGGTGAGGGTAGTGGTGCACTTGCAGGTGAGGGTGCAGGTGAGGGTGCAGGTGAGGGTGTAGGTGAGGGTGCAGGTGAGGGTTCAAATGAGGGTGGTGGTGAGGGTGGTGGTGAGGGTGCAGGTGAGGGTGGTGGTGAGGGTGCAAGTGAGGGTGGTGGTGAGGGTAGTGGTGCACTTGCAGGTGCACTTGCAGGTGAGGGTGCAAGTAAGGGTGCAGGTGAGGGTGGTGGTGAGGGTAGTGGTGTACTTGCAGGTGAGGGTGCAGGTGAGGGTGCAGGTGAGGGTGCAGGTGAAGGTGCAGGTGAGGGTGCAGGTGAGGGTGCAGGTGAGGGTGCAGGTGAGGGTGCAGGTGAGGGTGGTGGTAAGGGTGGTGGTGAGGGTAGTGGTGCACTTGCAGGTGAGGGTGCAGGTGAGGGTGTAAGTGAGGGTGCAAGTGAGGGTAGTGGTGCACTTGCAGGTGAGGGTGCAAGTGAGGGTGGTGGTGAGGGTGGTGGTGAGGGTGGTGGTAAGGGTGGTGGTGAGGGTGGTGGCAGGTGAGGGTGCAGGTGAGGGTGGATCACCTTTGGTGGTAAAATCTTAATCCTTTCACTTCTCAACAACCACCCTATAAAATTTTATCAACAGAGGCTTGTTTGAATGCGCTTACTTCACTCTACAACTCTTATATATAAAGTTAATGGATTAAGTAAATAACTTTAAAGATGCACTGAAATGTAGTATCCGTACTTCACATAAAGTTCAGATCCAAGACTTGGCAGATGACTCACTGCATGCAGCCTCTCCTATTGGTCAGCTATCCGTACTTCATATGAAGTCCAGATATTAATAGTGTTAGTCCTTTTTTTAATTTAATTTATTATTTACCCTTTATTAATTAATTAATTACCTTTTAATATTTAATTAATTCTTTACTTTTTATTATTTACTTTTTTTTATTAAATCTTTATTTTTTATTTACGTTTTTTATTATTTATTTAATTAATTATTTTTTTTATTTAATTAATTATTAACTTTTTATTATTTATTTATTTACGCTTTATTAAATAATTAATTACTTACTTTTTATTATTTAATTTTTATTATAAATTTAATTATTTATTTTTTTCTTTAAGAGCTTTTAATCTTTTATTATATAATTAATTATTTACCTTTTATAGTTTTTTTATTATCCTTTATTATTTAATTAACTATTTCTTTTTTATTTTTAAATTAAGTATTTTAATTTTATTATTTAATTAAATTTTATCCTTTCTTATTTAATTAAGTTTTATTTTTTTATAATATACCCTTTTTTATTTATTATAAAACCTTAAACTATTTATAAGAAAAATATAAATAATATATAAATAAATATATATATATCTTTTTATATTTCTTAATTATATAATTAATTTTAAATATATTTTAAATAATATATAATTTTTAAAGAATAAATTTATTTTAGTAATATAAGTTTTTAAGAAACCCTATAATTTAATCGCTAGATTTAACAATAAAGAATAAGGTTTATTTATAATAAATAATCCTTTTTTTTTCCGGTTAATTTTGAATCCTAAGTTCCTTAGAGTGAATTTATTAAAACTATATATAATCTCCCTAAATTTATTTAAATTATATCTCCGGCGTTATTTAAAAAAATAATTAAATTTTTAGAAATATATTTATTTTAATTTAATTTAAAAAAATAATATTATTTAATAAACGTTATAAAATATATTATAATAATAATATTATAATTAATAATCCTTTTATTTAATTATTAATAATTTTAATAATATTAAAATTAACTATAAAGAAAATAAAGATAATAAAAAAATATATTATTATATATAATTATTAAAATACCCGTATTTAAATAAATAATAAAGAGTAAATAAAGTAATTATAATTATTAAATCCTTTTTTAATTAGCTATTAAGTATTATATATAATAACTTATATTACCTTTAACCCTTTTCCCCTTTATGCCCCCCTTCCTCCCCTGGTTTCCGACCCGGCCATCTTATATAATCTTACTTATACCGTATAAAGCCTTAAGTTAAACGTTTATTTATATACCGTAATCTTTAAAGTAAAGAAGGATACGTTATTATAAGCTTTAAATACGGGGGGAAGGTAATTATTAATAACTTAATATTTCCGGTATTTACGTTTATTAACGTAGTATAAATTAATAAAAAGGCGTACCAGATTCTTACGCTTATTTACTTAATATCCTTCCCCGGGCACTAATAATAACCGGATATAAAACTTAACCTGCTTATTACTTATATCCTTTTAAAGGTTAATATAATTTACGTTATAATAATTATATATAATTTTCTTATTATTAAAGCCGCCTTTTATAATAACGATATTATTTATAGACTCCTTAAAGATATAATAATTAATCCTATTATAAAGGTCTTTAAACCTAAATATAATATTAACGTAATCTATAAGTAATCCGCTTCCTTTTTAAGTATTTAATAAAATACTTTTTAATTTAAAATGCCACTTATTAAAAATAATTAAGTTATGAAACGTATATAGTAACGGTATAATAAAGCGACTTTACGTAATTTCCGGTTTATTAATATTAGTATCCTTAATAATAATAATATCTTTATTAATAAACTTAAACGGATTATATTACGTACCGGCGCCCCTTTAATTATCTTTAATAATTATATTTTCTTTAAAATTACCTATTTATTTATCGCGTATTTCCTTAATATTAATATAGAAATAATTTAATATTATATATAACCTTATATTAATTAAAATATATATAGAAAAAAAGGGAGATAAAAAGAACTTATACTTATAATTATTAAAAGGCTTACGTATCTCCTTATTCCTTAATTTAATAAAAAGATTTTAAATAAGCTAAGTTCTTCCTTTCTATATAGTCTATAATTAACGAATATACGTATCTTTTTTAATAAAGAAGATGCGTTTAATAATATTAATAATTATATTATTAAGAACTTGGGGTCTAACCGTAAAAAAACCCTTAATAATCGTTTATTTATAATTAATAATATAAAATATTATTTGCTTATAAAAGTAAAATCGGAAAATACGGGAGTTAAAATTAAATCCGTTTAAGAATAAGCTTAATACGGTAAAAATATCCAAATTATTTTTATTAATAATTAACTAGTTATAAAAGTATTAATTATTTAATATAATAATTATGTATAATATAAATGATTAATAATTAATAATATTAAATAAAAAGATAAAATAAAAAGGATTACGTATAAAATATATAATTAAAAATAAGAACTATTAATTATATAAAATATAAAAAAATAAAAAAAAAGAGAAATAAAAAGAAATAAGTAATTATTTAGCTTATATGTTAATACTATTTATTAATCTTAATAATTTATATATACTTATTTTTTATTATTATTTACTTATATTTACTTATATTTATTAAGATATATTTACGGAAACTATATATAGTCTTAAATTAAAGTAAATATAAATAATATTACTTACGGGGATATAAATCTATAATTACCGGTATTTATCTTTCTTAAACCTTAAGGTTATTTAAGATAACTTAAAACCTTTATTATTAATTATATTTACGCTTATTAAAAGCTTTAAATAATAAAGTTCTTTTATCCGATTAATCTAATAATATATTATCCGGACCGTATTTAACCTTAAAGGGCGGCTAAAGAATTAATAATTATATATGAATTACTTAAGGTAAGTAAAATATTACTTTATTAGATCCGTATTTAACGTTGGGCCCCTTAATTACTAAATTAATTTAAACGATTCCGGGTAATTTTAAGTAATAATTACCTAATAATAATAGAATATAAATTATAAATATTAATATTTAAACTTACCTTTTTATTAATAAATAAAAAAAGGCTAATTATAACGATAATATTTAATCTTAAATTTAAATTAAATAGATTGCCAGAAGTAATTTATAAAGTCCTTATAACGTTATTATATATAGTTTTTATAAGGAAAAAAGATTATTTAATAATATTAAAAAAAGTATAAGATATAGCTTTAATTTTATATAGTTAATCGTTATTTATATAAGGTTAATATTTTAATATTTTTTATAATATTTAACCGAATAAAATATATTACGTTATTAAATATAATCGGTTAAAGAAAAGGAACCGGCTTTTTTTATAACCCTTATTTATTATATATAAACTTATAATCTTTTAGATTATTAAAAATTACTAAATATTCAATTAAAGACTTTTTATTTATTTTATTTATAAATTATAATAATATTAACGTAATACGAGACTTTTAATTTATAATTAAACCCGACTTTTTTATATAATTTATATAAGGAATACGCTTAATATTATTAAACCCTTTATATATAATCCTATAATATCCTTAAATAAACTTATTAAAAAAAGAGGTTAATAATTATTATAAATAACCCTTTAAAATAAGAAAACCGGCTATTTAACGGATATTTTTAATAAGAAAATTATTACGGTAATAACAATCTTAATTAACGGTTCAACGGGGTGATAGGATTATTATATAAATTATATATAGTTTATCCCTCCCTATATAACTGGTCTCTTAATTATATAAAGTAAAGCCTTACGGAGTATTTATATAAATTACGTATTGGATAAAAGGGTAATCAAAATTTATACTTAAAATTAATATAATAATTAAAATAAAATACTTAATAAAAGTACTTTATATATTTATAATATTTTATCTTTTTATATTTAAAAGCCTTATATAATAAAAGCCACTTTAAATTTCTTCCGTAAATTAAATATTAAGGGCTTTTTAACGGACATAATAAAGTATCCGTATTATCCTTTTTTTTATGGGTAATTATTAATAATATTTTTTCTTATAGAAATTAATAATTACTTGGATTAATTATTAATTAATATTAATATTAAATATAAACCGAAATAATATACTTAAAAACTAAATATAATACTATAAGTTAAAATAATTATTATTATTTTAATAAAGGGTTAAACGTATTAAGAATAAAGATTATTAAAGATTTAGTTTTATAATTAATAATAATATAATTATTAAATAAATAAAAAAGTATTTAATTTAACGAAATATTATTAATAATCCTAGGTTTTTTTAATAATTTAATACCATAAGGATTAAATAAGCTTTATTTAGAATTAATCGATTTAACCGGTTAATTTAATAAAGCCGGTAAAGGAAACTTAAAAAATTAAAAAAAACCGTAACGTTTATATTAATAAAAATTAACTTAAAGACTATATATAATTATTCTTTTATCTAATTTATTTAATTAAAATATTAATAAAGAACTTTTTACTCTTAATAATATTAAAAAAGATTTTATCGTAATAAAATTAAAGGAAATATAATTATAATTATTTATAAGGTTAATAATAAGGAAAATATAATATATAAAATAATCTTTCTACCTCCTATAAGTATTATAATAACCGTCTTAAGTAATAAGTGAACGATTAACCATAAAGTATCCCTTTATATAAAATTTTAAAATATTATAATAAAATTAAATAATTATTAAAGTCCGGCTTTAATCGTAGATTAAGTTTAAAGTTACGAACGGACTTTTAATCGTAAATTAAAAATAAATTATTTTTATATTAAAAACTACTTTATAAAGGTATTTACCGGCCGTTTTTAATTAAATATAATTTAGATAAAGTCTTATATATAATATAGTTAATATTAATTCTTATTTAAGTTATAGAATTCCTTAAATAAATTATCGTTTAATTTAAACGTAAGCGATAGGGTATTATTATAATAATTATAATTTATACGGACTATATATATAGCTTAAATATAATAAACGTTATTAATAATCCCTATAATAAAATTCTCGTTTAATTTTATTCTTTTAAGATTAAAATCCAAAGAATTATCCGGGAACCTTTATTAAAATATAATTTTATAAAATTAATAATTTAATCCTTAAAGAAACCGTTAATTAAAAGCGATAATTATATATCGTTAAAATTACGGGTTTAACTAAACTTTTAATAATTATATAATATACTTCTTAATATATAAAAAAAAGCTATTTAATAATTATATTTATAAATCGGAGAAAAATAGGAAGTTTTATAAGGTATTTATTAATATATAATTATAAAGGAAATAAAGAAAAGAAAATATATAGATTAAATAACGGATAACGAGATCCCCCAATTAAAGAAGTAAGAACCATATAATTAATCGGAACCCTATACGTTAAAACGATTTATAATAACCTAAAATAACTATTAATAGCCCTTATAAAATATAAATATTATAAAGAGTCTCTTAATTATATTATAAAAGACTTAATAGCTTTTTACGTTAAAATAATAATTTTATAGTTATATAAATTAAGATCGTAATTAACTATAAAAACTATTAATATTAATTAAGGTAATTTTTAATCTTTATATAATTTAAATTAAGGTTAATATTAAAAGCTAATAAATCCTTAAAGGACTCCGGCGTAAAGAATTAATTATATAAATTAATATTTATATATAATTATTTAAAAAGCTTATTTTATATATTATTTAATTTATTACGTTAATCCTTAAGGAAACTTTATCCAGGCTTTTTCTCCGTAAAATTATTTTATAATAAGGAGACGGGAAACCGTTATAACTTAATTAAATTAAAGAATAAATTTTTAAATAGGATTTTTAAAGCTTATCGGAATATTAATTATAATCCTTTTTATTAATAGTTAATTTATAACTTAAAATAAGTATAGTTAATTTATATAAAGTTATCTGAAATCGTTATAACGGGGAATTATATAGAATTATTATTAATAATCCAATATATAAGTTATTAATAACTTAATTCCGTTATTAAACTTAAAATATTATTAATTAAATATTATTAATATTATTTTAATATAAAATCCTATAATTATAATTAAGGATATTAATATTAATAAAGATATAAATAATAATTAAAAAGGAATAATTATATATAATAAATTATATTACTTAAAAAAGGACGGAACTCTATAACCGTAATTTAAACTTTATTCTTATATAAAGCTTAATAAATATTATATATAATAATTAATAATAAGAAAATATTTTATATATATAATTAATAAATTAAGCTAATTAAAAGTTAATTAATTACTTTATATAATATCCGTATATATAATTAAATATTTCTATTTTTTTTATTTAAGTTATTATTATTATTAATCTTATAAAGATATTTATTAAAGCTTATATAAAATAAATTAATTATATATAATTTTTTTATAGTTTTTAAAATTTATTAAATATATATTTAAAGCTTATAATTATAATAGAAAAACCGAGAATATAAATAATAATTTAATTAACGGAGGATTTATATAAGGAAAATTAATAATAAACTTTAAAGGTTTATATATTTACTTAATATTATTATTTTTTAGACTTTAATAAAAAAGATTATTTATAAATAATTAAAGTAAAAGCTATTTAAGTAACGTAATATTACCCGATTTATAATATACTGACTTAACTTAAAATAATAACGGTAACGTAAGTATTTTATATAATTTAATATACCTTTATTAATTAAGACCTTTATTAATAACTTTTTGGATTTTTTATTTATATTAATTAATACTATATATAATTATAATTACGAAGATTTACTATATATAATTATTTTTAATAAATCGTTAAATATTTTTTTATTTACGGATAACCCTTTTAAGAATAATATAATATTAATATTAAATAATTAAGAAGAAGTTTAAGCTTTATAAAGTTAAAGATCTAAATTAAGTTTTTTAAATTATTTTTCTTAATTATATTAACTTTATTAATAAAAGTTATTTAAACGTTAACGTATATAATTTATTATTAAGAAATAAAAAAGAATAATTATTATAATAAGATTAACTTTAAACTATTAATATAATAAATATTAAAAGAATAACTATATATTAATTATTTTAATTATTTTTTTAATTAATTTTACTTTTTTTTTAAGTTTAACCTTATACGTTTTAAAGATATATTTTATAATTTTCTTTTTTATTTAATTATATATAGTCGCTTTATTATTATAATATAATAAAGTATACTTAAAGAATTCCTTAACTTAAAGGCCTTTAATTAACGGATTATATAATAAAAGAAATATTATATCCAAAAGAAAAAAGAACTTAAAAAGATAATCTTATTTATTATATTTTAAACTTAATACTTTTTAATTATATATTAATCTTAAAAATATCGCTTAATATTTTTAATTATAATATAATATTAATACTTTATATAAAAAATTACTTTATATTGGGGGAGGTATTATAACTTAACGTTCTTTATATTGTAAGAAAATAAAAAGAATAAGTAAATATAATTTATAAAAGTTAAAGTAAACCGGATATAATCTAAGTATATAAAATATAATCGTAAAAAGTATATATTAAAAAAAATAATTTATAATATTTTATATAAATTTAACCTTAAAAACTTAAGTTAAACTATATAAAGTTACTTTTTATATTTTAAATAAGAAATATTATGAATAATATTTCTTTAATAATGGCTTTATAAAATTTTATTAATAAAAGCTTATTTAAATACGTTTACTTTCCTCTATAACTTTTATATAAAAAGTTAATAAATTAAGTATTTAGTTTTTAAGATATATTAAGATAAAATATCCGTATTTCACATAAAGTTCAGATTTAAGACTTAATAGATAACTTACTATATACAGCCTCTCCTATTGGTTAGCTATCCGTACTTCACATGAAGTCCAGATATTAATAGTGTTAGGGCGTTATGCAGGGTCCATCATTTTTGCCACGAATACCAGTCTGGGAGGAGACCGAACCGAACCGTGCCATTCAAATTCCGCCCCCAATTGATGAATTCAACGTCAGCATTCAGCACCGATGTGTTCCTGTTCAAGCTCTGCGTTACCTTGATGACTTTGTCATGGTCTATGCTATGCAAGGCGGACGCACGATCTGAAGGCAGGAACAGCCGGATGTAGACAGCCCATCTGTGAAGTTCAGTATTGGTATCGACCCCTCAGTACTTTCGCTTTTGCTGGGGCTCAGTACTCCGTGGCCGGCGGTAGCCTGCTAATACATGCCGCCTTTCAAAATTGGCTTATTTGCATCTTATGTGAAGATTCGAGGCAGCAATAGTGAGGACAGAACTCTAACCCCGCATCATGCATGCAGCGTTGATGCGGAGTTATAGGAGCCTTCGAGTTTTACGATTCATTCGCTCCACTGCAGGATGACATCCCAGTGTAAATCAGGGTCGGAGTATTTCAGCATCATACGTTCTTGCTAAGTTGGCTGCGCTTAGCAATCCTGGTGGACGTCCGGCTCAAATAACGAATCTCGCTTATTTCCCCAGGAAGTTTAGCAAAAGCCCCTTTCTCACAAATCCGAAGGACTCCGCACACTCCACCTCTTCTCCACCTTGGCAGCTGAGCACGAGGCATAAGTCAGATGCATCTTGATATAGTACGCTGGGTGTTCGTCCAATTGCACCACTACACTCACTATTCAGCTTGCTCGGCCATCCTAGTGCATCAGGGTAGCCTCAGTGTCAATGCGTCTGCATCAGCGCGACGAGTCCCGTAAAGACGTCGACTGTGAGATCTACCAAGTGATCCTCAATGCGATAACATCGTCCAATGTGAGCTCTTGTTGAGGGGCTTGATGCAATTCGGCACTCTCCACAATTTAAGTGCTAGTGGCAACATCGCGATTCAACGACGTCAAACCTTATTTTGAGAGATGCTCCCGAGAGAGACCGAATGCTGAGTGGTATTGCCTTCTCATATATGAGCTGAGCGGGTTTGCGCAAATTTCCCTTCTTTGTACCTTGCTATTTAGCGTGTCTTTCACATTTGAGCAAATTTATCACTGAATTGCATCATGGTTGGCTCATACTATCCCATCCGAGGTATCCAAGCAGGCCGTGGCCCCAATGGAGAGGTGCCTGTCCGCATGGAGGCGGATGACTGGTGGAAATCCAAGCGTCCGGTCCATGTCACTCAACATTCGCTCGCCCTCGAAGCCTTGACCAAGATGTATAACATCGATCCCCACGATAAGCTGTCTTATTATCAGATTGCCGGTATCCATAATCAGCCGATCGTTCCCTGGGATGGCACCCCATTTGAGAACAAGAATTACTGCATGCATGGACAGCCCAACTTCCCGGTCTGGCATCGGCCCTACGTTGTTCTCCTGGAGGTGGGTGGTGGTCTACCGAACCTGTTCAGAATCTTGGCTGACTGGCAGAAAGCAACGGATGTACGAAGTCATGATCAATGACATAATTCCCCAATTCCCTGAAGAAGAGCACAAGGAGCTTCGAAAGGCGGCTGCCCAATGGCGCTTCCCATTTTGGGACTGGGCCACCAAGAAGATCGATAAACCAGGAGATGTGCCCAACTACAATGTTCCCTTGCTTGTTAGGGAGGAGTTTGTTGATGTCCGCACTCCGACTGGTATGGAGAGGAAGAAGAATCCGTTTTATGAATTCTGGATGAAAGATGGTGTTACCATGGGTGATCCTAAACTTTCCCCTGATCGTGTCGACAAGGAACCAGTAAACCCCATTCCCCACTTTTTCTAGCTCTTCTCATTTATCTATAGTTCACCCGCACAGCAGCGACGAGTTGTCACGCTTATGTCGACGGGGCCGATGCGAAGGATACCTATCACAAGGAGGACTATATCAATGGCTTCCAGAATAATGACGGTGTCATGGATCAGCTCCAGGCCTGGAAATCGGAGAACGGCGGGAACCTTTCTGGCACCCTCCGTGACTGGTTCTATCGAATTCTCCTCATCACCCCTTTCCCAGAGTTCGCCACCAAGAGAGTTGAGAAGGGCGGAAACTCGGAGCACTACACCGCCTGCGAAGACATTCACGATGTACTGCACGACTGGGGAGGAGGCAGCCACGGCCACATGGGTGCGCCAGCGGTGGGCGCGATGGACCCTCTATTCTGACTGCATCGCGCGTGAGTTATTTATAGGCTGAAGATCTCGAGAATACGCACTGAAACATATAGCAACGTCGATCGCATGATGGAGCTTTGGGCAGGCTTGCATCCCAAGCTATCCAAAGAGTGGCTCGAGAACGACCCAGACGCCAAAGTTGATTTGATCCCTTTCCGATCGAACGAATATGGCGACTATTTCAATGCCAGAGATTCCTGGAGTCCTGAAGCCTTTGGTTATACCTACCCCGACACCAAGAGATGGAAGTATACGACCAATGGCGTCTTTGATGAGGACAAGCTCGCCGAAGACCTAAGTGTTGCCCTCAACAAGAAGTACAACTCCGCTGCATCCGCGCAAAGGAAGGCAGCCGTGACTAAGACACGAGATCCAAACCATGACAAGACAATCACGCACCCAGACGTGGCTGCTAACAGTGCAGCACCAAAGATCGGTCATCAAATTGCCGGACAGGAAGTAAACGGCGTCAAAATTACCACTTTGGAGGATGGCAAGAAAGCGGAGGACGTCCTCGCAGACGTTCTTGCAGCCCCTGATTATGTTGCCAACCTCATTTACGAGAAGTGAGTCCTTGAAGCGTCTTTCATTATTCGTCACTGACCCCTAAAGATATGCGATCGATGGCGACCCATTCACCATTCATTTCTTCATTGGGAACGTGCCCAACGGGAAAGGCAATGCCGTCGCCCAGGCTTTGACACAGGTCGGCGAGATCTACAACTTCTCAGACTCGGTGGAGTTCAGCAAGGGCGGATGTGCCAATTGTGCCCAGCAGAAGCGCGACAAGCATCTCTCGTCTGGTCAAGTACCTCTAACCAACGCTCTCCTCACCCGTCACAAGCAGCAGATCCCTCACGAGGGCGAGGGTAAGGCAGGCAAGAACTCAGTCCTGAAGAGTATGGCGCCCGAGGATGTCGTGCGATTCTTGAGCGAGCACTTCCACTGGCGAGTTACCAATGTAAGACCTGGACATTCTGTTGGAAAGGAACCATGCTGACCAGTCTATGCAGCGGGACGGCGACCAGATCGACAAGACGCTCATCACAGGCATGAAGGTCTCCATCGCTGTGGGGAACGCGGAGCACTTCGCCGACTCCAAGAAGCTGTCCAACTTCACCGACTACAAGATCCTGGACGACATCACCAAGAACGCCGACTCCGGCACTGGGGCTCACCCAGATGACGGGCTCTTTGCAAACAAGCACTTGCCCGTCCTGTCGGCGTAGGACAGAGATTGCTCGCAGATGGCCATGTCAATAAGAATGAGAAATTGGTGTAGCGAGGGAAGGCGCATATACTGAAGTTCCAATTACAATAGTCGAATGAGAATTTGACTGAGCAGAGTGCTTCCCAATTTCACAACAGTCTACGTGTGTTCGCTCGTTTTGGTGTATGTTTCAATCTATCGCGCCCGCCTCATTCTCTTGCCATGATGACAAGGTGTCATGGAACTCCTGATGTGACTTTAAGTGACATGCGTTGATGGGATGACACAAGGTAAAGCCAAGCGAACACCATCAGTGGCCGCCGATTTCAGAATACCATAAGATTGATTCTCCCATTCCACCAAGTCTGAAGACATTGCCAATGACTGATCTCTTCACCCATGTACCACCAGGAGATTACTTGGAGGCTTCAGACTTTCCTGTTAACAGATGTGAGAAGTCGATGGGAGTATGGAGATAATGCCGGTGGTCTTTGAGAGGAGAAGAATGGAAATGAAAATCTTGGGTGAAGGTTAGACGCTGGTGGAAAGTTCTCTCGATCTGACATTTTCACAATTCAAGAAAGATGGGCTCAAAGATGGGCTCAATGATGTAGCGGAAAGTGCAGAGAAGGATTCGATACAGTGAATATAATCAGGTTGCAGACACTGACTACATACCTCACTATTCAATATCTACAAGGTTCCTTCAGCAGCGCACCACCTCCCCAGAGCCAACCTCTCACGCCCTCCACCTCCTCTGCATTGCACAGTCTCCGCCTCCTACCTCCCCCCTCCCCGCCAGCGCTGGCTTCGACCCATAGCCTACCAGCATATACGGACTGCACGTCGCATTCGCGTACGTCCACACAGCACATGTCGCGTTATCACTGCAGATACTCTGCGGTTCGACACTTTGGTAGGGCACCACCTGCTGCGGGGGCGAGCAGCGCTTGTTGAAAATGTTGTCGAGCGCGATGCCGATGGATATTGCGTCGCCCACGTGAGTCACGAGGTCAGGACCGGCCACGCCGAGCGAGACAGCAGCATCATAGACGGTGTGGATGAAGTAGTGGATGCTGGGGGCGGGCAGGTCCATGAAGCGGTGGATGGAGGTTTGGGAGGCGGAGCCTGGGGTACAATGAGTGACATGTGCAGAGTCAGGAAGACGGGAGTTGGGCCTTACCATTGTACTTGGGGACTGAACCGTCGCTACAGCCGAGGATGTAGCCAAAGTATTGGTAGAACCCGACCATCATTCTGTGTTGGTTCGAATGTGTGTTCCAAGCTGGTACATTCTCGCGGAGAGCGGGAACGGAACCGCCATCGAGGAAGTTGAGCGCGACTGCACTGCCGTTGCGATTGTTCGATTTCCAGGTCCCGTTGAAGTATGGCACCAAATTGATGTTGGTCACTGTATCGCATGGGTCTCTGTACTTCGCTCGTGGATCCAAGACTCCGGTAGATTGATATGTGCCATTTGGATCAGCGGGCCAGGGATCAGACACGGGCACAAAGTCCCCCGTGAATGCCAGGTTAATCAACTGAGTAATCCAAGCCAGCTGCGTGCCATTTGAGGGCGCATATGCTTCACAGATCGTTTGATTTGTGGGTGTCAAGCTGTGAGGGACAAGTTTGTGCAGAGGAAGGTCAATGTGACCCGTGAGCGGCAGAAGATTGCACTGATCTTGAGCAAGCGCGAGGTGAGCGAGAAAGGCTGAAAGCGCAATGAGCGCGTTGAACGAGCGCATGACTATGTTAACACTGGCTCAAACTTGAAGGTAGAGATCTGAATTGCCGCAAGGCCTTTATCACGAGAATGAGATGGTGAACAAGAACATCAGTTCGACGTTGTTCACGTCATTCATCAGTCGTATTTGATAAAATAATCTTGCATACAGCTTGCAGCAGGGATCCGGTCGATTTAAGCACGACTTCACGTTGCCGGATCAGGCCGGACTCCACTGGCACATCAGGTACGTTTAGGGTCCAAGGAGCCAGGTCGAGTGACGTGAGAGGAGATGACGCTCTATCTGGCATGTCATCAGCAAAGCAAAGGTCAATATGGTCAGATCCAAAGCAGTCGACCCTCGGCATTATCGGACTGCGAGTCTCACCGGTGATGGGGAACGGTAGTCATGTACAAGAGACAACATTGACCGGCAGTACGACGGCATTGCAGCGAGACTGCCGGTGATGAAGGTCTCACCTCAGATTTATGTTGCAATGCATGGCATGTCACACATGGCCATTATCGACAAAGTGCATATGCACCGTTTTCAGTCAACGGGCAAGATCCAAACTCTCCTATAAGCCCAACGCCGGTGAATGGAATTGTATCCACTTTCGCATGTTGAATCCTGATGCAACTTTCGGTGACCGTTAAGAGTCGGTGCGAGCGCATAAGATTACGCGACAGCATAAGCCAATAGACGCCCCCATGAGAACTACGACGATAGTCCTGGTCGCTGATGTCCTGGTCACTGATGGTCACTGATGTCCTGGTCGCTGATGCCCTGGGATCTGCTTCCAGACATGATTGTGAGAATGAGCGAAGAGGTTAGTTGTGAGGAAATAGATGAATAAATGGCAAACTGTAGATATCAGAACCGCCACAGTAGCTTTCAGCTCAGTCGATCATTGCCTGGCATACGTGCCAAGCCAAAGCCCCGGCCCCACCATCTAAATTCCTCTCGCCCAATCATGTATCCAATCACATCCAACTACTCTGCTGTCTACTGCAGGCTGTGGAATCATCAGCCAAAGCCACGCGTCAATTCTGTCAAGACCGGGCGAAGATATGACCCGATGCCCACCACATGAAACCAGCGGAACCATTCAAAATTAGGGACGATGCCGGTGCCTGTTGCAAGAATCACGCGGTATGAGAAAAAGGAATGTTGGCAGTCACCCTCCAAAATGATGTTTCGCACCCAAAGTGGTCGAATAACAGGAAGTTGGGAAGGCGTCAATGTCCTTGTGCATGTTCGACGCAAATCTAAATGAAGATTACTCTCTGACGCCTCTGATGATCACTCATCCACTAACTCGCCATCACAATGTCTTTACTCAAAGAAGATGCTGTCTCGCATTTTCACGCTTCTCCATACCAGCGATATCTAGATCAACAAGCTTAGGACCATTGGCAACCCCACGAACCTTCAATCCCGAATCGATCTGGTCGACAACGTTGGCGTTCGTGTACGTATTCCAACTCGTACAAAGGTCAGAGGACGACGAAGGAATGGCAAGATTCTTGATATCCGCTGGTCGTTCCATTATGTTGGTATAAAGACC
The DNA here is from genome assembly GCA_019925105.1 of Niebla homalea. Classification (NCBI taxonomy): domain Eukaryota; kingdom Fungi; phylum Ascomycota; class Lecanoromycetes; order Lecanorales; family Ramalinaceae; genus Niebla; species Niebla homalea. Next base: position 23,494 of record JAHGAU010000007.1, read on the forward strand.
ACCAGAGATGTGCCATGCAATATGACAATGGAATGGCCAAACTCCGGGGTTGTCGCTGCTCCATTGGAATACCTGAGGTGCAGTGACATGATCAGCTTGAGTCACCCAGAAGATAAAGAGAGACCAGGAGTATTATGACACTTACATTATGACCGTTGGCGGGCAAGATCTGGACGTCGCGCCTTTGCGGATTGCTTGAGTTCGTGATCGACCCATCCCAGGCACCATCGCCAGAGCTCAAGACTTGCATCTCGTGTCCGTGCAGGTGCCAAGGATGAGAGGTTGGACTCTGGTTCTCAACCACAATCCTTATGGTCTGGTTGCTCCCTACGTTGTATACGTTCCATTGCGGATCAAACGGATACGAATCGTTGCCATTCTTCGCCAGCAACAGCAATGGATTGTTGTAATTGCCTCGGAACGAACTCTCGTTCACAGTCCAAATCAGGTGGCCGGTATCGTTCACGCTGACATTGACTGCCATATTGATTGTCGTTGAAGGATCGGCGACAGGTATCTGGTACGCCGGTACTGCCATCCCATCGTTCTTACATGGATCTGTGGTGTCCTTTTGGGCGACCGATGTCTCTGGGTTCGGCGAGGCCGACGTGTTGGCATTTTGGTAGTAAATGGCGGCAAGCGCAAGTGGCTGGTCTGCGGGCTCGGTGCAAGCTCCTTGAGCGAGTGTGGAGCGCATCCAATATACATCACCAGAATGGCCGGTACCTTGAACAATGACATCGCTACGTTGGCCAACCTGGACCATCATCAGCAGTGATAACCCTGAAGAATGTCGTGAGAGAGTCCTTACCCCTAGTGTCACGACAGTCGCATTGTACGGTTCGACCTGGATGAAATCGTTCGCAATCACAGTCATGGTGTGATTGTCAATACTGAACTTTTGGATACCCTGCACACCAGCATTGACCAACCGCAGTCGGTGCGTTTTGCCACTGGTGAAGTTGAACTTGGAAAGACCTGCATTGTCCGTGCAGGTACCGCCAAGCGTATCGGTGCTGCAGTCGAAGTTCATCTTGCCATTGATCAGATTGTTGTCCGATGCCGGCCTCGCCTTTGTCAGATCGGTGCCCTCCACATCTTCGAGGATGTCGAAATAGCTCCGATGGAAATAGTCAGTCAACAGCACTGGCCCGACATCTATGTCGTGGGATTCTGTTTCTGGCCCGTAGATGACCAGTGGACCCCAAAGGCCCCCAGCGTATTGGGACGAGTAGTGCGAATGATACCATGTGGATCCGTGAGGTGTGGCTCTGAAGCTGTACGTAAAGCTCTCGCCCGGCGGGATTGGACATTGGGAGACCGCGGGTACCCCATCTTCCCACTGTGAATCCTGCTGCATTAGGCCATGCCAGTGCAAGGTTGTTCCTTCTTCCGGGTTCTCGATCTTGTTGTGGACCGTCACTTGGATGGTGTCTCCCCAATTAGCCTCGATCATGGGCTATTCCGGATCAGCTCAGAGCAGACACAGAGTATCAGTGGATACGGACACCTGGGAACTGCCCGTTTATAAGAAGTGTGGTCTTTTCGAAACCGTCTGGTGCTACCGTTCCTCTCGCCACCGTGAAGTCATATGGTCTCACGACTCCTGTATCCGGGGCATCCATGTATGGGTCGGAATTTCCTGCACTCTTCGTCCCCCAGGGGTAGCCATCGGTGATGGGCTTTTACATCCCTCAGCGACGCACATTGTCATGGAGCATTCTCAGACTTACATTGTTGGTCAGGAACTGCGGCAATTGCTCGGCTTGAAAGGTACCGATGGAATTGCCTCCTTTGAAGAGAACAGCCGGGTCAGCAATGGAAATACACTCTGTGCTGGGCAATCGCCGTACCGTTGGTTGTGCTTTGGGAGAGTGCCGCCGTCAAAGCGACAGCTTTCTGCAAGAGTGTCGACACAGACATGATCGCTCAAGTGACTCGATCCTATCGCGAGCTGCTGGCTTTGGTTTGTAGGACCGACGAGAAGCAGGCTTCGGATGCAGGAGAAGATGATGGGGACTGGAAATGCAGTAGGAGGACCTTCATTTTTAAAGGAGCTACAGCTTGCACCAGCTTCGTTGGCCACCTGTGGCCATGTCAAGCCAACTCCGTCTTATCTGCCTTACCGTCATCACTGCTTCAGCTTTGGACCAACACGAGACTAAAATTATCCCCGTCATCGGATCACTCGAGCTTGAACTCTCGTGTACGACCGCTTCCGGACAGCACAAATGCACCACTCCGCTTCTTGCGAATACGTGGATGCATCTCAGATCCTTGCAGACGGATCATACGGCTGAAAAGTGGGTCTATCTCAAACACGTGAGCTTGACCGTATTCTGTCTGATCTTACCGAAGCATTGGTAGCATTTTGATTTGCACTAAGCAACGATATAGGGTCTTCATCTAGTCTTAATGCTTGCACCGGGGCTGCATGAGCTCACGTGTGAGTGGTTCGGAAATCTTGCCGCCTGCGCGTTCGCCGAATCGTGCATGAAACAATAAATCATGCAAGGTACCACGAATAGATGCCTTGACGGCCAAGTCGAGCTACCCAGCGAGTAAACATTGACGCCATCAATTAATCTAGGTGCAAGACCATGCTCAAACCGAAAGCAGATGCTCGCGACGACTTCTTTCAGAAACGATCACGAGCTACGGAGATACATGGAAAGTCATAAGGTCAGCCAACAACGCAAGCTTTCCTCCAATACGAGCTGCTCACCATCTTCTATACTCAAAGATCCCCTATCTCGTACCCTGCCACTCAGTCAGCTTACAATGCGTTTCAGCCTCACCCTCGCCGGGCTCACCACCCTGCTCTCAGCGGCCTCCACTGCCCACACAGCCCTCACTCCTCGGCAGGCCCCGACCCAACAATGCTCCAGCACCAACAGCATCTCCAACACCACCACCACCACCACCACCAACACCACCACCCCAGTCGCCCTCAACGCCCTCCTCACCAGCTTCCTCACCTTCTCCCCCTCTGACCCCCTGCCCCAGGACAACCACATCCAAATCCGGGAGACCTCGATGCTCTACCCAATCATCATCGACGGCAAAGACTTCTCCAAGCTCGGGCTCCTCTTCGCCGACGACGTCGTCGCCAACCTGTCGGAGGGTCCCGTCATCCACGGGCTCGACGGCTTGACGGCCGCGCTGCAGGCCAGCGTCGCCAACGTGGACAGCCATCACAACCTGGGCACGCAGCTGATCGACTACACCGGCGGCTGCGCCGCCGACACGGTGACGTATTTCCACGCCAGCCTGATCGGCAAGGGGGATGATGCGCACGGGCGGATCGGGTACGCGCTGGGCCAGTACCAGGACCAGTGGGTCAAGGGGTCGATGGGGTGGAAGATTGCGGTGAGGAATCTGGTGAATATGGTACGTTTTGCCCCCCCCAACCCCCTTCGACCTGCACTGTTTTCGAATGGTGATGGGCTATGATGAACTATCTTTCCAGTCTCCGTTCATTGGCAATGCGTCCATCGTGACTGGATAGGCGGTAGCGGCACTGTTCTGTGATGGCTCCAGAAGATGGTCGACATCGCTGCTCTCTTTCGGCTTTAGAGGTTGATTCGGTTTTTGATGCAGTCATGGGGCTGTTAATTTTTTCGGTGATATACTGGGAAGAAGCTTTGATGCGATGAGTAGGATAGATGTGAACAATGAGTATGTGTGGTATTGGGTAGACCGGAATAAAATTTTGCCCTCCCAGAATGAAACCTCTCTTTCATCAGACTACTCCTGACCTTCTTCTCGTAAGGCCGATAAGCGGCGACAGCATGGACGAGAAACCCAGAGGGACGTAGAAAATGCGATGAGCAGATTTGAAGAATCCTAAAAAGTCGACACAGTCTATTATCGCCAAGTTTATACCTGGAGCCCTGTAAGCTCCCAAAGGCCTCGCCAGTCTACGCTCGCCATTAACATGTCCGATGTGAACGAGTTGTAAAGCCAAATACCAATCCATCAATATCAAAGGCCCCTCCCCATACCACCAACCGCAAGCTGCCACGTCAACCCGACCACCATCATCCCCAGCCCTGCAGCGCCCATCTTCAACCATTTCCCATCCACCTGTGTCTCCTCCACCCTCCTCCTCCACTTCTCCACGCCCCGCTTTTGCACCTGCTCCGCTCCTGGTCCCTCAACATCATAGTCGCCCCAGTCAAGGAAGCAGATTCGCTTCTGATAGTCGACCGCGGACCCGGACCAATTATTGATGACCTTGCCATTCTCGTCCTTGAACCATGAGGTGCATGCCGGGTTGGCGTAGGTGGATTTACCGAGCGTGTCCTGCAAGGCCTTATTGTAGGATTCCGTGACGTCGAACTTGGGCATGATAGTGACGCCTTTGCGGTTGCCCTCGCCTTTATGTACAGGCTTCTTGGAGGTCAGGACGGCAGACATGAGGCGTTGGATGTACATGCTCTGCGCCTCGATCTGGAGGATCTCGCTGTTGTATGCCAAGTTCGTGTTCGGGCCGTAGAGCATCGCAAAGTTGGGCAAGGCGGGGACGGTCATGCCCAGGTGGGCAAACGCGCCTTTGGACCAGATTGAGGAGAGGGTGGCCGAGTTCAACCCCAGAATGCGGATTGGCTGAAGGAACTCGTTGGCGCGGAAACCTGTGGCGAGGATCAACAGGTCTAGAGGGTGGTGGGTGCCGTCCTGCATCATCACACCGGTAGGGGTAATCTCGCTGATGGCGCCGGTTTCGAGATGCACACTGGGACGCGTGAAGGCAGGGTAGAGGTCATCGGACACGATGATTCGTTTGCAGCTGAAGGGGTAGTTGGGAGAGAGCTTGCTCCGCAACTCCGCATTTTCAGCGCCGGCCAGCTGCGAGAGCAGATGGCCCCGGGACATGTTCGTGATCTTCTCGTGTTTGCCGCCCTTGGGGTCGAAGCTGGCTTCAAAGGCGGCTTCACGGAAGTCCATGAGGCTGGCACGGTAGCGGCGGCGGGCGAGGGGCAGGTACTTGTACATGGCTTGGCGGGTTTGGGAGATGGGTTGGTCATGGCGTGGCAAAACGTAGGTGGGTGTTCGCTGGAAGACTTGGAGCTGACGGCAGTGTTTGGCTACTTCAGGAATGATTTGAGCGGCTGTGGCACCCGTGCCTATGATTCCAGCTCTTGCATTCCGGAGGTCGTAGTCCCAGTCCCAACGGGCGGAGTGCATGACCTTGCCCTCGAATGTGTCCAGACCCTTGATGTCTGGGTACCTGGGCCTGCTCAGTTGACCCACGGCGGAGATGAGGAAGTCGGTGGTGGCGCCATAGACCTCAGCGACTTCTCGTTCGACACCCCCAAGCCGTTTGACGAGGACCTGCCATTTGTTGCTTCGTTCATCCCAGCGAGCCTCTTCCACTTGAGAATTGAATCTGATGTGCCTGTACAGTCCCCACTTGTGGGCCACCCCTATCACGTAATCTCTGATCTCTTCCTGGCCGGGATATTCGCAGCTCCAGCTGGGGTTCGGTTCAAAGGAGTAGGAATAAAGATGGCTGAGGACTGCAAATCGTCAGCACGAGTCCGTCACGGTGACAAGATCAGACCAACCATCGCAGCAGCATCCGGGGAAGACGTTGTCATTCCAAGTGCCTCCCACCTGGTTTCCTTTCTCTAGGATGATGAAGTCACGGTTGCCTGATTTGATTGTATCGATGGCGCAGCATAGACCTGGACAGACATCAGCGTTGCCAAAGGGGAGAATTGAAGGATCACCCACCTGCTAGGCCAGCACCTATGATAATCACGCTAGGGGAGTTGTTGTTTCGCCCATACGGCGCCCTCTGAGGGCAAGGCTTCTCATCGAACATTGTATAAGAGGGTGAGAGGAGAATTTGGGAATATCAAGCAAGGATCAGCCGCACAGCGAGTATGGATGGACGATGTTTTTGGACACAAGCAGATCTCAGACCAATTTTTGGGGCATGCATTGGGGAGCAACACCACTTTATTTGTCATGGTCATGATGTCCATGACAAATAAAGCCCGGAGACTGTGGCATAGAAACGGCCACGGCTTGGAATTTAACAAGCCTTCCCATGCTCGTCACTACATTTTGAGCCGTATCAGTCACAGCAGTATGCGGTAGTCTGAATTTGGCCATCAGCAATGAACTGATTTTGCTGAGATCTGCCACGCACTCGAAATCCCTAGAAACATGAGATTTTGCGGTGGTGGGTCCATCTGACGGTGACACAACCCGGTCTCGTTCATACATTGACAGGTACTATCGTCGCTCAGAGAACATCGGAGTCGATAGTTCATGAACGCGAGCGCCGAGCTCATCAGTCCAATGGTCCGCGAGAGCGATTGGATCCCAACATGACTTGCATGAGAAGATTGGGAGATATATGACCCGAGTGAAGGCACGGGAGGATTCTCATGCAAGATTCGGTCATATGAAATTTCACGAAGGAACAAGTCCGAGAAGCCGTTGGGTAATCGGTAGCAGACTAAAAGCCGTCTGTGTCGATCATCTCAAGGACGCGGTCAAAGCGACTCGACTCACAGACATGAAGCCATGTCCCGCGAGCATCCGCTCGCTTAGAATCACGATTGACATCAAAATAGGAAATGAAATGAAAATGAAAATAAAGGGAAAGGAGAATTGAGCCGGCAGCGGGAAATCAGTTTGACCGAGTTGCAATCTCACGTGATATGATTTGCGATTTCCCACCTCAGCTTTTCAACATCGCTCCTCAATCTACCAAGTAAATAGTAGACTATGCTATTGTCTAGATCTTCAATTCATTCGCCATTGAAAAGCTCTTGGCTGTTTGCCTGCTCGTGATAGGCATCCTTGTGCTCGTCACCGTAGCCCTTGAAGATCTTGTCGAATTCAAATTCATTCCACCTCACGCGTGGTCTCAAGCCCGCAAACTTCCAGACCTTGCCGCGTCCATCATTCATGTCAATCTTGCGGTACAAGTGTTTGATGGTCGCGTGACCGTGCCCCTTGTTCTCCACCGTCTGCTTGTCTGGTCCCGTATAGCGTTGATGTGCCGCCCGTAACTGATGGTGACCGACGACGAATTCATCGTTGACCTTTTCCCATTTGGAGGCCCCAATGTGATGTTGAGTATGCACCAGGGGATCGCCCACAAAGCCGATGTGAGACATGATGCCCAGGAATTCTGCCGCCTTCATGGCGGGCCAGTGATGGCCATTGACTTCGCTGTAATCAACCTTTGATAGCAACGGGTTGTTAGATTCTTGGTCCTTTTGCTTTGCCATCGCAAGAGATCACGCACATTCAGCTCAGGGGCTAGGATCTTCTCCAACCGTTTCCAGTCTTTGTCATCATAGCTATCACCCCACTCAAAGGAGAGTTCGGAGAGGTCAAGGTAATCTGGCAACCATTAGACGACCCATGGTTCGATGCGCGAGTCTTCACCTTCGAAGCTGATCCTGGAGGATGTTTTGGGGGACTCTTGAGACTCGTCAACCTTTTGCTGAGGCGCTTGCTCATTGAGAGCCTCCTGAATGGGGTGAATGGTTTCTGCCACAACTGGCTCCGTTGGCAGAGGGGCTACGAGGTCGGTCATTTGCTTGAGATCAGCGGGAACTGATGAGCTTGCGACGGCAGCCATGGTGATTTCCTGTGAGTTTGAGAAAGGTGCGTTGGGATTTTCGGATTTCAAAGGGCGTATCAATCTTTATGTGACATACGTAGCTCTTCGGAAAAGAGGGGTCGTGCGTGTATCACATCCGCGTTTCACGCCACAAATGACATCCACAGCCAGGGAGTCCCCGGTGTTGGATTCCTGTTGCCGAATCAATACCCTGTTCCGGGTTTCCTGCTTGAATGTCCAGACCGCCAGCCTGTTATTTCACTCGAAAGAAGATTTAGCACATTCGGCCATCGAGCTTTGCGGCCACTTGTTTTACATGACTGAAAATCATTCGCTCCACCATTCCTGTCCCCCTTGTCCGGTACGACTGGCCGAGCCTAGCACTTTCCGGAAATTACATCACCATCAACCGACTCCTCGGGACAAGCAACGTGGCCCTCCTGTGTATCATGAGATAGCTTACGCGGCCATGGCAGCTCCCTCCCGAGGGGGAAAAGCAAACAAGATCACGCCGTCATCGCCACCGAGATTACTACAAAGTGACAATGTGCTGCCTTAGCATCTGAATCTGAGATCCCAGATCCCCTCAAGTATCGTCCACGTGTCCTTCCTACAAAGTCCATTTTGCAGTATCTCAGATTACTCACATCTCAAACTACGTTGCAATCTCCGTAGATCGCAACCTAGAATCCAGATCTCATCATCAACATGAACGGGCAGAGCCAATACGCAGAACCAGCTGCTTACGAGCAAAAAGCGGAGGCGCCTCCACCAATGAATAGTAACACGAACCATGGCTTTACAAACGGACCACTTTTCCCCGCCGATGACACGACTGCGCAGGCCAACAGCATCGGTAGTCCGCTCTCAAACGGCCTTGCGGCGAGCAATGAGACGAATGGCTCCATCCCTGCAGCAGCAAATGGTACCACTGAATATACAAACGGGGCAATGAACGGGATGGGCACCTCTGTGAACAATAAGACCATCCCGGACATGGCCACCGAGGCCACCACCACGATCCCCCACCCTTTCCCCACCCTCGCCGGCAAAGTCGCACTCGTGACGGGCGCCTCCCGCGGCATCGGCGCGGGCATCGCCCTCGAACTCGGCTCCCGCGGCGCCGCCGTGGTGGTGAACTACCACAGGGGCCTCCCCGCCGCGCAACGGATCGTCCACCTGATCCAAGCGATGGGCTCCCACGCCGTGGCCATCCAAGCGGACGTCTCGCGCGTGCCCGAGATCACGCGCCTGTTCGAGGAGGCCAAGGCGCAGCTGGGCCGGCTCGACATCGTGTGCTCCAACAGCGGGATGGAGAGCTTCGACCGGACGGAGGACCTGACGGAGGCGCGCTTCGACCTCGTCTTCGGCCTGAACTTCCGGGCGCAGTTCTTCGTCGGCCAGCACGCCTATCGCTACCTCGAGGAGGGGGGTCGGCTGATCCTGATGAGCTCCATCGCGGCGGGGCTGATCGGCGTCGGCGACCATGCGCTCTACTCGAGCAGCAAGATGGCGATCAATGGGGTCACCAAGAGTTTCGCCAAGGACTTTGGACATCGCGGCATCACGGTCAATGCGATTGCGCCCGGTGGGGTGAAGAGTGACATGTTCACGCAGGTGGCGTGGAAGTATATCCCCGGTGCGACGGGGGAGTGGCCGGCCGAGAACATAGAAAGGGAGATGGCGATGGCGTGTCCGCTGGGGAGGTGTGCGGTGCCAAAGGATATCGCCAGGGTGGTGGCATTTCTGTCAAGTGAGGATGCTGGTTGGGTGACTGGTGAGTCTTGCTGCATTGCTGCTGTTCTTTCCAATGTGTGGAGCTGATTCCGGTGACAGGTCAGATCATCACCATCTCGGGGGGCTCAGGTCAATGAGGGGGCAATAGTATTCAGAGCGGGAGTTTATGTAGTTCAGCTTCACTTATCATAATGTCATTGCTGGGTTGACCGAAATTCCCCTAATCTACTACTTACATCTCTATGCTCTAACACATCGGGTTCTGTAGATAGCCAATTGCCTTCATCTTCCACATTAGAAACACTTCCCCTTCATGATCGTGTCGTGTCGCTCTTGCAAGCCTTCAGGTACTGAACGATGTAGTGTAGGTTTTTATAAAAGTACTGGGTCAAAGCCCGGTAGAGTCCCGCCTCATCCTCATTGTTGCCTGACCCTGGGCCTGCAGTTCCATTGGCAACGCCATTCGTCATCACAGGACTACTACAGAAACGCTCCTGGTAAGCCCCCAGCGCAGCCTCCATCCTCTTCAGATCGAGCAACAAGATCTCAATCTCCAGGTACCGGCCATCCTCCCCCGTGACAGTGTAAGCACCAAAGGCCAGCTGCGCCGACGGTTGAATCTTCAACCTCCCGCCACCACCACCACCACCACCACAACCGTTCTTGACTACGCCGTCCCTACCATCCGCACCAACACCATCGCTTCCACTGCCGGTGTTGTTGTCGCCATTGCCGAACCGCATCAGACAGGCAGCACGGTATAGGCTCATGACCTTGCCAAAGACGCTGCCGATAAGCATGATGGCGATGGATTTGCCCGATCGCGACACGCACTTGGTGCAGCCCAGCATGCGCGAGCATCGGTCGATGGCCTCCTTGTTGATGGTCAGAATGGAGTCAAACGGGGGGCCGGCGTGGGTGTCGTCTGCCGAGGAGAGCAACCAGGAATGGTTGTGGAGTGTCTGCAGGGTGGAGAGACAGGCGGCGAAGCAGTCGCATTCTGTGGGCAGGCTACTCGGTGCTGGGTTCTGGTGGGGAAGCTGAGTTGGTTCTGTAGGGGTGGGTGGCGGAGCGAGCGGGGGATGTATCTGGGGCAGTGACGAGGGCTGCGTCGGTTGACTTGCGTGGTTGTTATTGTGGTATCCGCTGGGTACCATATCCAACGGGCTTGGGTGCATAGGGTGATGGTTGGTCATCTGCTCAAAGGGGCTGCCGCCCATGCTGTTGCGTGGATTGTGTGAGCCGTTCACCATTGGCTCATTCAACTCCAGTCCACGCGATGACAGGGGTGGTGTGGTCTCGATGAAGTTGAGGAAATCCTCAGGCAGCGACAAGGGCACGAAGGATTCCCAGGGGCCACAAGGGTCCGGAGAGTTGGGGGTAGGCAATTGATGCCCATCACCCATCAGACTGTCGCCATCAGGAGCATGGGAAAGTGTCATGTTGGCTTGATGCATCATGGGGTGCATCCCACTCTGTGTGTGCATATGTGACTTGGGATCCTCCATTGCGAATCTTGATTGGTGCTCGGTTGCCATGGAAGATGCAGGGATCTGCGGTGGGGTGCCACTTGCAACGGTCGACGCGTTATTGTTCTTCGGTTGTTGCTCGTTCTGCTGTGAAGCACTCGAAGACGGCTGGGGGACATTCGAAATCGGCTCATTGTTGCCGTTTCGACGTCTTTTCCCTGATCTGGACGACGGACCATAATAGCAGGGATATCCGGTGATCAGGCACCGCGCGCAGAGCGGTCTCTGCTTGCTGCATTTCACCTTTGCCACCAAACAACTGTCGCAAGACTCTCTGAGCTTGACAGGTTTCGCTGGCGGAGGTTTCTGCGAACGTTGCTGCAATTGCTCAGGCATGGCGGAGGTCTCAAACGGCAGAAGGGCGGAGCGTTGGCGTACGGACGGTCCGTAGCATGACCCTCTAGGTCAGGCTATGGGCTTGTCGGATGATAAAGGGTGTGCCGACTCGCTCCCACGACGGACTTCGAAGGCCTGATATTGTGCTTGGAGGCGGGACTGTGATTTGAGGAAGGAAAATGATCTAGTCAAGGGCGTCTCATGTATTGACGTCAGGAAGATGTCCGCCGTCTGTTCCAAAATTGTACTGATGAATTGACTATGGGAAGGTTCGGAGCGTAAAGTATATCTCCAGCTAAGGCGTTGGCGATGGACGTCGAGATCCATGTTCGAGAACAGAATCCAGACGCGATATAAGTCTATGACAAGCACATCCCCAGGCCAGAAAGTACCGTATCATGATTACGCGCGAACCGCCCTCATTGGGCAGAATATCTCCGCTTCAGGCACGTCGATTAAGCCAAGATCAACAAGCTTGCAGAATGTGTGAGAGTGGAGTCAGCTGGCAGCTGTCTGCTTGTATCTTGTAGCTGTAAGACTGCATATCATCCTCGCGTGGGGTGACCCTGACCGCTCTTCGGTCAACCCGATGAACTACCCATCGGAATTGATAGTATATTGATCGGAGCAGTCGTATTCCCATTCGGAGGCTAGGACTATTAAACGGAAGCAGCGGATGGGAATCCCCTCAAGTGTTCAACCATGTAGGATAGGATTCGATATATGCGGCATTCATTCCCCAAAGCAGAAAATTGGTTAAAGTTCCTTCGGCAGATGACCGGTATAATGCCTGTAAGGCCCAAGCGTTTTAAAGACGTTTAAGTTCCATGCAGCTAGGGACAAGGGCCAACAAACACTGTTCAGAGCAACGCCAATGAAGCTGTCGCTAACCTCGGCAAGACCTGTACCGAGGGAGCACCCGTCTCAAGGCTTGCACCCATTAGTGCTCTTCAATCGAAGATTGGTCCGAGTAATCATAAAAGGGTTTCTGTCTGCATGAGCCCAACTTGTTGGGCCTACAAAAATCAAACGGATTCGCAATTGCCAAGCATCTGATGCCTGCAGCCCAAGCGAGTCTTGACGTACTGCACGAGGGTGCAATCTCCCTCTTCGAGTCCTTACCGAAGCCAGGTCAAGAGACTTATTATTATTATTGAAGAGCTGTCTAAGCAAACGATGACATGACACTCCCGTCTTACCCCTAGTCTACATATAACCTTCTGGATTAAGCAACCAACCTCGCGTATTTCGCCTCTCGGCCTTCAGTCCCCTCGGGGTCGGCTGTCTTACATTGGTCCGATAAGAACGTTACTGGTAGCGGAATTTACCTCGCAGAGCGATCGTCCTCGCACAGTTATTTTAACCCTTTACAGCGTGGCTCTTGCATTTTCGGACATTTACCATCTGGCATATAGTGTTGCATGCATCGTGCAGGCTGCGGACCAAAGGTCATAAGTGGCTGAGAGCTACTTGCTGGCATTTACCAAATGATGAAGAACGTGGGATGAGCTCACCGCGCACAGAGTCTCCACCCGTCTGCCTCAATTGGATTGTCCTGCATATCTCGGTGACTTGGTTCTCCACTTGCTGACCGTTAATCATGTCCAGCCATGCAATCGTGCCATAGCTTTCCGAGTGAGCAAACTCCATCTTCCTCGTGTGTGTTTCATTTTCCCTCCCGTTGCCACTTTATTATACTCTTCCTCAACAAGACCGTCTGAGTAATGCCGGCCCATTGTTGAGCCTTTTTTCAACCCCCCTCTTCAGCCCCAGGTGAGTAATACTACTGTGGAGCTCGAGCAGCTCATCATATGACCGTGAATCTCAGCCCTTCTTGCCGCCCTGCCCACGGGCGCCGACCCAAAGGGTTTGACACACTTTAGCAATCGGTGACTGATGCTCGGTAATCGTGAAGATGTCTCCCTGCTCGTGTCGGAACCATGTCTGGCAAATGAAGCTTCGTGTCTGAATGAGATGTCCACGCGAAAGGGCTCCACCAGATGGGGACTCTTGATATGCACGAGGATTGGAAAGGTTCGTTCACAGCGTAGCTGATGACTGTGTGATGGTTGAGTCATATTTTTCGTTCGCCACGGTAAGCAATAGGAAATGGCGGATAGCGAGATTGAGAACGTTGGTTTGTTCCGAGTAGCTATAATTGCAGTAGGAGTGTCCCTCCCACAAGTTGACAGTACTTCCATCATCGTGTGCCATCTTTCAACCCCCTTCCTGGCCAATCCTGTTGCCTGAGGTAACGAGCTGTCACCATGGCCACCGGGAGACTCTTCTTGTTTGACGATGATAGCACACACCTGCAATCACGGCTTCAGACACAATTGACATCCGCACGCTCCAGCCCTTTACTGGCGTCGCTCTTTCATCGTGCAACCAAAGTTCTGCAACACGAGGTTTCCTCACTGTCATTGATAGATAGAGAACACATTGGGGCCTTCGCCTCCGTCGATGACCTTAATAAGGCTTCCCAATCACCGCAGAGCATACGGAATGCTCTCCTCTTCCTCACACAGATTGCGAGCTACCTTGAGTAAGTCGTGTCTTGTCTGAAGCCGCCGATGAATGGTCTGTTGATACCAAGCAGATTCGTCATCGCCTTTCCACAACAACAGCATGAGCATCTTCACCGCTTCACGACAGGGGTGTCGACAGGATCACTTGCGGCTGCTGTCACTGCGCTCACGCCCTCCATTTCAGAATTGATCAGCCTTGCTGTCGAGATCCTTCCAATTACGTTCAACCTTGGCATTAGCATACAGCGGGCTGCCAAGCACCTGGACGTCATTCAGCCTGACGATGGCTGCACCCTACTCTCAACTTGCGCAGCCAAGTCGGAAGATCTGAAGAGCGTCGTCTTGACAGAGGATCTTGCCAAACGCATTCACCAGATTTCTCAGAACCTGTCTCCCTACACACTCCGAATGCCCCTGATCAGGAGAAGAACCCATGCACCTGATGAGGATATGAAGGATACCTCGCAGATCCTGGGAAATCTGATAGGCGAGATCCTGGACGAGGCATCGGGAATATCAGACGTCACCATACGATTGGGCAGACACCTCAAGGAAGCTGCTCCGTCCGTGGTACAAGTCGTGTCTTCAGCCTCACCAGGATACCAAGCCGACTTTATCGCAAGTTTGCAATCACAAACCGATATCCCTGTGGAAGCGCTTGCGACTGCAAACACCACGAGCCCGGATTCCAGCCCGTCACCTGCAAGAAAGCAGGGTATCGCCATCGTTGGAATGGCGGGTCGGTTTCCTGACGCGGCAGACCACGAGAAGCTATGGGACCTTTTGTACGCTGGCCGAGACGTGCACCGAGAAGTCCCTCCCGACAGGTTCAATGTCAAGACCCATTACGACCCTACAAGCAAGATACGAAACACCTCACACACGCCATTTGGCAATTTCATTGAAGAACCCGGTCTCTTTGATCCGCGCTTCTTCAACATGTCTCCAAGAGAGGCAACGCAGACAGACCCAATGCATCGCTTGGGTCTGGCAAGTGCGTATGAGGCTCTGGAGATGTCGGGCTATGTTCCAAATCGCACGCCATCGACAAGGCTTGATCGGATCGGCACCTTCTACGGGCAGACGAGTGATGATTGGCGAGAGATCAATGCTGCTCAGGATGTTGACACGTATTTCATCACCGGTGGTGTGAGGGCGTTTGCACCAGTAAGTCTTATCTTTTTGGGTCAGCGATGAGGAGCTGACATTATCATCATCACAGGGTCGCATCAACTACTACTTCAAGTTCAATGGACCTAGCTTCAACATCGACACTGCCTGCTCTTCCAGCGCAGCAGCCATTCAATTGGCATGCACATCGCTCTGGGCAGAAGACTGCGACACGGCTGTTGCTGGCGGTCTCAATGTCATGACCAATTCCGACATCTTCTCCGGTCTGAGCAGAGGTCAGTTCCTTTCCAAGACGGGGAATTGCCAGACGTACGACAATGATGCAGATGGCTACTGCAGAGGTGACGGTATCGGTACCATCATCCTCAAGCGTCTTGAAGATGCTGAAGCCGACAATGATCGGATCCTCGGTGTCATCGTCGAGACGGCCACCAATCACTCGTCGAACGCCATCTCCATCACTCATCCTCACGCACCGACCCAGGAGACCTTGTTCCAGCATGTCATGGATCGCGCTGGGGTGGATCCTCACGATGTCAATTACGTCGAAATGCATGGGACCGGCACACAAGCCGGCGACGGCACAGAAATGACATCGGTGACCAACATCTTCGCCCCCAGATCTCGCTCGGGCACACGCGAGCAGCCCCTTCATCTCGGCTCCGTCAAAGCCAACGTCGGCCATGGGGAAGCCGTCTCGGGTGTGACTGCCTTCATCAAATGCTTGATGATGATGCAGAAGAATCTCATCCCTCCTCATTGTGGCATCAAGCGTACCATCAATCAGACATTCCCGACCGATCTCAGTGCACGCAACGTGCACATCGCATTCAAGCCAACCCCTTTTGTGTCGAATGATGGATCCCGAAGACGCATTTTCGTCAACAACTTCAGCGCTGCTGGAGGCAACACTGCGACCCTTCTCGAGGAAGCGCCTTTCCGACCAGAACCTACGGATGACCCTCGCGGGGAGTGGGTCGTCTCGGTCACGGCCAAGTCCAAGTCCGCTCTGGAAGGTAATGTGCGAAGGCTTCTGCAGTATGTCAAGCAGAACAAGGACCTTCGCTTGCCAGATCTCTCCTACACCACGACCGCCCGCCGCATCCAGCATCACTATCGCATCGCTTTCACCGCCGACAGCATGGCCAGTGTGCACGAGAGGTTGGCCAGAGGACTCCCTTCAGACGACTCCATTGAACCCGTGCCCAAGGCCAAACCCACTGTAGCCTTTGCGTATACAGGCCAGGGCTCGCATTATACTGCCGTGGGGAAGCAGCTCTACGAGCTCAACGGCGTCTTCCGTTCGCATCTGTTGAGCTTCGACAGCATCTGCCAGGCTTTCGGTTTCCCGTCCATGCTGGCGCTTGTCGATGGTTCCAGCGAGGCCAAGGCACTTTCCCCTCTTGTCGTGCAACTTGGACTCTGCTGCATCCAGATGGCCCTCACGCGCTTCTGGGCTGCTCTGGGCGTGAAACCGGATGTGGTCGTTGGTCACAGCCTTGGTGAATATGCGGCCTTGAACGCAGCGGGAGTGCTTTCGGTCGCTGACACCATCTACCTCGTTGGTGAGCGTGCAAAGTTGTTGCAAGAAAAATGCACATCGGGCTCGCACGCAATGTTGGCAACGAAGCTTTCCCACGAGCTCGCGGAGGAGTCGCTTGCAGATGCCCCCGGCGTTCAGATTGCCTGTGTGAATGGGCCCCAGGAGACGGTACTCGGCGGCAGCATTAACGATATCGATGCACTGTCGGAGAAGCTGATGAAGCAAGGAACCAAGTGCACGAAATTGAGCACTCACTTCGCCTTCCACACCTCTCAGGTCGATCCCATACTCGAAGACTTTGAGCAGATTGCATCCACCGTCCAGTTCAACAAGCCTCAGATTCCAGTCATCTCACCGCTGAAATGCACGCTCGTCGATCTCTTCGATGCACGATACCTCACTGAGCATGCTCGCCAGCCAGTCAACTTCGTTGGTGGTTTGGGTGCTGCACAACAGTTCGGTCTCGTCAGCGACAGGACCGCATGGGTAGAAGTCGGCCCTCACCCGGTCTGCCTCGGCTTTGTCAAGTCCGAGATGGGCACTCTAGGGTTATCAGCACCCACACTGAACAAGAGCCTTGCTCCTTACAAATGCGTCGGTTCCAGCTTGGCGGCATTGCACTTGGCTGGTGTCAAGATTGAGTGGGATGAGTATCACAGAGACTTCATCCACTCCGTCCGCATGCTCGACCTGCCGGCATATGCCTGGGACAACAAGAACTACTGGATCCAATATACTGGAGATTGGAACCTGACAAAAGGTCAGCCTGCTTTGATTAAACCTGAGCCGGAGAAAACCAAGCTGTCCACCACCACCGTCCAGAGGATCGTTTCCGAAGTCGTCGATCCCGGAAAAGCATGCGTCGTGACCGAGTCCGATGTTTGGGACCCGAAATTACTGGCTGCTGTCAGCGGACATGTTGTCAATGGAACTGCACTCTTTCCATCATCCATCTATGCGGACATGGCCGTGACCGTTGGTGAATATCTGTACAAATTGATGCATCCCAAGGCCACCGCAATGCAGGCAAATGTCAGTCACATGGAAGTCTTCAAATCCTTCATTGCCAATGACGATGGCGGCAAAGGCCAGACGATTCGTCTGACTGGTCACATAGACAATGTAACCAACCGAGCAACCTTGTTCTTCAGCAGTGGCTCCGGGAAAGCAGAGCAGCAGCACGCAAAGTGCGACGTTGAGTATGGCACGGGCGAGAAATGGCTTGCTGAGTGGCAACGCAACACCTACCTCATCAACGATCGCATTGAGAAACTCCAGGCCTCGGCTTCTTCTGGCAAGGCGCATCGTATGCTCCGAGGCATTGCGTACAAGCTCTTCGGGGCCTTTGTCGACTACGGCGACAAGTACAGGGGCATGACCGAAGTCATACTCGACAGCCCCAATCTCGAAGCCACTGCACAGATCAACTTCCAGACAAACGAGACGGACGGAGACTACGTCTGCTGCCCATACTGGATCGACAGCGTCTGCCATCTTGCCGGTTTCATCGTGAACGCCAGCGATTCCATCGACTCGAGCAAGCAAGTGTACGTGTCCCATGGGTGGGAGTCGATGCGCTTCGCAGAGCCTTTGGTCGCCAACAAGACTTACCGTTCGTACGTGAAGATGCAGCCAATGGGAGCAAACGTGCTCGGCGGCGATGTCTACGTTTTCGATGGAGACCGCGTGGTCGGTATGTGCGGAGCTTTGAAGTTCCAATGCATCCCGCGCACGCTCTTGAACACATTCCTGCCACCAAAGGGGGTCAAAAGTCAACCGACAGTGAAGGTCTCACCAGCACCGACGAGGAAGAAGGCTGCCCCGCCAAAGAGACTGGCACTGCCACAGCAGACCGCCTCCGTCTCGAGCAAGGTCTTGGACATCGTTGCTGCGGAGCTGGGGGTCCACATCGGTGAGCTACACAACTCCATGGACTTTGCCGACGCTGGGATCGACTCGCTCATGGCGCTTTCCATCTGCGGTAGAATTCGAGAAGATCTGGACCTTGACATCAATTCCAATGTCTTCATCGACTATCCGGATGTAGGTGCCTTCAAGGGCTTCTTGGCACAGCATGATGCTCCTCAGCAGGCAGTCTTATCAAGTGATGAAAGCGAGAGCGACTCCGCCTCCGAGGACAACTCATCCGAAGACGGATCAGCTCTGACTCCTCTCTCACCCCCAGGAACACCCATGGAACCTAGTGACCCCACGTCGCTTGCAATGATCGTGCGACAAGTTCTCTCGGAGGAGATGGACATGTCCATCCCGGAGCTTGAGGGCATCCCAGACTTATCCGATGTCGGGATGGACTCCTTGATGTCGCTTTCAATCCTCGGCACCTTACGGGAGAGAACAGGTCTCGTTCTCAGCGGCGACTTCCTCGTTGAGAATCCAAGCGTAGCTGCGATCGAGAAGGCTTTGAACATCACCAAGCCAGCCCCGGCTCCGAAACAAAAGGTCAAGCAGAGCATGCCAGCCTCAAAACCATCGCCGGCTCCAACACTGGTCCCGCCACCAGCGAAGACCAGAAAGGTTGCCCTTCCCGACCGTAAAGCTACCTCCATCCTCCTGCAGGGCAACACCAAGACTGCCACCAGGACATTCTGGATGGTTCCAGACGGCGGAGGTGCCCCGACCTCGTACATCTTTCCCGAGGAAATCTCGCCCAATGTTGCAATATGGGGACTCACCTCTCCATTCGTGAAGACGCCGGAAGAGTTCATCATCGGCGTCGCTGGCATCGCCACCAAGTACATAGCGGAGATGAAGCGTCGGCAGCCGGAAGGCCCTTACAGCGTTGGGGGCTGGTCCGCTGGCGGTGTGATCTCGTACGAAATATGTCAACAGCTCATCTGCGGTGGTGACACGGTCGACACGCTCATGTTCATTGATACCCCCTGCCCTCTCATCATCGAACCCCTCCCTGGATCTCTGCATCGCTTCTTTGCCTCCATTGGTTTGCTAGGTGAAGGCGACGGTGTTTTGGAGAAGCTGCCACCATGGTTGCTTCCACATTTCGCAGCCTCGGTCACAGCGCTATCGACATACGATGCGCGACCGTTGCCGGAGGGTAAGAGCCCGAAGGTGTTCCAGATCTGGTGTGAAGATGGGGTTTGCAAGCTACCTGAGGATCCCCGACCTGACCCGTACCCTTACGGCCATGCGCAATGGCTGCTCGAGAATCGGACAGATTTCGGGCCCAATCTGTGGGATGAGTTCATGCCAAAGGAGAATATGACCATCGCCCATATGCCGGGCAACCACTTCAGTATGATGAGGGCGCCGCTGGTGAAGGAACTGGTCGAGTTCATGAGGAAGGCTTTGGCATAGGTGTTGCTGATATTATTCTTGGTATCGCGCTTTCGTTGTTGTACATATCGATTTGTGGATACCTCGAGACTTAAGTAATGACATGACTTTCGTTTTTCACCTCATGATACAATATTGATACAATTTCAATACAAGGGAGCGCAAATATGGCGGAATAGTTTGCCGCAGACAATGCAAGCCCCGGGATCCTACAAAGAGATGATGATGCGTCAAATTACGCGTTCAAATTACGAGGCAGTGGGCTGTCCGACATGTTTGACTAAGCCAAGAAATCCACCCATTGAAGATCTCCCATTGGCTGCTACAACCCCAGGCGCAGCCCCTCATGGTGGTGAAGGCTTGCCTTGCTGACGCCCACGGGAACTCTCCCCCGGCGTACGACAATTGTGGCACAATGCGAAAAGTGGCCAGCTTTCAACTTTTCTTCTTCTTCCTCTCTCATCACAACATACGAGGGTGTTTCATCATTGAAGACTGATGGCGACGATGCCCAGACCTCAAGTCTTCTTCACCATCCTCATCTTCCTTTTCCTTTCAGCTACTCTCCTCAAGTTCCGATACCTGCAACCAAGCCTGGGCTTATTGGGCTCCCAATTCTCCGAGGCGAAAAGCCAATTTCGAAATTGTACGAGTACCTCCCCAGAAATAATCACAGTCACTGCTACTTCCACAACCACTCACACCGCAAAACCATCCGCACCTTCTTCGCAATCCTCCAGCTTCCCCCGCAAACTCTGGCAAACCTCCCCCAACAACGCCCACGTCGGTTCCGAACCCAACGTCCAGCAATGGCTCGAGACCAACCCCTCCCACCGCTACGAACGCATCACCGCCGCCAATGGCGACGATTACGTCCGCGAACACTACGCGCACGACCCTAACATCGTCGCCACATTCACAGAGCTCCAGGACGGCATGCTCCGCGCCGATCTGGTCCAATACCTCTTTTTGCTGGCCGAGGGCGGGGTGTACACCGACATGGACACCACCTGCCTGAAACCCATTCATCGCTGGGTGCCCGCGCAGTATGCTGACAAGGCGGACCTGGTGCTGGGGATCGAGGGAGATAGTCTCGGGGGGGATCTCATCCCGGGCTTCACTTATCCGGTGCAATTCGCCACTTGGACGATGATGGTGAAGCCCGGTCATTTCATCCTCCAAATGATTGTCGAGCGCGTCATTTCCCAACTACATGCTCTAGCCGGCAGGCAGAATACTACCATCGCCGGCATCAAGGCGAGTTATATGGATGTCATGGATACGACCGGCCCGGGGATTTTCAGCCAAACCATTTACAAGGGATTGAGCGAGGCGAGCGGGAAGGTGGTGGATCCGAGTGCTTTGACAGGGATGAAGAAGCCGAGGCTCTTTGGGGATGTGTTGGTGTTGCCCGTGACCAGTTTTGGAGCTGGCCTGGGGCATTCGGGAGCGGGGGAGGTGACAGATCCTGGGGCGCTGGTGCATCATACGTTTGCGGGTACATGGAAGGGCGATCATCCGATGAGGCGGTGAATTCTGTCATCTTAGACACTCTGGCAGGCCTTGAGTCCAAAGACTTTGGCGAGAACATCCTCGAGGTCATTCACACGTATCAAATCATCGAGGAAGGAGAGAGCAATCGTACTGAACGCGCCTATTACTGAAGATCAATCAGCATTGGGCACATCTTCTCGAGCTCGGCATGCTGAGATAGGAAGCCCGTCGATTGGATAGGGATCCGGCAAGTAAGCAGATCGCCTCTACTCCACGGGTTTGCCTTCATTCCGATACTACACTCGTCCTACAGAGCATCACCGGTGATGAAAGGAGAGGATCCATCATCACTCAAAAGCGAGATGACGGTGTGGCATTGAGCGAACATGAGCCTATTGTGCAACCCTAAAAATCCGTGTGTACACTGATCATCGTTCGGATAGGACCTATTGCCATACGGTACCAGTCTTCGCGAGCCTGGGAAGACGGGAATAGATCGCATCTCATACACAACAGATATCCGATGTGTGATTATGGCTCTACCGAGTATTGCGCTTCCCAATTCTGACGAGCAGGAGCATTCATAGAGCCTGCGCATTGTCCTAAATGATTGTCGCTGGCTCTTTCTTTCTGTCGAGCACGAGAACCGACACCACAGAAGAGAACTCAGAGCACAGTGTTACTACACACTACGACCTTGGAAACTAGAATGCTTGTACAGGCTTTTGACAGAAGGGTTGGAATCTGAAGGAAGCAGGAGACAACCAAGCAAGACGTGCGTCGAGCTACATCTAACAACGTCGGAACACGCCGAAGGTGCCAGATGATGAGGAGGATTGGCAGAGAGCAGCCTACAGAGCTCGTACATCGGGAAGCCACGAGGATGAAGCCATATAGCAATTGCCAGACTCTAGTCGCTTTGCATGCGTGTGAAACAAGCATGACCTGGACTCCCTGCAGCAGTTCCATTCACAAGCATGCGGCCAGCGCCGCTTCCCACGTGTTGGCGCGTCAGGATGAATCTAGATTGCCGCAGAGCGAGATGTCAGATCTGCGATACCCGCGGAAACACATGGCAATCTTGGATACTCCATCGATGATGCTGAAAATCGTGATTAAGACCGTGGACATGGATGACGAAGGTTCTTGGGGTGGGATTTACAACCGTTCTTGGGAGGTGGGATCGTTGCCCATACTCTTTGAGTGAAGCCCGTCTCGAATAAGCAAAACCAGTGTCACTGGCTCACTTCTTGAAGAGCATGATGCATGTGGAAAGTGCTCGTGTGCTCTTTGCAGCTCGAAGAGCTGCTACAGGCATCGCACAGAATCGTTCGTCTTCCATGAAGCTTGGACTTCCTGGATACGGCCCGAGCTCGAGACGCATACCTCACACATTCTCTCATCATTCTTATTGGCTCTCGATGTTGACTACAGACGTTATCTCTTCGGCTGATCTAGAATCTTTGTCTCCCAGCCTAGACCCGGAGGAGCAACTTGGCATGGAGATCGCCGAATGCGGGGATTCTGCCATCCCATCATGTGGGGTATAGATAACTTATCTTCTCCTACTTTAACTTCACGATGAGCATACATGAACTGGATTATGTATGATGCCTGACGTCGGGATAGATGCAGGGACAGGGATTGGGCAAATGGGAATCGCCGCTTGCCTGCAGTCACTACTCGCCCGTCACCCCAAATGTCACAAGAGATTTTGACAGGCCACTTCAATATCGAAGCCACAGGAGATCGCCGGTTGTATAGTCCACCTATGATAGACTTAGCTTCTTGATCGCTACTAGGGTCCTACGACTAGCGAATGGTCCCGGGTATATGTACGATGCATCATCCTCCTTGCCTACATCTGCATTCGCATCTACACTTCTGTCATCAACCCTTCTACCTACAGTGAAAGCACACAGTGACAGCTGAAGTTTCAGTCAAGCCCACTGTGCACGTGCCAGGATGGAAGCCCCTGCAACCCAACCCCCACCACGCAGCTCTCTCATGAATACATTCAAGGATCGAGGAAGGGTTGTCGCAAAAACATTCACGACCAAGTACGGCATCCTTTGGACCTGCAGAGTCTTTCCCAAAACACAATCGAGGGGACCACGTACTGACAGCAGTTTGCGCACAGGGATGGCCTTATCGGAGACTATGACTATGCCTTCCTCTTCAAACCAAACCTGCCATTCCTCGGGAGAGCCAAGCGAGCAGCTCCCTTCTTCGGACTCAACGAGAGCATGCCGGTCGTCTTGGCTCTCCTCCTCGGCTTCCAGCACTCGTTGGCCATGCTGGCGGGTATCATTACACCCCCCATAATCATCGCTGGACAGGGCGGCGTCAATCTAGGCTCTGCGACAACGCAATACCTCGTCTCCACCGCATTAATTGTGTGTGGCATTCTATCATCCATCCAAATCACCCGCTTTCACATCATCAAGTCTCCCTACTATGTTGGCACGGGCCTGATCTCGGTCGTCGGAACGAGCTTCTCCATCATCCCCGTCGCCACTGGAGCCTTTGCGCAGATGTACGAGACGGGATATTGCCCTTCCGCTCCTGATGGCTCGAAGCTGGCTTGTCCGAAAGGGTATGGGGCTTTGCTGGGGACTGCGGCTTTGTGCTCGATGCTGGAGATTGGACTGTCCTTCACGAAGCCTTCGGTCTTGAAGAAGGTCTTTCCTCCGCTGGTGACTGGACCTACGGTAAGCGTCCACCTCCGATTGATTGACCCAAAAAGCAGGGCTGACTGTGACACAGGTCATGCTCATTGGCGTCGCGCTCATCCAAAGCGGCTTCCAGGACTGGGCAGGAGGTTCCGGATCCCCCGGCTGCATCGACCGTCCTGACAGCGGAACTTTCAGCGTTTGCCCAATGGAGGGTGCGCCTCATGCCTTACCATGGGGAAGCGCAGAGTACATCGGCCTCGGCTTCTCCGTCTTCGCGACCATCATCCTCTGTGAGCGCTTCGGCAGCCCCATCATGAAATCATGCGCCGTTGTCGTCGGGCTTCTGGTCGGCTGCATCATCGCCGCTGCGACGGGTTATTTTTCTGCTTCGGGGATTGACTCGGCACCTGCAGCGTCATTCATCTGGGTCCAGACATTTCCGCTGTCCATATATGCGCCCATGATCTTACCGTTGATGGCAGTGTACATCGTGTTGATGATGGAAGCCATCGGGGACATCACCGCCACATGCGATGTCTCCCGCTTGGACGTCGAGGGCAAGCTCTTCGACTCCCGCATCCAGGGTGGAATCCTCGCCGACGGCTTCAACGGCCTCATCGCCGCCCTCTGCACCATCACGCCCATGTCCGTCTTCGCGCAGAACAACGGCGTGATCGCGCTGACCCGCTGCGCCAACCGCAAAGCCGGCTACTGCGCCTGCCTCTTCCTCATCATCATGGGCATCTTCTCCAAATTCGCCGCCGCGCTCGTCTCCATCCCTTCCCCCGTCCTCGGCGGCCTCACCACCTTCCTCTTCAGCTCCGTTGCCGTCTCGGGCATCCGCATCATCTCCACCGTGCCCTTCACGCGGCGCAACCGCTTCATCCTCACCGCCGCCCTTTCGCTCGGCATCGGCGCCATCCTCGTGCCGAAATGGTTCACCTACGTGTTCACGTACAGCGGGCCCAATCAGACCAAGCAAGGCTTCTTCAACGCGATCGTCTTGGTCATGGAGACCGGGTTCGCCATCACGGGGTTCTTGGCCATCTTCTTGAATTTGGTCCTGCCGGAAGAGATTGAGGATGAGACGGTCAGCATCACCGCAAATACAGTGGACAATGAGGATGATCGCGAGGAGTGGGACAAGATTCGGGGAAAGCATGATGCAAAGGCGGGGAGTGACGAGGAGAGTGGAGAGAAGGTGTAGGGGAGGCGGTTGCGGAGTGGAGAGAGGAATGTTGTGTTTGGTATCTTTGTCTCTTACATATCATACAAGGAATGGACCTAGGTTTAAGTGGTAACACATCTGTCGCCGAAGGTCATCAATGCACCAGGCCCTCGGTACCGGCATCTGTATCTCTTCGTATTTCCTTTTACGGGATGTTCTGGGGTCAACCACTTAACAAATAGGCTCTATCTCCCAAGCTTATAAGCACTCTGGGAACCAGCTTCTGGGGTATCATGGCTAGGGCAGGCAGGATCTAACCGATCAAGACAAGTGCTGCCAAGAAAATGTTGATTCCATTACACCACGACATGCATGCCATTGCAGCAGTCAAAGGGATACAAGGCTCTCAGCGTCCCTCGAGCTTAATTCTGGCGATACTGCTCAATTGGATTTATAAATGGACACGTCAAAACGGCGTACCTCAATGTATACATTTGATGTTCATCCTTCGAGCATTGTTCTTGAAGCATCCATCCCAGCTGTCTCCTTCATCCTTCGGAGATTGTATTGATAAGGTCATCGACCTTTTCGGATAACAGTGCCAGTGACTGCTCCGCGAGGACGTATTTTCCTTCAAGGAAGGTGGCTGGTACAGGCATATCCAGCTTCACCTTTGCGACTTCATCTCTGGTTGCTTGGAATGGTGCTGCGTCAAAGTGTATCGACTTGGTCCATGACCGTTAGCATGTTTGACATGTATGTCCTTATCATCTCCATCCTACCGGGAAATCCTGGGCCAACTTTCATTCTCTTGGCGGCGTCCTCCATTCGAATGAGATGTTTTGTAACGACGTCCAATCCGATATTCAAAATTGTAGATTTGGACTCGACGAGTAGCTGAGAAAGTACGAATACGCTGATGTCCTAGTCGGACGCGGTGTGTATACTTGCAAGTTGCCTTGCATTTTCGTTCTCTTGTTCGTTCTGATTGTCCTCATCAACAGGATCTGCGACGATGGTCCTCATTCTATCGAAATCCATCTGCGCGTTCGTACTGAGGGATGTTGGCGCTTCGTCGCTCTGTGGAATTTCCACGGTGACCTTTGTATTCTTCGCGGCATCCTTCCCTATGGGCTTTACGGTGCTACCAGGTTTCTTGACCGGCTTCTTGGTTCGCTGTCCTTTTGTTGGAAAATCAATGCGTCCACAAGCACGCATTGTTCTCGCACAATACAGATCGCACCATCTTCTTCCAACCATTGCCTGCGCGTGGTACATTCCTCAAATGGAGGTCCCTTGTCAATTTGAACAATTCGGCTAATCGAGCTTGCCATGATAAAAGGCGCGGTGCTCGATCCCCTTCGCTGTCACTTCGATGCCGTGCTGGAAGAGGCCATAGATCTAAGCCTCCTCTTCCATGTTCTATCCCTCTTTTGAGTTTTATGCAATCGACTAATTGCAACGCTCAGTCACTCATCAGGCTTGTCTGATCAGCAATCTAACTGGTCTGCTTTTTACGATGGAAAAGATCCGCTGCTTTCGGAGTGAATGCAATAGCCCGACGCAGCACCTCATGATTTTTCTCTTCTCGGCCGTCATCGTCAGTGAAGTGCACAGAAGAAGGTATCGATGAGACATCGATCACACCATGATTGCTGACGGTATTGGTGTCCGAGTCTGAGTCTGACGTGGTCCGGTACACTGAAGCCGAACCGTCCGAGGGTAAAGGGTGGCTTGCGTTGAATGACGGTGTCCAATGCTCAGCGTCTACGTCCAGCCCAAAGATGACAGTGTCTGGTGGGTCGAGAAGCGGTTCCTCAGACGCTTCTAAGTCGAAACTGTCGTACGACTTTGGCGTGGTGAGTAGTCCCTGTCCTCGTCTTGGTCTTCGCGAGCTGGGTTGAGATGGTTGTCCCTCCCCAAGTCTCTGAGTGTGAAAGGTAACAGGATGCCTTGTGCACGGCGATACACTTTCCTGCGGTACTGTTGTGTAATCTGGGTTGATGGGCAATGCAAGGCCTGATTGAAACTGGGTTCTGTCCTTGGGCCGAGAAGCGTCAGCTTGGCTTTCGCTGAGGTCGAGTATTCTCAGATCGGATGTCCTCCGCCCGCGCTCCATCAGCTTGGATATTCTCCGAAGGAAACTTCCGATGATGGCAAAAGCGGTGCTCGATGCCCTTGGCCTCGACGTCAACGCCGTGACGGTAATGACATAATCGACCCCGTGGGCACATTTTGCCATTGTATACGTGTCCACAGACAGGCCCTACGTGAACAAGACTTGTGTCGGGACCGTGAGTACAGACCTGGCAATACGTAAGCAGTTTAATGGGCTCCACGGGTAGGAGGGCGGTACATACTTCTTTGCAACAGACTGCATTCCAGCCACGACAATTTACAGGTGCCTTACCCGTAAATGCGCAATCGTGCTTCTGGAGCACGCATGGGCAAAAGAACCACCTTAATGGCTGGTAACAGCCCTTCCAACTCCATTCCCCTTGCTCCAACTCTTCAGGCTCCGCTGGTAACTCAGGGTCTGCCAAATCACAGTTGGGCCTATTAGGGTCAAAGGCCGGCAGCGGTGTCCAGAGGCTATGTAGTTCATGCCTCAGGTCGACGCGGAGACGTGCACCGACGTGCCACGAGAAAGCAGTACGGCTGAAGATACTAAACGAGGGCCGAACAATCATATTCGGGTCGTAATGGTTTAGTATTCGCCGGTGCACGAGAGACGTATTGTCTCCATCTTGTCGAACAACCTGATCTCGTCAACTTCCGCAGTTCAAAGATATCTAAATGGACGAGTTCTACCAATTCCTGAAGCTCATTGATCTCTTCTGCCCCCAACAATGAACAAGGTTTCCAGGGAACCCTTGTCCTGAGGCGTTCAAACGAAGGCTCGTCAAGATATATGAGAATACCCTGCTCTCCCAATCACTTATTGAAGACTACAGGATCTCGGAGGGACTTACTGCAAAGAAAGCAAGTCGCCAGAATTCTTGGGTGCCTCGCACCTCGGTCAATACATCAGGTGCTCCATCAGTATCGAGGTCCCCATCCGAAACATTCGCCCGCTCAGCGCTTGAAGAGCGGGCCAGGTCTATGTGCGGCAGTTGAGATTCCAAACTCAATACTGGAGATATTGGTGGTTGTACCCGTGCACTGCTGGCCTCTCTTGCTGCAGCATTTCCAGATGCCTGACCTGTCGACGCAGGACCATCGTCTTTGCCCTGCTCTTTCCCTTGCAAAGTCTTGTTTTCTCCCTTTCGAGAACCATCCTTGCTCTTTATAAATTGTGTTGCGCGATCGTGCAGGTATTTCTGGAATAGAGGCGTCATTGTCCGTTGGAAGTCTCGTAGGAGAACGTGGTAGTCCTCATCATGTTTGCCTTGCGTCTTGGTGCGACTCTCATAGTTCTGGAGATAGGCATGGAATGCCGGTAACATTGCAGGTAAGATCTCTTCCCCCAGCAAGCGGCTCTCCATAACAGCTGCAGAAGATGGCTCTGGCGTCTTTGGTCTTGAGATGTCGGGTCTTGAGATCTTTGGTCCTGTGATCTGTCGTTTGGAAGTCTCCGGTCTTACATCCCTCGATCCTGTTGTCTGCACACTTGGAGCATCGAGTCTTGAGGTATGCGGTTTTGATTGTTTCGGTCTTGAGCGCTTCGTGTTGCGACCCCCCTGCTCCGCGCTACTCTCTGCGCTATGTTTACGCGTGCGACCCATTATCAGTCGTTAGCCAGAAGTTAGACAAGGGGTACGGTAAGATCGTGCTGTGGGTATGGTCGTCGGTTGCTTAAGTGTCGAGCTGTTGCGGGCTGGATGCGATCTCGATTGTCCCTTAATACCTTCAATGGGCTGGGTGTGCTTCTGGCTTATCCTAGCAGGAACTAGACAATACACATGATAATGTCGATGGTCACGTCCTCATCCAAGATAATATTGTATACACAGGAACATACTGGTCGTGCATTCGGAGAGGGAAAGGAGGGGTTTGAGTTGGCCAACGAAGACTCTTCGTGGAAGTGTTGACCGTTTCCACAGCTACGAATCTCATGAGAAATACCTACGTCAGCCGTACAAGCTAAGATTGGGGTACATCTCAGTCTGCTGCAGGTGTTTTTCATAGATCTTTCGTGCAGCAAAGCCATTGCCCATGCGGACCCAGGCAGCCTTAGGACTTCAACTTTCTGTGACGCACGCAATGATTTGGTAGCAACGATCTAAGCTCACCTCATCAATCATTGCAATGTAGTTGATGCAATGTCCACAGATTCAGATGATGACGGAAGCCTCGGAGAGCAGTGACGGCTGCAAGCGTCTCTCACTGTGCTCCAATCATAGTGACAGTCACCACCACCTACAGTGCTAGCTGCTTATTGAGCTGGTAGCAGACAATTGGCACGGCTCAAAACTAAGCCAGCAACGAGTCTCTCCCTCTCACGTAGGCCAGACAACGACATCATACGATCCGAGCGACTCCTCGAGCAAACCCTCAATCGAACATATCCAGAACCCCTACAAACAGTCGACATCCCCCTGCAAGTCAAGTTTGCAACCCACAAGCATGACTACTTCCTCTCGACTCAGCTCCTCACCAACGATGTCGATCCGCAGCACATCCATCAATGCCTTTAAGATAGTGCCAAGGAGTCGCATAAGACAGTACTCAGTGAGACAAGACCGGGCTAGACAGGGCATAAAATACGATAAGCGTAAAGCTATGGAATAAAGAATTCGAGAAGAGATTCAGACGTCCAGCGGGCAAGGGTTCTGTATCACCACAGCAAGAACAGCAAGAGACCTCGCAAGAGAACACCAGATCTTCATCACAATTATAGTTATCTTCCCATGAATTCAACCAGCAGACAAATTCGCCAAGAGACAGCGAGGGACCCACGCGAGCTCCTATAACAGAGCGATTCAAGCAAGAGAGGGTGTTATACGTAGCATGGGCCTTCCAGGATGGGTGATCTCTCCGAGCTCACGTACTTCTGCACATCCCGGACGCATGGCCTTGCACCCACCTCGAACTGGATAGAATAGGGAAGCTTTCGACTTCGGTGAATAACGGGATAATGTGCCTTTTGACTCAACCTGTGGTTTCCTCTTTTCCTCACCATTGCGGCTTCGTAGATGGCAAAGGATGAGTACCAGATAGACCGATTGAAGCACTATCATTTTGAACTGATGGTTTGACCTGCCAGATAGATTATTTTTAATTCCTGATGATCGGGTGACAAGTGCTTTGGCAGGATCAGCAAATATCTCACAAGATTGTTCTGAAGATGTAGTATCCAATTGACCAGTAGTGCATGCACGTCTACCAGGATAACGTACAAAATGTGAGGTACAAGGTAGACGGAGGACCAGGGGTAGACGATTTGGTCGTCAGAGTTTTGGCCTGTTCGGATTATTGATAGATGTTTTTAGATAGTCGGATACGGTTATTGACTCATGGAGGCAGTATTTGAATGGTAATCTGTCATGGGAAAATGTTGGTCTGAGCAGATACCCAGCAATCGTATTTGGTGCCAAACCTGGGCGAGTATGTGAACTTTGCGATCCTTATTTAGATGATCAACGAGTAGAGAAAATAGGGTTCAGGCCACACTCGACCTTTGCTTGGATGGAAATGTTTTCGGCTCATGATGGAGGCTCATGATGGAGAGAAATTTGAGCAGTGAGCGTTGCTTGCGACCAACTGCAATCAATGCCTAGCCATTGGTATAAAATCTCACACCAAAGTGTCCTTGGCTAGGAATAACAGAGGCATGCGAGCATCAAGTCTCCAGAACTAATCAATAGACGCAATATTGTTTGTGCATACAAACATCCAGTGACATTGGAGGTGTATAGTCAGCAAATAATGAAATTCAAATTTCTCAAGTTTGCAATTTCAAACTTTATATATTTAAATAACACCCGGTTCTTCAACAAACGTTCGGGTAGTGTAATGGCATCACGCTAGAGCATCCGTTCTCCTTGGCCCAATGGTTATCAGATGTGTATTTCAGAGCGATCCTCTGTACTTTGCACCCGGGACGATCTCCTGGCATTCCAAAAGGCACTCTCTCAAACCACCTGCTCTAGAGGTTGGGGGTTCGATTCCCTCTCCGAACATCTTTTTTTTTTTTTTTTTTTTAGCTCTGTCAAACTTTGTGTTGCTCGGCCAAGCCATCCCTCCCTTGCACTCTTGCTACAACTCGTCCCTGTAGGGTATCCCACTTTCATCCATATTTACATCAATCTCATTTGACACAAGGAGTGGTCAGCGCACAAGTCCCATAGCATCAATTCAATTAACCTTCTAGTATCTTGCTTGATTGATCGTTTTCGTCCATTGACAATACATGCGATAGAATAGTTGGGTTGCACGGACACGTCACCTGCATACTACATACTACAGTGCATAAATTTCAGATACGCGTTGGTACCAGCTGATTTTGCGCCGGATCGGACAGTACGAGAGAGAGAGAAACTGGTTCCACGGAGTCGCAGAAGAGTGGCCATTAGAAAAATCCCATGGATGCGTACATTGTGACTGACGAGCCACCTGAAGTTACGATCTGTTATATTGGAAAGAGTGAGAAGCATGTTCGAAGGTGCATTGAAGTCATATTCATCTTGGATGTGCGTTGTGTTGGACGTTCCTTGGTCTACACACTATTGTTGTGGCCTACTGCTCACCAAGCAACTTCCGGGTGGATCCAGCGCATTACTTTCTTCGCTCGGATTGTCCGCAATTGCCAGTCGTGGTCCTTTCAGACCTCTCCCGATTTTTGCATGACATAGTCCAAACCAGGCTTTGAGTGCACACTAGCACATAGCACCAGAGCGGCACTGTACGTCTCGTCGTTCTGGACTAGTGATGTATCCCTCCGAGGCGCCAACAATCCACCACTAAGCTTTGCGGTGATGGAACAGCCGGTGCTCGATACTTTTAGCCACCATCGCGATCCCATGCTGAAATCTGCAATTGCGTCCAAGACCACATGGATTGCCATCAAACGCGGGCCTGCACACACTTCCTGTATGAATGAACCTCGTCGTTGGGCCGTGCCCGCATACCTACAGCTGAATTAGAAGCCATCCGGAAGTGGTGGAAGAGACTCTACTCAACCTGTTCCGTACACACATCGTGCCATCCACAACAGTTCACAGGCGCCTCACCGGTAAAGCCACACTGGTGGTCTGCCAGCGCGCAAGAGCAAATAAACCACCGTGCTGGCTGCAGCATGTCGCTCCAATCCCACAGGGCTGGTCCGATCTGGCGTGGTGCGGCTGGTTCACTTGGACGAGCTGGGTCGTGGTTGGGCTTCAAAGGGTCGAATGGTGGTAATGAGGCCCAGAAGGTCTGCAGCTCTCTTCGCTCGATGATGTTCAGGTGCGGGCGAATGTAGAAAGGAAACGCTCTGAGTCCGAGGGTGTTGAAGGAAGGGCGAATGTCACCTTCCATCTCTTCAAAGTCTCCATCTTTGGACGAGATGATTTTCACGTGATCTGGATCGCGTCGAGCGACCTAGTAGTGAGTCAGTGTGCCGACCCTGAAGGAGTAAGCATGATCGAAACTCACTACGCTAGACAGATCGAGCATCCACGGCTTGGTAAGCTGGTATGGTTTGTCGGGAGCAAGGGCCTGCAGACACTTGACCTCCGCCTCGTTGACATACACGAAGATACCCTGAACATTTAGCGAAGTGGTCCTCGAAAGTGAGTTGGTTGAGTGGTGGTACTTACCGCGAAAAATGCAGTGCGCCAATATCTGATAAAATAATGACCTTCGGGCAACAGCACCGGTGTTGCGGAGTCCTTCCAGATGTCCGACGCTTGAAATGGGTCGAGGGATGGCAGCTGATGCAGTATACTCGGTACCCCATCTTCAGGATCAACACGCCCGTTCGTGGGGGCAGACTTAACGACTTCGAGCCTACTGTTGACTGCCTCGGAGAACCTAGCAAGGTCTTGCATCATTGCAAGGTGAGGGGCATAGCTGATCATGCTCGACGTAGTGTCAGTTGTGTTGAGATTGGCTTCAGGTGCAGACTCCCTTTCTGAAATGGCAAAACTCGCCGAGGCTTCAGTTTCGTCATTATCGAGGCTCACGGTCTCACTTTGATCGTCGTCTTCACTATCGTCTATTACGAGTGCGCCGGGTGCGAATTGATTCCATGGAGAAGACGAAGGGGCAAACTCATGCTTGACCACTGGCTCTCGATGCATAACCTCAGGAGCAGCAGGGCCTGTGAGGTCCATCATCTTGTCAGGGTCCTTCTTATGAGTATGTTGCTTGTTGGGTAAGCCAGTCATGATTGCTGAGTCAGGCCTTCAAGATGAGATTTGCGAGAATACGAGGTCTTACACTGTACGCTGCTCTCTGTGCAATGTGATCCTGGAACCCAGCCAAATCCTAGTATGATGGTGTTCCAACAAGAGAGATACAAATGGGCGATGGCAGATGCTGAGCAGGTACTTCGGCAAATCTTTCATCTGAAAAAAGAAGAAGTTGTGCCGTTCACAAACTCACGGTGAAAGGAGTGTCGAACCCGGTATTAGCAAAGTGTCAAGAGACCGCCACCCCCTCTCAACAGGGTCTTTTTGAATGCGAACGGTGCCAAAGACTCGTATCCCATATATTGGGACGTGATGAAGTTGCCACTACTATCGGACAAGCAGTGGAACTGGATCCAGTAATGCATTATTCATCCTCAACTCATTGAACCAAGATCATTTTCCTTGCCCATCTCTATGCGAATCTTGAGACAGCTCGTGCACGCTGGGGACTGTTCTAATTACATCCAGCGCGTTGCTTGACAAACGCTATATTAGATCGAGCTTTAAGAAAAAAAGATGTCATGACCGGGGAAACCCCGAATTGAGCTTGATCAGAAGGCATTGTCACACGCATGGACGCATGAGTGTGATGGGGTAGTATGAATTGAAGAAGACTGCAAGATACACCCAGCTAGTCTGGGATGTACTACCAGGTGATGAGATATACACGTGTCTTGGCACCGCTCGCATGACGGCTCAGTGACACTCCATGCGCGCAACACTACCACCATGCCTGCACTAGGCTGACAGGCATATTTCGGGCGTCGGAAAGTGAAGAGAGAGATGAATGGGGAACAAGGCACCGCGCCACGTTGTGCAGGGATTTTTGTGCCAATGAGAAGGTGTTGATCAGCTGATAAATCCCCCAACCTTTCTGATGCAATATGCGCAAATGGGTGCAGGGTGCAGGGGAAGGGTGAGTAAGCCGAATCACTTGTATTGAGTCTACCACTATGCTTGTCTAATTACACCGTGACAACGACCGTATTTGTGTCCATCTCAAGGACCGTTTAATAACCGTATACTCACCGCACCTTATGCACCGGTGCACCTGTAATACCGTTAATAAAAGGCCGTCTGGTAGGCCTTTATACGATAGGGTCTCCAATATAGGGGCTATTAAGATAACCGCGGAATACCCTTATATATTATTCCCTCTTTAAAGTTACGATAAATTTATGATAATAATATTATTATTAATTTATTAAATATAATTTAAGCTTTAATTAATTTATTTTAAAGGATTATTTTAATAAAGGCTTTATTATAATATTTATAAGTTAATCCTTAATATTAATATATTTTTTAAAATAAAGCCTTTTTATACCTTTTCCCGAATAAAGTAATATTAAATATTAATATACTTAATCCGTAAATAATTCTCCGGGTTCTTAATAAGGGAGATATTATTATTATTATTATTAAATAGAACAATAAGTCCGTAACCTTTAAAGAATCCGGTCTTATTAATTTATTTTATAAATTAAATACTCATTTTATACCCTTCGGAAAAAGCTATATATTCGGTTTTTAAGGTAAAAATAGCAATAATATATTATTTCTAAGTATATTATACGTATATTATATTAATATTTAATATTATAAAGTTATATAATAACCTCTTATTATTTTTATTATTAATAAACGCGGTATTTATAAAGTATTTAAATAATCCGCCGTTACGTTGGAAATATAAACTTAAATTTAATATATTCTTTAAATATTTAAATACCCGTATTAAATAGTTTTAATATTAAATAATAAGATTATTATAAAATTAACTTAATTTTAAGATTAAAAAAATTAAATTTAAATAAATAATAATTTAAAGGAATATAAGCTTATTAAGAAGTTATTAATAAGTATATTAATTTATTTATTACTTATTAAATTAAGTTATTTATATATTCTTATATCCGTTTATCGGGATATTAATATTATTATAATTTATTATATAGTATTTTTTAAGGATATTTATAATATAACTTATTTAATTTATAATTATAATATTATTATTTTAAGAAACTTATATCTTAAGGATTACTTTTAATGGATTTCCTTTAATAAGCTTAAATATTGAAATTAAATAATCTTTTATTTATTTATAAATCTTTAAGCTTTTAATAATAATAACGATATTATTAATATAAAGGGTTTGATTGATTGATTGATTTATACTACGGGTCTAGTTAAGCTAATTCCGGCGTTCCTTAATACGCGGCCTTTTGGCCTTACTGGTAACCGTAAAAACCTGATACTTATAATATTAAAGTAAAAACCGGCGTTTACCAGGCCTTTACCCTTTATCCTTTAAAGTAAAGGATATTAATAGCCGTTTAAAGAATAATAATCTATTTATATACTTCCTATATTTTAATTCCCCTAAGAAAATCCGTAATATTACGATTATATCCTTATAAAGGCTATTTTTAAGTTTATTATTCTTCCGCTTTTTTATATATTTATATTGCCTTAATTTTATATAATACCTTTAAATATCCTTATTAATATATATACGTTTAATATATATCCTTTTTATATTATTATTATCGTTAACTTTTTTAAAGACTTTTAATAAGCGTTTACTATTATATCCTTATGGTTATAGAAAATATTTTCCGGTTTATATAATTAATATAATTAGTTTTTACTCGTTTTTTTTTTTTCCTTAACCGGTAACGGATTTTCTCCGTAAAATCTTTAATAACTTTATTTATCTTTATAATAAAATTAAATTATAATAATAATCCGGTAAATATTATAAATTTAATAATTATTTAAATATTTTACTTTATAAATAATATTTAACGGTAATTATAAATATTAACTTTTATAATAAGTTTTAATTTAATTTCTATAAATAAGGAATAAGAAATAAGGACGTATACGGTATTTTATTTCCTTTATCCATATTTATATCCGGCGTTTATCCGACCCTTAATATATATAATAAATAAAAAGTAAATTAAACCGTTTTTATCCGTTTAAAGTTAAATTATTAATACATTATTACCCTTCCTTATAATATTATAGTAACGGAAATACTTATTAATAATCTTTTTATTATTAAAAGTTAAGTAATAATAACCTTAAAGTATAAAGTCCTTATACCTTTATTAATACTTAATTTATTTTATTATAACCTATAAGGTAATCGTTATAATTTTTACTCTTTAAATCCCCTTAATCTTAATTTCTTTTATATTTAACGGGAATTTATACCCGTTTAAATTAACCTCCGGGATACCGGTAAAGTTAATTTTTTTCTCCGTTTATTCCTATTTTATTTTAATAAAAAAAAAGATAAATATCTTTAATTTATTCTTTTTAACTTTAAGTTTATTAAGATTCTGGCGGATCCGCCCGTTTTTTATTATTATAATTAAATATATATATTTTTTTAACTTTATTTAAGCGATTATTTAATTTAATAAGACTTTAATTAACGGTATAAAGACCTTAAACTTTAATATTAAGATAAAGGTTACTTTATAAATATTATTAATTACTTTTAAATACCGATTTTAGACTTTCTATAATATTTAAATAAGCTTTTTCTTATATTTTAAAATACCCTTAAGTATATATTAAATAACCATAATATATATTATAGTTAACTTTATTATAGTTTAGTAAATAGTCCGGGCCTTTTATAATATAATTCCTTATATTAATATAACAAAATAAATAAGGCCCCTTTCTTATAAAGTTATTTTTTTTTAGATTTTTCTTATATAGTCCTTTTAATTAAGCTTCTTATTTACTTAAAGGTTAAGGACTTTAATATTAATATCCGGCTTTATTATAACTTTATTTAAGTTTATTATAATTATTATATTATATAATTTTAAGCTTTTAATTATATAATATAAATTAAATTTTATAAATTCTTACTTATTAAAAATAGACTTTATAAGTTTATTTTAATTCTAAATAATTTATATATATAAAAATATTATAAATTAAAAAATAAATATTATTAATAAAACCTTTAATTTAAACCTTTTATTTTAACTTAATAAACTTTTTAATTAATAAATCATTAAAGAATAAGAATAATATAAAAAAAAATAAACGATCCTTAAGGAAAACTTATTATAGCGGGCTTTATTAAGCTTATTTTTTATTTTAAGTTAATTAATATAACTTAATTATTTAAAAAACTTTTCATTTATTTAATTAAGAAGGGTAATATTCTTTTTTTCTTTAAGTTATATAATAACCTTTAATAATTTACCTTATTAAAAATACTTATAATATTAAGAAAAAAAAAAGA
This sequence comes from Niebla homalea, assembly GCA_019925105.1. NCBI lineage: Eukaryota > Fungi > Ascomycota > Lecanoromycetes > Lecanorales > Ramalinaceae > Niebla > Niebla homalea. The sequence continues at coordinate 61,144 of JAHGAU010000007.1, forward strand.
TTTATAATATATTTCTTCCCGTAACCCTATAACGTATATATATTATTAATTAATTCTTTAAGGGCTATTTTTATTAACCGATTTCTTTTTATTTTTATTTATTGGTCAGGGAGAAATCCGTAATTTTCTATATAATCATTAAGAATCCTTATTATTACCGTTTTTAAGGCTTTCCTTAATATATATAAGAATATAATAGGTTTATAAAACTTTACTTTAAAGTAATCCAGCTTAATAAACTTCTTAAAGATAATCGTTTTTATTTCTTTAAACTTATATAAATAATAATTAACGTTAAAATATACTTAAAAAAAATAAGTAAAAACTTTTTTAAAAAATAAAATTATTATTATTAAGAATTTATTAGGAATTTTATTTAATTTTAAGGCTTTATCCTTTTTCGGTTTATTAATTATTTTAATTATTATATTTTATATTATTATTTTATTTATTAATATAGGGTTAAAGTATAAAGCGTTATTAATATTATTTAAATTAACTTTTAACGGAAAAGGGAAAAATACTTTTTAAGGATTTTAATTTTACCGTTAAAGGTATTAATTAATATATTATTAAATCTTTTAAAAAACGGGAATTTAAGGATAAACTTTAATTTTTTACTTTATTTTTTATTATACTTTATTAACTTTTAAATATTATAAAGTAAAACCGTTAAGTTATATATTATAAATTAAGAATATATTTACTTAACCTTCTTAATAGTTTTTTCCTTTTTTTTTTAAATAATTTTTAATTAATTAAATATTTTTTAATTTTTATATTTAAAAGTTTATTTAATTAATTTTTTTACCTTTATAATTACGGTTATATATCCTTTATTTTAATAAATTTTAACTCTTTAAAAAAGTTTTATTATTAAGGTAATTTTATTAATTACTTTATTTAATACCTTTATTATTTACTTTATAAAAAGGTTAATCTAATCTTTATTATTTAATTAAGGGAGGTCTGTAAATTATATTATTATTTTCCCTATTTTTATATAAACCTTTATTTCTTTAACCGTTTTTTACGCCCTTTTTACCGGTAATAATATAATTATATTAACGATTTAATTTAAAGTTATTTATATCGGTATATAATCTAAACTATATTTTAAGTCTTTTTATAATTTATATATTATAATTACGTTAATAACCTTTTCCGTATTAAAGGTTAAATTAATCGTTATTTTAAACTTATAATTCTTTTACGTAATAATTTTTTATAATATTAATAATAAGAAATTAATTTAAATAATAATTATTAATAAATTATCTGATTTAATATAATTTATTATATGCTTTTTTTTTTTATTCTATATATAATAATATAAATTAAAGTTTTTAAATAATATATATTCACTTAAAATAATTAAAACCTTTTTAAATAATAATATTATAAAAAGTTTTTCTTTATTAATTAACGGCGGGTTATATATATTATAAATATTAAGGTCGTTTTTTAAGTTTCCTTTTTTTATAATATAAAGTATATAAAGGTTTTTATTATAATAAGTAATATCCTAATTATTTACGTTAAGCTATTTATTTATAAAGAAGTATATTCTAATCATTTTATTCCCCTTAAAAATTAAGTAAAATTTTTTTTTCGGGTTAATAAATAAATATATATATAAATTATATAATAATTTTTATATTATTATAATATTAATATTTTTAACTTTTTTAAATTTAAATATTAATATTATAGCTTTAATTCCTTTATTACGGATATTATATTATATTACTTTTAAAAATATTAATATATTATATATTAACCTTTATAAAAATTTCCTTTTTTATATCCGTTTAAGTTACGGACTTTTTATTAAAGTTAAACGTTTTCTAACTTAATATTTTTCCGGTTATTATTAAAGATATAAGACGGCCGGCCCTTAAAGTTAAGATTATAAAAAGCTTTTTCTTTTTTATTATTATTTACTTTTTATTATTTAATTAATTAAGCTTACGTTTTAAGGTTTTTTTAATTAATTTATTAAATTAATTTTATATATATTATACCGTTGGATTTTTACGGTTATTTAAGTCTTTTTACGTTTAATTTCTTTAACTTTTATTATATATTTAAAATCTTATATTAAATATCCTTCCTTATTATATATAATGTATTTAAACGTATTTTTTATAAGTTCTTTAATTATTAACTTTATATACTTATAGGTATTATAGTTTTTAACGTAAACCGTATATTTTATAATATTAAAATATTTTATAACAATATATTTATAACTTTAATACTTAAAATATTAATAAATATTAACCGCCTTATTTTATAATTAAGTTATCTTAAGAGATCTTTTTTTAATAATCTTTTTATTTAAAACGTTATTATATATTTTTATTAATATTACGTTTAATATAATAATAAAATACCTTTTTACGCGTTTTAAAAAGTTAAATTTTTTCATTATCAGCAGAAGCCTATAGTTAATAATTTTAAGCTTTAAGTAAAGAATCGTATTTTCTTTTTTTATATTTTTTAACGTAACCTTTTTTTTAACTTCCTTAAAACATAATAAGTATATTTTATTTCTTATAACGGTAAATAATTACCTTAAAATTTTAATTAATTTATATTCTTTTTTATTAATTTAAGTTTTAAACTTCTTTAAGTTTTCTTTTATCTTTAAAGACGTTATATTAAAAAGGATATTTTTACTTTATAGTTTACGTATTATAATAATTTATTTTATTAATAATTTTATTATTATTTTAAAAGCTTTTATTAATTATAATAGGTTTATTTTTACCGTTATATTTTTCTTTTTATTATTAAATAAGCGGATTATTATTATTTTCACTTTCTTTAATATAGATATTTTTTCTTCCGTTATCTTTTTATTTTCTACCGCGGATATCTTTTTTATTATTTTTATCGTTTAATTTTTTCTTATTTAAAAGGTTATTATTTTTATACTTTCACTTTATATACTTAACCTTAAGCTGCCGTCTTTACCCTTTATTAATACCCTTATTCCCGCCCCTTAAAAATCCCGTAAGCGCTCCGTTTCCTTTAATTTTACTTCTATTTTTATATAAAAGTCCCTTACGCTTTTTAATTTAATCTATAATATCGGCTAGGTTTTTAATATTGATTGATTGATTGATTTATACTACGGATCTAGCTAAGCTAATTCCGGCGTTCCTTAATACTCGGCCATTTAACCTTACTGGTAACCGTAAAAAACCCGATATCTATAACGTTAAGAATAAAAACCGGTGTTTACCCAGCCTTTACTTACGTTTTAAAGGCTAAAAGTATTTATAGCCATTTAGAGAATAAGAATTTATTTATACGTTTTTTTTAAGAAAACTTATAATATTACGACTGAATTTATTTAAAAGTTACCTTTAAATTTATTATTCTTCCGTTACCTTATAAGTCTATTTAATATTAAAATTTCAGAATTCTAATTATATTATTAAATATTTTTATTAATACGTATATTATTATTATTTTATTTATACGACTTTACCGACCGATATAGTATCGTTTTTTACGCCGCCCCGGTATTTATAGCCCCTTTAACCCCCTATTAAGTACAGTTTTCCCGCTATTACTTTTTGCCCCCGGGTCAGCGGCAAAGTTTTTTAATTAAATCCTCGATTACTTCCTCTATTTCCTTAATTAAGTTAAACTATAATAATAAGCTTATAGTTATTATAAATCTGGTGGTCGCCTTAATATTTTTTTTATTAATAAGTATTTAACGATAATCGTTGGTCCCTACCCTTTTAATTAATCCCGGTCTAAGTTCTTTAAATAGTAAATAAGAGATTAATACGTATATAACGTTTTACTTTTATTACTTATACTTATAGCTAACGTTAATCCGGTTATTAATATATATAATAAAGAGGAAATAGGTTAAACCGTTTTTATTTATCCGGAGTTAAATTATTAATATATTATTATTTTTCCTTATAATCTTATAATATTAAAAATATTTATTAATAATTTTATCGCTATTTAACGCTAAATACCGTTACCCTTAAAAGATTAATTCTTTATATCTATATTAACGCTTTATTTACCTCCTTATAATCTATAGGGTAATTACCGTTAATTTCGTTTTTATGGTTTTTTTCTTTTCCGCCGTTTTTACTTTAAGTAAAAGTTTATATACTTTTACGTTAACTTTTTAAACGTAAATTAAATCGATCTCTTTTTTAATTTACTTTAATTTAACTTTTATAAAAGAAGTAAATACCGTTTTTCTACGCTTTTTTATTTAAGGTTTCTTATAATTTTAATGAATACGTTCATTTCCTATTAACGTAATTAAGTTTATACCTTTTTTAAGCTTCGCTTAAGCGATTATTTAATTTAAGGCCAGCTTTATTAATAATATAAAAACCTCGGATTCCAGTACCGGGACGGGAGTTACTTTATATACTCCACTTATTACTCTTAAGTATCGGTTTTAAACCTTTTATAATTACCGGACGGGCTCTTTTTTATGTTTAAACGTATTTTTAGGTACGTATTAAATAATTACTACGTACGTTATTACAGGTTTTATAACCGTTTAATAAACGGTTCTAATTTTCTATAAGATAGTTCCCTATATTAACGCTATAAGGTAAATAAGGCCCTTTTCCTGTGAAATTATCTTCTTTTAAACCTTTTTTATATAATCCTTTTAATTTAATTTCTTATTAATTTATAAATTAAGTACCCTAATATTAACTTCCGGTTTTATTATTATATTATTTAAGTCTATTATAGCTATTATATTATATAGTTTTAAGCTCTTTATTATATAAATAAGCTTATACTTATATAGGGTAAATTAAACCCTATATATCTTTATTTATTATAAGTAAACTTTATAAACCTATTTTAATTTTAAATAGTTTATATAAGTAAATATACTATAAGTTAAAAGGTAAATATCATTAATAAAGCTTTTTACTTAAACCTTCTATTTTAACTTCGTTAAGTCTTTAATAAACGGGCCGTTAAAGAATAAGAATAAAATTAAAAAAATAGGTAATTTTTAAGGAATCCCTATTATTACGGGCTTTATTATATTTATTTTCTATCTTAAGTTAATTAATATCGCTTAATTATTTAAGAAACTTTCTATTTAATTTATAAGGAAAAATAAAACCCCCTTTTTCCGTAAATTATATAGTAACCTTTAATAATTTACTTTATTAAACGTCCTTATAATATTTAAAGAAAGAAAACTTATAATATATTTTTTCTTATAGTTTTATATTATATATATATTATTAATTAAGCCTTTAAAAGCCGTCTCCGTTAACCGTTTTCTTCTTATTTTTATTTATTAATCGGAGAGCAATTTATACCCTTTTATGTAATTACTTAAGATCTTTATAATTATTATTTTTAAAGCCTTCCTTAACGTATAAAAAAGTATTATAAGTCTATATAACTTTACTTTTAAGTAATTTAACTTAACCGGCTTCTTAAGGATAATTATTTTAATTTTTTTAAATTTATAAAAATAATATCCTATATTAAAATAAGCTTAAAATAAGTAAATAAAGACCTTTTTAAATAATAATATTATTATAAATAGGAACTTATTTAATATATCATTAAGTTTAAGGGCTTTATTTTTTTTTAATTTATTAATCGCCTTAATTATTATCTTTTAAATTATTATCTTATTTATTATTATTAATTTAGGATATACCGTACCGTTAATATTTATTAAGTTAACTTCCGATAATAGGGGAAAGAACGCCTTTTTAAGAGCCTTAATTTTACCATTAAAAATGTTTATTATTATACTGTTTGGTCTTTTTAAGGGTAAAAACTTAAAGATAAGTTTAAATTTTTTATTCTGTTCTTTACCGTATTTTATTAACTTTTAAATATTACGAAAAAAAACCACTGAGTTATATATTATAGCCCGGAAATATATTTATTTAACCTTTTAAATAATTTTTTTCTTTTTTTCTTAAGCTTCTTTTAACCATTAAAGCGTTTTCCGGTTTTTATATTTAATAGCTTACTTTATAAACGTTTTTATTTTTATAATTGTTTTTATATATTCTTTATTTTAATAAGTTTTAACTCTTTAAGATAACTTTATTATTAAGATTATAATATTAATTACTTTATTTAAAGTTTTTATTATCCGCTTTATAAAACGGTCGATTTATTCCTTATTATTAAGCCGGGGATACTTTATTAATTAAGATATTATTTTTACCGCCTTCATTAATACCTTGGTTTCCTTAATTATTTTTTACGTTTATTTAAACGGTAAAAACGGAGTTACGTCAATAGATTAATTTAAGATCGTTTATATCGGGATATAATTTAAATTATATTTTAAGTCCTCTTAAGGTCCGTATATTATAACCGAATTAATAATATTTTCCGAGCCGAATATTAAGTTAATTATAATTTTAAATTTATAATTTTTTTATATAATAGCTTTTTTTAACGTTAATAACGTAAAATTAAATTATATAATAATTATTAATAACTTTTTAAATTTAATATAATTAATTATATAACCGTTTTTATTTTATTAAACGTAATAAAGATTAAAGTCCCTTATTAAGAGGTACTTATTAAGTACGGCTATAATATCCTTAAGTAGTAAGATTGTAAAGGGTCCCTTTTTATTGGCCAGTAACGGATTATACGTATTATAAATATTTAAAATATTTTCAGTATCCTTTTTTTATACGATCCGGAATATATATAGGTTCCCTCCGTAATAAATAATATTTTAATTATTTATATTTAACCTTTTATTAATAAAGAAATATATTTATGTTATTTCGTTATCCTTAAAGATTAAATAAAAACTATTTCCTAAGTTAATTAAAAAATAAATATATAAACTATATAATAGCTCCTATATCGTTATAATATTAATATTCTTTATTTCTTTAAATTTAAATATTAATATTATAGCTTTAATTATTTTCTTACGTATATTATATTATATTACCCTTAAAAGCGTAAATATATTAAATATTAACGTCCATTAAACTTTCTTTATTAACTTTTATTTATATAAACGGTTTCTTTTTAAGGTTAAGCGTTATTTATTTTAATCTTTTTATTACGATAATAATCCTGGTCAGGCGGCCGGCCTTAAAGGTTAATATTATTATAAATTTCCTCTTCTTTATATTATTAATTACCGCGTTTTACCTTTTCCCGTTTAATAAGCTCCGTTTACGTCTTAAAACCGTTTTTAATTACTTTACCGGTTTAAGTTTATATAAGTTATAATATTAAACCTTAATTATTATCCTAATCTTTTTACGTTAAGTCTTTTTTACTTTTATTATATACCGTAAGTCCTATATTGAATAACTATTATTATTATACGCCGCGTATTTTAACGCGTTCTTTATTAAACCCTTTATTATTAAGCTAGCGTATTTATACGTATTATGCCCTTTAGTATATACCGTATACTTTATACTATTAAGGTACCTTATAATAATATATCCGTACCCTTAATATTTAAAGTATTAATAGATATCCGCTGTTTAATCTTAAAGTTTTATTAATTTAAAAAACTTACCCTTTATTACCCCTTTATTAAGGATATCGTTATATATCCTTATTAACGTTACGCTTAAGATAATTATAAAGTATTTCTTTATATAACTAAAAGCGTTTAGCTTTTTTATTATAACGGAAAGGCTATAATTAATAATCTTTAATTTAAGATAAAAAACCGTATTCTCTTTCTTTATCCGCCTTAAAATAATTTCCTTTTCCTCTTTTATAAACCTTATTAAATATATCCCGTTTATTACGATAATAAAGGATTATTTTAATACTTTTATTATTTTATACCCCTTTTTACCGGCCTATCTTTTTAACTTCTTTAGCCCCTTTTTTACCTTTAATAAGGCTATATTGAGGAGGATGCCCCCGTTTTATAACTTACGTACTATAATAATCTGCTTTATTAATAGCTTTTTTATTATTTTAAACGTTTTTATTAATTATAACGGGTTCGTTTTTACCGCTATATTCCTTTCTTTTTCACTTAATAATTATATAATTATTATTTTCGTTTTCTTTAATACCGTTATTTTTCTTTTACTTTTATTTCCTTTATTATTAACGTTAACGCCGTTTTTATAGCCCTTATTATTTAATTTATCCCCGCTCCTTTCTTTAAAGCCTCCCTTATCATTCTTTTACTTTATATATATCTTTTTTATCTTTTTTTACCTCCGTTTACCGGTGCTTTTATTACCGTTTTTTAAGCTTTACGTAACCTTTTTAATTCCCTTAAACTTTTTTCCGTTTTTACGTAAAAGTTTTTTATTCTTTATAATTTAATTTATAATATTAATTAAGTCTTTAATATAATATCTTTTTATATAGTTATAAAAAGGCTTTTTAACGCTTTTATCGCTTTTTCCCCTTTTACTTCTCCCTTACGTATCTAGTAATTATTTCTTTTTATAATTTATTTTTATTTACTTAATATCTTTTTATCTTTATTTAATTCTCTCTTAATTTATATATATTTAATAAAACCTTTTACGCCTCCGTTTACCCCCTATCCGTCCCCGCGTACCGTCTTCGTCCCTTTTACCCTTTATTTATTATTTTTTATAATAATACCTTTACGCGTTATACGCGTCCCTTTACGTATATCTTATTAACCATAAACTCTTTATTTAATTTAAGGCTTTTTTATCTCGTATTTATTGCGTTATTTATATAACTTATTATCGTTCCTATTAACTTAAACCGTTTACCTTTCCTCCCCTTTTACTTTTATTATTCCGCTTCCGCTTATCGCATTTAAGGTACTGTCCTTATTATTACTTAAGCTATATACGCGTATATCGTTTCTGACCTCTAGGGTCCCGTTGTTCGTCGCTATTTTCTTTCATATATCGTATAATTCACTTATAATATATAATAAAAGTAAAAAAGACTTAATATCAGGTTTTTAATATAATATCCTTCTATTTTACCGTAAAAAGTCCTTCTAAAATTTTTATTATTTCCCTTATTGCTTTTTTATTCTCCTTTACCGGGCGATATATTATCTCCGCCTTTTATTTTTAATCTTTTAAGGTCCCGTTTTCTTTATTAACTTTATTTCCCTTTTATATATCCTTAATAGTACTTTTACCGCGGTCTTTTTACCTTTTCCCTCCGTTTATACCCTTTATTATTAATATTATACCGGCCTTTTTACCCCTTTATTTATTTATTATTTCCGTATTATTATTATATATTTTATACGTTTTAATACGCGTATTTTATTAACCTTAATTTCCTTATTTATTTTAAGTATTATCCGGCTTATTATTATTATATTACTTATATACGTCGTTACCGTTTCTATTAATATAGGTTATTTACCCGTTTATTACCTTATTTTTAACCACCATATTACTTCTATTTATCGCACTTAATATACTTCCCTCACTATCGTTAAAGCTATATATATACGTATCGTTTTGGACCTCTAAGGTCCCTTTGTTCGTCGCCATCTCCTATATTTAAGAATTTAATATTAATATAAAGGGTTATTAAATACGTTTTTTAATTAAATTTCTTAATAAAAACGTATAAATCGGCTTAAATAAGGATAAAATTAAATTTATAAAATTATAATTAAAATTTCTTAATTTAAATCCTTTTTAACTATTTAAATTTATAAAGATTTTTAAATAAACGGAGATATTTATTAATATTTTATTAAGTTATCGGAATACCCTTAAAAATACTTATATAAATCTTTTTATTTAAATTATTATTTAAATATATTGATTAATTAATTGATTAATTTATACTACGGGTCTAGCTAAGTTAATTCCGGCGTTCCTTAATACGCGGCTTTTTGGCCTTATTAATAACCGTAAAAACCTGGTACTTATAACGTTAGGGTAAAAACCGGCGTTTACCAGGCCTCCACCCTCTATCCCTTAAGGTAAAGGATATTAACGGCCGTCCAAAGAATAATAATCTATTTATATACTTTTTATATTTTAACTCCCTTAAGAAAATTTATAATATTACGATTATATCCTTATAGGGATTATCCTTAAGCTTATTATTCTTCCGCTCCTTTATATATTTATATTATTTTAATTTTATATAATATTTTTAAATATTTTTATTAATACTTATACGTTTAATATATACCTTTCTTATATTATTATTGCCGTTAACTCCTTTAAGGACTTTTAATAAGCGTTTATTATTATATACTTATAATTATAGAAAATGCTTTCCGGTTTATATAATTAATATAACCGGTTTCCGTTCCTCTTTTTCTTCCTTAATCGGTAACGGGCCTTTTTTATAAAGTTTTTAATAACCTTATTTATTTTTATAATAAGGTTAAGTTATAATAATAATCCAATAAATATTATAAATTTAACGGTTATCCGGATGCCCCGTTTTATAAATAATATTTAACGGTAATTATAAATATTAACTTTTATAATAAGTCTTAATTTAATTTCCGTAAATAAAAGATAAAAAATAAGGATATATATGGCGTTTTACTTTTTTTATCCGTACTTATATCCGGCGTTTATCCGACCCCTGGTTTATATAATAAATAAAAAATAAGTTAAACCGTTTTTATTTATCCGGAGTTAAATTATTAATATATTATTATTTTTCCTTATAATATTATGGTAACGGAAATACTTATTAATAATCTTTTTATCGTTAAGAGTTAAATAATAATAACCTTAAGGTATAAAGTCTTTATATTTCCGTTAACGCTTAATTTACTTTATTATAATCTATAAGGTAATCGTTATAATTTTTATTCTTTAAATCTTTTTAATTTTAATCTTTTTTACGCTTAACGGGAATTTATACCCGCTTAAGTTAACCTCCGGGATATTAATAAGGTTAATTTTTTTTTCCGTTTATTCTTATTTTATCTTAATAAAAAGGAAAATAGGTATTTTTAATTTATTTTTTTTAACTTTAAGTTTATTAAGATTTTAACGGATCCGCCCGTTTCCTATTATCGTAATTAAATATATATATTTCTTTAACCTTACTTAAGCGATTATTTAATTTAATAAGACCTTAATTAACGGTATAAAAATTTTAAACTTTAATATTGGGATAAAAATTACTTTATAAGTATTATTAATTACTTTTAAATATTAATTCTGGACTTTTTATAATATTTAAATAAGCTTTTTCCTATATCCCGGAGTACTTTTAAGTATATATTAAATAACTATAATATATATTATAATTAACTTTATTATAGTTTAATAAATAATCCGGGTTTTCCGTAATATAGTTTTTTATATTAATACGGCGAGATAAATAAGGCCTTTTTTTTATAAAAATTTTTTTTTTAAACCTTTTTTATATAATCCTTTTAATTAAGCTTTTTATTTACTTAAAGGTTAAGGACTTTAATATTAATATCCGGTTTTATTATAATTTTATTTAAGTTTACTATAATTATTATATTATATAGTTTTAAGCTTTTAATTATATAAATAAATTTATATTTATATAACGTAAATTAAGCCCCGTAAATTCTTATTTACCGAAGATAAACTTTATAAGCTTATTTTAATTTTAAATAATTTATATATATAAAAATATTATAAGTTAAGAAATAAATATTATTAATAAAGTTTTTAACTTAAATTTTTTATTTTAACTTAATAAGCTCTTTAATTAATAAACCGTTAAAAAATAAAAATAATATAAAAGAAATAAACAATCTTTAAGGAATCCTTATTATAGCGGGCTTTATTAAGCTTATTTTTTATTTTAAATTAATTAATATAACTTAATTATTTAAGAAACTCTCTATTTACTTAATTAAAAAAGTAATATCCCCTTTTTCCTTAAGTTATATAGTAATTTTTAATAATTTATTTTATTAAAAATATTTATAATATTAAAAAAAAAAGATTTATAATATATTTCTTCCCGTAATTTTATAATATATATATGCCGTCGATTAATCCTTTAAAGGCTATTTTTATTAACCGATTTCTCCTTATTTTTATTTATTAATTAAGGAAAAGTCTATAGTTCTTTATATAATTATTAAGGATCTTTATTATTATTATCTTTAAGGTTTTCCTTAACGTATATAAGAGTATAATAAATCTATAAGATTTTATTTTAAAATAATCCGGCTTAATAAACTTCTTAAGGATAATTATTTTTATTTCCTTAAATTTACGTAAGTAATAACCAACGTTAAAATATACTTAAAAAAGTAAATTAAAACCTTTTTAAAAGGTAAAATTATTATTATTAAGAATTTATTAAGAATCTTATTCGGTCTTAAAACTTTATCCTTTTTTAATTTATTAATCGCTTTAATTATTATATCTTATATTATTACCTTATTTATTAATATAAAATCGGGATATAAAACGTTATCGATATTATTTAAATTAACTTTTAATAAAGGGGGGAAAAATACTTTTTTAAGGATTTTAATCTTACCGTTAAAAGTATTAATTAATATATTATCGGGTCTTTTAAAGGGCGGGAATTTAAAAATAAACTTTAATTTTTTATTTTATTCTTTATTATATTTCGTTAATTTTTAAATATTATAAAGTAAAATTATTAAGTTATATACCGTAAATTAAAAATATATTTACTTAATTTTCTTAATAGTTTTTTCCTTTTCCTTTTAAGTAACCTTTAATTAATTAAATATTTTTTAATTTTTATACTTAAAAGTTTATTTAATTAACCTTTTCGCCTTTATAATCGTGGTTATATATCCTTTATTTTAATAGATTTTAATTCTTTAAAAGGATTTTATTATCGGGATAATCTTATTAATTACTTTATTTAATACCTTTATTATTTACTTTATAAAAAGGTCGATTTAATCTTTATTATTTAATTAAGGGAGGTTTATAAACTATATTATTATCTCCCCCGCTTTTATATAAATCTTTATTTTTTTAACCGTTTTTTACGTTTTCCTTATTAATAATAATATAATTATATTAACGGTTTAATTTAAAGTTATTTATATTAATATATAATTTAAGTTATATTTTAAATCTTTTTATAACTTATATATTATAATCGTATTAATAACCTTTTCCGTATTAAAAGTTAAATTAATTATCGTTTTAAATTTATAACTTTTTTACGTAATAATCCCTTATAATATTAATAATAAAAGGTTAACTTAAGTAATAATTAATAATAGGTTATCCGATTTAATATAATTTATTATATACCCTTTTATTTTATATATAATAATATAGGTTAAAGTCTTTAAATAATATATATTCATTTAAAGTAATTAAGACCTTTTTAAGTAATAATATTATAAAAGGTCCTTCTTTATTAATTAATGGCGGGTTATATATATTATAAATATTAAAATCGCCTTTTAAGTTTCTTTCTTTTATAATATAGAATATATAAAGATTTTTATTATAATAAATAATATTTTAATTATTTACGTTAAGCCGCTTATTTATAAAGAAGTATATTTTAATTATTTTATTCCCTTTAAAAATTAAATAAAACCCTTCCTTTAAATTAATAAATAAATATATATATAAATTATACGGTAATTCCTATATTATTATAATATTAATATCTTTAATTTCTTTAAATTTAAATATTAATATTATAACTTTAATTCCCTTATTACGGATATTATATTATATTATTTTTAAAAACATTAATATATTATATATTAATCTTTATAAAAGTTCCTTTTTTATACCCGTTTAAATTACGGATTTCCTATTAAAATTAAGCGTTTTTTAACTTAATACCTTCCCGGTTATTATTAAAGATATAAGACGGCTAACTTTTAAAGTTAGGACCATAAAAAGTTTTCTTTTTTTTATTATTATTTACCTTTTATTATTTAATTAATTAAACTTACGTTTTAAGGTTATTTTTAATTAATTTATTAAATTAATTTTATAGGTATTATACCGTTAGATTTTCACGGTTATCCGGGTCTTTTTATATTTAATTTCCTTAACTCTTATTATATATTTAAAATCTTATATTAAGTATCCTTTTTTATTATATATAATATATTTAAATATACTTTTTATAAGTTTTTTAATTATTAACTTTATATACTTATAGGTATTATAGCTTTTAACGTAAATTATATATTTTATAATATTAAAATATTTTATAATAATATATTTATAGCTTTAATACTTAAAATATTAATAAATATTAACCGTTTTATTTTATAATTAAGTTATCTTAAGAAATCCCTTTTTAATAATCTTTTTATTTAAAATATTATTATATATCTTTATTAACGTTATACTTAATATAATAGTAAAATACCTTTTTACGTATCTTAAGGAATTAAGTCTTTTTATTACCGGCGGAAGCCTATAATTAACGATTTTAAACCTTAAATAAAAATTATATTCTTTTTTTTTTATATTCTTTAATGTAGTTTTTTTTTTGGCTTCCTTAAAACGTAATAGGTATATTTTATTTATTATAATAATAAATAATTACCTTAAAACCTTAATTGACTTATATTTTCCCTTATTAACTTAAGTTTTAAACCTTTTTAAACTTTCTTTTACCTTTAAAAACGTTATATTAAAAAAGATATCCTTACTTTATAATTTATATACCGTAATAATCTATTTTATTAATCGTTTTATCGTTATTTTAAAAACCTTTATTAATTATAATAAGTTTACCTTTATTATTATATTCTTTTCTTTATTATTAAATAAACGGATTATTATTATTTTTACCTTCCTTAATATAATTGCTTTTTCCTCCGTTATCCTTTTATTTATTACCGCGGATACCTTTTTTATTACCCTTATTATTTAACTCTTTTTTATTTAAGGGGCCGCCGTTTTCGTACTTTTATTTTGTATACTTAATTTTAAGCCGCCGTTTTTATTTTTTATTAACGTTTTCGCTTTTGCTTTTTAAGAGTTTTATAAACGTTCTATTTTCCCCAGTTTTACCCTCACCTTTATATAAAAGTCCCTTACGTTTTTCAATTTAATCTATAATATCGGTTAGGTTTTTAACGTAATATCCTTTTACTCTATTATAAGGAATCCTTTTAAGGCTTTTATTGCCTTTTTTACCGTTCTTTTACTTTCTTTTACCGGGCGTTATATTATCTCTGCTTTTTACCTTTAATCTTTTAAGGTCCCGTCTTCCTTATTAACTTTATTTCCTTTTTATATACCCTTAATAATATTTTTATTACGGTCTTTCTACCCCTTCCCCCCGCTTATACCCTTTATTATTAATACCGTACCGGCCTTCTTACCCCCTTATTTACCTATTACCTCCGTATTATTATTACGTATTTTACGCGCTTTAATACGTATATTCTATTAACCTTAATTTCCTTATTTATTTTAAGCGTTATCCGGTTTATTATTATTATATTATCCGTACGCGTTGCCGCCGTTTCTATTAATATAGGTTATTTATTTATTTATTATTTTATTCTTAATTACTACGTTACTTCCACTTATCGCACTTAATATACTCCCCTTATTATCGTTAAAGCTATGTATATACGTATCGTTTTAGACCTCTAAGGTCCTTTTGTTCGTCGCCATCATTTAAATATATAATAACGACGTTTAAAAGCTATAATTAAAGTTTATAAATAACCGTAAATATTAAAAATAAGCAGAGCGATTTATACCTTAAAGTAGGTAAAAAGGTTTCTTTATAATTAATATTTTACTTTTAAGTAAAACTCTTTATAATAAGCTTTACCTTATATTTATCGATAAAACTTAAAGTAAAGGATTTTTTCTTAAATATTTACTTAAAGCTAATAAGCTTATGGTTTTTCGGTTTATTTACGAACTTTTAAATATTATTTAATAATAAGTTTATAATCTTTTTATTAATAGTTTTAATTTATTTAAATCGGTTTAAAGAATTTATAATTTATTAATAAATAAGTAAATTAATATAAGCCGTAATAATAAAAACGGTATTATTAAAATTAATATTAAATACGTAAAGATTATAATAATAACGGCTTTAATAAAAGCGATTAATTATAAATTTATTATTAACGTTATTATTTATATTTATTTTATTTTCCGGAATATATTTTAATATTAATAAGGTTTTATTTATTTATTAATAAGCCGGGATAAAATTATAAGTATTTTTAAATAGGATAAGGATATTAGCTCTTTTTAATAAAAATAAATTAAGAGCCTTATTATTATTATAATTTTTACGATTTATAGGATTTTTAACGTTTTTAAGGTCTTTAACGAGTTTTTTTAAATTTTTTTTTTAAATAAACGTTCCGTTTATTACTTTATGGATTTTTAATAATATTTCCCTCCTATTTTATTTTATTTAATTAAAGACCTTATTATTAACCTAAGGGAAATTAAGATTTATAAGATTTATATTATAATTTTCTTTTTTATTTTAAGGAATTAAATAAGTATAAATTAATATAAGTTTATTTTTATTAAATCCTTTAAATTTATTTAATACGTATTTACCCTTATAATAAGTTACGTTATTATCGGTAAAAGTTATTAACTCTAAGGCCGGTAATATATCTTTAATAATAAGCTATAATAATAAATACGTTACCGTTTTTTCATTAAAGACTTTTAAATTTATAATAACCTTTATATTCCTTTTATAGGGTATATAAACGTATAATTATAAGCTTAATATAATTTTTAAATAAATATTATTAATAATAGTTTTATTTAATTTTAATCGTTTTATTTTTTTTAAATATATTTACTTTATATAATATTTTAAACGTTTTTTTATTTTTAATTAAAGGTTTTATTTTTATTTATTTTTTAAAAGGGTTTATTTTTTTTATAAATAAAAGTTTTTATTTTAATTAATTAATATATATAATTATAAAGGCTTAAAAGTTATTTAATAACTTAATATAATATATTATATACCGGATTATTATTATAATTATTTAATTAAACCGTTTAACCACGTTATTCTATTTAAGTATATAATATATAATATATTTTATAATAATATTACGTTCTTTAACGGCCGCTTTAAGGGCTTAAAATTCCTTTATATTATTAATACGGACGTATTTAATAGTAATATTATTTTCCTTATAATTAAATACGTTAATAATAAATAAAATTCGATTAATTACCTTAATTTTCATTATTAATAAGGTAAAACTTAATTACCCCGTAGCCTCATTAATAACGGATAAATAATACTTAAAGGGTATTATTCCGGGGATTAATACCTTAATACTATAAGGGCCTTAAACGTCGTAAAAGAAATAAGACTTAAGCTTTATCTTTTTTATATAACGGTATTTATATATATTTTTCGTAAGTTTATTATTTTTATATATATTATAGAAAAGTCCTTTAAAGCCGATATTTTTAATATTTTTAATACCGTTTTATATATAATATATAATTTAATTATACCTAAATAGCTTAAATAATTATAAAAAGTTATAAAGAGCTTATTATTACCCTTTTTACGTCCTTAAATGGTCTTATTACCGTTACGTTTAACTTTACCGTTTTTCTTACTTTTTTTACTTTATAATTTATAAGGTATGGGATTTAAGTTTTCTTTATTGATTATTAATATAACGTTTTTCCGGATATATATAAGTAAATAAAGCTTTTTATATTAATACCCTATTATAATAAGTCGATCTCTTTACGTAATCCTTATTTTACGTCCGTTAAAGGTAATATTTATATTTTTATCCTTTAAAACCGAAATAAATAAAAGGTTAAATCTTAAGTAAGGAACCTATAATATATCTTAAATAATACGGTTTTAACCGTTTATTTTAACTATTATATCGTTACGTTTAAATAAGTCCAAAAAGCCTTTACCCCTTACCGTTACCCTTATAGTTTTTTTTTTTAAACTTTAAAATGCATTTCTCTAAGTATATATATATCTTATAACGCCGGAGTCTATCGTTTAAGGGGTCTTTTTATCCTTGGACGGTATATTTTAATTTATCTTATTAACGGAACTACCTTTTATTACTATTAAAGCGTAATTATTATTACCGGTATTTACGGATTTTATAGGGTCCGGGCTTTTATTATTTTAAAAAAAGTTATATTTTTTCCGTATTTATTTTATTATTTAATTATATAGATTACTCTTAAGTAAATAGGTCTCTTTATTATTTATATTATTTATTATAATAATATCTTTTATTTTATTATTACTATTATAAAGACCGGGATTACTTAAATTTATTATAACGGTATTATTATTAAGCTTATATAAAATTAAATTATATAGATTTTTATTATTTTAATAATTTTTTAAAGGCTTATTAAAACCATTCCGTTTTTTATTAAGAAAATAATAAGGTTATCGTTGTTATCGATAAATATAAACGTTAACTCCTTAATATTACTTTCTTTCTTATTAACGGCGATAAAGTTTAATTCTTTAAATTTTTTATTATTTTTAATTATAGCCCTTTTAATTTATTTAAACTTAAATTGAATTATTTATTTCTTAGGTTTCTTTGCTTTTTTAATTTTATTTTTATTAATTTTTTTATTATTTTTACCGTTTATTTTTACGCTTTTTTTATTATAATCCTTAATTATAAAATTTATTTTTTAATAATTATAATATTTTATTAAGCGGCGGGGTTTAATAATATTTTCTTTTTTTACCCTTATTATTGCGGTATTAATAATCTATTTTTTAATTATATTAATCTTAATTACCTTAAATCTTTAAATAACTTTCTTATTATTAAAAACGTTTTTATTATTCTTAAATTAATATATAGCGAGATTAAACTTACGTATTTTTTAAAATAAGTTTATAATTATAAAGCTTAAATAAATATCGTTTAATATAACGGTTTTATTAATTTAATTTATTTACTTATTTACTTTTTTTATAAATATAATAAGTTTATTTACATTATTATCCTTTTAAACTTTTATAATAAAAATTTTTATTAATAAAAGGATTAACTTTCTTTTATTTTTTATAAAATAGATTTTACTTTATATTAAGTAAATTTAAAACGGTATAATGTCCTTATTTATTAAAATATATAATCTTTACGTTATTATTACGTTATTTATAAATATATCGGTAATAAAGTCGGCGTATATAATTTAAATCTTAATTTAAAACGGGATTTAAGGGTATAAGGTTAAGTTATTTATAATACCCTATAATAAATAACTTCTTAAAAACCGTTTTATAATTTAACTTTACTTACGGAAGTTATTATTATTAAGTTTAAGAAGTTTATATAAAGCTAGCTTTATAAAGAATTCCCTAAAAATATTTAAAAGTAATTTAGTAATTCTTATAATAAATATTTTAAGTAACGATAATATCGTTTTTTTATTTTAAGTATTATTATTACCGGAAATATAAAGTATATATTATGCTTAATAAAATAAATATTATTACGTTAAATTACCCTTTTTAATATCCTTATAATTATAATTATTTATTAAAATATCGGAGATTAAAGTTATAATTATTTTATGGTTTTAAGTAATTATATAAATATTATAAATATTACTTAAATAAGACTATTATTTAAATAATATATTATAATTAATTATTTTATTAACCGGGCTTAAAACTTAATATAATATATATAAATAAGTATAATATATAAAGGGAAGGGTAAGTAAATTAAATTATTTATATTAAGTTTATTATTATATTTATTTAATTATATTATAATAATGACCGTATTTATATTTATCTTAAGGACCGTTTAATGACCGTATACTTACCGCACCTTATATACCGGTGCACCTGTAATACCGTTAACAAAAGGCCGTCTGGTAGGCCTTTATACAACAGGGTCTCCAATGCAGGGGCTGCCAAGACAACCGCGGAATACCCCCGTGCATCACTTTCCACTCTTCTCTCTCCCACCTCGATATCTGTCATCTTTCCATTGGGCTGTTCTTCCTTCTTGCACAAGCACATTCGACCACCGGTGTGCCCCTTCGTGATCTGCACTTTCACCTTGGCCTCACAGACTATCGGAAGGGAAGCAATCTTTATCTGTGACTATGGATATTCCAGCAAGAGTGAAAGAACTCGCGGTGACACTACCTATGCCGAGACTGTCACCGAATGGGTCTTGATGTCTTGGAGGGCGAAAGCTCGTCGGCTATCTCTCGAACGGCCACAGCAAGCACCACTGATATCGCGGAATAGGCCGTCGATCTTAATGACTATGCAATAAGTACTGAATACCAGACCCCATCACTGGATCAAAGTCCATGATCGCAAACGTCCGATGAAGTGTGTCAGGTCATGATCTGCGCATGGAAGGTCATGGCATCAAAGGTCATTGGCGCCCAGGTTTCTCTGCAGTAAGACCCTGTGCGAGACAAATATTCCCCAAAAGCTGAGCATCTCGGAAGATTCAATCTTTGTCACCATAGTCACTAGTACTCGAGAAGGCTCGCACCTGGAACCCCTTGTCGAGCGTCGACCGTTCAGGAAATTCCTCTGGCGTGTGAATTGTCAAGCTTCCATGGTCAGATCACTTGACACCTTCACCATACAAGTCACACACGAAGATCTGTCCGACCTGTCATCTGTTACTCCCAACCCAGACTTCAAATCCTCTGCCAGCAAAAGCTTTGAATCGACTGTGTCGAGGCCTTTTCAAGACACAAATCCATTAAATATATAGCAACACTGACTTTTTTTGATACGTAAAGCGCACAGAGTTACAGGAGCACTGGATGTGAGCGACCAAGAGGTGGTTCAGCGCGCGTATTCAGACGTCAATTGTCGCCCTGGTCGAGAGGCCGCTTGTTCCCCAAGCCACCACGCTCGCCACAAGGTCGGCGGCCACCGCCGGCAGGCGTGGTTCCCCAGGCGATCGAAAGGGCCGAAGGACCTGTCAGCCATGAGTCCACGCAAAGCGATGGATCTGGAAGATACCAAGCATCGTCATGGCTGAAGGATGGTCCGGCCCGTAGCCGGAATATTGTGGGTGAGAGCGACCAAGCTTCCACTGCCCTCGCCGAGGGCTTTCTTCGAAGTAACACCTCGTTGCTACATCAACGACAAGGTACAGAAGATCATGATCACTTGGAAGCTCATCTGAAGGAGGCTTTCAGAGTTCCCGAAATGCTGATTGGACGTGTTCTAGGATCATATCCAGAGAGAGCCGCTGTCGAAGATCCTCTGCAGCCTCTCAATTAAAAGCCGCAAACCGTCGAGGAGGCTGCTATGGAAAGGCGCGTTCAGGCGATGCAACGTTGAGCTTGGAGAAACAGCTCCCACTCCTCGCAGCTGAACAAGAGAGTGCTGTCGTGGACCAATATTCTTCACCAAATCTCCTGATGGCGATCGAGCCATCTCTGACAGTTTTTCAGACTGCATACGTTGCGGTAGGGCAATCTTGGTATTTTGCCAAGTCAGAGTCATGGACGCTGACGAGACAGGGGATCTTTGTTCTCGTCGACCAGGCAGCATTCGCCCGCCTGAGAGCCTTCACGAATGATACTGCTTGCCAATTATTTGACCACCGGGAAATGTATCAAGTTCACGACAAAGTATGGGTCTCAAATCAACTTTATTCCTCAAGCGCTCTAACCATTATTAGGTCGTCCGCCGAGATACGGGGCACTCAGAACTTGTGCTTCGGAGTACGGTGGAAGCTGGTAATCGAGGCGGCTTGCTGAGGCCCTCGATCAACACCATTGGCAGAGAGGCCTTTGCGTGGTCCATCGGGTCGCAGTTGGCATTGAAAGAGACGCGTATCCTCCAAATTTTGTGGGACTTCTCCCTCCTTTCGATCCTCGCATGCCGAATTTCGATCCCCAAACCCCTGGAAAGCCAGCAGCTCCTGTACTGACCGAGGAAGGCCTTTGGGACTGGACGGATTCAACAATCGCGGAATCCAAAGCCTTTTGGTTCAGCATCATAAAGACTACCATGACAGAGGAGCTGGACAAGCTCCACACATTCGCTGCTGCCAAGGGATCTTCGGAAGGCGTGCTCGTCAGCATTCAGAACCTCAAGAAACTACAATATTGCGGCCGCAGAGTTGATGGACAAGTCGGACACAGTCGTCCCCTCCACAACAGAGAGGACATACAAAGACATTACCGAGTGGAAAATGGCAATGCCCGAAACGGGCGCCATCCTTGATGCAGAGTACGACGGCTCGCCCGCATCACTGAGGAGGTTAAAGCGCGACGTCAACTCTTTGGAGACTGAGTTGACCCGTGAATGAGAACTGTCCCACCCTTCACCTCACCCATTGTTCAACACTGTCTATACACCGTCCGTGATCCTTCAGCATCATCGACGGTAAAAGGGCGTCATCTTTCAACAATCATCCTGTCAACCAAGCTTCAGCCCATTCGATGGTTTTTTGGTCCCTGCTGTGTTAAAGAGCACAGCTGCGTTTACACTGGCGATCATCCGGTCGTAAGTGCCCTCAATCTGATGGTGCTGGAGAAAGCTTGCTATTGGCCGTTCAGCTTTGCGAACATGGACCTGGGACGGAATTGGTTCACGTGGGCGCGGTCTGCCATTATATTTGGGATGGTGAAGCGTGCCGAAAGGGGCTGATTTAGTGAGTTTCAAGCACGCCGAACAATGGAATAATGACGCAAAACTTCTTGAATGGGCACGAGAGATGGATAGCTTTTTGTTGTGGGTTGCTTGGATTTAGAGAAAGACCAGAAAAGCTATTCGGCTTCGCTGCAAGGTTTTGGAGCAGGTCCTCAATAATGAATTCATATACGGAGGTCTTTCGTCACGCTATATATCTATATTGCCCATTGACTACCCGCTACCTCTGCCGTCTTTGCAAAGATGCATCGCGCAAAGTACGCATTGGGTTCCATCCACCTCTATCCAACACACTCCATGCCAACCCCGAAGATCTGCTGGTGAGTTTTCAGTGAAGTCGAGTTCATGGTAGCGTAACACACAGTGACAGTGATTGAAATGAGTCAGACCAGTCCCAATTTCCGTGTCTACTTCAGTTGGTACTGCAGGTTGTTCAGGGTTCGCAGGGTTTTCAGGGTTATGATTCGGCATTTTGGTCTTAAATTTTGGTAGCGCATCCCGAATATTCCGGAACTTGAGGAAGGTGTCTAGCTGTAAGTCTGTCCGAGGCCATTGCGCGAACCAGGCTTCGCTCTTATCTCTGTTGGACGCTCAAATGGGGACCGACATTCCAAGAGAAAGCTTCTCTCTTTATCGCGTTGAAACGAAGGGCGAACGAGCTCCGTTCTGTGGTCATATTTGAGGCTTGCACAATGCATCAGGCTGGTTCGACTCCCTTCGCCGTAGGCAACCTATGACTGATCAGTTTTCGAGCGAGAGCAGGCCAGGTAGATCGCACTCACAAGCTCACGGAGCTCGCGTATCTCTCATGGGCTCAAGAAAGGAGCGGATTCCGGAAGAACCGCTTTTTTCAAACGGTCCATGGCATCTTAGTCGATATATATAAAATTGCCCTTGTCAATCAGCTCAGAGAGTCTAGAACACCGGAGGTTGCCAATTACACTTACTGTAAAACATGCAAGACCCCAAGATCTCTGAGAATATTGCGCCTCAAGCAGCCTCGGCATTACTGTCCCACAAGTTCATATCCCCATAAGTTCATCTCCCCACTTTGAATTTGCGGAAGCTGGTGCTCCATGCTAGTGGTCCTAGACGTTGGGTCCACTGGTGAGGACGTCTTGGAGCTTTGTGTATCCCTAGCTCTCTTTGTGCTTTTCCTATAGTCGCCGAGGTAGCTCTCCAATGTTGGTGTGGTGGTGCGAAGAAAGTCTTCTGCCAGAAAGGGATGGTTCCCACCTAAATGCATGGGACCAGTACTTTGAGGGGCTGACAGGTGTTGCATAATTCGTGACATGTCATTGCGATCTCCTGGACAAAATGTCTTGGACCCTTCTCCACGAGCCCCAAGTCGTCAACGTCGTAAGGTGACGAAGGTGTACCAACCGACTGGATCGAGCGCCAGCGACTCGAGTGCCAGGCCCGACAGATTCAGAAACGATGGAACACTGTTGTCCGGATGCAAGTATGCCTGAACGCATTGGTTCTCCAGACGTGCCCTGGTTGGCAGCCACTCACAGGCGTTGAGGTAAACGAAATTCCAGACGAGCAAGCCAGTCCATGGAAAAAGCCAGAAGATGACGAAAGCGATCCAGAGATAGCGATAGATCGATCGCAACAAATGGTGATGTAGCCCATTGTACTTAACCCGCCTTAGCGGCTGGACATAGAATACCCACCACCATGCGTTTCAAGTCCTTCCTAGGCGGTAACAAACATTGTGGAGGGGCTCAAAGCGCGGTTGGGAGGTAGCTTCGTCCGTCTTCTCGTCCAAAATCATGTCGAGGTGGATAGGTTCGTCTGAGACGCCAAGCTCTGTCCGTATCATAGCTCCGATTTCGATGACGATTGGAGTCCTCCATCTCCATATTGTTGGTTGAGGGACGCACCCTCCCGCTCCGAAATAGAAAATGCCGCTGCTGATGAGCAATGCGCCTTTATGAGCTTCGAGAGCTCCCGCAGCCAATCCAAGTCCTTGCCGAGCAATCGACGTGTCAATTCCACTATTTTCTTGTCGAGCTTCGGGACCTGCTGGCACAGCCAACGTTGGAAGTCGGCATCTGAGGTTGATGCCGCACCGTTGGAGAGGGCGACGATTTTCTATGTGGTCAAAACTTCTGCTGCTGTTATGTTGCTGGCAGGGGTCGCGGGAGATGAATTGATGATTTAATGCGAAGGGAGGATTTGACGGCCAAAGTATTGGGGCGGCATAGTTATGCCGCTTTGCTGACGGTTGAGTCAGCGAAGTTCATTGCGCTTGAGCTTCCAATCTATTGTCAATGTGAAGGCGAAATGCTATTTAGAGCTGTTGTGTGCATGGATAAAAATCAGGTTTTTGGCACGTATAAAAATAAGCTATCAATCAACACCTCGGACGAGAGATCGGCCAGTCGAGGTTACCAACTCATGACTCGTTGTTTCGTTCTGCAAGCCAGTCAAAACGCCCCGTGTATGTGAATCAAAAGCAGATTTCGCTTTCCTGAAGTGGGCGGAGGAGTCAGGCATGTCGCGTTGCTTTGATGCGACTGTCGCGCTTTTTTGAAAGACGTAGGCAAATCTCGTCCACTCTATCATCTTCATGGGAAAAAGCGCGTTTCTTCCCCCGAGGCGCCTTGGGCTGTGTTGGAAGATGGCAGATAAGGTTTGCCGAAGGATTCGAATACTGATGGGTGCCTTTTCGTATATATTTAGAGAAGATCGATCACGTGCACAACTCGAGAGCCGTCATGTATAGGAGCTGCGGACGGATAGGGAAAGCGGTGATACTCGATGCTTTTGACTGCCCCAACAAATACGTGGCGAATGGGTGTAACAACGCTTTGCGAGGCCTGATTCGCCGGTCGTAGTCTCTGCAATAGGAATCATAATTGTGTTCAAGTAAGAGCTCACAAGTAATGTGATACGATTCGGATGTAGCTGGTCATAAGCAGAAGTCGAAGTATGAGTGTTGAGGGTGTAGGGAAGAGCGGAGAAGGGTCTCATTTATCTCACAAGAACACATTCTGATTTCCGAGACAGCTGAGTGTTCTGCAAGTGATCAACATTCGCAGTGTTGCTTCATCCTTCGGAGATGGGGCTAACCGAAACCGGTTCTCTCATAGGGAAGAGGAAAGAGAAAGAGATTGGGGGGAGAGCAAGATATAAGTAGGAGAAAGAAGACGCTAACGCTAGCGCTGCTTGCGTAGTGCAGAGTGTTCTTCATTGCAACAAAGGAAGTCGTCATCGAATCTGGCTTCGCCGGTCGTCTGCTGTAAGTCACGTTGTGCGATGAATTGGCACTTTCGATGCAAATGCCATTCCAATATTGACTTGACGCATTAATCTGGTATGTGACTACGCATAGTGATCCACTCTTCCATTAGTCGCTTCCTATGTTGCTGTTGATGGCAAATGCTTGCGAAGCGCTGGTGAGTCTGAGCATGTTGACGTCGAAATACTTGCCTCGACTTGCTGCATGATTCGTAGTTCCAGATTACTATTTGCAATGTTAGACTCAACAACTGTTCATTCTATCCCCTCTTAGCTCGTGCGAAATCAAGAACCTCTCGTATCTTACATGAACGAGGAACGTTAAAAGGCAATGGACAACTACTTCGATACAAACATCTTGACCCCGACGTCCGTAAATTGCCGAGAACATTGTGATAGACTGTACGTCTTCAATCACTGATTCCTCCATCAAAACCTCCATCACTTTGACCACACTTCGCGTTCTTCACATCACAAAACCACATCTCATCGCAACCAGACACGTCCGTGGGCGAATTGGGTGAGACCCATCCCATCAATCAAACCTCGATGGACACACGGAGACGAACGAGCCCAAGGAGCCATCAACGGAAAAAGTTGGACGAGCAAGGCAAAACGCTCGAATTCTTTCTGATCCGATTGTTCGCTCAACTGCAAAGAATTCGAGTGTCTAGTCAAGGGATTGGGCGAGAAGGCGAAGATTGCAAGGACGGGGGAGGAACCACAGGGCGAGCAGTGAGGCCATCCTGGTCCTCTGCTGGTGGGTGCGGGCAAGGGGCCATTACACCAGCAGAGGGGATCTCGAAAGCGTGGACTCCTCTGGCAACTTGGCATAGATACAGGGAACGAACCATGATAGGATAGAAACGCAATCAGATCCGCTCTTTACTTCTCTTGGCTACGAGTAGATTGTGGTGATCTCACTGCTGGTCATCATTATGTACAGCTGCTGAATTAGACTGCCGATGCTACCAACCATGCCTGGTTCGAAAGTGAAGAAGCGAAAGACTTTAGTATTACCCCAGCGATATACGTGATACCTCCATGTCCGAACCAAGGCCAGCCAGGTGGACATACCGACTCGACGTCTTCACCTGCGTCTTCCAGTCCGTTCGGTCAGCGCTCCCACAGGAACCACTAAGGCAAACATTGAGAGTAGTCTGCAGAAACCGTCAAGTCAGCAAGAGCCAACGCTTCGTATCTCCACATGCTCATCCATTCTAATGAGCCCAGACGCAAACCTGAGTTTTCTTCACATAATTGAGTGACTTACATTGATTCTGCACCTGGCAGGTCAGTCCGCTCTCACAGCTCGTCGGACCCTTCCAATCTTGGCCGCCACATTGGAAGAATTGGGCTGCTTGACCGCCACTCCCACCACCACTGCCTGCGCCAGAGTTACCAGAGCCAGTGGCCGGTGTACCAGGGCCAGCGGCTGAAATACCAGAGCCAGCGGCTGGTGGAGCAGAGCCCGTATCAGTAGTAACAGTGCCTTGATCTGCCGGGCCAGAGTCAGTAGCATTAGTGCCAGTCTCAGTAGTAATAGTGCCAGAGCCAGCGGCTGGCAAGCCAGACCCAGAGCCAGTAGCAAGAGTGCTTTTGTCTACCGGACCGCCAGTGCTGCCAGTGCCCCTGCTAGTGTCAGATCTGGGCGTACCAGAGTCGCCAAGTCCTGTGCCAGACCCAGCGCCAGTAGCAAGAGTGCTTTTGTCTACCGGACCGCCAGTGCTGCCAGTGCCCCTGCTAGTGTCAGATTTGGGCGTACCAGAGTCGCCATGCCCTGTACCAGACCCCGAGGTCGATCCAGTGTTCGTGGCATTAGCCAAATCCGTGCCAGGCCGTTGCAGTAGATTTGCAATGTTGAACTTTTTGCCCGGTTCGACCTTGGAAGCTTGAGATTTCAAGGCAGTGCTCCCGGATCCACTCTTACCGGTAGCAGGTTCTGCGCTAGCATCTAGGGTTGAGCCGCTACCGGAGCTGCTGGGAGTACCACCGGAGCTGCTAGGAGCACCACCGGAGCTGCTGGGAGCGCCACCTACAAAGGACCTACTCGTTTGAGATGATGGTGAGTGATGTGCTTCGATAAATTGGGAGTTTGGGCAAGACAAACCAGGTGATGGCGACTACTCCGCCTGCAGAATTCTTGGTGAGGCTATTCCAAGCGCCAGTAGTCAGATCTACACCAGACGCACCTATCAGCTGGCTATACTATCCACGAGGCATCACAGATCATGGAAGTAACTCAAAGCTCAAGCATGAGACCCAGGAGTTGCGGATAGGGGGCTGATGACGCATTGAGTCCACTTACCAATGTGTGTATGATCGCATTCGGGACATGTATCTTGTACGGTGGCCGTGATTGTGTTACCAGCAGAAGATGGGTTGATCACGCTCCCCTGAAGACCATTGCCGCTGTTGGTGATGGTGATTTGCTTCCCACAAGCGGCGAGATTGGGGGATGTCCCCGTTTGCCAGTCGCCATTGAGCGCCACGGCAATTGCACCTAGATGGTTTGGGAAGGACAGGGTCAGTGCATCATAGATATAGGATAGGCTTGAAGTTGAACTTGAATGATTCGAGAGCCTACCTGCTGCAAGAGGAGCCCCGCAGCTGGATTTTGGGCTGCCAGTGAAAGTCGTGGCCTTGCCACTGAACCTGATTGAGGAAAATCATCAGTAGAGAAGAACCGGGTGTGCATCTTCGGATGACGGGTCTGATAAGAGCTTACGGGCCGCTGCCACTCTGTCGGGTCTCAAGAATATCTCGGGCAACCAGCGGCAAGACAGATGCAAATGCTGGCAAGGCAAGGAGGAGGCCAAGTACTGGGGCGTTGAAGAACATGACTGCGTTGTTGGGTGAAGAATACAATAAGCCCCTGAAGATAGTACCTGCTATCTGAGTATGAACCGAACGAGGGAGATGATAGAGCCTGCTATCTTGATATTGTAAGGAACAAAACCATCTGCAGTGTTTTGGCAGGGGATATCGATCTTCTTAATAAGAGTGCCCTCAGGACCTTGCAGGCTTCAATCTGATGGCACCACATTGGATCCAGGAAATCATAGCGTTTCAAGAATTCTTGCCGTCCCCAACTTATGCTCCTGAGTGGAGTTCGCGGGGGCTGGTGGAGCAGGGATTCAAGCATCTTTACCGCCTTCGCCAGGTCCTTCGCCAGGTCATCCGTGCTATGATTGAAACTTCGACGACTGGATGGGATTCTTTCTCTAAGACCAAACGATGCCGTGTGGCGCTAGCGTTTCAATATGTTCTATCTCGAAACATGACACGGCTGGTCGACTTCACAGCTGTAGACACGGCACCGTAGATATCTCGTTCATTGACCAATTGCGTAGCTGGACAGGTCGCCGGAGCATCTTACTCCAGAGACAATGTAGATTCCCGAATCACGCATCGCATGACCTTCGAGTAGCTTTTGAAGACCACGGTAATAGCAACGCGCGCATCAACAATTTTGGGGGTGAGGGGGAGCTGCTCTTTCGAAATTTTCAAACCCTTAATGGCGACCTTATGCGAATTCGGTTGTAGGATCCAGTAAAATTCTCTTGATTTGAGCGCAAAATGCGCTTGAACAGGCCGTGTCAAGGGAGTGAGCGTTACAGCTTGGGAGTTTGTCGCCAAACGTAAAACGCCGGAGGTGTCTCGGGTAAAAGGCTCGGGCCATGTTTCCCATGATGCAAGGATGCCAAGCCAAGCAACAAGCCTCCTGGGAGCCCTCTCACTCCCACGAGGACGAACAGTGGCTGGTTACGCTCTCCGAGTTATCCTGCACGTGGAGTCCTAGATGATACCAGCGTCTCACTGTTGCAATCTAGCTAACGACTGACATGAAACTCCTCTGAAGCTACCAACGATGCACTTGGGATGCGCGGACTCTACATTGTCTATCCTTTTACCCTGACAAGCACGCCATTTCGCCGTTCGGCATTGACTGCCGCTCATCCTCGGTGCCATTCCATTGATGCATCCCGTCAAGTCTGAGAAATTATGCAGTCTCACTCACGTTCACGGTCATCATCTTTCGATGATGGCAATACTGATGCTCAATGCTCTTGACCGTGACGGCGATCCCATGCACAGGTTTGCAAAGTGAACCCTCACGACAGGGCAAGCCGTGCCGTTGGTACCCACAGATGGTGGCCACATGGATGAAATCCGTGGCCGGTCCGTGCTGGCAGGTCTTCCCCAATGTCAGAACCCTTCAAATTGTAGCAAGGAGCGGCGTACATACATTCCTCCATGCCGCACATTTGGCTGCTCCCACTCCAGTGTATTTGCACGAGTGTCTCAGGGTGCAGGGCACATAAAGGACCTGATAGGCTGCAGGCATTTGGCCCAGTTGTATTGACCAGAGACAAGACGAACGGGCCGCGCCCGTCTGTTCAGATGCCTAGGGTCCACATTTGGCATGCCTGGATTGAAAGGTGGTATCTGATTCTAGGATCTCATCACGCTGGTCTCTTGTTCTTGCGTTAGGTGTATGGACAGCTGCTGTACAAACGCCGCTTCGCTGAATGTAGGTATCGATGGTAGTTTGAGAGGGACTGTACTGTCAAGCTGATTATAGAAGTCAAGCTTTGTGAGACCATCCGCGTGAAAGACAATCTATGTCGTACGTCAGCTCAGACTTCACAGGAAACTGTCCCTGCTTACCAGATGTGGCATGTTCAGAACCTCCC
Source organism: Niebla homalea (assembly GCA_019925105.1). Classification (NCBI taxonomy): domain Eukaryota; kingdom Fungi; phylum Ascomycota; class Lecanoromycetes; order Lecanorales; family Ramalinaceae; genus Niebla; species Niebla homalea. Next base: position 91,638 of record JAHGAU010000007.1, read on the forward strand.
GATATGTCAGCTGCCGGCAAAGCCTTCTGGTGATTGGAGCCAGTAAGTCTTCAAGACGCTGGTATGATTTATGATTGACGTAGGGATAGGACACTTTTCAATGTCAGCCTCGGAAACAATGATCCAAGAGAACCCATACCAGGAAGAACGCAATGTTCCATGCAGCTTGCACCACTTTGTAGTCCGGATCAAAGGCTGGAATGGCGCGCAGATCAACTCCGAGACTCGCTCCCAGCGGTAATTCGAAGACCGGAAGCTGGTCCTCAATGCTCAATGCCCAACTCTTGCTTCTGTCGATTTGTCGCCTGGGTAAATTCTCGATTCTGGTGCCTGGGTAAAATAGTTGCAAGTATGATACCATTTCACCAGATCGGGCTGAGATGCTAACGATCCAAAAATAATATATTATTCCGTACTTCAATATTTTATTAGTCACCCACTGCACAATTGACCAGCACAACCTATCAACAACGCTGATACACTCAATGTGCACTTGTGCAAGCCTCCATTGGGCAGGCTGCACTGCTAGATATTATTTCTCTCTTCTATTCCGACATGGGCGCCGTTCTTTCCTATTCACATATGCACTGACGTCTAAAGCAATATAATAATTCCAATTTTCTGATCTTAAGCATCAAACGGGATCCCTGCCTAGGCAGGTTGGAGCTGCTATGGCGTATTGGACATCATTGATCGATCACGATGACGTTGCAACTGAACTACCAGGAATCATCGCATATCCGCAGAACGTAGGAATTGAGGACAGACAGGTTCGAAGACTATCTAAATTGTGTACCTGGTTATGGATCTGAATCTACAGGCTTTCCAAGACTTTTGTCTTCTCCCTAGGTGTAGTGACAAGTCGCCTACTCTCCGAACCACCTCTTCACCTTCTTCACCCCCCTCAACCCTCCCTCATACACTTTCACGGCATCGCAAGACTTCCAACTCTCGGTGCTCCAGAGCCCACACATCCAGTTCCCGCCGTGGAGCATCGCACCCATCTTATCCTCCAGCATCCAAAATGTTGCCTTGGTTGCCCTTGCATCGTATTTCAGGGTGCTGACCATGACAAGGCCCTCATCCCTGAACTTATGCACATCCTTGGCTTCGATGCTGTTCATCTTTGGGTCCCAGCTGCCGTCGAGTAGGCCCCGTAGATCACAATACGAGAAGACTTCATCGTCATCGATGAATTCCCAAAGGGCAGTGTTGTGGAAGACCAGGATCCAACCTTGGCGGTCATAGGCAAGTGGGGGAAGACCCCTTTTTGATCTAGGAACAGTGATAGTGTATTCGTGAACGGCGCTTGGGGACGGTAATTCGTTCGTCATGACTGTGAATGGTAGGATGGGTTCGAAGATGAGGGTTAGGGTGGTCATCTCGGGTATGAATGGCGCGACCGATGTCCTCTTTACGGGGTTGTCTTTCTTGGACTCGGCAACAGTCAAGGGACTAGTCTTTGGGGGGCGCGCCGAAGTGACGACATTGTTGGAGAGGATGCAGTCGAGAAAGTCGGATAGCCAGTGCGATGGATAGCCGATGAGTTGCAGATGAATGAGTACACGGAAGATCACAGTAGCGTTGAGAGGTGAGAATATCAGCTCATGGAGACCAACACCATCGCGATTCACAGGGAGGGTGATTTTGAAGAAGAAGGCAAACAACCATTTCGTCAGGCTTGTCCTCGGAAGCAGAGAGGACATTGGTAGGGGCCCCTTTCCCGTGCGACCCCAGCGAAGATAGTCTCCCAAAGGCCACGCCAACTTCATAGCATCTGAAATAGGGTCCGGATTCTGTTCAAGTATGAGCATTCGAGTGAGTTTCGCGAGGGCAGCTGCATCTGGCGCGAGAAGGTATTCGTTGTGAAAACCGTTCACGGTACGCCACGATCCCAAGTTGCGAAGACATGTTGATGTCGCGCAGGAGCTCGGTGTGAGCTTTGTCAGGGGCATTGCGTAAATTGCCGTAGCGAGCGGTCCTCCGATATAATCCCTCGGATCAATTAGCTAGGGAGTTGGTAGGCAATTACTCTACATTTTTGCTCACGGTATATTGCTCATATGGACCCGATTGTATAATTTCGGGAAACCTTTCGGCCGGTCAGTGAGGCCATAACGTACCTGTTCCATTACGTCTGTCATTTCTCCAAGCAGGCACTCTATGATAAGTCTTCCGTGGAGCTCTTTGATCGCCCTGGCAGTCTCCAAGAAGAAGGGGCCCAGAAAGTCAAAGAGTCTATCTGACCGAGCAGGAATTATAATCTTTAGATCAGCCCTGTTGACAAGATGGCCAATGGCTTGGTACGGATCGAATTGCAATGTGCCATCGACGCTAGCACGACAGTCTCGATGCCATTCCAAGTCTAGAAGCGTTGGATTGACTCTCCAATGCAACGCAACATAATTCCTAACCTTACCACTGTGTTTTCCCATAGTATCACCATTCCATAAGCTTGCGAGTTCAGGCTCGTATTTTTCTGTGATTCTGGTAGGTGGCCAATGTGCTCCTGTCCTCAAGAAGCTTTCGACTTCTTGCCGACACCTTTGGTCTACTTGTCCCGCCTTCAATGACTCCTTTGCGCCTTCAATACCTATCGTCTGGTTGTTGTGGGACCTCACCCATTGTATAGCGTCCGCAGTAGTACAAAGGCTATCAACTTCTCCCTGCCAAGATTCAAGACATCGGATCATTGCGCGTTTGCAGTCGGTGCCTAGTTTAACTTCCGCAGGTAACTTGCTGTCACTTTCCACTGCCCTGATAACACGGGCGATGGCCGATTGCAAACGTTCGTATACATGCGACGGCATCACCACCCCAATGTAAACAAAGAATAGAGTGGTCTGAACTTCAGTCTTCATTTCATCGTCAGTGGCTTCGCTAAGCCTAGCAAGAAGCTCTAAAACAATGAGGTTACGAGCAAGTGCCCCAGCTTTAAGATCGTTTATCGTGAAGTGATAGTGCCGCTGGGCTGTGCCTGGGCATTCTTTTTCAAATGCTCTGATAGATATCAGAGTACCATACATGTGACGTGCATCACCGATGCCGGCGAAGAGGAAGGAGAGAGGCTCGCTAGCTGCTTTTGGTATCATCTGGTGGTCTATCTGGGCTTCAGCTTTATCATGACCGGTCACATAGTATTCGCAGCTTATCACGAGCGACGGCATGTATCGCGGTAATTGTGTTGCGACTTGAGACCTCGATCTTGGTTTATCCAACAGAGCGACGACCTCCATATGAGAGCACACGGAGTTTAGCGAGACTCCGCCCTGCTCCGTTCCTTGCTTCACTTCTTGTACCCCTCGCACACAATCCTTTGTCTGAAGTATCGATCTTATCAAGCGCAATCTCAGCTTTGTTTTCAGCTGATCATCAATTGGAAGCTGAAATGTTTTGTCTATCGTTTCGATACTCTCTGCGTATCGCCCCATCTCATAGTATGCGGCAGAAAGGTTCGACAGTGGCTTTGGCTCTTGTGGATCCAGGGAAGCGGCCTTTGCGTAGTGATTGGCCGCTGCATCATAAATCGTCAGCTATTCCATCTATCCAAAAGTTTTGCGGGAAAGCTGGCCTTTTTCGAGTTGGCCGTCGCGATAGCATTCATTGCCTTTCTGCCTTCTTCTTTCCGCCGCTTGCACACTCATTTTCGAGGTGTCAAAGGGTTTCCTGTGTCACAAGGATGAATTCTAGCCTATGGCGAGACTCAACACATTCGTCTGCGGCAGAAGATTGATTACTACTGAGGTACCCAGCAACGACCACCAGCTTGTCATTCACAGTGTTTAGACACAAGATCGCTTGGAACACGTGAGGAGAGAAGGTCTTGTCCTGTATGTACTCTAATGTTCCATTCTTGACCATCAATTCATTTCATGACCAATCCCTGATTGTAATGCCGAGCGGTCGTCAGAACTACGTGCTGTCTAAACCAGACTTCGTCACATAGAGCCCTCCAATAATATTGACAGATCCCCTCGGATGGTAGGCAAACTCAAGAATGTGGCTAAACTGCGGATAAATGTTGCTGGGGAAGCACTGTCAGCCACTAGCCTTTTCTGGTCAAGCGTCAGAAACCTTCAAGCATCAATGTTCTGCCGCACCATCTTGACCCTTTTTCACTCTCGAAATCTTGCATTCCTAATCTTGCTTGTGCAAGTACTGTGTTGCCGACCTCTTGCTAATAGGGGAACCGAGTTCTCACGCTCGACTGTGCGAAGACTTTGTTCTTGGATGGTGCTTGACCGTGAGTGAAAATTAATCAACAGGTCCTTCACATCTACAATGCTCGACGAATGTTATCGGTAATTGCCATAGCAATAATTGATTAGCAGGACTCGTTGTTGCGTAGCAGCTTTGTTAAGCTAGCCACTGTCACTACCATCAGGGATAACTGTTCCCTTGCACGGGGTGTCGGCGCAGCTCTCTTGATCGGACACGGCGAAACGCGTGACGTTGAACATTGTTCCATTGACTGAATCATACATGATGAAAAACTCTCTAGGGTATAAGCTGAAGGACCCTGCTCCTACTCCTAACACATAATGAGTGGCGATGAAGCTCTATAAAGCAATGCAAATCGCAAATCGTACGACCCAAAGCTGAACGCAATGTGTCGATCTCCAGGAAAGACGAACCCTCTATTGGTGGACCCTGTACCACAGTCATGCCAGAGTGAGCCCTCGTCGCCAGATCCAAAACCTGACACAGCCTTGTTCAGGCGCGCCGAGGTTCCAAGGCTACAGCTCCACCCGCATTGCTCTCTCTTTGTCTGCTACGGGATCCCTGGATAAGAGAGTCATGTACTCTTGCATCCACTGTCGCTGGCTCCATGGCACACCTTGGATTTGGGATACCTTCGAGAGCGAAGCAATTGTCATGGCTATACCAGTCATCAGCTCCGCGGTTGGAGCCTCAGTGCGTGGTGCCGCGCCTGGTCTATGAGGGTAATAATGCGCAATACTTGGTGTGTCTTTAGCATTGAGACAGAATGGTATACTCGCGCAAAAGTCGTCAGCGAGTTGTAAGAGAACCTCTCGAGCTGTCCGCGCATGGCCAGCGAAAAGGGCCTGATTGCCGAACCTCCAGGCTTGAGGGCCGCCTTGAATATATGTGCCAGTTCTCTGAATGATGTTGAGTAAGAGAATGCGACATGTACGCCAAGTATTTGTTGTGCGTGCGAGCGGTAGACTATGGTAGATGTCGACCCGACTTGGAAAGACATCCTCGGGCGCAGGCGTTGTATTCAGCGAAGTCGCAAGGGAAGACTTGGGAGATCGGTAAACATCGCCATTGATCCACCCAGCGAGCTTAGCTTCACCGCTCACTGCGTCGTCAAAGAGGGAGAGGGCCTCCGCGGCATTCTCATCCTGTGGTGCCCCGGCGGCAAAGAGGCGCTGCTCTCGAATCAGAAGGTCCGGTACGACCGAAGCTTCCCGTGATAACGTGCAATCGCCATTGTACACAGCGTCCTCTGGGTTCAAGGCTCGTTTGCTTGGGACTGGTATGATCATATCCCAGTTGAGCGAAAGCTTCGATGTCATCGCGTGGCAATGAATCTAGTGGATGCGTCAGGCATTGCCGTCTCAATATATGGGTCTTACCTACTGTATGCGCACGAATGTGCTGCAATATCATCTGGGATTCTGGACTCTGGAACAATTGTGGTGGCTGACTTTGGATAATAGCCATCACACCGGACGTATGAGCAAGCATGCTGCTCGGCCGTAGATTCACGAAGTCTATAAGCTATGCTAGATATCAAAGTCTGGTCAACAAACAGGGATCTGCACACATACCTCGAAAACCTCGAGCTGGCAGAGGGCAACCAGGAACGAGGTCTCAACCGCGACTGAAACATCCAATATCGAGGCCTTCACCGACCCTACAACCTCATTGTACATCTCAAGAGCCATTGTTCGGGTGTTAGCCTGCGAACGATGGGTGTCAAGGGCGTTCAATGCGACCGCTAGTGTCGCCCTGGCGAGGAGCGATGTTGGATCGAGGGCAAAATAGTGGGTCCGCACAAGTTCCAAAAAGTAGTTTCCGCGCAAGCAAGGGAGCAAGCGATCGAAGAAGAGCGAGAGAGCCCGTTGCTGCGTATCTTCTCTCACGTTGGTTACAGATGGACCCAGCTCCTCAATTGGGACAGGCGGCGCTTTAGACTTGGAACTTCTGACGTGCCCAGGGTCCCTGCCACGACGAGGTGCTCCGAAGCCAGGACAACGAAGGCCACTTTTAGCACATCTCTGACATGTTGGTCTCGCTTCGTCGCACTAGGTATACGCTAATTAGTGAACGGACACCAATAGATCCAATGACGCTTACCTTGACTTTCCGAGCCCGACACTGGTCACACCCCTGGCTCCGTCCTTTGTTGACCATGTTGCACGACTTCTCAGATCAAACTTAACCAAGTCAAACCCGATATTTTCTTAATCAAACTTGGGCCAAATTTGGTATGGAGATCTACCCAAAAATCGAGTGATGGAGCTTCACGACGTTCTTATAGCTTCACCCATCAGGCAGTACTGAAAGCCTCTTTTCTCATTTCTACAGAATTGGTCCACAGGAGTCACTGATTCGCAACGCTCAGCCATTTCGGTTACTTAGCCTTCACATGACTCAGCTGCTGCAGGTTGATGGCGTGTGGAACATTGACCAAGGTGACAAAAGAAGACGAGATTCAGGAGCTGTCAATGTCTTTTGGCAATCATCATCCAATCGCGATCTGTGCTTTGTAGGTGGGCAAGACGTGCATTCGAAAAGCCGATAGGATTGTTGGTTGTTGTGACACCTGCAGACAGAATCAGGCAATTATGATGAAGCAGCAGCGATGATACGCATGAAAGGTTGGAGAGTGTCAAAGTAGCGCACAGCCCTTTGAACCTCTCAGAGCCAATTTCGCTGGCGCAAGACTGCAGACGTGCTAATCTCCTGAAATGTCCTCGCGAGGGTCAACAAAAGACAGCTTGGCCTTCCAGAACGAGCTCCGCTACCGAAACGTCGTTCCGTTCGGAGAGAAAAAGGTCTCGCAGTATCTACTCTATTCGGCGAGCGATCAATCTCACTGATCGAACATTCACATCTTTTCAAACATCCTCCCTCAGAAACAAGGAACGAACACGGGGTTCTTTCAAAAGGGACTTGACCAATGTTGTGCCACGTTACACTTCCAACTCTAGGGCTTTTGAAATTTCCCAGACGTGTGGATTTCCTGCAGCCACACAAGCAACTCAGCCCAGCGTCAGCTGCTGAACCATTCTCAAACACTTCTTCATCCACTGGCTGCCGTGCATAGCCTGTTAGGTGGGGTCTCATGCGTCCACGCGGCACGTTGCGCGCCGTCCCTTGCCATCTCGGGTGCCTCTGGAGAGATGGATGCCTTGATCAATAATAACATGAGATTTCTTTCATGATCCGAAGGCTGTATATACGGCGTCTACTGTGCGCGCCTGCGTCTGTCAGCCAGCGCTGTACGACCCGGCCCATGAAATGCTTCTTGCATGAGGTTAAGAAGACTGGCCTCTTCAGCGTAATCGTATCCGCAACAAACCATGACCCATTTTTAGAAAATCTTTAGGCATCGCCTCCGAGATCTACAAGCTGACGTCCTTAGCACAACGATATGTGCAGCCCTTCAGAGGATCTGACGTGCGTCAAGTGTCTGACCAACCATGCATGTCATCCGCGTGGGAATGACGTATAGCATCGAGCCATGCAAGGCGCTTACCCAGACATAGCCCTTTGGTGGCCCAGAGGAGCTGACTCATGGGTTGGTAATGGATGCCTGCTAGGGTTCGCCAATCGCCTTCCAATTACAGAGTCCACAGAGAGATATATGCTACATTCAGGTGCAAATGACACATCTTTAGCTGCACATCGGAGGTTACCAAAATTCCTTGGTTGCAGCCTTTTCGGTAACCATGAGTACCCCAAGTTGTCTGTAAAGACTTTTTGAAGGCGCTTCAACTCATGGCCTTCAACAGGTGACAAGCCGTCACTCCGAGGTCCTTCGGAGTAGAGAATCTCCAACCGTCCTTCTTTCCCTTTGGATGACGCATGAGCGATCAACTAACCCTCCTTGCTCCCACGTTACTTTACATTTCGTTTCAATAATGGAAGGATCCTTCGACCATCTCTTCTCGTCCCACTCCCAGATCCCCTTTCTCACAAGACGAGATATGTGAGGGAGTCTCCACACCAGAATTTCACGACAAATTGCCACTCGACCGCTTCCTGCTTGTCCCCACGGTCCCCGTGGTCCTCTCCGCACCTCCTCCGCCCACCAAAATCACATTTCCTCCACCGCCTCCACCTACCGTCCCCATTACTCCCGCACCAGCAGGTGTAACCCACAACCTCCCCCTCGCCACTACCTGCACAGGCGGGCTCTCCTGCGCGGCCTTCGACAACGTGAATCCACATCCCAATACCTTACTCTTCCTCCCCCACCTACTTCGCCACTCGTTCACATCCCCCAAGATATTGAGCACCTCTCCATACGTCAATTTCAGCCCACTTCCCTCCTGCACCGGTTCCCAATCCACGACGAACTTGATCACGGATCCACCTTGTCGGCGGGAGAAGTCGAAGTGGGTGAGTATTCCCTCGCGGCCCCCATGGGCATGCAGATCAATGGCGAGTTTGTCAAGGAGTCTGCTGAGGAAGAATTGAAGGGATGCGGGAGGACCCACAGGCGGATTGGTGTAGTCGTGGAAGCTTATCGAAGCGTAGCGGCCGATAGTGATGAGGTAAGGATCGCCCGGGATGGCGGAGGGGCCAACGGTGAGGGATACTGGCGTGGATGCGGGCAAGACTAAGGGGAGAAGAGGCTGGCTTGGCTGGCTTGGAGATGGAGCAGGTAACGAGAATGCGGGGCTGATTAAGAATATCACAAGGGGGAGGGAGATCAGGTAAGTACGTAGTGTTCTGTTGCTCTGTGCCATGTTTGCGGTCCTTGCTTCGACCTCTTTCGATGTCGGCCGATATGAAGATATCTACAATCTTGAAAGGCGACGAGAACAGGACAAAGTCGCGCGATTGAGAACACGTCAAGACGTCATGAGTGTACTTGCGCGCTTTTCTCCTCTTAGGCATGTCCACGAAAATATCCTCCCCGCTCGCATCCGTGCTCTTATCGCTCTCATATCACTCGCTCACGTCAGTCAGATGCGCCTGTCGCGTCAATCTACGCTCGATACCTCTTATCAAGCGAAGCAGATGAATTCCTCTGCGCCTACGCCAGGTGTGGAGTAAGCTCACTGATCGAGCGTGTTACAGGTGGACGCAATGTGATGACGTCCGCATCCTGAAACGTCTGGAGTGACAACTCGATCTGAAACGACTGGAGCTGACTCCTCCTTCAGATTCACCTCCTGGAGACCTCCTGACAACAAGCCCCCACGACTTCGCCCACTACAACAGAACTCTGATTCCAAACGGTGACTACTCAGCCATCTCGCGCTTCGTCATCGCAGCACCCTTTTCAGCAAATGCGAACTCGATGACGTTTCCTCATCATTTGGAATCAATTATCTACACCACCACCATTCTCCTACAGCAACGTTACATCATTATAAATGATCAGGACGGTCAGTTATTGATGACTCAGATCTTGTCATTTTTCTACATTGCTTGGATGAGCCAATTGGAATCATACACGACGCGATGCGGAGTGCCCCGGAGCCATTGTTAAGGGGCACCCACGCCCCAAACCATGTCATGGGTCCTGTACCTCGTGCTCGCATCATCATTGTCATGATTACACTGAGAGTCCCATCTCAGAGTTACGTTGGTATTCTGAAATGACTCTAGCGCGTGGTAGTATATGGAAGTATCAGTCGCAAGTTATGATCCAGTCATCGAAGTGGTGGTAGTGAAATCTCAATGCCGGGGAAACGAACATCGATGCTTACAACGTCAGCTCTCCTCCCACTCGAAATACCGAAGCAATTCACTCTCCCAACCCCCGTCAACCGACTATGCTTGCCGCTCCACACTGTCCTGCTGATACCTCTACGGATCCCCACCCACAACTTATGAATCGGATCAGCATCATCTATCCTCTGGCTTGGAGAAAAACTTGGTGACGTCCGGTGTGAAGCAACCTCTTGCTCCCACTGCCACACTATTTCATTCGCAAGCAATCTAGCGACCATTTTTTGCCATCGAGAAGTCCATGTTCAGAGGGGGTTATCGCTCCCATTCACCACCGTGTGCCAACATCTCTCGTTCTTTCCTTCACGACATATCGGATGTGATTGCCTCCCCCCCGGCCTCCCCTCCAATCGCTCGCTCCAGAATGGTGGATTACTTGTGATGCGCGGCAGGTAAGCTCATCCCCCTCAAATCAGAGATCGGGAAGCGCCGTGGTGGTCCGAGAAACGCAAAAAACCACTGCGGAGACTTTGCACAGGCTGGAGGAGGGTTGGGCCAAAACCCATGCCCATGCATATATCCATCCCCCATCACCAATCTTCGGCCCACCCTCGATCTCACAGACAGAACTGAATGCTACCCCACAGACAAAACTGAATGCTATCCCACAGCAAGCCAAGCGGGACGGTGGGGAGGTGTTGGGTCCCCTGTCCCTTCACCCGCAAGAGAAAACCCAGCCCGAACACACCATTTACACCGAATTCTCAGCGGATCATCAGCAACAGCGGCAGCAGCATCACAAACTCCGGGCGAACAATACCGCGTTCGAAAACTCTGCCCCATCCTCCTTGAATCCCGCGACAACCCAGTCCGGTGATCCATATATTCATAGCAGCAATAGCTCCCAATTGTTTCGAAGGCCATCTGTCTCACCGGCGCTGGGATTGGGTGGGGAAATAAAGGAATCTCGTGGTGAATGAGATCGCTGAAGGTGTGGGAAAAGGATGATGATGATGAGGGGTTGCGTTGTTACCATGCATCCATCGCACTTTTTGCTTGTGGGGCCAGGCAGGCATGAAGGAACCGGTCAAGCTTTGAGATATATGCGGAAGGGGGAATCTGATGGGATGGATGAGACGGGTCATGATGCCTTCTTTGCTTGCTGTGTAAAGGTGGATTTTGCTCAAATGAGCACCCTGTTTTGTTATGTCATGTTTTCTTCCCCCTTGGTGAGGGGGGGGGTAACGGAGTGAGCAGCTTGAATATCTCACGCGATGCATGCAAGTCGCTTCCCTCAGCCCGTTCGAAAATGTCAAGCTGGTCATTGCCGCTCCCCCCTCCATTCGCCCCGATCATCATCCGGTGATGACAGGAATCGATGCTCCAGACCATCCACAACATCCTCCCTTCGCAGCACGGGGAATCCAATCCAATCTAATCCATCGGTAAGCCAGGCCCGCGCACAGATCCTCCGTCCATGCATACAACTCCTTGACCCGCAGATCTACAACAACAACAACAACAACAACAACAGGGCGCAAGCGTCCGGGTCACTGGATGCTGAGTCCCAAGTCCACAGTTCACTTACTTACTTACCATTCTCCGTTGCGTTTATATATTTATTTCATCCAAGGTCCAAGCCAAGCTACTTACGACTTCCCACCGACTCTCTCTCTCTCCCTCCCCTGCCACCGCGACTGGCTGTACTGATAAACCCATGGCTTACTTAGAGAAGTCCGGAGCGCCTCGTTGTGGAAATAATGGGGGTTGAATGGCCCCGCCAGGCGCTCGGCGGGCGGTTGCGGAATGCCAGACACATAAGATGTGATCAATGACACCGACTTCCTCCCTCCCTTCCTCCTTGGAGGGGGAGGGACAAAATTGTGCAGGTCAAAAGACGAGACACACCCACCCCCCCGCACACAAACACGAACAAACAAACCCACCAACGCGCTACCAACCTAAACATCGAAACCCTCCGTCCCCTCCACCGCGACGAACGGCGCTCGTCACATCTCGCATCCGTCATCTCATCTCGCAGCAGCAGGCGCCGCCCATCCCGCTGATGAGTTAGGACTAGGGAGTCGCGACTTTTGCCCAGGAAGCCAGAAATTTGTGGGGGATGTATGTATCGATAACGATGATGCATGCCACCAGCAGTAGCAGTAGCAGCAGCAGTAGATCTCCCGTGTAGAGGAACAAACGAGGATGGCTGTGAGGTGAGGGGGAGGGGAGGGACGAACAGCGCTCATTGCGTTTTCGCATCAGTCATCTCATCTCATCTCATCTCATCTCGCAGCAGCAGCAGGCGCCGCCGATCCCGCTGATGACCTGGACTTGGGACTTGGATTTAGTACGTGGGACTTTGCCCAGGGAGCTAAAAGTTTGTGGGGGATGTATGTACCGATAGATTATGATGCCAGCAGTAGATCTCCCGTGTTGGGGGGCAAACGAGGATGGCTGTGCGGTGAGGTGAGGGACGAACGGCGCTCATTGCGTTTTCGCATCAGTCATCTCATCTTATTTTATCTTATCTCGTAGCAACAGTAAGCGTTAACACTAACAGCAGCAGTAGCAATAGTAATAGCAGTAGCAATAGTAATAGTAGATCTCCCGTATTGTCGGGCAAACGGGGGTGGCTATAAGGGGAGGGGGGGGGAGGGGAGGGACGAATAGCGCTCATCGTATTTCGTATTCGTTACCTTGCTGCAGTAGCAGCAGGCGCCGCCCATCCCGCTGAGGCCTTGGACTTAGACTTGGGACTTGCGACTTTTGCCCAGGGGGGCAAATGTTTGTAGGGGATGTATGTACCAATAACGATGATGTATGCCAGCAGCAGCAGCAACAGCAGTAGATCCCGCGTGTCGGGAGATAAATGAGGATGGCTGTGAGGTGAGGTGAGGTGAGGGGTGGACGCGGCAAAGCCTGTGCCCCCATCGGTAGGAGCAGTGAGGACTGCGTTGGGGGAGGTAAGTCCTTCTTTCTGGGTCTGGCTCTGGCTCTGGGTTTGGGGGTTGGGGGCACGAGGTCATGACCCTTGACTGGCAAAAAGGTTAACTGAGGAGATATTTTGGATCTGTAGCTCGTTGTTGGGAGCGGTCTATGGAACGTTCTATCCGCAATGCAACCCCTTTCATCAAATCCCCCCACACACCAAGCTGTATGATTGCGTTTGTGCCCGAGAACGATTAGGTGAAGGGGGCCTTTCGTTCCTACCTACCTACCTACCTACCTTACTTTGCCGGTTACTACCTGCGCGAGGACGTCCGCCTCCACCATCGCCAACCCACGCACTCCATCCTCATACCGGTTCCACACGTGAGCGTCATACCCATCGCTCACCTTCTGCGCGAAATCCTCCTCCCTCCACCTTTGACCCACGTATGTCTCGAACGTCTCCTTTGTATCGGTCCTCTCGCAAGCCCAGGCGGCTTTGTAGGCACTCCCTGTTGCCCAACAGACACTACAGTCAGCATTGTCACACTCTACACCGCCTGGGAACGGAGAAGTGTGTTTCCACGCAAGCTAAGGGGGGGCAGGTTTTGTTGTTCTTGGTGGGGAGGTCCGACTCACCCAACGCGCACGCGTTCCCCCCGACATCGAGGCGATACACGCCTTCCACCCCGCCGAGCACCTCACCGGCAAGTTTGGCGATGGCTGCATTGTAAGAGCCGCCGCCTACGAGGTAGATGCGCCTGTTTGCGTGAACCGTGGAATATCAGCAAGTGCCGCATATATCCGAGCATCAGTATCTTGGGCTAGGGTATTTCTTCCTTACCTAGGCTGCGCAGGCAGATTGTGCGGATTGGGTTCCGGAGCCGCGACGATGTTCTTGGAACGTAGCCGCAGACTTAACAGCTGGCTCTCCAGTATCGCGCGCGCGTCATCATTCGGTAGGTTCCACCCTGCGAACACAGGCGCCTTGGAAGAGGAGAGGGGGACAGGGTCGGAGCTCAGGGGAGAGAAGATGTAGCGGTAGGTTCCGGCGGGAACGTTGGGGACTATCTCGGGGCGAGGGAAGTAGAGAGCTACTTTTACGGGATCTGTGGGATGAGGGGCGTTGAGGGGAGGGTGGGATGTGGCGAGGGTGTTGAAGTGGGACCAGGGGTCAGTTGAGGTGTTTGAGGTTGGGGGAAGGGAGTCCCGGACTTGTTCGCGGGCAAGACCACCTGAGCAGCGTGCGCAGTGGTCAGAATCTTTAAGTGGGAAAAAAGGATAGGAAGTAGTAGGCGCTGGGAGGAGGTAAACGGGATTGGTGTAAGAGGGAGCAAGGAGATCACACAGGAGAAAGAGTGGAATAGGCAAGGATGAAAAAGAGTTGGACAAAGGGGCAGGTATGATAATCAGATGGAGGAAGGCTTACCGTTCTTGTAACACAGCATAAACATATAAAGACCTGCTGTGGTAGGATGGTTCATGAAATGCACAGCCGGGTCAGGCTTATAGTAGGGCGTCGACATCAAAAAGGTGGTTGATGTCCCCAATGAGACAATAGCGTCTAGTGGCCGCAACGGTAGGGCAAGTATCGTCGATGGATTGTCGCCCGTAAAGGGGATTACGTCGCATTGAGTGTCGAAGCCATATCGTCGAACAAAGTATTTGCTCACCTTACCGAAGCTATCGCCACCGCTTTCAGGCACACTGCCAAGCTTCGACTTAAGATCGGAAAGGCTGTCTGGCCCATTGCCAGCGGTTAAGGCGAGGAGGCCGTCGTGGTATCTGCCGGCTTCGATGTCCCACAGATTCATACCGCAGGCGTCAGAGATGTCGATCGGGGCAACCTGGCCGAGGAAGATGGAAGCTAGGAATGATGATACTAGCGAGATGCGCGATGTTTTTGCGTACTCATCTGGATGTTTCGACCTGAAGCGTAGAATCTGTGGACCCGTGAAACGCTGGCATGTGTCAAAACAAGGTCGGCAAATAAACCAAAGATTCAGGTCTCACATGATGAGCTTTGCTACCTGTGATCCGGGCGAGCGTCTCTTTATCGTCAAGTGCTTGGTCGAATTCATCACATTGAGCCTGCGTACTTGCGTCTTGCCAATTCGGACTGTATGGGTATGCAAATGCGTCGGCCAGTTGCTCCTGAAGTGTCTTTTCTTCATCTAATTCGCTCAACCTTTGAGCGGCATGTTGACTCCAGTACACGCTTCCGTGCTGCATGCCAGCACCGCTGATGCCTTTGATGCGACGTAAGTCGATTCCTGTTGCTTTCAATCGAGCAAGCACAGAGTCCACCGCTTGCAGCCACATGGCAACAGGCGCGAAGACCTCGTGTTCGGCTTCATTGGTCATGACACCTTTCTCAATATCAAATCCTTGGGCATCGCGATCGAAGTCGAACACAGCGGTCGAGGCTACTTTTAGGTCCGAGGTCACGGCCACAGCTTTGAGTTGCTGTGTCGATAGATCGAACCCCAGATATAATGGCGTGTCTTCCGCCATCTTCTTATACCAGGCCTGTGATCGATTCGGGACCAACGCCAAAGAAACACAGGCTCTGCGATTTTTATGCTATGATGAAGAAAAGGTCATGAAAGTATCGGATGGCGCAAGGCAGAAACAGTCTAAGCGATAAGAAACATTCTGCAACTTCCGATTAGACGCACGCGAGAGGATTTCTAAGCGGGCGCAAAGGGGAATAAACGATTTGCAGACTTGTTTCGAGTGTCGTCTACACTATGCGGCTTATCTCTTGGTACAATTGAAGTATGCTCCGAGAAATGTAAAAAAGACGGACGGAAGGCGATAAGCTGACGGGCATAGCTCCGGTAATTGTCGGCGCCCGGGGCCGTATCCCCAGGAGCAAAATAGATTGCAACGTGGGAAAGTCTCGGCTCCTCCTCCTGCACTTAATACAATCTTTCACGCAAAAGTCTTGGTACCAAATCCGTAAATTCAATCAGTCTTGAAAGCTTTGTAACCAGATCATTTCTGTTTAATATAGTTGTTGGTGGATGGGAAGGAGTAAACGATTTAGAAGAGGTTTGATTTCGGCGGGGTTTTCCACGCCCACGTTTCTGCAGTTCGAAGATTTCAGATACCCTCGTACATTCGCAAGACAGACAGCACAATGCAGGGGACGTTCAATGCTATTGAGGTAGATGTATATGCAGACAAAGAAGATCACCTTGTGATCCAACACGTAACGAAACCCATGCAAGCCATGATCAAACGCATTCACCGTACAATTCCCTTTTCATTATACTCTCCTTATTTGCCATCCGATCCTAGCGTGGAGTCTCTCCCTGTCTCTTCACGCACCGCACATCAGACAATCTTCCTTGTTATCAATACTGCCTAAACTCCCATCACCGTATTAGCACTCATCTCTGAAGCCTCTCATACGGAGCAAGGGGTTGAAGACTCACACTGCAATACCTTCTGCGCATAGATATCTCCTTCCCTCTGCTCACTACCCTCCTCATCCTCCTCCTGCTTCTTCTTGCTCGCGACTTCTTCCTCGAGCAAGTTCTCCTTCTCCTGCCCCAGCTTCTCTAAGGGGTCGGTAGCAAGAGTCTTGGGAGAATCACCGCCCTCGATGGCATCGGCTTTGAAGACCGGCATTACGACGCCGTTCTTTGTTGGGCTTGGTTGGACAGCAGGTGCGGTGAAGGTCTTGGTCTCCGATACTTCTGGGGTCGAGGCCGGGGTGGGTAGACCGTTGCCATTCACTGCTGCTGCTGAGGGCGCAGTCGGTGTTGGGCTAGACTGTTTCTGTTGGTACATCGGCCGTGGCACCGAGGAGTGAGAGTTGGAATTGTATCCCCCTCCATTCGATGGCCGCTGCTTTCTCGAGGAGGCCCTAGCGACATTGGTGTCCACCACCTTCAACTGTTCTTGATCGACTGTGAACTGGATTGGCGCACTCGCGGCCATGGTGCGAAGGTAATACATCCCCGTCTTCAGTCCCATCTTCCATCCGGCGAAATGCATCGATGTGATTTTACCCATCGTGGGGTCCTTCATGTGGATGTTCAAAGATTGGGATTGGTCGATAAAAGCACCGCGGTCGGCGGCCATCTGGACAATTTGACGTTGTGAGATCTCCCAGACCGTTTTGTAGAGCGATTTGATGTCCTGGGGTATATTGGGGATATTCTGAACGGATCCGCCGTCAGCGATGATGCGGTTCTTCATGTTGTCCGACCAGAGACCCATGTCCACGAGATCCTTGAGCAGCCAGGGGTTGACTACTTGGAATTCGCCGGCTAGCACACGACGAGAGTAGATGTTGGAGGTGTAGGGTTCGAAACATTCGTTGTTACCCAAGATTTGGGAGGTCGAAGCCGTTGGCATGGGGGCCACGAGGAGGGAGTTGCGGACACCGTGTTTGGCAATGTCGGCGCGGAGGGTGTCCCAGTCCCATAGGTCGGAGGGGGTGACACCCCACATATCCTGTTGAAGGATTCCCTGGGAGACGGGAGAGCCTTCGTATGTGGCGTAGGGACCTAGTTCTTTGGCGATCTCACAGGATGCTGTGAGGCCGGCATGGTAGATGGTTTCGAAGATCTGCTTGTTCAGCTGCCTGGCTTCTGGCGAGTCAAAGGGCATTCGGAGGGCGAGGAATGCGTCAGCAAGACCTTGCACACCCAAACCGACTGGTCGGTGGCGGAAATTGCTCCTCCGAGCCTCTTCCACTGGATAGTAGTTGACTTCAATGATTTTGTTGAGGTTCTTTGTTACGACCCGAGTGACCTCATGTAGCTTGGCGAAATCGTATTCTCCGCGTGCTGCGTCTACGAAGGTTGGTAGAGCAAGGGACGCCAGATTACAAACAGCAACCTCGTCAGGGGCGGTATATTCGATGATCTCTGTACACAAGTTGGAGCTGCGGATGGTACCCAGATTCTTTTGGTTGCTCTTGCGGTTCGCGGCATCCTTGTAGAGCATGAATGGGTTGCCAGTCTCGGTCTGAGCCTCTAGAATGGAGTACCAAAGCTTCTGGGCTTTGATGGTCTTTCGGCCCCGCCCCTCTTTCTCATACCTGTGATCGTATTAGCTCCACGTCAGGGACATCCAGAGGGCCGGAAAAAACCCACTTCTCGTACAGGGCCTCAAACTCGTCACCATAAATGTCTGCAAGACCAGGTGCTTCATTAGGGCACATCAACGTCCATTCACCATTGGCTTCGACACGCTTCATAAATAGATCGGGGATCCAGAGGGCAAAGAACAGATCTCGAGCGCGGACCTCCTCCTTGCCATGGTTCTTCCGCAGATCTAAAAATTCAAACACGTCGGCGTGCCATGGCTCGAGGTACATGGCGAAAGCTCCGGGGCGCTTGTTGCCCCCTTGATCAACATAGCGGGCGGTGTTGTTGAAGACACGGAGCATGGGCACAATGCCGTTGGATGAGCCGTTGGTGCCACCGATGTATGAGCCTGTAGCACGGATGCGATGAATATTCAAACCAATGCCACCAGCTGTTTTGGAGATCAGAGCACAGGTCTTCAAGGTGTCATATATGCCGTCTATACTATCCTCTTTCATGTCAATCAAGAAGCAAGAGGACATTTGAGGCTGTGGGGTGCCAGCATTGAACAAGGTGGGTGAGGCGTGTGTGAAGTATTTCTGAGACATGAGATGGTAGGTCTCGATGACCTTCTCAATGTTGTCATCATGTATTCCAACAGCGACGCGCATGATCATATGCTGCGGTCGCTCGGCTACTTTGCCATTGGTGCGGAGGAGGTATGATCGCTCGAGCGTCTTGAAGCCGAAGTACTGGTAGTTGAAGTCGCGGTCGTAGACAATGGCGGAATTGAGCTCTTCGGCGTGCTTCATGACCGTCTCGTAGGTCTTTTGAGATATCATGGGCGCTAGCTTGTTGTTCTTGGGGTTGATGTAGTGGTACAGATCGTCAATAACGGAGGAGAATTGTTTCTTGGTCTGCTTGTGTAGGTTGGAGACAGCAATGCGTGCTGCGAGGATAGCATAGTCGGGATGTGTGACTGTCATGTATGCTGCAGTCTCGGCAGCCTGAAGTTCGAGTCAGTACTCGTGCAAGGAGGAATGGGAAGGATGGAGGTACCAGGTTGTCCAGCTCAATGGTGGTGACGCCTTGGTAAACACCCGAAATGACTTTCTGGGTGATGGCCGCGGCATCAACATGTTCGGCGTCAAGCCCATAGCAGAGACGTGAAACACGTGCAGTGATCTTGTCGAACTGCACTCGCTCCTTGCGGTTGTCTGTGGAGAGAAGATGTCAGCAATTGAAGACCACAGATGGTCGCTCCAGCAGGGTGATTCCAACACGAACAAGCAAGCGAGTAGCAAAGCAACTCCATCAATGATGATCACTATTCTGCAAAGGCTTGTACATACCTCGTTTCCACACAAACATCCTGGCCACCAGTCAGGAGCTAGTCCAGACGACAAAGAGAGGATCCAATAGTGAGTGGCAACAGTTATGCCCGCTAGGTGTAGCGTGCTATCACTGCAGGAAGTCGGAGAATAAGGTCTCGTTATTCACAATGCACGATTGAATGGTTCAAAGACGCTTGTGATGCAGGTGAGGGAGCGATGCAAGAAATGAATATTTGCATCCCGATTGTCGATGTTTTGTTTGGGAGACGCGCCTCCGAGCCGAGACCCACCTTCTAGCGCGTAAAGTGCTTTTCGTGATCGCGCTAGGATTGGCCTAATAAGCGGTAGTATACAACATATTAAATTGGAGATCACTTTGGATTTGTGCTTTTTTCAACGTGGTAAGTTGTACTATCCGATAATATGCCTCTGACAGTATAGCCAATCGTTGCAGGAATTATCAACAACTTCTCTAGCCCACAGGTTCAACCTCACCAAATCCAAATCCATCGGAATCGAGTTCACCGCCGCTACATGCCTCCATAGATGCACCATTTACCTACTCTTCCCATCCATTGTTGCCCCCTCCTTGTTGCTTATCAAGCACCTCCGTTACAGTCTTCTTTCCCTCTGCAGCCAGAAATAGTAGCCTCTCCTCTGTTGCTGCCGTCATTTCGTTAATCCATACACGTGACTTCCGCGGTGCCTTGCTTGCCAATACCAATAGAAGCCACACAACGAATTTGTGGGTCAAGATCACAAAGACCTTCAGGAAGAACCAGGCAGCCCCAGACAACAGCATCAAGGATACCATGATGAAATCATACAGGGACAACATCGGTGTAGCTATTGGCCGTTGAGAGGACCTCTGGGCGTGTTCGAGGTGGCGGAGCCTAGTGAATGGATTCTTGGACCCGAATCCCTTGGGTTTGGTGGTGTGGTGGGTTTCTTTCATCAGCTGTGGCGGGCTAAGTGTCTGCAGCCTTTGCCTTAGATCTTGTACCGACTCCGGCGTCAGACTTTGACGTGGGTGGGAAATGTGGACCTGAAAACGTGGTGAAAGAGGTTCTGGTTGTTGTTCATCCTGAGGTGTGCGGCTCCGGTTTTCCGGAGGGCGTGACAAAGCTGAAATTGCCTGGTCGCGGCGTCCAGGCAGGGTTGGTTTGACATGTTCTACCGCCATGCCAGAGCCAATGTTGTTGTTCTTTTGCCATACTGCCAGACACTGAGCCACTCGCTCCGGATTTGTCATGCGTCGTTGTAAATATTCCCTCATCCACTGCTTCTCTTCTTGAGTGTTTGACTGATGTGCTGCCTCTCTATGCTCAATGAACCTAGCTTTGATCTCTGGACCGGCGCATTTCCCCAAATCCGCGGTCCGTGTGAGGCTGATCTCACGGCGGACCGGCGGTACGTTCATGGGTCCTGGCAAAGTTGGGTCGTCGAGCAATTTCATAAGAGGATACTGAAGTCTCTCGGCCACAATGTTGAAGCTTTCGCGCGTCAAGTGATAATGATAGGAGTCTGTTGGGTCCCGGATGTGAACCAGCATGGAGCAATCAAAATCGAAGGTATTCCTCAAACATACATAACTCTCTTTGGGCAGCGTGCGACCCTCGCCGAGGAAGAGCTGTGGCGAATCCGGGGACGTCGCAGCCTTTGGCCAAATAGGGAGGTATTCATGAGCCCATTTACCAGTGGCGTCACGTCCACCACGGGATGTGATCTGAAATGATTCCCATTAGTAAGCGCTGCAGGCGTGCAACAGGGGCGTAAGGAGGTCTACCACAGCAACGCGGACGCAGTTGAGCGCTATGCCTTTGACATGAGTTGCGAGGATCAACACTGGATGGCCATACACATTCGGTGGGAGCCCAGCATGCAGCAATAGCATCGGATCCTGCTGCTTTGCATGCTTCAGAAAGAGACAGCAGCCGCGGCAGTACTGGTGGCGGTACAACTGTCTTTGCTCCAATTCACGCGGATATGCGGTGATGGCAGACATGGCGCAGGCCGTCTAGATGGAGCGAAGGTCGCCGTGCCGGGTGGAGAGGTCGGAATCTCCCAGTCAAGAAGGTAGAAAGGTCATCCAACAAGTGGGGCCAATGTTTCGCCATCAACGCGTGATGGCGAAGTGAAGGTTCCCCACCTCATTGCCCGCACTACCTCACCCTTTCGTTTGATTTCGACGATCTGACTTGGTTCGCAGGTTTTATCCTCCCTTCATTTGCTAAGAAAACAAACCGGGAAGCAAGGTCAAGCAGCATCATTCACCTCTGCGCTTGTGAATAAGAATTTTTGACAAGTAGAACACTTTGTATCACTATAACTATCTTCACGCGGTTGCCAATTCGCGCAAAGATCGCATGAGCTGGTACAATTATCTTCAGACGATTGCATATCATCCTCGAGATGGGGAATGCACTGATAAGACAATGACCAGAGTAGCTTGCTGGGCGATGCCAATGGGTAAATACCCTGTGTTATTGAAGCACTCGATTCCATTGTCTGGTCTACTGCATTCGCTCGGGCGTCTTCCCCAGATTCTGCAGGCAATCAACTCGACCTTGGTAGACGGCCTGTTGCTTTCATCCCCAAAGTTGTCGCGGGTGGAAGATGGAGCGAGGGTTCTACTACAATTAGAAGCGGCCTGCAACCTACAGTGCACCTTCAAGATGAGCTTGAGCTTGCATGATGTTGATCATCTCGTACTCTCGTATACAAAAATGTGGCAATGAGGCGCGGAGGTTTCGGGGGCTTGCATTTTCCGCCTACATTGGGCAGGATGTGTTGTTGATCGAAGCGATCATATGGCCAAAGGCCAATTGGGCCGATTGATCTTCTTGCCGGCGGCGGGCTACAATAATATACTGCATCCCGACTTATTTTTGCACTGCCCCGCTGGATTAAGCTTTTTAGCGAGCATGTGAAGCCTGCTTGAGCGATAGCGCCACGGATGATTTTGACTGAAATGACTTCAAACTGCGTCATCGGGTAGTGATGAGCCGAGCACCTGCAATTTGCCGGGAAGGAGGGCAGTCGCAATGGTCGTTTTCTTGGCTCGACTCTCTTTTTGCGACAGATCTTTAGCTCACCTTCTTCCCGCCTTGGACATCTTCATTTCTGATGAGACTTACGATTGAATTGTCCATCAATTGAATTGAGCTGAAGTTTATGCCTGAGGATTCGTAGTCGGCCGATTGTTTCAACTACCAACAGATTCTCTAGCCTCCAATTGGCCAAGGCTGAGTAGCTGTTTGATCCAATTGAACTCAAAATGTCGACCTGCTATTATCCCAACGGCGACCCATCCAAAGAAAACGACATACCTTGTGGAAATGGAGATGGTGTGGCTTGCTGCCCATCCGGATGGACCTGTCAGAACAATGGCCTTTGTTATCTACCAAACGAGCAGTACTACGGTCGCTATACCTGTACCGACAAATCGTGGAACTCCGATGGCTGTCCGAAAATCTGTACATACGGTGAGCAGCAGCTTCAGATGTAGAACTCCGTCATATCAGTCTGACATGCCGTCCAGATAACACTGCTTCTGGCAATGAAGCCATCCTAGAGTGCAGCCCCAACAGCTATTGCTGCGATACCAATCGCCCCAATCCAGGATGCTGCGCTACCACCTCCAGTCGGTTCTCCCTCGATTCCCGAAAGGTTGAAATATCCGCAGGGGGCTCTTCACCCTCAGCCACTGCCTCAACGCCTAGCACAGTGTCCACCCAAGCTTCGTCGACTCAAGCTGCGTCGACTCAAGTTTCAACAAACCCTGGCACCACAGATCAGGGCACTAGCCAGGCCGCACAACCCCACACCACACAGGTCATGGTCTCATCTTTCACCAGCCAAGATGCGGATGGTGTAAAGACCGTGGTTGTCACATCACAGGTCACCCCTGGGCAAGCCTCCGTGACCGGTCAGCCACAACCGAGCAAGTCGGGGGGCTCTACCAACATTGGTGCAATCGTCGGTGGTGCGGTGGGTGGAGCAGTCGCCTTGATAGCTTTCGCGGCGCTCTTGTTCTTTCTCATTCGTCGCCGTCGACACCGGCCGAG
This sequence comes from Niebla homalea, assembly GCA_019925105.1. NCBI lineage: Eukaryota > Fungi > Ascomycota > Lecanoromycetes > Lecanorales > Ramalinaceae > Niebla > Niebla homalea. The sequence goes on from JAHGAU010000007.1 coordinate 114,894, forward strand.
AAGTCAGGTATCGGGACCATCGGGACAAGGCGCCTCGCCAATGTACAAGAATGAGATGTTTCCAGACTCACCATTTCCTAGTAATAAGTCGGAGTTACAGGGTTCCTCACCCGAAATGCCCTCTAGGTTTGAGAGCGCGGATCAGGTTGGGGCGATGGCGTCGAAGAGAAGTTCACGCTCGTCGAGGTTAAAGTATGTCTCCGGCTTTTCCAGGTTCTCGAGTGGATCGCAAAAGGTACCTCCCACGCCGACTGTTCCAGAGGTGTATGAGATGCCTGGAGATCAGCCAGGTCACCCGCCGAAGCCGAATGCATTGTCGGAGCTGTCTGAGAAGCCTCATTGAGACGGTTAAACCCGGAATGGCACAGCCTGCTGCTAAACATGGAGGACATCAATGGACATGGAGGAAATTCTCCGTTGCTTGCGCACAAGTTTCGACGATGTATACATAGGTTGCAGTCTACGTTTGCTGCAAAAAAAGAGAGCATGGAATACCACAATGTCGGCATGTTGTTCTGATGGCTTCTTATCAACGAGTGGTGTGACCGACGAAATCTGGGATCTCTTCGTTGCACTTCCAATGGCGAGGTCTATTGGACATGGGACAACGCGAAGGAGGCCGTGAGCGCAAACCTCCGGCTGATTAATGATGTTGAAATGGGAGAAGAGACGGCTCCCGGATATGGAAATATCGCCCAAAATTATGGCCATCTATCATCGCGAGTGGTGGGGAAGAAACTTGGCTGCTGACAAGCAACGGCAGACCGTGGAACCCCTCGCATGATGAGTCAATCAGATACATGCCCTTTGAAAAGGTAAGGGGTGCAGGACTCATCATCAACAACATGTTTGCGACAAGCTTGGACTGCACCAATAGACTCTATCACAAGTGAAAGCTGCCAAGCGGCTGGAATCAATCGCATCGAAATCCACAGACCAGCTCGGCTGAACATCTGGACTGAGTGCTGGTATTGGACCCTGGCAGGGTGTGAGAGAGGTTCATGCTTCATTGCTTAGGCAGGTTCGCATTCCCTGAAAGCGCATGAAAGCGACAATGTTCAGCTAGCATTCTATCTCAATCTTTCCATTACCTGTGTTGGGAGAAGCTTCCCGAGGAGCATGTAAGAAGAAAGTCTTGGGTCAGGGAGGATATGATGGGGTCGCAGTGTACAACTCAGGCCTTCAGACCTGCGTCAAAGAGGGTTTTGATCAGGAGGAGCGAATATCACACGGGCATCGTGACGTCACGCCAAGGCCCCGGATTCAACCACTGTGAAAATCTTCAAATCCAAGGGTGGTTTGCCTCGATTCCCTTCCCCAGCTTCATTCCCCTCTCCAGTTGGGCGGCCGGAGCCTTGTGCTCGTTGTTTGATGTATTGTTAAATTGCGTCGTGATAGTTTTAAATGGCAATCCTGTCATCATGTGTTCCTTCTCCCAGCCCACAAAAGATCCATACGATATCGACTCCCAGCGGGGATGGCGGGGATATCGTATCCTTCGCCCCGGTCTCGGCATGTACCACGATGTCAAGCGACGATTACCATACTACAAGAGCGATATCATGGATGCCTGGACATACCGTACCTTTGCTGGCACCATTCGCATCTATTTTGTAAAGTGAGTTGGACCAATCAATTAGAAGCCGTTGAATCTCCGCCACAGCCGTTGCAAGCCACGAGAAGATGTGTGGCTTCGGTGTTTTCCCCCACTCATATGTTTTTTGGTTCCAAATGTGAGAAATCGATATGATATTGATATTTACAATTTAGTATGCTTCCGGCTCTTGCATTCATCCTGGATATGAACTTACGCACCGGCGGTTTCTACGGTGTCAATGAGGCACTCTTCTCTTCCGCCTTGGCTTGCATCGTCTTCAGTATCCTCGGCGCCCAGCCGTTGACCGTTGTGGGAATTACCGGTCTGATCTCGCTGTTCAACTACACTATCTTCGATATCATAAAACGCCATGATGTGGCGCTGTATCCGCAGTTCATGACCTGGGTAGCCATCTGGGCCGCCATCTTCCATTGGCTGTTTGCCATTTGGAATTTCTGCGATTATATGAGATACGTGACCGACTTCTCAAGTCAAAGCTTTGGGGCCTATGTGGGCATCATCTATTGCAGTATGTTTATTGGGGATATCAGGCAATTGACAGGGATCCATCGAGTGGTGGCAATAGCCCACAGACTGACCTATCAACAGTCAAGGGCGTGGAGCTCATCATATCAGAATTCGAGGGTTATGGCCCTACCAAAGGCTTCGAGGGCGTCGTGATCGCTTTGATGTTCTTCTTTACTGTCTATGTCTTGGAAATTCTTGGGAAGGGTACTTGGTTCAGACCGTCAGTGCGAGGCTTCTTGGGCGACTACGCCTATCCTGTGTGTAATTCAACCCCTGAAATGTTGAAGATCACACTGACATCTCATCCTCAGCTCGCGACCTTATTTTGGACAGGCTTCTCGCATTTTCCTGGGGTCTTGAAGCAGACCAATGTGCCAAAGCTGCCGCATACGCGCGCATTCTATCCGACCGTGGACCGTGGCTGGCTTATCGAATTTTGGCATCTCGACGTCAAATGGGTCTTTGTAGCGATGCCAATCGGGTTCCTGCTTATGCTACTGTTCTACTACGATCATGTATGTCCCTGTCCAACATTCGAGGACGTCATGCGATTAACTATGAGCTGTGCAGAATCAAAGCAGTGTGACTGCCCAAGCTCGGAACTTTCCATTGACCAAACCGGGTGGCTTCCATTGGGACTTCTTCCTCCTCGGTTGCACGAGCTTCATTGCTGGTATTATCGACTTGCCGCTTCCTAATGGCCTGGTCCCACAGGTGAGTCTACTCAACCCCGATCATTCATTTTGCTTCCCATTGTTGATTCTGACTTCCAAATTCAGGCCCCGGTGCACACAGATGCCTTGACTGTCTACCGCAGCGAACTCAAGATCATCAAGGCGGATAATGGCGAGGAGTACCACCAACAAGACATCGTAGCCGAGAAAGTGGTCGAGCAGCGCGTCTCCCATTTCCTGATGGGGTTGATGATCATCGGCACCATGACAGGACCCTTGTTGGTGGTGCTGAACTTAATCCCCCGGTCACTCTTTGCCGGCGTCTTCTTCGTCGTTGGGGTAAGTCTTACACCCCCGCCCCCCTTCTAACCCCCCAGCATGTCCCAATCTCCAACAACGCTGACCCGCCCTCCCCTTCACCCATCAGTGGGGCGGTCTCGAGGGCAACGGCATCATGGCCAAATTCATCTACCTGATCAAGGACCCCCGCTTCATCCAACCCTCGGACCCGCTCCGCCAGCTCACCAAGCGTCGCATCGGGCTCTACCTCCTCTTCCAGGTGTCCGGCATCGCTGCCACGGTGGGCGTCTCGCAGACCATTGCGGGCATCGGCTTCCCCGTCCTCATCATCGCGCTCATCCCCCTCCGCTGGAAGCTGCTCCCCCGCATCTTCACGGCCGCGGAGTTGCGCGTCCTGGATGCCCCGACCGCGGATAATGATGTCGTGCTCGCGAGTCTGGGGGGCAAGCCCCGGATGCCGGAGGATCGGCTGGCGGAGGAGGAGAGGGGGCAGGTGCGCTCGATGGGGGAGGGTGTGGGTGTAGGGAGTGACAAGGAGGGCGGGAAGGAGGAGGGGAGTAGTGGGAGTAATCTGAGCGGGGCGAATAGGGATGTCGAGACCGGGCAGCAGACGGAGGGGATGAGGCAGCGGGGTGGGGCGTGGAGGGAGGCGTGAGTGTTCGCATCTTGGCCCGACGAACATGTCAGAGATGGGGAGATGCCAGGTAATATCGTTTGAAGATGTTTTGGATTGAGAAGATCGGTAATAATGCGACGCATTGGAGGATGGAAAAAGTTCTTCCCGAATTTCGATACATAATGTAATTCGATACAAAAGCGATTCCTGTCCGTCATTCTAACTCAGGTCAAAGTAGCATTTGCACCACCAAGCCACCAATACCCTCATTCTCCAGCCGGGTTTGAGGAGATGGGGGGCCGAAAGTCCGTGACTTCATCCTTCAGCAACATCCTTCATTGCACATACCCAATCCACTGCATTGCTGGGTCACGGTCGTCAAAGCGACCTCTTCCTCTGCCTGCTCGCGCTCCCTGTCTTCACCAAACAAGCCTCCCCGGCTGCAATACTTCACCCAAGCCGGCAAGTCCAGCCCTGACCTCCCTCATTCGGAACCCGCTTTTTATTACTTTGCCGTCATGATCCGGGCTCCTATCCCCCCTTCCTCCCCACTCCCCCACCCTCAATTTCCCAGCCAAAAACCAACCCAATTCTCGGAAATCTCGCTCTCTCTCTCTCTCTCTCTCTCTCTCTCTCTCACTCACTCACCCCGGCGGGCCCCCCTGCTGCTGCTGCGACTGCGACTGCGACTGCGACTGCGACAGCCTCAACGCCTCCACACTCGCCCACGCCTGCACGATCCCGGCGACGCTCTGCACGACGCCGAAAAGCACCGTCATGACGAAGACGAGGACGGCGACCCAGAAGGTGAACCACTGGGCGCGCTTGCGGTCGTCGGCCCAGAGCTGGCGGACCGTGCGCGGCTCGGCCTCGTCGAAGGTGCGTTTGAGGAGGACGAGCCGGTCGCGCCAGTAGGTGAAGTTCTCGAGCTGGCGGTCCGTGCTGTTGAGGCGTTTGCAGAGGCCGGCGGCGGGGTCCAGGGGTGCGGATCGTTGTCTTTGTTGTTGTTGGAACCAGGGGTTGGGTTCGCCGAGGACGGGGGGATCAGCAGGGAGGTGGTCCGGATGGTTTCGTCGATGAGGTCGCGGGGGAGCGGCGAGGTGGGGGAGCGGGCGTGGAGGTTGAGGATGGAGATTTGGTGGAAGAGGCTGAGGATGGTGTCGTCATCGCGGAGGAGGAGGTGGTCGGCCAGGTTGGAGGTCCAGTCGATTTTGATGCCGCCGATGGTTTCCAGGGGGGAGGCCGTGAAGGTTTGGGGGAGCTTGATTTTGTCGTCCCTGTGGGGGTGGCGGGGGAAGATTGCCGTGATGGCGGATGGGGTGACGACGGAGGGGTCGGCGGCGTCGGAACTGGAGCGCAACCAATCTGGTAGGTGATGGAAGTGCAGTGGATAGGGTTGGTCCCAGCATATGGGCTCGTCATAGGAAAGATCGCCCGGAAACTTGCCAACGCATAACATGAGCCAGGTGGAAGCTGCGAGGTCGAGGATGGTGTGGATGACCTCGACAGCGTCTTTTTGGTTTTGGATGTCTTGCAGGCATGGGTTACCCTCACTCTGGAACTCATTGAGAACGGTTGTCAGAAAGGATCCGCGGGCAATGCCCTCGTCTTTCATGCATGCTACTACTCGTAGGAAGCGGTGATGTGTGAGTTGGTTGATGCTAGGAGATTTATTGGCTGCAAGGGTGCACAATGACCGATATCGATCAAAGAAAGATTCATAGGCGCGATCAGTGCTTGACATAGAAGCAAGGTCGATCTCAATATCGAGTAAACCCTTGAGAAACTCCCAGCGAAGTACGGGTGAGACGAGTGGTTGGGACAGGATGTAGCAATCCAAAGGATGCTTTTCGGCAATACTTGTCATGGTGACTCCTACGATTCGTCACACTCACGAAAGTCGTGTTGAAGAAAGAGATTATTTTTTTCTTTTCAGATAGGAGGGCCATTTGATTTTTGCAACTTTTGCAGATACCTGTGGTGATCAGTCATTTGAAGGCTCATGCTGTTGCGAAGCCACTGTGCAGGATCCTTCGAAGCCGACTCGGCCTGAGCAATGTAGAACTAGAAGGAGAGACCCTTGATACTCCCACTTGCCTAGAATGAGCCTCCTCGTGCTCAATGACTGGCAAATAAATCTGCCCAATGAACCAATCTTATGGTGGTAGTCAGCCCTGGCGCTGAGCTAAGATTTGAAGATCCGAGAAAGGGAGAAAAAAGGAGAGAAAGGGATGCGGCACAGCAGCGACGACCAGGATGCTGATCCTTCGAATCCTTCCAGCTAATAATGATGCTACCCTCAGCGCCGGCACAGCCTCTCGCCTCTCTTCCTAAAACCAGCGACTCTGCTCCTCCCTTGTCTCTAATTCTTACACACTCTCAGCGACGTTTATATGAAGATTTACGCCGCTTCGCTGCTGTCGCATTGGATCTTGCAGGCTTCTCCTTGACAACCTGACGAATCTTGGAACAGTCTCAATCACTACACCCCAGACCTCTCAGAACTTACATCCATCACCATGAAATCTCATTTCACGACCTCCTTCCTCACCCTCCTCACTCTCCTCCTCTTCACCCTCGCGCTTGCCGAACCTGCCCCCTTGCCCCTGGGCTTCTCTCGTCAAAATTCCCCCCAACCCCAACAACAACAACAGCCACTGCGCCCCAACCCGCAACCCCTCCAGTCATCCAACAGCTTCGACTCTTCCTCCACCACCTCCTCATCCTCCTCTTCTTCGGACACCAAAAAGAAATTTTCCCTCTCCAGTATATTTGGCTCCTCCTCCGCCCCCTTCCGCTGCCAACGCACTCCCACCACCCCGGTCCTGCACGCCCTGCAAGTTTTCCTGCAAGACCTGATCACCCGCCACCGGGACGACCTGTCCCCCTCCTCTTCGGAACCGTTCTTCAGGGTCTGTCTGGGCGGGCACGAGCAGGATACCGTCAAGCCGAGCGTGGTGTTCAAGGACATGGCGAAGAAGCAGGTGGAGAAGTTGGAGCGCATCTTGCGGAGTCAGGTTCTGGTGAAGTTTCCGAATTTGGTGGTGAAGAGAACGGGGGGTGGGGGGTTGGCGCTGGTGCAGGAGGATGGGGGAAGAGTGATGAGGAGGGAGAGTTGGTGAAGGGGGTTGTTAAGATGAGGACGGGAAGGGGAGAAGGGGAGAAGCATTGAGAAAAGCCATGGCTATCGGTGCTGTATTTTTGGTGGGGTTGGGGGGATGGAGATCTCGATTTCAAATTGTCAGCGGACGGTCGCCATCGCCATTGACAGAGCTTTCAGTGCGTGAGGTGGTCCTCAAGATCGTCACCCAAAGGCACACAGTTATGGAAGATATGCGATGAGATGAAATATCCTAGGAGAGTGGAACCGCCAGAATATCAAAAGGTTCAAAACAGCCACTCGTATCGCCACATCACCGCCACCACCACAACACTTTCAGAACGCGTCCACAGACCACCATGCCACCCTACAATCAAAAACTCGATACCACATCATCAACAATTTTTACAAAAGGTAAGCCCCCTCCGCCGGGGCGGAGAGAGGTTACCTTAGGGAATGGTTAACCCGTTCGTATGTGGTCCCAGGCGGGGTTGAACCCATCACCTTGTCGTAGGGGATACCCGTTTTTTGGGTGAGTCACTCGCAAGCTCTTAACCACTTGACCAGTCCGGGGGGGTTTACCGGGGGGAATCCGTGTCAAAGAGTCAGAGGGGCTTGCGCTACCACAGTGGAAATGTATCAATTATTATCATATATAAAGATTAGAATTATGATCCGGGTCTTTGAGATTTCATAATAGCTTGGGAAGGTGTTGGGCATCGTACACATCGAGACCTAGATCATTGGCTTACATGATCTTGATATGTACCTGACACCCAAAGATCTCCTTGATCTTGCCCACGTTCACACTCCTGCATTGCCTTCTGCACACATGATTTGATACTCTCCACCTCGGCTTCCCCGCATTACAACATCTCGCATGCGGCATCTCGTACTCTCCGGAAACAGATCCACAAAATGTGAACGCTCTTCTTTCAACAGCCACTACGGCTGCAGTGATCCTTCTCTCCTTCTTCCGACTTCATCGCCAGTCCCATCACGTCCTCGAAGATGGTCTCAACATCCCCACCCCCCTCGCACACCTACATCCTCGGCGTCGGCCTCACCCCTTTCCTCAAACCGCGAGGTCAAGGTACCTATCCTGCTCCTCTCCCCCTTCCTTCCACACCCATCAAACTTCCATATACCCCCTTCTCCCATCATCCGTCATCCACAACCAGTCTAACCATCCACCCTCCACAGTCCCCTACACCCACCTCGCCCTCACAGCCTCCCTCCACGCCCTCCTCGACGCCTCGGTCCCCTACTCCGCCATCACAGCCGGCATCGCCTGCACGGTCTTCACCCCCTCCACCTCCGGGCAGCGCTGCTTCTACCAGCTCGGCATGACCGGCATCCCCATCCACAACGTCTCCAACAACTGCGCCACCGGCTCCAGCGGCCTCCACCTCGCCCGCCAGCTCTGCCAGCTCGCCGACCTCCAGGGCACCGAAGCCGCCGTGCTGGTGCTCGGCTTCGACGTCATGGCTGCGGGGCCCTTGCCCTCTGCGGCGACGGGCAGTGGGGGGGTGACGCGCGATCCCACGGGCCGGTTCACCGAGCTGATGAAGCGGGAGAGCGGCTGGGCGGAGGGGAGACCCGGCGCGGCGCAGCTGTTCGGCAATGCGGGGCGGGAATACATGGAGAAGCACCATCATGGCGGCGCTGCCGACGACGCCGACGCCGACGCCGCGACGGATCTGGGCGTCGAGGTCGCCCGCATCAACCACGCGCACTCGACCAAAAACCCGTACGCCCAGTTCCGGCGCGCGTACACCGCCGCGGAGATCCGGCGCAGCGGGCCCGTCTTCGGGATGCTGAGCAAGCTGCAGTGCTGTCCGACCTCGGACGGGGCCGCCGCCTGCGTCGTGGTGTCGCAGCGGTTCCTGGCGGCGCGGCCGGAGCTGCGGGAGCGCGCCGTGGAGGTGGCGGGCATGAGCCTGGCGACGGATTCCCCGGCCACGTTCGCCGGGTCCATGATGGACCTGGTCGGGTATGACATGACGCGCCGTGCCGCGGCCGCCGCGTGCGAGGAGGCTGGGGTCCGCGTGGAGGATGTGGAGGTGGTGGAGCTGCATGATTGTTTCTCGGCGAATGAGATCGTCACGCTGGATGCGCTGGGGCTGTGCGAGAAGGGGAAGGCGGGGGAGATGGTGAGGAGGGGGGATATCACGTACGGCGGGAAGTATGTGGTGAACCCGAGTGGTGGGTTGATCAGCAAGGGGCATCCATTGGGGGCGACGGGATTGGCGCAGGCGGCGGAGTTGGTGTGGCATTTGAGAGGGTGGGCGAATAATCGGTTCGTGGAGGGCAAAGAGGGGGAAGGTGTCAAGTGGGCGTTGCAGCATAACCTGGGATTGGGTGGCGCGGCGGTCGTGGCGCTTTATAAGAGGGCAGATGGGGGGAGAGGGAAGATGGTTGGCGACGAGGAGGTGAGTCAGAAGAGTGGGGTTGGGTATAATCCGGCAGTGGAGGCAAGGGAGATCACCAAGGAGCAGGCGGAGAGGGTGAGGAGTAAGGAGATGGGGAGTGAGTGGGCGTTGGGGGATGCGTTGAAGAAGGTCGAGGCGAAGCTGTAATGGGTGGACTTGGGATGTCTCTCTGAAGATTTCTAGCATATTGGACACTTGACGATTAATGGCTGCGCGACTAGTGGGGCGTATGATGATTGTAAACGGTAATGGGTGCGAGTCATGGAGTTGGATGGAATTACCACGAGGTTCAGAAGTAACGTCAATCACACAAGACCATGAATAACTGGTGTTCTTCATGGCTGTGACTAGCTAGCATAATGATATCTGGGTGTCGCAAATCAAAGCCCCTTGCAACATGTCGTACATCAAGTTTGAACACCAATGATTCCACTCGCCATGTTGAAGGTAAGACTCTGTCCACAGAAACCCATCTGCACTCCTCTCTCCCCCTAACCAATCCTCCCATCTCCCGAGAATCGACAACCTCGACCGATGAAAGAATACCCTATATCCTCACCCTCCCCCTTCCACCCCCCGCCCCCATTCATTCTCCTCAAAACCCTCCCCCCCCCCATCTACTCCCGCGTCTTCGCCTTCCACCCCTCCCCCTCCCCCCGCCCCCTCCAACGCCTCCCCCAACTCCCTCCCCCACCCACCTTCACCGGCCCCCAAATCCTGCAACACGAAGAACATCCGGGCCCACCCCCGATCCGGCGTGACGTTCCGCCAACCATGGATCGTCGCGCGCTGCACCGCCACATCCCCGCGCCGCATCGTCACCTTGACGCCCTCATCGAGCTCCATCTCGAGCACACCCTCGATGACGACGCCGTAGTCGAGGGATTGCGTGCGGTGCATGATCGGGGAGGTGTCCGGCCCGATGTCGACCATCCGGGCGACGGTGCCGTGGGGGTGCACCAATCCGGGCGGGGTGGTGGACATGAGGTGTTCGTGCGTGCGGATGTCGTTGGCGTTGTGGTTGGAGGTGTCGGCGCCGAGGTTGGGGGGTTGCGACGAGGTGGTGTAGAGCACGTTGAAGGCCATCCCGTTGTTGAGGTGCCGGGTCCAGGTGCCCGGGGTGGAGGATTCGAGGATGGCGGTGCCCGAGGGGTGTGGCCCGTGATGTGGCGGGTGATGCCGGGGAGGTCCGGGGCGAGTTGGGTGGGGTTGGGGGGTGGTGGAGAGGGGTGGAGGAGGAGGGGGTGGACATTGTTGTGGTGTGGTTTTGGGGGGGGGGGAAAGAAGGGGCTTGGGGATGATGAGGGTGTGATGGGAAAGTAAGTCGTCGAGCTTTGGATGCTTGGGGCTATGGGAGAGTGTGGGGATGTTGAGGATTGCGGTTGCGATGGCTTTAGAAGAAGAAGAGCTGAGAATGGCCCAAAGTCAATGGCTGCTGGGTTGAGGCGGGGAGGATTCTGGTCGGCGAATTCTTCTAGATGCAAGAGCTGAGGCAAAGCTATGTGGTCGTTGGGCTACGTCGTCTGAGCCGGTCACGATCGACAGGAAGCGTCATGACGCATTGCAGCGCATTCAGTGTCTCAAATCGGGATCCTACAGTTAGCGCGAGCAAGTTGCTTGAGAATCCTTGGCATTATTTTTTTGCGCGCATCCCCTTTAATAGCTTTTACCAACTCCATGAATAGTACGTTAAACATGAAGCTATTAACTGTAAGAAGTATATATATATTAAGGAATTAATCTATGTAAATTTTATACATTTAAACTTAATAATATTGAGTAAGAAAGGGGTTTTTATTTAGGATGAAATCTATTAACGGATAGATTCCGCTCTTAATCTTTAGACTCAAAATGCACCTTTTTTCAACACTTTTTATTACCACATTATAGTTAAAGATATAGGTAAAACTTAGCAGTATATATACAGTAACGTAAAGGAATCATTTGCGACCGAGAACACAAAATATTGAATGTTTACAAAGGATATCGGTTTGAACCACCAAAGTGGGTGCGCGCAAAAAGCAATGCCAAGGATTCTCAAGCAACTTGCTCGCGCTAAAGGGCGACTTTGCAGCCTCATGCATAAGCCCCGGGAGAATCCGGTGACCCTTCGGGAGAAATGCTGCAGCGGAAAGGCCCCATTTGCTGTCGTCTGCTTCTGTAGAGCACATTAGGGTATTCTGATGGTCTTTGATGATGAGACATGGCTTCTAACGAGTCTCAAGACCATTGTGAAAATTAGAGACCTATTATGGGAGTGCTTTGCACGGGTAATTAATCTGTACACATCATCTCAAGCCTTTGGCAATCTGGCTTGCCATCAGCATATTCATCGCCAATCCCGGATGCAGGTTATCCCTCCACAAGTACTGCTCAAAAGTGCCATCGCACCCTTCCCCTGTATCCGTTGGGCTTGACACCTGTGTGGAGCCATACTTCGCATATGCTGCACAGTACCCCGTCACATTGGTCAGACCCTTGGTCTCAGGGTAGGAGCTCGGGTCTTTGATCACTTGCTGGAATAACGAGTTTGTATCAAAGAAGAAAAGGTTGACCTCGTCGTAGGCGGAGGTGAAATTGCGGGCCATGGTCTCGAGGCGGGTGTTCCAATCGGGGATCAAGGTGTTGAGGTCCGGGGGTGGGTTGGGGGCCAGGTCCATGGCCGCGAGGTTGAGGATCAGGAAGTTACGGGCGCCGGTCTGGTAGAGCTGGGATGATCATTAGTCTCAGTAGGTCATGAGAAGGAGTATCGGTATAGAGCTCACTTCATCGAGAAGCCTTGCGTAGGTCGCGAACTCTCGGTCCCATGACCCTGCAGCGGTCTCGTTGGTCGCCGACACTTCGACATCATTGACACCAAAGTAAGAGGTGAAGAGCGTGGAGGCAGGGTCCCACGGTATGCTCCTTTTTCGAAAAGCATGTGGACCCCTTCTTGACACTTGTGTGCTCGATCCTGATAGCCGGCTGGGTTTCCCCAATGCTTGACTGCTGTTTCCTGTGCTCTTCGGCGCGGCTTCTGCGCCGTACGTCGGGAGGTAAATCTTCTCGACTTGTGTCACGAAATCATCAACACCGTGCTCAATGTCTGCATTGTTGACGGTGGCGCCCGCAACAGCGACGTTGTATTCCTCGATGGCGCTGTCATTGTATTTGACCGCCATATAAGAGACGTACGTGTACCTCAAGAATTGGTTGGAGGGTTGGATATTATTCCCTGTACCACCCAAGGGATAGTCAGGTAGTGATGGTTGGGCTCCTTGGGCGTCAAAGCCGGTTTCGGTCCAGGAGTCACCAAAGGAGAAGATGGTCTTGATGTTGGACCATCCTGTCCATGAAGCTCTGGCATTGATCTTGTTGATCAGATCTCTCCTGTCAATTCTTCCCCCGGTCGTGGGGTGTGGGTGTGCGTCATGGGTGGACAGTGCTGATACGAAAGCGATAGACTGAAGGAGGAAAGTAAGGAGAGTGGAAAACATGTTGGATCCAAAGTATCTCTCAGTGATGGAAATGAATTGACTTGCGTCTGTAATTATACAAAGGAGAACCGTATTCGGTGTCCGGGCATCCGATCACGGTCGAAAGGAGAAGTAAAAGCGGATACACTCGGTATGCAGGGAATGTACGACCTTTATCAATATGCACATGGTATTTGGAATCAAATGGTATTTGGAATCAAGATGCCCAAGTGGGGCCACCTTGTGATTGTTCATGCCAAGCAGGGGCTGTGGAAGAGAAGAGTGAGATGAAGGGGAAGAGGTTCCTGGATTGGCACACTTGACCTCTTCCTAGGGCAATTGACAAACCTACAACAAGCATCAGACGGCATGCCATTCGCCTCTTCTTAGACTGTACCGTTGGGTTAGGAACGTGGTGACTGGTGAGCCGGCGAGAGACAAGGGGGAAGGGGCGAGAATAACAGTAGCGTAAGGCTTAGAAAAACCATGAGGAGTTGAGGACTGAGGAACCAAAGTCTGTATAGCACTATTTGTATCACCATTGTGAGCCTCAGGTTGCACATCAAGCGACGCCAATCGCGGTGTCACATTATGAGCCGTCATCGTGCTAGTGACCGTTTCACCATCAAAGACGCGCCGCAAGTTGGTTGTGGCTTCGCAACCTGCAATGAGATTATATAAGTTGAAGATGGAAAAGTCTTGGACTTTCATCTGCTGTCCCAAGGACGGGTTGATAAATTTCTCGCATTCAAACTCTGCTGGAAGATCGGCTTGCAGCAAAGAAGTGAATAAATTTGTTCCGCCCAGATGAAGAGGCTTGAGAGGAGATTAAATGGGGGCGAATATTTGAAAAGGACGGTCCAACTCTTAAGATCGCACGCGATACCAAGACGTCAGCACAACTTGTGGTCAAAGGCTTGCTCTTCACATCTCACAAAATCCAAAGGCGGCATTGACACCAATATCGCCGGAGTCGTGTATGAGGAAGTGCGCCAATCCGGGCTTTAAAACTTCTGCTCCGCCACCCCATTGGTATTTCCACTCGCCAATGTTATTGCGCATCCCACGCTCCCTAGTGCCAAATATAAGAAATCCTCCTGACCAACACACCTTGAAGATTTGCCCAAAGATCATCCACAGCCGCCCACAGTCTTATTGCTTGAAACGTCATTCTCGATTCCATCGTCTGGTTGTCATTCATCACAACATCACCCTTAATATCATCATCCTTTTCGGCGCCGGCACAGGCGGCCCATGGATTCCTGCTCGAAAGGGCGACGGTTTCAGGAAATCCTGAGCGTCGGACTTCCTTGCAAGATGCCATTGGCGGTGCATTTCGCGTAGATCCTAAACCTGACAGGTGCCGGATTTATTTAGGCATTGGTGTTCTTTACCGGCGGTGCGATGCCGGCCCAAATTCGAGGCTGATGGCTCATGAGCGACAGATGATCAGGGAGAGTGGGGTGATCGAGGACGTAGTAAAGAAGAGGGAAAGCGCGGCGCTTTTTGGCTTTTGGTGTGAGTATGATCGATCGCGTTGAGGAGTCAAGTACGTTTTTGGTAGAGCATGGACCGTACTGATAGGAAGGAGTAGCGGGGAGTCCATCGCCGATTGATGGAGAAGCTGTTCAAGCACGGCGTCCAGGTCAGGGTTCCTCTCAAAACCAAATTGGTAGACGTTGGAAAGGTAGGATCAAAGGAGGTGATGGCGTTCATGTAAAAGAAATTCCCTGCCATACAAAGAATTCCATCAACACGATCGTTACCACTGTTCTCAATCCTCCCATCAATTGGGAACAATCTGCCCTCTTTCTGCATTGCCGGAAAACCAATCGTGGGAGTCTTAATGCTGCACTTCCTTGTTGACATCGCTGCTATTGCAATTCTTTTCCGGCTTCTCACGGCTTCAATCAATCCCCACAATGCTCACACAGGACATCAATAATCCTCCGTCCGCCACTCCTTCATTGATCCAACCATATTACATGTCCACTCGACCCAGTCGCCTGCCGCTTCATGATTGACCAATTCAACACTCCACGCTCGCTCTCTGATCCCCTTACTCCTCCAAAAAGGGCTATCCGCAGGTTTCCGTCCATTGCCCTAACAAGAAGGACCGTCCGACTCCTCGGCTACCCCATCAACTACGCCAGGCAACACGCCATCACTCGCCGACAAACCCGAGCGCCTCTCCGACCGATCCAGATTTCGGGCCCTGAGGGGGCGGAGAAGCAGGCCGCTATTAACATGGCCTTGGCCGCGCGCTCTGTCGAATCTCCATGGGAGGGGGGTTTTGTACTTTAGCCTTCCTCCTCCTACTCCTTCTCCTCTTCTTCCTCTTCTTCCTCTTCTTCCTCTTCTTCCTCTTCTTCCTCTTCTTCCTCTTCTTCCTCTTCTTCCTCTTCTTCCTCTTCTTCCTCTTCTTCCTCTTCTTCCTCTTCTTCCTCTTCTTCCTCTTCTTCCAGAACCTTCAGCATCATTCGCCTGCAACCCAGCAAAGCCGTAATGACCGAACCATCGAATCCGCCCCCCAGTAGTAAGCAGATAATAATAAGAAAAAGTCGCCATTGGAGCCCAAACACCTCCGTGCGCAACTGACAACTAGTTGTTCGTGAGACCAGAACACCGACCATATTTACCTTACTTCAAAATCGAAGGCACCCCCCACAAAAAAGATGGGGAACTCGCCCTTTTTCTTTCTAAACTCGATTAAAATACGATGTTTTGGAATCTTGGATTATTATAATGATGCCTGTGGAGATTTCCAGAGGAAAAGAGTGGTGGGACGGAAAGAATTTCCTGTGCGCCGGTGAATGGTCCTGGGATTGAGGCAAAAATTCGAGAGCTTTCGTTGCCAAGGGGGGGTTGGTCTGGCGGCGAACTTCATCATCCTTGGACGGAGAGGTAGTGGGAGCTATAGGGTGGAGTTGAGGGAGGGGGGTTTTTTCAGAGGAGTAAGGCAATGTACATATAACACAGTCATTCGAGTGCCTTCGAATGTACAAGTGAGAAGTCAAAGGGTGTCGTGGTAGCATCTTCAATGGGCAGGGATGTTGTCTAGTAATGGTGCTAGTACACGACAACTATCAGGAAGTATCCTGCGAACAGGATGGTATCAACTGGACATCTACAAATGTACATGCAAAAGCGGAGTTCATTGAGCAATCCCATTTGATACAACCCCGCTGTAAGTCATTAATAACATTAGACGATGCCTTTGCTTAAGCCACTGCAATTCTCCCTCCATATCATGATACTGTGGTCTCCTCATCCCCATCTTCGTCTTCGTCCTGATTACTGTTCTCCCAGTCCCACACCTGGCTCAGTTCAAGCTCTGCCCGATCCTCGTCAGTCCATAGCGGTCGTCTTCCATGCGGGGCTCTCTATTTACCCCGTCAGCCATGTAGTCAACACCAGGAGTATTATCCTCGGAGCCGGTCAAGCTCGCAGTCTCTGTCTCCGTACCAAGCCTGGTATAAGTTTACTTTTCCCCAGACTTTCATATGCCTAAGAACATCGTGTCTTCGACTATTGGGGGCATACTTCACGTCCATCTCCATGTTTGCCTCGGAGGTGAAGCTTTTCTGGGTTCACAGAATCCAGGCCCGTAGCTGTGTCAACGGGCGAAAATACTTCGCTAAGCGTTGTCAATGCCATCGCCTCGACAATACTATGGATTTGAAAACGTCTACGCCTTTTTCGCCTTTTCCACCCAGCTCTTTAGATGTCTAGAGCGAACAGGGCGGCAGAGTGAGAGCACTGTGGTTGGGATCTTGCTTTTGAACGATATCTGCTTGCTGTAATAGATTGGATGGAGTTGCCAGAGGTGAGATGGTAGCTGGTGGAGTTATTTGCAATTGAGAAGGGCCGTGGCGTAAAAGTCGTATGGCTTTAAGCCTAAGTCGTTCAATGTGAACAAAGTACAAAGGCATGTCCTGAAGAACGCCCTTACGGTCGGTTCTGACTCTCCTATCTTACCCGTCTTTTTGATCGTTACCCCACCCCTCCCCTCCCCCGGTGAAGAGTCATGAAAGCGCCACGATTTATATCGTAGCAGGTGTCTATATACAGGAGAGTATATGTTTTATCTCTCTTTATGATTCCATCATCTTTGAGATAGATCATCGGGTCTTTCGCAGGTAGATGATTTTGGTTGGTCGTTGAGCGTATTAGATACTAAGCTCCCTACCCCTGAAACGTTTAAGATGGGGGACTCCTAGTTGAGACTGATAGTTGGTATTTGGTTTCGAAACTGTCGGCAATACTGCTTCACAATCATGGTGCGATCAAAGGATCAATACATGATGACGTCCGCGTCGAGAGATCTCCAGAAGTCAAAGCCATGGCGAGGGTGGCAGGTCCAGGTGGCGGCTGGCGAAAGGACCCAGATCAACGTGGATTGATCGGGAATAGAACGTGGGGCAATTTGATTTGATGTGTGTTTATACTACGAATCCAGCTGTGCTAATTTCGGTGTTCCATAACGTGTGGCCTTTTGGCCGCGCTGGTAACCGTAAAACCTAGCTTACTAGGACAAAAACGGGGTCCACACACCTCCGCTGCTCCGTCACTGCGGAGCGAGCATCACCTGTTACCCTGCAGGTGGCTGCGTCATCGCTGTAGCGTATGTTGCCTGCATCACCACCACCGAGCTTCTCACAGGTTTTACCTCTGGTCCTCCTGTCCAACTATTCCTTATACCCAGCATACATCCTCACTGATGCCTGCCCGTCGTCCGCCGAGCGTAGCGTCGCTTTCCACATCGCCCCGGTATCAACAGCGAGGGCTACACTGCTTCTGGGCTGGCTCCTTACCTGTGGGCCCTTCTTCTTCCGCTTGGCCTTTGGCTTGTCGACGATTTCCTCTACCACTTCAATGGGCAATTTGATTGTGGTCTAGCACAGACATCATTGGAGTACCATGCATGTCATTGGATTGTGTGTGAGAAGGCAACATGACTGCGAGAGGAAGGGCAGGGCGGCCGAAGCAAGTATATGTTGGTCCCGCAGTTCGAGATCGAACCAACTGGACGGCTTCCACCTGAGGAAGATTTTGACATAGCAGCTGTCTCCGAGAGGCTGCAAGTTTGCAGTGGAGCAGCGGCGTCATCCTGATCAAACACATTTGCCTTCTTCTGGAATCTTACTAGGCGTCGAAAGTTTTGCCACCATTGGTGGACGACGCACATCTCATATTGGAATGATCATAGCCACCATTGGGACAAAGGTGACCATGTGTTACAACGGCGTCTTGAAGAGACGAAATGTTCAAAGGCGAGGCTCTAGCGAATAAGGAATGCGTTTGCGTTGACTGCCAGTAGAGGGTCGTAGGGCGAATTCAATGTAAGAGCGTAGCGAAGAGAACGCCACTCCCATGCGGCCTCCATTAATCTCTGCCCTCCCAGCAGCCCTAAGTCACCGCAACAGATGCGCTTGTCTGATCCTCAGCCTCTGTACAAGTATAACGCTCATACATCCGCATCTCATTGGGCAGAAGGTCCGCGATCTGAGTGCTCCTCATGACCATCATGCCCAGCATACTTGATCGTTGCAAATCAAATGGCAGGCGCGTGGGGTGATCAAACTCAAAGATCCTAATCGTGGCGAGATTCTTCTCGTT
The DNA here is from genome assembly GCA_019925105.1 of Niebla homalea. Classification (NCBI taxonomy): domain Eukaryota; kingdom Fungi; phylum Ascomycota; class Lecanoromycetes; order Lecanorales; family Ramalinaceae; genus Niebla; species Niebla homalea. The sequence continues at coordinate 133,215 of JAHGAU010000007.1, forward strand.
GGACACTTTGTTCGTCACCAGCGCCCTGATCGTTGTAATCAGGAGGGCCATGTCGCCGTATCTGGCCGGTCTAATCTTGCTGAAACCGAGAAAAGGGTTGATGGTACCGACGCAAGGGAAGGTGGCGGTGGCGATGTTCATGCCACCTTCAGTGAAGGTCAGCTGGGAAAAGCGCGTGGGTAGGGTGGGGCCAGGTAAGAAGGCGTTGTGGGTGTAGGCGGCGAGGGAGTCCAGAACGTCACGGGCTGAGTCTGCCGCGGAAAGGAGGTCGGAGCGGTCCTGGACAGGATGCTGGGAGGGCGTTTGCCGCTCATGGAAGTTGGCTTCGACATAGAGAAGCCTAGAGCCGCCCGTGATGAAGCAATGGTATCTGCCAGCTTGTGTGAGGAACGAACGGTAGGAATAGGCTAACACGCACCAGAGCTCAGGAGAGGAGATGGAGTGCAACGTACGAGTCTGGTGCTAGGCGTGATAAGGGTAGTACTTCGGGGGAGCCACACAGAGATTCAGGGCGGAACTGAAGGGACGCTGACAAGTTGGCGCTACTGCTGGATGGCGGTTGAAGAATGGTGGTATTGTAAATACTGAGACCATTCGCACAATCGTTGACTGCGAGGAAGAGTGTGAGGTAAACCAAGCGCATTGTGTAAAGCCTGTTTCTTTGGTGGAGTTGCGTGTCATGAGGGCTGTATCCTCACATCTCCAGACATGTTCTCTCGGCAAATCCCAATAATGAGTTCAAGAAAGACGTGGGATACAACTACTCGGCCAATACCGTGTGTGTCGCGCTTCTTCGGCACCAGCCAGATGGCGCCAATATGCGATGTCTACAATGCCAGTTGCGATGCGCGATTCAAAGGTCGCTTGTTTCTCACGTTCATCCGTAGCCGGGCGTGGCGACCTGGTCGCTTCGGCCTGGTCCCATCAGACACAGCCAAAGCTGGTCTGTGATAGTTGGCGAAGCGATGCACTTCTAGGTCAAGCATTTCAGGAGGCTTCCTGCGGTGTGAGTCTAGCTATCTAATGGTAACAGGCCGCAGAAGAGTATGGTCAGCGGTGAGCTCGCGTTTCAGGTTATTGTGCTGGACCTTGCATCGCCGCTCAAAGTGTACTGAGCACGCCTCCATCACGTTTTTGCAGTCCGTACAGCAGACGCCGAATGCCCAGAACGTGGATAAGGTGCAGACCAGTCACAGCAGGGTGAGTGGACCAGATATTGTCTGTGCGTGCTGGAGATGGGATCATTTTTGATTTCTAAATTGAAATTCACGGATCGTCTTGCGAGGGCAAAATCATTTTGTGGTAAAAGCGCCTTTTAGACCTCAGATCCCAGAAAGAGCCGGGTCTCGATACCTCTGCTTGTGATCGTTGACACCAACCACGATGTGTCCACTTCCCTGTCTGGGTGATGCTCCTCAGATTTTCATAGCATTGGCGTTCCTTCCAATCCTTCAGGAATAGGTTCTGCTGCTCGTGGCTACCACAGATCCTCTTCAAACGCTCGAACTCTGCGCAGTTCACCTTGGCCACGTCTCGTCGAGCAAGTTCTGCGTGAGGTGATATATCGATGGCGAAGGTAAGGCAAGACCCAGTACTTAGCCCAGGCGCTCCCGAGACGAGCTGAGAAGACCCTGATCCAAGAACGAGGTCGAGGGAGCGCAGCCGAGGCTCGGTGATGAGGTGATTTTGCTTTGTACGATGGGCACGAATGGATTCTCGGAGGTGTTTCCACAAGGGCAAAGTGTTTCTGAGTGTAGGCCTGTAGTCTAGATGCCTGCCTGCCTCACGCAAGCCGACCTCGAGATCAAGTTCCAGGTGTTCAAGGAACCAAAGCTCTCTAGCAATATCTTCTAGTCTGTTGAATATCTGAGCAGGCGCAGTTTTAGCTAGTGTATTCCCAACAGTAGAGGATGATGACGAACCAATTGGAGTTCTTGGGCTTCGGAAGAAGACGTTGACCATTTTCCACTCGGGTAGGAGTTACAATTACATTCAAGATCGAGGCCGAGGCTTCGAAGCCTTGGACATGTCTGACCCAGTATTTGCAGCCCAGCATTATCTAGGACCTGTCGTCGGCCAATACCCGTTTCTTGCTCGCGCTGGTGTAGCCTTAATGACGTAAGTTTCTTACCCAGATGGCCGAAAATCGTTTGTTCGAACGGGGATGGAGAAAAATGATACCCAGTCATATCCAATGATTCTAAATTATTACAATCACGTAGGAAGTCTGTAAACATGTGCTTCGCCACCAGCAGTGTTAAATCCAGTCTGAGGATTTTTAAGCAGTCTAAAGACTTGAAGAAAGTGGGAAATTGGTCCAACTGCGAAATTGAAAGCCGTTCGAGGATGTTCCAGACAGTGAAGCGATCCCATGGAACTAGAACGGCCTCAGCTGAGATCTTCATATGGCATGAAGGGAGCAACATACACCTAGACTCCATCAGGTTGCCCGTGATTTCCAGCGATCTCAGTCTCAACGGTCCCATCTCGCCCAAGTCAAGCAGGGCATTGGGACCAGTATAGAGGTTCGTCAAGGTGAGATCCTGGAGGTTTGGTAGAGCTGTGAGATTGGCGTAGACCTGGAAAGGATCTGATCGTGAGATGTCATAGGCATCTGAGCATAGGGCAACCAGGTTGCCTGCCTTGTGAACCCTACCCAAGTACATGTGATCAGTTTGTTGGTATCTGTAGCGGACATAGAGTCTGCAATTCGGGTGGGCTTCGGCAAGGATCCGAGTCAACTCGATAGGTACTGGAACCTCATTGTCCCATCTTTGGGTATCTGTCAGTCATTGAAGATCGTGCAATGCATCTCAAAGGAGCGGATTGGTTGTCAATGGACAAGGGAAGTGCAGATCAGCCGCATCAAGGCTTCTGCGGACCTCCATGACAGTTAAAATGTAGATGATGCGAAGGCCGAGACGAACACAGCATATCTGCTGATTATCAAATTCGACGGAATTGCAGGGTCACGTTGCTAAGCGTGAGCAGGCATGTTGGACTTACACTAAGATTTCCAAGTTTCTGATCCCCGGTAGACTATGCTGCAAATGTGTGAAATGGCGCAGGCTCCGATTCTCTTCCTTCTGCTGACTGTATGTGGGCATCCATCTGACGTGTATCTCTCGAATGTCCTCCAGAATCTTTGTTCTATTGGTCAATTGGGCTATGAGGCGATCATTCATACGGAGGTTGGGCCTTTGGACTGATCAGCGCCATTCAATGTCATCTGAACATTACTCATGGGAAGAAGACAGAAGTTTGTTCGAACGTACTTTGAGAAGTAGAGGACGAGCCGTCGGTTGACGAGTGGCTGCCCAAGTGCATTCAACCTTTTTGAGGCTAATGCTACTTGCTGTAAAGATGGTGGGTGTATCAAATAGAGCTCGCGACAAGTTAGTCAATAGATCACAGCATGGATGATCTCCACTGGTCTAGAGGAGGGCTGATTTACCCAGTCAATGATAATGGCCAGAATCTCTGCTGGAACGGCGCATAACAGCTCTTGGGGCATGGCAGTCGCCTGGGGATTCTGTTTAAGAGTCCCCTTCTTTACGAAGAGCTCCCGTAAAGAGCTGCTCAATGAGACCTTCATGGCCCGTCGAAGGCTCCTGCGTTCCATGATCAAGAACTACCGCGGGCAGGGCCATTCAATTATAGTCACTTCAATATTTAGCATCTGACTGTTATTTGGTATCATGCCCTTCAACGCAAGACTTGAGATCTACACGACGCCTTGGACGAGCATGACACAAGGCTGGTAGTCAGTCAGGCAGCAACAACTTATGTAAGCTAGGCCCGAAACAGTTCTTATCAGTTGATAATCTTAGCGGCATCACGAAAGCTTTCCATGTTTACATTATTATTACTTCACGCGCTTTGGGATATCTCATCTCTCTCTTTCGTCATCCATCAATTTCACCTGACCCAATTATATCGAGACAACCAAACATTCTGCCAGTCGCGATTTCAATTGAATTAATACCGTTTCTCTCTTCGAGTCTTCGGATTCAACTGATCTCACCACTCACCATCGCTCTCTCCACATCACTTCAGATCCTCACCTCACCACCGACTCCGTCCAATCTCCTCAAAGCATGGCACCAACTCAGGCGCGTCTCTCTCTCTCTTCCTCCCTATCCCTTCTCCACGTTTCCGTTTCTTATTGCGCGCCCTTCTACATCACTCCGCAATTTGACCATCAACGTCTACTTCCCACTGCTCCTGACTTTCCTCAATCATTCCCCTCAACTCAGACCCCACGCGTCAATCGCCATCCACCCTGCTAATATATTTCATCCACAGACCCCCCTTGAGAAAGCCCACGCCGTCCGCGCAGCCAAAAAGGCCAAGAAGGAAGGCATCAAGAAGAAGCGTCTCGAAGCGATGAAGAAAGCCAGGGAGGCGAAGAAGAAGAACGCCGCCTAGTCCTTACATTGAATGACTCCCGGGTCCCTATGGCTGGAGGTGATAAAGGCTGGGCGATGGTTGGAGGTGAAGGAGGGGATTTCATGACGTCTTTCCTACCGCGTTTTTGTATTATTACGACAATGGCGACGCGTTGAAGGGTGCTCGCTGGATTGATCTTCTTTGGTGGATGGGTGATGGTGCCGCCTTCTTGTCTCTCTTGGGCTGGCAATAGGGAGGAGAGTGCAATGGGGCGAGCTGCGCGGGCGAAAGTTGGAGATGATGGAAATATCAACTATTGGCTTAGGGACGGGAATAGCAATCGACTGGCTTGAATGAGTGGTGTCGCTCTGCTCATGATCGCTGCTTCTGAAAGTCTTGTTGGACGGGATTGGACTGTCTCGCGTTCTGTTCCTAGAGGCCGATCACTCAAGTTATTGCGCAACGTCTTGCTGTCCTCCCTAGTTATCATACACACACCAAAAAGCCTTTTCATCCCATGATTTACGTCTCTAGCTCTTTGCCAGGCTCTTTTTATCTGTCTCTCGCTGTTCAGCCACTTCCATCCTACATACTGAATCTCAAGGCTGTCCTCATTGTCAATCATGATTCAGCAGTGTAGGTAAGCGCACTTATCATGCCTTTTGTGGGGGAGCCGATCGTTCGGCGCAAAACCTCGCTGTACGTTTCAATACTTGACAGCTTGATGCTTCGGCTTGGATCGACTGCACAAACGATACTTGCAAAAGACTTTCTGCCGTTCCCCCACCTCTTCATCCAAGTCTGTCTGACCGTCAAGGAAATCTGAAGTAGCAGGTACTACGTAGGTAGCGGAAATGGTTAGTGATTTACACAGCCTTTGCAACGCATCCTGCATCATCCGATGAGTGATACGTGAGGAGCCCAATACCCCCTTGACCGTAATCGAAGATCATATACATGTACAATCATGTCCGGCGCTAAAACATAAGTAGAAGACAGTGACTCAACTTCACAGATTCGTAAAATCCGCCTCTCAAGTTGCATGGACCACGCGGCGGGGGAGCATTATCTCACAACGGTCAAGCTCGAGAGATCCTCAAGAAGGCAACGAGGAAATTCTTTCATTCGCATCAAATTCAGCCATTGAGACCAGGGATTGGACATGAAGAAGCCAACACCATGAAGCCTTAGGCTCCAACTATGAGCCGCAGTGATATCGACCATTCAAGAGCCATTTGTCAAGCCTCTGAAAGACGGTCCCAGGATACGTTGTCAAATCAATCGCAAGCTTTGGGTCAGTCCCAGCACCTAGCTGAACTCGCGGACAAATAGGGCCGACATTAACAATGTCCTTTACGTGACCTGGTAGCGAAGAGCTACTGTCACAGACAGGAGACAGTGAGAATGACGTGGGCTTCGATCCGATCCCACTTTGCGTCAAAGGGTCTTCTTCAAGACGTTCTGAAGCAATCAACTTAGTGTGACAGCTGCCAAAATCTATCGGAAGTGCCAAGCAATCCAGTAATGATATGGGATGCAGGCACATCATTCGGATCCGAGCACAGAGAGTTCTGTCATTCCTAGAAAGATCTGTAGCGAAGAGCTGGGGCTGGCTTTTGTGGCTTTATGGCAGCGGATGTGATCTGGCCATTGCCATCGACTACCTTGGACAATTGAGTGTGAATATCAATACAGAGGTGTTATATTATTATTATGATTGTAGAGATGTTTGCGGTCCTTCGAGGCAGCCAGAAGTACGTACCTCTACGGGTGAGTCGCCCCGACAAAAACATGCCTGACGGATTAAGGAATAAAGGGGTAGAAAACAAGGTTGATTGAGCAGAGCGCTTATAGCGCATATTAAAATTACTCGTCCGAGGTCTGACAGGTAAGTTGACCCACTTCCCGCCAGTTGGCAACGGCGGTACTTGTAACTCGTGACTCCTGCATATGACGGACAGGCTGACAACGACGTTCTGTGACACTGTGATTTGCCCAAACTCCTCTTCAGATTACGCGTACTCTGTAATGAACAGCCATACAGGATCTGTGCGATGAAGTGGACTACTGTAACGTTGTTTTGGTATGGAAATCTTCATCCAATAATGCCAAGTTGTATCAAACGATCCACCCCTGTTCATCATATTCACCGCTACCGTCGTTTAATTCCTTGGGAGAGGGACAAAACAAGCGAGATGTCCCCGCGGGTACGTAACCTTTGTTTGTCGAGATTCCCCAAGTGATTGCGCTTAACGTAATCAAAACCTGAGCGATGAATCCTGATTGTTATCGATTCCTGTACTGAAATTAGGCTGCGAATCGCCCTTGTGTATACCCTTGGGTACCTTACCTTACGATATCAATCGGGCACACGCCTTCAGGGGATATTGAATGGGTCCATCCCTGCAGCAAAAGATACAACGATAGCTGTGCGCTGGCCATCTTCTTTCAGACTTTCTGACCCTTTTCCAACTTCTCTTCATCATGTCGTCCTTGCGGTGACCACGGAACATGCAACCATTGCTCTCTCCAACCTCCAGAACGAGAGGATGATCGCTTTCTGGAATCTCCGTCTCCTGTTTGCGATCCCCATAACACTGGCTCTCGCTTTCTTGTTCCATGGAAAGTTGTGGGACTCAGCCACCACTCCGATAGCCAGGCATGCTCAGTACTCAACAGCCATCGACGATGATGGCGGCACCATCTATGGGAAGCTGGCAAGCTCACCGAGGATCCTCCAAACCACAATGTTGTTGGGAGACCAAAGCAACAACATCACAGAAAGATGCATACAGACGCACCTTGAACATGGGGATAAATGGGGATATAAGACCATAGTGCTGCGAAGAGACTTCATGTCATTCGAACACAAGAATGAAGCTAACTCCAATTACCCAAAGCTTCTCTGGGACAAAGCCCTACACATGCTGTCCCTTTTGCTCGACGAAATGAAGAAGCCAGACGACGTAAGAGCGGAATGGCTAATGTGAGTTCGGCTCTTCCTCCACCCCACCACAATGCCCCAATAACTTCGAGAATTCATGGCTGACCAACTCCGCCAATCCACAGCTGGTTCGATTCCGACACCATACTCCTCAACCCGAACATCCCCTGGTCCCTCTTCCTCCCTCCGGCCGACTACCTCCCCCTAGAACCCCCCATCAACTACATCGCCTCTTACGACCCCCAAGGTCTCAACACCGGTCTCTACATGATCCGCGTCACCCCCTGGGCGGTCCGCTACCTCACCTCGGTCTCCTCCCTCTCGGTGCTCCGTCCTGATGCTGAGCTCTCCTCGAACACGGAGCAAAACTGGCAGCGCTGGGTGCTCAAGCATGCCGACTTCGGTCCTCACGCCATATTCCAGCCCAGTATCTGGTATCAGAAGGTCCTGTCCAGCTGGCTGCCGGACCCGGACCCACAACCAGGGGATATGCAGGTGCACTTCGCGGGGCTGCGCGACTATGACGAGAAGCTTGCCGATATGGAGCTGTGGCTGGGTAAGCGGGAGCAGATGCAGGGGAATATGGAGCACATGCCTCTGGACAAGAGTGGATACCCGGAGATGGTGGCGGAGTACTGGGAATTGACTGCGCAGTCCAAGGATGCGGTGCGGTTGACGTACGAGATGAAGGACGGGGAGAAGTGGGCCGCTGCCGATGACGGATTCAAGCAGACGATCGAGGCGGAGGAGACGGCGTTGAGGGAGATCCTGTTGGATTACTTCTGGAAACCGGATGAGCTGAGAACGCACGTTGCGACTCTGGAGGAGCTGAGGAAGACAGTGGAGATGGATGCCGCACAAGAAGAATGATAGAGCCTGTCGTCGTCCAGGTCTTGATCTTGTCACATAATAGACGAAATGATTCCGGATACTGCTGGCGCCGGCATCCTGCTCTTCGTTGTTATACACCTCGCACATATCAAAGCATACAGTGCATATCAAAGCATACAGTGCATATCAAAGCATACAGTGCACATCAAAGCATACAGTGGTCCACATGATGGCCTAGACACACAGGGAGACGGAAATGGCGACGCTAGACATTGCTCAAGTGTGTATTCATTGAGCATTCATGGAAGTCGATGTCAACCTCGTGAATATCATCAAGGGCCATATAGGATCTTCCAATGCCCTCTCTGGGATCGAGGAGGTTAGCAGTAGCGTGGAGGAAGTTGAGGTGGGTGAATAAAAGTCATATAATCTGCAATCCACTTCGTAACTCTCACATTGCACTTCGATTTACCGTCGGGATATTTTTGGGATGGATTTTCCCAGCCTCACACTGAGAGCACATGTTTGGAGGACTATCCTGCGGATTTGAAATCGTAGAGAAATTCCTGGTGAGATTTATGAGGCGTTGCCAAGCCTTTGTTTTTTTTGGAATCTGGCTGCCACGACTTCATTTGCCTTGCTAGACACAATCAATTACATCGACGAAAAGTGACGCACTCAATTTCCTTCTCACGATTACACAGCTGTTCAAGCGAGTCTTTTTGTGACTTCGCGTTAAAGACTTGCCTAAGGCTGGCCACCACCACCCATCCTCAAGGCCGCCGGCCTTTCCAACCATGCCCTCTGCAAGTGCGTCGGGAGCAGATGCGACGCTCAACGGTAACGCCGCGAAGAGTAGAGATCACAACCAAGGCAACCAAGATAAGAAGTATACAATAGAGCAGAAGACTGCGGTGATACGGGTGCGGAAATGTTCTGCGACAGCCTTCTACGAGATATTGGGAGTGCAAAAGAGCTGTTCAGACGGGGAGATCAAGAAGGCATATAGGAAGCTGAGCTTGCTCACACATCCGGATAAGAATGGATACGAGGGAGCTGATGAAGCATTCAAGAGTGAGTTTACTACGCTATAAGAAGGCATCAACTGGATGGATGGCCAGAAGAATAGCGCTGATGAGAAACTTGTGGTAGTGGTCTCAAGAGCATTTCAGATTCTATCGGACTCGGAGAAGAAGGAGAAATATGACCGGTTTGGAGGAGATCCGGACAGTCGATTCGGCCCCGGATCTGCGCCTACAGCCTCTCCATTCAGTGGGTTCGCAAGATCGCCTGGTGCGAGAGGACCAATGTTCGATGATGAGATATCGCCCGAGGAGTTGTTCAATAGGTTTTTTGGTGGAGGCGGGATGGGTGGTCCCTTCGGTACTACCAATCTTTGCGCTTCGGACCATTCTTTTACTGATGGAGATAGGCGGCGGTGGCATGTTCGACACCGGCCCTCAATTCGTCTTCAACATGGGCGGCGGGCCTGGCTTCAGGGTACATCAGTTCGGCGGCGGGCGACCACGGCGGAGACCGCAGGAAGCCAATGGGCAGAATGACCGGCCGCAGAGCCCACTCAATGCCTTGACAAGCCTCCTTCCTCTCCTCATCCTCTTCGTGCTACCCCTCCTCTCGTCACTGTTCTCCTCCATACCTACAGGTCCCTCAATACACTTCTCGCCAGGCCCTCCAAATACCATGCATCGCTCATCCTACCGAATCCATGTGGATTACTATATCAACCCGCACGATGTGGTGGACTACTCACCGCGCAAAATGAAGGGTCTGGATGAAAAGGCGGAGAATCAATATATCACCAACCTACAATACGAGTGTCAAATCGAGACTCGGACCCGGAATCGAATGGTCGAGGATGCGCAGGGCTGGTTCTTCCCGGACGAGAACAAGATGAGGGAGGCACGGAAGTATGAGATGCGAGCGTGTAGGCGGTTAGACACGTTAGGAGTTACTGGTGGATTATAATGATGTTATTTAGGAATTTCATGGCAAGGAGTTTAGGGCGGGCCATCATGAACGCAGCGGACAAGACGCTTTGTCTCTACATAGATACTTGTACATTCTATTCGATCGAATTAGAAAGCGTGGAAGCCTTGATGGGCTCTCGTACATTGACTACCTACCTAGTCCACAGCAGCCTGGCACAACCTAAATCATCTTCACAACATTGGTGCATCGCCAGTAGGAACCTGCCGCCTAGAGATCAACCCCGAGTAAAAATGCTTAAGGCCAGATCTAGCGTGCGGGAGCCCTTGGAAGGCTTGAGGCTTGGAAGGCTCCCGCGGGTGGCGGCACATTTTGGTGGGTCCAACACTAGAACAATGAGAATGGATGACACAAGGCTTCAATATCGAGTTCCAACACCTTCCATCAAACATTATTATATTCACACCTGCGGCCGATCTCGTTTGAATTCTTGCTTGAGGATCATCTTTCGGCCTCAGAGTCAAACATCTATACCCACGCCATCATGTCAGATTCAATATCAGATGCGGACAAAGTATTCCCATCACCCTCTACTCTTACAAATCCACCAGCTGAGACGCATAGATCCGCAACAAACGATTGGCTAAGCTGGGAAGTGCTGCATCAGCCCCCGCAAGTTCCTCAGCAGAGACCTCCAACGCCGAGTCAACAGTCTCAGAAACAAAAGCACCAACGCCAACGTCAACGCCGACCCCGACCGAGACCCCCAAGCCGCAAATCAGTATCTCTGGCTCATCCAAATCCCCCCCCGCCGCAAATCCCTTTTCTCAGCTCGGTATGAAGCACTCCGAGCATGACACGCCAAAGATCAACATTACAGCCCAAAGACCTCTGACGCCGCAAAAGCGAAGTGGATCGGGAAGACCCAGCTCTCGGGCAGGGGAGTCCATAGAGGAATGGGAGGACAGACATCTATGCGCTATATTCAAAGTCACGCTCGGGCCGGGCAACAAGCAGGATAATCATGGGCATCCGCTTCAATACCTGGCCGGAACAAGGGAAGAGCTGGAAGAGTCTAGCCAACCCATACGGATGACTACTGCCATGCTAGACCAGGCCTTGTTGGAAGCTGCATCTGCTCCGGGCAAGAATACAACGCCACTCAACTATCTGCTAGAATGCTGGAAGAGAGTATCGCGGCACTTCAAAGCTCTGAGGAAGAATGGGGAGGAGGATCCCAAGTTCCAGATCGTAAAAGAGGCGAGGCGACTGTGCATGAGCTATTGCATATTCGCTGCTACCATGCCAGAAATGTTCGGGTATGGCAAAGGATGGATACGGCTCTTGAAGAGCTTTTGCTAAAATATAGCAGCTTCCCGTCTGCAACCTCGAACCTCCTCGCGCCTCATCTGCTGCTTGAGCCGGACGAAGACCATGGACTCGACCATGACTTTGTGAATGAGGCCATCTCACGCTTTGCCGAGGATGCCTCTGTCAAGGAGGCTCTTGTAGGAGCCGTTGAGGATATCAGTCGACGCTTGGCCGGGTTGACGATGACCGATGACTACAAGCCATGCGTGACGGTTCGTTCCCTCGTTCGGTGACCAATATCTGATGCGCGCGCAGCTAATCTGAAACAGGCCCTTAGGAACTTGGTTCAGTATCCGGCAATGGTCAATGCCATGGTCGAATCCCCCTTATTCTTGCCTTCCAATGTGCCGGCGCAAGCAATAGAGACATCAACACTGTTGGGCCCTTTCTTCGCCATTTCTCCGCTGCAAAAGGAGGTGACGAGAAACTACTTCTCAGCACCCAGCACTCGAGATAAAGCATACATTGTCAATTCACAGCGTGCGCTGCGCATGACCCTACAAATCCATCAGATGGATCTACTGGACATTGTAAATCGAATCATAAAGACTGGCAAGGAAGCTCGTGATGGAATGCTGGACTGGTTTGCTCTTTGCTGCAATATCAATCACAAGCGTCGAGCCATGCAAGTCGATGATCGAATAGTATCTTCGGACGGCTTCATGATCAATGTGACAGTCTGCCTTGATCAACTATGCGAGCCATTCATGGATGCAACATTTTCCAAGATTGATCGAATAGACGTCGACTACCTTCGACGGAAGCCTCGGATCGATATTAAGGACGAGACCAAGCTCAATGCAGATCAGCAAGCATCAGACACCTTCTACGCAAACCCGGCTGACGGCTCCAACAATTTCATCTCCGAGGTCTTCTTCCTCACATTGGCGGCCCATCATTATGGGACTGAGGCGGCGAACGCGAAAATGAGCCAGCTTGATAAAGACTTGAAGCGGTTGAAGAAGTATATCGAGCAGTTCGAGCTTGAACGCCATGAACATATCAATGACCCTGTTAGATTACGAGCTTACGATGAAGCGATAAAGAAGCAGAGGATGAGGATCGAAAGTGGATTGTCCTATAAATTTGGCGTGGAGGGAGTCCTCCTGGATGAGTTATCACAGGCTCGGTCCATGCAGTTCATGCGGTATGTCATCGTATGGCTTCTCCGACTGGTCTCCCCTGGACACGACTTTCCGAAGAAACCTCTGGTCTTGCCACTCCCAGAAGAGCAGCCGCAGGTCTTCAAGTGTCTGCCAGAGTACTTCCTCGAAGACGTGGTGGGCAACTTCAAGTTCGTCATGCGGAATATGCCCCAAATCATCACATCCACTCAGAGCGATGAACTGGTAATGCTCTGTATAACCTTCCTCCGCAGCTCCGAATACATCAAAAACCCCTATCTCAAATCCGGCCTTGTCACCATCATGTTCCACGGCATCTGGCCGACCTACAACCGTTCCAAGGGCATCCTCGGCGACCTCCTCTACGCCCTCCCCTTCGCCAACGAGCACCTCCTCCACTCCCTCATCAAATTCTACATCGAGGTCGAAGTCACGGGCGCCCACACGCAATTCTACGACAAATTCAACATCCGCTACGAGATTTTCCAAATCATCAAATGCATCTGGTCCAACCCCGTCTACCGGGAACATCTTTTCGAAGAAGCCGCCCTGAACGTCGAATTCTTCGTCCGCTTCGTCAATCTGTTGCTGAACGACGTCACCTACGTGCTCGATGAATCTCTCTCCGCCTTCGTCCAAATCCACAACTTATCCGAGGAACTCAAAGACTCAGGCCCGACAATGGAACAAGCAACCCGCACCGAAAAGGAGGAAGCCCTGACAGGAGCCCAGGGTAGAGCAAAATCCTACATGCAACTCACCAACGAAACCGTGGCGATGCTCAAACTCTTCACCGAAGCCCTCGCCGACTCGTTCACCAAGGCCGAGATCGTGCAGAGATTGGCAGACATGCTGGACTACAACCTCGAGGCCATGGTGGGACCTAAATCCCGCGATCTCGTCGTCGACAATCCGCAGGAATATGGCTTTCAACCCAAGGTACTGCTGAGCGAGATCGTGGACGTCTACCTCAACCTCCGCAATAAAGAGAATTTCGTCTTTGCGGTCGCGCGCGATGGACGGAGTTACAAACCGGCCAATTTCGAGACGGCGACCCGCATCCTGAAGCAGAAGGGCCTGAAATCCGGCAGCGAACTCACGGCCTGGACGTCCCTCGGACAAAAATTCGCAAAGGCCAAGGAAGTCGACGATCAAGCCGAAGAAGACCTTGGTGAGATTCCGGACGAGTTTTTGGGTCAGTCAGACCTCATCTTTCCCCTTTCCCCTCTTTCCAAACCAAAAAAATTCAAAAAAATTCAAAAATAAAAACAAAAATCGCGTGCTAACATGGGGAATGATAAGACCCTCTAATGTTCACCCTCATGACGGACCCGGTCATCCTCCCCACCTCCAAGACTACCATCGACCGCTCCACCATCCGCTCCCACCTCCTCTCCGATCCCAACGACCCATTCAACCGCGCCCCGCTCAAGATCGAAGAGGTCGTCCCGGACGCCGACATGGTGGCCAAGATCGACGCGTTCAAGGCGGAGAGGAAGGCGCAGGCGGGGAAGGGGAGGGCGGTGCAGGATGTGATGGACGAGACGCCCGGGTAGGGTCCGGGGGGGGGAAGGTAAGCCCGAGGGAAGTGTCTTGGAGTTGAGGGCCGGTATGGAGTCGTGAAGGTTTATATCTTGGGATTTTCATTAAACGTCTAGATTTTGGGTTGGGGGGGGGGGAAGGATTTATGCCAGCCATGTGCTACAACAGTACAATAGAAAAAAGAATCAGTAAACTGATGGCGGTCGCCGCCGTGCTGTAATCATCAGATCCCCCCTCGCATCCATGATATATATACCATACAGACTTAACACATTATAGATATAGTAGATCCCAAGCCATGACAAACCCCCCCCATCATCATTATGATCACCAAATAAATTGAAATCAAATCAAATGAGACGAAACGAAAAGTAAAGAACAGAAAAGCAATAAAATCTGGAATGGGGATTGGGTCACAAAGGGCTGACTAAGGGTGGAATCGATTCGTACACACTTTGAAAAGCAAGGGCAAGATTGAATAGCATAGCATACTTCCTACACCTCACTCACTTGTGTGGGGGCTTTGGCCCATCTTTTCAATTGCACTCCATTGCACTCAACTCATTTTGCCCCCTTTTCATGTTATCTTTTGCCTCCCCTCTTTTCTAAATTAACTGAAACGAAATCACATCAAACAAAACGAAATAGAAAGAAATCAAACGAAACGAAATGAAATCCAATCCAATCCAATTCCAGGAGGGCAATGAATGGATAACCGCGATATACCCTACAGTTAGACGGTGCGGTGCGGTGCGGTACGGGATGACTGGAACGCGAGATGATGGTATTGATATAGCGCTGCCTATTTACGTGCCTGCCTACCTGCCTGCGTATACGATACGATGGTCTGCTATACTCTGCTATACTCTGCTCCACTCCACTACTATTCTACACTATACCATAAACTTACGTAAATCCATCTATCCATTTCCATATCTAGCATAGCATAATATACCATATCACAGCTACCGCCCCATATATAATAGATGGATGTACGGAGGGGGGCGGGAAGCGGAACAGTATTATCTACATACGAACTTAATAAGATATAGATATAAATATAAATACAAGCAAGAGAGAAGAAGCAGAGCTCGACCGGGGATGGACATAACCGACCGACCCACTCCGCGGGTCTTTCTTCACTTCCTTTTCCGTGATCACATTGAGAGCACGCACATATTATTGGCGGGAGGAGCTGGATTGGGATGGTTTTCCTTGGTGGGTATATCTGGCCCCGCACGTGCGCGCGTGTGTGTGTGTGTAATGAAGTTTCTGTTCGTTAATTGGATGGTTCGATGGATATGTATGCCACTTGAAACCTTTATACGTACGGGAGGATCAAAGGCGGACCAAAAATTCTCTGAGAATCACGCGCGTTGGGGAAGCCGGACTCAAGAGAACCGAAGAAAGATGATGATTATGTATATGTGTAGCTTGCTCGGCTCATATGGCCATGGGAAGGGGGATAAAAATCAGGTGTATTTCCTAATCCAAAACGCGTTCCAAAAGGAAAAAAAACCACCATTGTGCACCCCAAAACGCCAACGCTATCTGAAACCCCACCAAAAACCTCTGAAAGCGAGAGAGAGAGGATGCGCGGGAGAAGAAGGGTACGAAATTGGGAGAGGTATCACGACTTCCCCTCCCCCACAGGCTTGCGGGGGATGCTATTCCGGCGATCCTCGTCCGTCAACACCCTTGGTGGCCGCCCCAGCTCTTCCTCCCCCATCATCGGCTGCCCAGTTTCGTACCCAGTAGCACTCCAATCCACACCTCCAGCTTCTGGGTTGATAGCACCACCACCGGAGATACTCTCCCCCATCGCCTGCGCCACCAACGAGCTCGTTCTCGCTGCGAAACCATCGTAGCGGGGTAATCCCTCTCCACCCCCCAGATCCTCACCATCCCGCTGGGCTTCGGCGTGTTTAGTTGCGCTGATACCGACACCACCACCGTCATTATCGTCATCGGGTTCGACGGTATTCGTCGGCCCGGAAGCGTGAGAGCGAGGTACTCCAGTGGTTGCGTTTGGGGAGGTAGGGTTACTCAGCCGTGCCAACGCAGCGGTTGGATCAGATACGATGGTGGAGTAGCGAGGTGCGTGATCGGGTATGACAGTGGAGTAGCGTGGAGGTGTGTGTAATGGTGGGGCGGGTTTGCGACGGAGGGCGAGCGCAGGAGATTCTACTGCTGCTGGTGTGCTGGTTGGTAGAACAGTTCTGGATCTCATCGCGGAGATGGGAGAGGAGATGGCTAGGGTGGCCGCGCGAGGACGGGGCGGGAGGGGCGGTCGAGAGGATGATTCGTCTTCGGAGTCCGAGGAGGGGAGAGTGGATGAGGAGGAGGCGGAGAGGGTGTGACGGTGCGTGCGACTGTTGGGTGACGGTTGAGAGGTGATGACGGAATTATCAAGGAGGGTGATGCCAGAGGTTTGGCTCGGGTTGATGCTGTCTTGGTTCGGAGAGGATGAAATGTTCGATTGCGACTCCTCAAGAGGATCTTCGCGGTCAGATACGTTGGAGGGGAGTTGGAGTAAAGATAGGAATTTGGTGGTGTCGGTGTCGAGTGCGGGGGCAAGCGACTCTGACCAGTGTTCGATGAGTGCGGCGAGGAGGCGGCGGATGATGCTCACGATTTTTACATCTTCGAGAGGATCCGGGCCGCAGAGGAGGGTGGGCGCGAAGCAGACCGCAAGATTGAGAGGAGTCATCTTGTTGGTGTCGGCATTGATGGTAATGAGTGAGAGAAGGGGGAGGAGATGCAGTCTGAGAATCTGGCGGGAGGACTCATTGAGAATGGAATATTCGAATCCTGGGTTGAGTAATTGGAGTAAAGTCGAGGGGTCGAGAGAAGTTTGAGGATCCCCATAATACTTCTGCAAAGCTTGATAGCTGCTTTGAGGGAAGATGGGCTCTTGAAGCTCTTTGTACCATAATTTGATCAGTGCAGCCGCGGTATGTACGTCGTAGCCCTCAACTTGCTCGGCTTCTGTTTGAGTGATCGAGATATCACCATGGCCCTCCTGATGCTGAGGGAATGTGAGGACAGTCGGACCCTCATGCCAGATTATGAATTTCTGGCCGCGATCATAAGCTTCACGTAAGACCTCTACCGTCTGCTGACGCGCTGACACGCGGAAGAGGCCTTCAGTCTTGATGTTGGATTCAAGAAGAATGAAACTCGTCGTTTCGCGTAGTACACGAGGCAGCCTTGGATGACTGTCTATGTAGACATAAGGGTCAGCGTTCTCGTCAAGAGAGGTAGGAGAAGTAGTGAATAGCAAGCTCATGACGAAGGATATTTCGATACACACAAGAGCTGAGGAGCGGAAGAGAGCTCAGAGGGATAATGACTCTGCTACAAGTAAAGTAAAACTTGGAAAAACGGGATGAATGAGACTAGTCTTTCGGAGAACATACCACCTGACGAATTCGAACTAGGCAGGGCTTGACGAGTACCAAAAGCACGCTTGCCACTTGCATATGGCACGTAAATGTCAGGTAGTCTGCGGCGATCGGTCACGTAGGCGGATGGTGGGATCAGAAGATTCTCGATTGGAAAGTACAAAGCAAAAGCATTGAGTGTGGACACTATACAGGTCTTGGATCAGTACTTTTCACCAGATTCAGGTGGTACAGAGCTCTCCGTATCTGTCATGTAGGACGGGGAGACAAAAGACTGACCGTGAACGACCTTCTTCCTGAACTTTGGACTGACCACTGTTGCAAACATCTCAAATAGCACCCTCACCCATCGCTTCTCATGCACAATCCACAGCTTCTGCAGCCTCTTTCTTGTGATCCGATTCAGCACATTGTAGGCCTTCATGAACCATCCAAATCTGGGGCGGGTTTTTCTCTTGCCCAGGCCAACACCTCCTCCCGTTTCATCATTGCTGTCTTCTTCATTTCGACTGCCATAATTGCTTCCGCTGTTTCCTCCGGCGAAGAAGACGATCTCGTATTCTAGACCACCTATCAAGTCGTCTTCACCCGGAAGTCGAGCCAACACATAGGGTAATAGCTGATCGTAGTATCCTTGACCAGCATCGGGAAAAGCGGCAGAATTGAGGATGAAGACGGGAAGATCGGACGGAGAAGGAAGGGGTGAGCGGTAGAGGATGCGAGCGGCGAGGGCGGCGAGTTCAGGTGAATGGTCGGGGGATGTAGGCGTGGGCGGGACTGTATTCAGGGGGATGGAGTTGGAGCGGAGACGGTTGACGAAATTGGACCGCATGGGATGAGTTGTGGTGTACCACTGATGCTTGAGATAGTGAGCAATTTCAGCAAGCTGAGTGATACAAGAGCTTGGAGATAAGAAGCGAGTGACAACGTTCGTCTCGTGACGGCGAAAGGGGGTGAGTGGGCCTGGTTTGGTCAAGACATCTCTAGGGACTGTGAAGCATCTTATGCTCCATCATGGCATCCGTCAACATAACACAAGGTTCAAGCAATCACGGCGTGTTATCACGGGAGTTGCTGTCAATGTGTATGGCACACCTGGGGCGCGCACCGGTTGTAGGCGCTCTTTGTTCTCGTCGATTCACATTTCTATTTTGGGCAACTTGATAGAGCTGGTGTGGAGCCTAGGGCAAGGTTTGCAATAGCGGTCTCTTACCCGCAGTTGAACCCTGCAGGTTAGGCCGTTTGTCGGAACACTTGGCCGGCAATTCTTGCTCGCTGGGTCGCAATCAGCCCCAGACCGCGTCAGCATCATCAGCTGTATATTATTCCGGTATACGCATACCGTACTCAAACCCCTTCCTGGACGACAGCAACAACTCTTCGTACTTGTTAGCGAGATGGTGGTGGCGCATGCTATAGAATAGGTGACCCTCCAACCGGACAGACCCACCATTCGGACAGTACAGATAATACCGTTATTGGGGTTCTAAATGCGCATGACACCACCCCTGAAGGTGCACCCGGAGCTTCGTCTTTAGCGTGCGTCTTGGGGGTTACGGCGTTATTAAACGAGGCCCATAGATCAAGAGATAGCATGCTCTGATAGGGCTCAATGCGCCGTAAAATATAGCACACAATGTGTATTACCTGTACTGTCCGGTTGGTGGGTCTGTCCGGTTGAGGGGTCACCTCTTCTATCATCTCTGTCTGCTTCGTGCACCGCGTACAGTCGAAACACATGATAGCCTAGTACCGACCCAAGCACTTGGACGGCTACTCTTTCGGCATGGAGATCTCGTACTCGTGGAACCTGGACAAGGCAACGGCATTAGAGTATACTTCCGGCGCCGTATAGCCGGGTGGGTGTGAACATTGCACCACACGTCATTTAATGTCTCACTGCAAAGTGGAAAGGTAGGTCCATGACGTAGACTGTTGAAAGTCGAGGATTGGAGACTCAAGGCCTTTGGCGTGAATGAAAGGTTCCTGAGAAGAATATATATACCCATCAACGATCCCTCCTTCCACTGCCTTTTGCAAGCCCACTCCTTCATCGAAGTGCCTCCCTAGATCGATCCCCCTTCCTTTTCATCTTCTGTCGAACAAATTGCCTCCAGCATGGTTTCAATGAAAAAGCTCCCCACGCGCCAACTCGGTCGCGATGGCCCCCAGGTCTCGGCCATGGGCTTTGGTCTGATGGGTCTCTCCGCCTTCTACGGAGCTCCTGAGGATGACGAAGCAAGGTTCAAGGTGTTGGATCGAGCATGGGAATTGGGCGAAACCTTCTGGGACAGTGCAGACATGTAAGCTCTTCCCCACCCTCTCCTCCTCCAATCTCTCCAAGGAGTCACGAACAAGTGCCTAACTCTTTTCTACCAGGTACGCCGACTCCGAAGACCTCCTAGGCAAATGGTTCAAGCTTCACCCCGAGCGTCGGGCGGACATCTTCCTCGCCACCAAATTCGCCAACCTGGTCGACCCCCAAACCGGCAACCGGATCGTCCGCTCCGACCCCGCCTACGTCAAGGAAGCCTGCGCCAAATCCCTCGCCCGCCTGGGCGTCGACACCATCGACCTCTACTACGCCCACCGACTCGACGGCGTCACCCCCGTCGAACACACCGTCGCGGCCATGAAATACCTGCAGGAGGAGGGCAAGGTCCGGCACCTCGGCCTCTCCGAGTGCTCCGCCCGCTCCCTCGCCCGCGCCTGCAAGGTCGCCCCCATCGCGGCCGTGCAGATCGAATACTCACCCTTCACCATCGACATCGAGCGCCCGGAGATCGGGCTGCTGGCCACCTGCCGCGACCTCGGCGTCGCCACGGTGGCCTACTCCCCGCTCGGCCGGGGGATGCTGACGGGCGCCTACAAATCCCCCGCCGATTTCGAGGAGGGCGACTTCCGCCGCTTCGCCCCGCGCTTCAGCGCCGAGAATTTCCCCAAGAACATCGCCCTCGCCGATCGCTTGGCCGCCGTGGCCGCCAAAAAGGGCGTCACCCCGGGCCAGCTGAGTCTGGCCTGGTTGATGAGGCAGGGCCCGGATGTGATTCCCATCCCCGGCACGAAGAAGATCAAGTACCTCGAGGAGAACCTCGGGGCCATCGGGGTGGAGCTGAGTGAGTCGGAGGCGGCCGAAATACGGAAGGCGGTCGAAGGGGCGGAGGTGGTGGGGGAGAGGTATCCAGCGGGCATGGCGGCGAAGTTGTTTGCGGATACGCCGGAGTTGTGACGGGTGGGTTGAGGGGTCAACGGAGTTGTGAGGGGTGGGTTGGGGGTCAAGGGGAGGGAATGAGTGGGTTGGGGAATTAAAGGAGAAGGGACGGGTGGATTGGGGTGTCAACTGAGAAGGGACAGGTGGATATGTGACGATGGGAGAAGGGATGGGTGGGTGAAGCGGTCAAGGGCGAAGGGACCGTTGGATGTGTGACGAGACGGGAAGGGATGAGTCTGTGTGACACGAAGGGAAGAAAAAGCATTAAGACGTCACTATGCCATGCCAGCCGACTTCGGAGGGGGGGAAAGGAAACCCCCTACACCTATGCGTAGAAAAAGTAGCAAGGTTTGAAATGAACTTATCTCTGTTTCTGGCCTGACAACATGGGCTGGCTTGTCCCCTAGTTGTCAGATGACGGCGCAGCTCAGCGACGGCCAGAGGAGTGGGCTATCCTTGGAAAGTACGCATGAAAGGGTTTGTTTCTGGTATGGATGTGGATAGGGAAGTGTGTGGGTGTGTGTGTGTGCCACGGAATAGATGTGTGAAGATGGAGGGAGAGGGAAGGAGAAGGAGAAGAAGCAGAAGATAAGGGCGATTCAAGCTGAGCGCGTTGAAGGGGCAAAGTGAAATGTCCCTACACACACACACAACCGGAGAGGTTCCAGCCATACATCAAAGATTCCTCGAACTTAATGAAACAAAATAAAAAAAATCAAACGCGCCACCCGGTGCATCTGCTTCATCACTCATCCGCCCCTTTGCAACAACCACGCCTCTCCCTCAACCAAGAAGCGGCACTCTCGAGCCATTCATCACGCGGTCCCATACCCCTTCTTCAACTTTTCCTCTTTCGAAGTCCCCTCGTCCTTCTCCCCCCTCGCCTGTACCTGGGTGGGTAGTGGGTCCTCCTTCGCTCCATCGTTCCGCCCCTCCCTCCTCTCCTCCTTGTTGGCGACGGTCTCCCCACTCTTCAACACCACCAACCCCCTCAACCACTCATTCTCGCGCTGCAGCTGCCCGACCTGCTGCTCCAACTCCTGCGCCTTGGCCTTCAGCTCCTCGGCCGTCTTCTCCAGGGCCTGCTCGCGCTGCTTCTTCTTCACCCGGAACCGCGCCGACGCGGCGGTGTTGCGGCGGCGCTTGTCCTCCTCGGCGGCGGCGCGGGCGGCCGGGTTGTTATCGTCGAGTGATTGTTGCGGGGGTGGTGGTGATGATGCTGCTGCTGCTGCTGCTTCTGCTGCCGCGCTGGGGTCGGAGGAGGGGTAAGGTTGGGAAAGGTAAGTGAGCGGGGTTGGGTAGGCGGACTGTTGTTGCTGGTGGTGGTGGTGATGGTATGCCGCTGTGGTGGGAGTATTACTCGTCTGAGCCATTGATGAGGTATCGAAGGGCTGCACGGTCGTGGCGTCTATCCCGTTGGTGGTGTTGATATCGAAGGGGTTGTACGTGGCCCCGCTGCTGGTGCTCCAATCTGCTTCGCCCGAACCCTCACCAGTACCGTTGGCCTCCATCTTCAACCGCTTATTATTCGCCGCATCCGTTGCGCCGTCCGCCGTCTCAAACGCGGCGCCACCACCACCACTGCCTTGCAAATCAAATTCGCTCCACTCCAGATTGGTGAATTTGGCTAGATCGTCGTCGAAAGCGTTGAGATCGAGGTCGAGATCGTCGGAGGCGGGATAATTGGCGGTGGTGGAGGAGGCAGAAGAAGGGGAGAGAGTGTTGCCGCTGGCGAGGAACCGGGAGACGTTGACGGCGCGCTTGAGGCTGCTCATTGTGGATTATTGTCTAATTGTCGGAAAAGAGGGTGGGGGGGGTTGTTGTGCAAGCCCCGAAAGGAAGGGAAGGAGGTGGCAGGTGTGCGGTCTGCCTGCTATAGAGGACAATTATAAATCATTGAGAGGGAGCTGTAGGGGGAAAGGACAGGAGTTTAATGACACAAGATACAAAGGCTTGGGAAGTGCGGATAAGTAAAGTAGGTAGTGGTGAGAAAAGCGTGAGATTGAAAAGAGTGGGCGGGAGTGGGGTGGGGCAAGGATCGGATCCTTGGATTTCAAATCCTGTACGCTACTACGCTGCATGCGGTCATGGTTTATGGCTACCTGCGGATGGCTTGCGTATCAATAATAATGGGGCAGAACAACAGAGGAACGAAAAGAGCTTCAATTTGTGACAGAAAATGTACTTCAATGTCGTCGCAAGGCTATCAGACGGCTGATCAAGTCTGCATACCTGGAGCAATTGTCAAATATCGTTTCATTTCCATCGTTTCTATCGACAAATGTATGTATAACCCTTCGGCATATGTACTTGGCCATACGAGGCCACCAGATTTATTAGTGTCTTTCCATCATGGTCTTCATAATCCTCTTCGATATGCACAAGGAACAGCTATTGAGATGATTGGTACATCTCTCCTGTACATGCAACGTCATCCTCATGAGCCAATTCCCAAGCACATCACCAAGTGCGAGCCGATGACAATCGCCGTTATGCATCAAGCTGACACCCAAACTCCACGCTGAATCGCAAGTCAGTCCAAGATACAAAAGGCCGCATATGATCAGTCATCATGTGGAAGGTTGGGACCTCCCCCCCGAAGCCTCAACATGTCCCACGTCCGGTCCATCATCTTCCCCTCGATCCATCACTGCCGCCGCATCCGTGGTAACACTACTCTCCTCCTTATCTTTCCCTCGAATGTTTGCGTCCATGGTTTTTCGCACTCCGAGTGCTCCCTTCAGCCCCTTGCTCCCCCGTCTCTTCAAGTTCGAATTCCTTTTCTCACCACCGTTTACCTTCTGCAGGATCGTGCTCCTTCTCTTGGCCCCATCCAAACATACCGGATCCACCTGCTTGCGAGCGGCTGGCACAGCTTCGAGATACAATGGCATGATGGCGCCAAAAGCAAAAGCCGCCACGATAACAGCATACGAGTACTTGACTCCTCGGCGGTCCCTCACAGGGGATTCGATTCCCGGAATGACCGCGCCGCCAGATGTACCTACCGCGAGGGCAATAGCACCCCATTTAGTCTGTGCACCCAGGCCACGGAGAGAGATGGCAAAGATCAAGCTGAATATGCCGGATTCGAAGAGAAAGATCAGGATGATCATGGCAACGCCAGTGTAGCCGTTGGTAGACATGGCAAGCGCAGATGTGATGACGACGCCAACGTAGAGCAGGCCGAGGATGTGTCGCGGCTTGAGCCAGACCCCCATCAATGCAGTGAGAAAGCGTCCTACCGCAAA
This sequence comes from Niebla homalea, assembly GCA_019925105.1. NCBI lineage: Eukaryota > Fungi > Ascomycota > Lecanoromycetes > Lecanorales > Ramalinaceae > Niebla > Niebla homalea. Next base: position 157,229 of record JAHGAU010000007.1, read on the forward strand.
GACTGTGTGGCCGAGTGATTGGTAATCGAATGGGCTGAGCGTCGAGTTGGGCCGCACAACAGCGACATACTCTTGGCCATAGCTGGCTATGGCTTCCTGACCGCCCACGTAGCAGAATTGGCTGAACACGCCTGCGATCAGGGTCGTATAGATGACGGGCAAGCCGAGCACTTTGCGGCTGTGGATGGCCTCGCGTTTCAGAGCTTGAGCCTCGAGCTCTTCGTCACTGGCTTCGGGTATGGGGAGGTAGAAGAAGATGAGGGCGAGGATGACGTCGAAGAGAGCAATGCCAAGGTAAGTCCACTGCACGTCGACCAGGCTTGGGGCGTCGTTGACATTCTTGAATAGGACTTTCTTTGCAAGGATGGGAGCCACGACCGTGCCGATCGCTTGGACACCTTGTGAAATGTTGAGACGCGTTTCGGCATATTCAGGTGGACCACACAACGAGATGAATGGATTGCCCGCCGTCTCGAGCGTGGCGACCCCAAGGCCGATGAAGAAGTTGGAGATGAGAAAGGCAGGGAACGAAGCTAGGACAGCGGACGGCCAGAAGACAAGAGTGCCGACCCCGTAAATGCAGAGACCGCACATGAAGGTCGCTTTGAACCCGTATTTGCGAAAAACATGCCCAGCGAAAGTTAAAGGGGCAACAATGTAGGCTCCGTAATATGCTGCATGGAGGCCAACCGCTTGACTCGAATTGATGTGGGTGACGACTTGGAATTGTTCATTCAAGACGCTGAGTAGACCGTACGCGAAGCCCCATAGGAAAAATAAGATGGTGACTAGCGAATTGGGGAAGATGGATTCTTTGTTGGTCAACTTGACCATGCTTTTCGGATTCTTCATGTTGACAAAGTCGAGGATTGTGAGAGAAGGCGTTCGCGGTCTCGACTCCGTGTCGCCCCAGGTGGCATGACTTGGTGAGAGATTCAGCGCAGCGGGACTGGTAGGACTGTGGTTGGAGTTCAGCGTGGCAGCCGTAGTTTCTGGTGTGGTCAGGAAGTCCATCATGCCCATTTCCCCATCATCTTTCGGCTCTGGCTCCAACGAGTCCGAATCGTCTGCTTTTGGTCTCCGCTTCATCGCAGGCGCCATAGGCGATAGGGGTGGAGTCGCCAGGCCCGGGGAATTGGGAGGCAGTGTTGAGGTTTTTTGACTCCTTGGCTTCATATTCGCCCATTGTGCATCACCGGGACCGGCAAAGGGATTCCCTTGCAATTGACCTGCAGCTTTGATTTTGCCGAGAAATGCAGGAAAGACCTTAGCAACCAAGGGCTTGATACCAGGCACACAGGCGCAGATCATCCCAACATGGACCTCCACCGCGGACCACATGAATGAGAGCGACGTGACCCACGAATAATCCCCGTACTCATTCATCGAACGTCCGCCTGTGGTTTGTTTCAATTTTGCTAGAGCAGCGGACTCTAGATACGCAATACGGACGACATCGACAACGGCGACAAATGCACCGAAGCTGAATGTGATGATCAAGATGAGCTTCTCATTCCTCGGCAGCCGCATACCTGTGAGGATGGGCATGGGCAGGAATAGAAGTGCCAAGTCAGTGATGATGTTGACCGGCGCCGAAGACAAGTATAGTGTCACGATATCAATGCATGTCGCGGTTTCCGGCGGTGGATCTAGAAAAGCGGCGCCAACTGGTCGACATTGGAAGACATTAAGGAAGGTCAGAGCGATGCCGGCCACATTGACCACCACGAGAGTTGCCCATGTGGTCAATCGAAAGATGCGTTGATTCTTGGCTAGCGTCAGGTAGAAGAGGCAGATGGAGGTCTTGGTGGCCATCAAGGCGGGATTCTGCATGAATCAGTCTGGCGTTCAATGCGTGAGACTGATGTCTCGGGTACCCACATAGAGCACAGTGAAGACATATTCCACCTTTCTCAAACTTCCTTTGTTCTCTTCCAGCACATTGGTCTCGTGCCGACCCAGCCCAATAGAAGTGCCATAGCAAATGGAGAAGGAGAAGCCGAATGCGATGAGCTGCTATCCGTGAGCCAATGTCGTTGACTCTGGCTACTTTGATCTTTCACAATGACCTACCCAGGCGAGGATAATGGCGTAATCATCATTGCTGATTCTCTTGACAATCCCAAACCGCGATATCAGTCTCAGCACGACAAAGGCCGTTGATAGGCAGAGCATGATGATGGTGACGGTCAGCACCTCGGAGGCGCGACTCTGCTTATCGAGCATCTCCCTTTCTGCCATGTCCGCCATCTGGACGATTCTGCTCCTCCTCTTCTCACCACCTCACCGATAGTAGACTTGGTTGGGCCCGTGTTTGGCGGGACGATCCATCTCCCTTATGCACATTTGAGCACAGGGTTGCCCGGTCCTTCATTGACTGTAGTGAAGCAGGATGGTGGCGAGGATAGCGAGGTCGGACAATCTGTCGATGAGCAGTTCTACCAATATCGAGAAAGTGTTGAAGAAATGGTGAAGCGGTCTCGGCGGTCACCCATGATCGACAATCAGATCTCCTTCTCAGCGAATCAAGAAAAGACAAGCCCTAAGAGATTAGACAAAATGATCGATGGCCTGCAATACCCGCGCTATCGGATGTTTCCCTCCCCCACCTACTCAATCTGCGATTGCGTATGTGATTGTTGATTGGGTTTTCCGTGGAGAACAGCGTCATGAGAAGTATGTTTCGGTCTCAACAGCACCAAGCCTAATATGACTTTGGTCTTTCCCACAAAGCGGCGTTGGTACAGTGGCGTCGGTGGTCGTGTGCTCGAGTCAAGTGTGGGGCTAAGGAGATCTAAGTTAGGGAGGCGATGCCGCTTGGAGCAGCTCTGTGGGGTTCCAGCGCGCCGGGATCCACCGGTTCGGCATTGTTCGCTCACTGTCCACTGGCATAGAGCCCTGAGGTGAGGTACCCCGCCAACCCCACAGGAGCGAAGTGGGGAGCCCTGCATGAATAGCAGTGAATCAGAATGAGAAAGTGGCGCAAATGCATGCATATATACGCGCAGTCTGCATTTCACTATCCAAACATATCATGCAATCAAGACACAACGCCCCTATCCTCCGTACCTCCAAGTCCATTGTGCCCTGCCTTCTGGCCTCCAACGCTACTCAATCGCCTCTCAGTGTCGGCGGCCGTCCAGCCCTTGCTCTTCCACGGCTTGACCCGCAATCTATACATCTCATCCACCTCCTCCAATGTCTTCCCCTGTGCCTCCAACAGGAAGAAGTAGACCGTGACACTTGCAGCACCGCAACAAGCCGCAAACACATAGCCATACCGGAAGTCGATCGCAGAGGTGATGAATGGTGTGAAGAATGCAATCAGGAAATTCCAGATCCAATTGCTGGCGGTACTCAACGCCATGCACTGCGCTCGGTAGCGTGATGGATATAGCTCCCCTGTCACGGTCCATACCATGGGTCCCCACGTGCTTGCAAATGCGGCGATAAAAAGACAGGCGAAGACAATCATGGCCGTGCCAGCTTGCGGCGTGTTCTGCGGCGTGGTTTGATCGAGAGCGAAATGCCCTACGCTGGCGAAGACAAGGAAGCACATGCACATCCAGCCGCCACCGAGGATGAGAGAGATGCGGCGACCGAAGCGCTCCACGAAGTAGAGGCCCGGGAAGGTACAGACCACGTTGACGGTCCCAAGGATGATTTGCGTTTCGAAGCTGTTGTTGAGCCCAGTTGAAACGAAGATTGTCGTCCCGTAGTAGAAGAAGAAGTTGGCACCTGTCAACTGTTGAAAAGCTTGCAAGACCACCCCAAGGATGGTGCGGTAGGCCATACGAGGGCCAGTGAAGACTTCCCACCAGTGTGGCTTACCGCCTGCTGTTTCGGCTTCCAGTGCCTCTTTCATTTCCGCGAGTTCAAGGGCAACCTTCCGGTGGTTGTCGCTCACTCCGAGCAGCTTTGTCATTGTGTGCTTGGCGGCATCAGGTCTGCCCTTGCGAAAATTGTGTTTGGGCGTTTCGGGGAAGAAGAGGATACCAACGCCGAGAACGATTGCCCACAGAAAGCCAATGCCCATTGGTATGCGCCATGAGGCTGTGTTCTGAATCCGCTCCGTGCCATAGTTGACAATGTTCGCAAAGAGGATGCCGACAGTGATGAAGAGTTGGTAGCAGCTGTAGCAACCGGCTTAGTATCAATGGCCGGCTCCGATGGGGAAGCCATGTGTCAAGACAGGACGTACCATACAATTGCACCCCTGACGTGTGTGGGCGCACTCTCGCTCTGGTACAAAGGCACCAAGATACTCAGAGCCCCTATCCCCAAACCAGCCACCCATCGTCCAACCACAATCTCGTACCATTTCGTGTTCGCCGCCATCTGGACAATGACTCCAACAGAGAATACAATGCACCATCCACTGATGGAATACTTTCTGCCGAATCTATTGGCGAAGGGGGCTGCGATCAATGCTCCCATCAAGGTTCCTATCGACAAAAGCCCCACAATCAAGCCTGACCGAACGTTGGTGAATTGATATTTGGGTGGTCCGCTCGGGTTCATGGGATCGGGCAGCAGCTCGCCAAAACGCTGGAGAAAATCGTTCATCTCGAGGAAGCCAGAGATCTGGCCGGTGTCGTAGCCGAAGATCAGACCGCCCATCGAAACCAAGATGCCCATCACGAAGGTGCGCCATGTTGCAAGAGGGTAGGGGGAGTCGTCGAATTGGCTGTAGGACGGCTTGCGATGGTCAGGAGCAGGGGCGATCGTCTGTCCTTCTGATCTTTCTTTTGCATCTCCTGAAGATGCGGACGTAGAGGAAGGAGGGGATTTTTTCCCGAACAGGTTCATGGTGATGATCTACCCAAGGTGGAGGTCTTTCGAGGCCTAGGATGGCTTTGTCCTGTCAGTGTCTGCACCGTCGGGTTTTCGCGCTCAGTTCAAATGTTGTAGAAAGCAAGATTCATGCAATAGCGTCGCGCTGGAGCGTCGGCGACTTTCAATCGAAAGAATTGGAGGCTGCTGGGGCGTTGGCTAAGCCCAGGACAGGCGAACGTTTTCAGTCGGAGGTGGTATATTCGCCATACCAATGAACAACAATGCCCGGATTAAATAATATATCTCTCATCCTGAATAATCGCTCCAAGAAGTGGAGTTCAGCCTCCGCACATCCCGTTTCCCCAGATGCCAATAGAGTATGTCATTTCCCCAGACCTCGCCTGCCTCCCGTGTGATCCTATTGGCAGGTGCAGTTTCCGCGTGGCGAAATGACGCAGGCCAAGGGCGAGCTGGTCGGGACAGCGACTTGGCTGGAGTGGCAACCAGATTTCGATGGAAGGACGGGTCTGACGGCATCAGCAGACCTCTCTGAGCAGTGTCGGTGACTCGGTGTAGATGAGATGTACTTGAGGACTTCCTCGGAAAATAGTGATATTGCGAGGCGGCATAATCGGATTTCTGGGATCGGGGGAAAGTGCCTGCGCAAATTTACCCCTGAGAATTCTTACCATGATAAAACACTCGCTAGTAAGACAGTCTCCTGGGTGTCAAGCTCGCTATCCGATGATCAGACTCTACCGGTATGCGTATGGTTAATCTGCTCTGGCTACTATCATACCTTCGGACTTGTAGTAGCTGAATGTCCCACCTCATCATTTGCTGGGTTCCATCAGTCGATCGTGCGTTATGCGTTACTCTCTTGCGTTCAATTTCCATGAGCCTTGAAGGTCGTTACTCCGCCCATTGGCATGTCTCTCAGGTATTGAAATGTCGTGAACATGGGAGCGAAGGGAACGTCTCTAGCAGGTTGTCAAAGTAAGTGTGATAAGCAGCTCTCCAGTGCCTGCTGCATCGTCAGCTTTGCGAAATTCTTTATCATACTTATACGTACATATTGATTGACTGTTGCTACTTTGAGACCTATATACATTGGGCATCGGTATGGTCGCCTCATCAAATAATCGATCTGTGATCTCTTGAAATCGTCTTTGTCCCATTGGGTCAAACAATCCTACTCATTGGTTGTGAGTGATATATGCCATTTCCTTTGAGTGTCGGCAGTACCAGCAGTTTACCTAAGACCCCTGATGTCCAAACAATGGCAGCTTTGCGAAAACCAATTATCGTTTGGTTCGTTTTTCAACAGATCGGAAAGGATCAGTATGCTTCTGTAACTTATCAACTACCTTCTTGGGCTTTCTGCAGCTGTTTCCACTATTCAATAAATCCTTTTCTCAGGTCGCACGGCACCTCAGGCTCGGGATTTGATCCCCGCAGCAAGTTTCGCGGGGCATTCTGCCGTTTCCTCTTGCCGTCCATAATAATGTCGCCTAGAACCATCAGCAACCACGATGATGCACCACTTATATCGCTCCTTCTCAGGTAAGATGCATGATAAGTAGTAAGAATATGGCTCCACGGAATGCTGGGCGTTTTGCTCAACAACAGCCACGGCAGTGTCCTCATCTTTGTCCCCATATTTGACAAGTATTCCAGGGCTGTCTCTAGGTTAAGATGGCGTATGAACGTATGCATATAGGTATTGTAGGCGCGGGAATAGGAGGATTGGTGGCTGCTATCGGCATCAGAAGAGCGGGACACCTGGTCACTGTACTTGAACAAGCTGCAGAATTAAAGGAGGTATGTTACTCAGTGCCCCATCCCGAGCTTCCGCTGATCATTTGATGAGATTGGCGCCGGCATACAGATTCCACCAAACTCGAGTCGAATATTGAAGCGGTATGGACTGTTTGAAAAGCTCGAGGCTGTTGCGGTCCGACCTGGTGCGCTCACGTTCCGTTCCTATCGTGATGGCCAAGTGTTGCATGATCTGGAGCTGAGGCCTGCTGCCGAAAAGAAATACGGACATCCTTATCTTCTGGCACATCGCGCCGACTTCCATAAGATCTTGGCTGAGGAGGCAACACGGCTTGGGGTTCAACTTATCCTCGGGTGCACCGTCACGGCAATTGACTTCGGCCTCAGGAGGGTACATATCCAAGGCGCCTCGCCCTTTGTTGCAGATGCCTTTATTGGTGCTGATGGTCTCAAGTCGTTTTGTCGAGGCGCCTTGCTTGGACACGCAAGCCCACCGAAGCCCACTGGTGATTTGGCCTACCGGATCGTTGTCAGCATCAAGGACATCCAGAAACATCGAGAGCTACAGGATCTGGTGGAAAGGCCAGTTCTCAACTACTGGTTGGGCCCGTCCGCTCATGTTGTTTCCTACCTTGTTCAAGGAGGCAAGGCCCTGAATGTTGTCCTGCTTTGCCCGGATACACTGCATGAGATGGTGATGACGGAAAAGGCCAATCTTGAGGAGATGAGGAGCTTCTTTGAGCACTGGGAACCTAGGCTGAGACTTCTCCTGGACCAGGTGCAGGAGACCACCAAGTGGAAGCTCACCGATAGCGAAGAATTGCGGGAATGGAGGGATCCAAGTGGCAGGTTTGCTCTTCTTGGAGATGCATGTCACGCGACTCTGCCATACCTGTAGGCTGCATCATCCTTGGAACCCAACTCAAATCACTGACATCATGCTAGGGCGCAAGGCGCCGCACAGGCTGTCGAGGACGGCGCTGTACTGGGAGAATTATTTGGACGAATCGAGAGGAAGTCTCAGATCCCGTATGCCTTGTCGTATTATGAAGAGCTTCGCAAAAACCGGACGACTCGCATCGTTCAAGAAAGCGCCACTCTGCGGAATATTTTCCACATGGAAGACGGTGAAAGGCAAAGGGAGAGAGATCGCCAGCTGCTCGAAGACGAGCCATTCGAGGGATTCCCCCACCGGTGGGCTGATCCTCACTTTCAACAGTGGCTGTTTGGATACGATGCATTTGAGGAGGTCGAGAAGGTGTGGCCAGGACGTAAGTCATTGAGTGTCAACTCTTCCCAGATCGATATCACTAACGATCCTTGCAACAAAGCAATATGTGAACGTTGTTAATGGATTACGGAGCGATTAGCATAGACAGTTGCGTTTTTCTAGCATTTGAATTTGAGACCCGATCTTTGTGATCTCCCTTCACTAGTTGATGAATCGCTGGTACATTTCGAAATCTACCCCTATCTTTCTGGTGAAGTTAATGTATCTGGCCCTCTCTTGACTTGCAAACATCTGAGAAACTCTGCGAAGCCTCTCCTTCGCTCTGACAGCATTGCTCAGCGGCAGAGTTCGAGAACGACATGTAACTGTCGTCTCTCAAGCATGAGTGTTAAAGTAATTCAGAAAGGAGCCCTGAGCCCCTTATTCAGGGGCTAGAACTAACCCAAATGTAACGCCGGAGTTTGGCCGAAAGATATCGATCAAGTACGTCAGAAGGTTTCATCAGACAAAGCCAATGGACTCCCCAAGAGTTATGTCTCCTCCAATGCTCCATCTTTACGCGCTATTCACTCTGAAATAGAGGAGAACCCCTGGAGAATATACAAGGATGTCGTGAAAAAGCCGCCTCGGATACGTATTCGGCCCTCCATTCCTCCCGAGATAATCCCCCTCCAAGAGAAATGGCTACGCGAAACCGTCTCTTTCGCCCTCTGCTGTATGCTTCTGCAGCCGCGACTGCCGGCGGTACTGCACTCTATATCTCGTATCGCCCACGGAATCTCCCTGGCTCCGAACCTGCCCTTGTTCCCCCACCCAAGTATGGCGAAGATGGCCACATCGATCCCCCACGCTTCCCCCTTGTGAAAACCCGGGAGGAACAGATCGCGGACTTGAAGCGCAGTGCGGGCACCCAGAGCATAAACGGCCAGAAGAGCAAGGGCGTACTGGAATCGATGCTTGGTGGCGCCAAGGGTAACTCGCAGGTACAAATTGAGGAAGAGGACGGAGGGGATGAAGAACCCTACGACCTCCTGGTCATTGGAGGAGGGGCAACCGGCTCGGGGATCGCGCTCGATGCCGCTACGAGGGGGTTGAAGGTGGCGATGGTCGAGAGGGATGACTTCGCCAGTGGGACGAGTAGTAAGAGCACGAAATTGGTGCATGGAGGGGTGAGGTACCTGGAGAAGGCCGTTTGGGATCTGGATTACAATCAGTATGGATTCCCTTGATCTACATGGCTACCACACCCGCCTTCAGAGGAGATCAAGCTGAGCCATGCTTCGCATCGCAGGTACAAATTGGTCCGCGAAGCCCTCCGAGAGCGTAAGTATTTCCTGGATACAGCGCCGCATCTCTCCATGTGGTTGCCCATCATGATACCTATTCAAAAGTGGTGGCAGGCCCCCTACTTCTGGGCTGGGACCAAATTCTATGATCTACTTGCTGGTTCCGAAGGGATAGAGAGTTCATACTTTCTGACAAAGACGAGAGCCATGGACGCCTTCCCAATGTTGAGGAAAGACAACCTGTTTGGGGCTTTGGTATACTATGGTACGCATCAGCCTATACAGCGGCATACGATCTGAGAGAAGTTGCTGAAGTATGTCAGATGGCGCGCACAATGACTCCCGGATGAACGTCTCGCTAGCAATGACAGCAGCGCTCTACGGCAGCACAGTAGTCAATCACATGGAAGTGACATCCCTCGAAAAAGACGCCTCGGGCAAGCTCACCGGCGCCAAAGTTCGCGACCTTATTCCCTCCCGCAACAGCTCCTCCTCCTCGTCATCGAACCGTGAATTCTCCATCAAGGCTCGTGGCATCATTAACGCCACCGGCCCCTTTACTGACGCCATTCGCAAAATGGACGAACCCAACGCCTCCGAAATCGTCGCCCCCTCCTCAGGCGTCCACGTCATCCTCCCCGGCTACTACTCCCCTACGAAAATGGGCCTCATCGACCCCTCCACCTCCGATGGCCGCGTCATCTTCTTCCTCCCCTGGCAGGGCAACACCATCGCGGGCACCACCGACGCCCCCACCACCATTACCCAGAATCCCATCGCAGGCGAAGAAGAAATCAACTGGATCCTCTCCGAAATCCGCGGCTACCTGGCCCCGGACATCAACGTCCGCCGCGGCGATGTGTTGGCAGCCTGGTCCGGCATCCGCCCGCTCGTCAAAGACCCCAACTCCAAAAACACCGAGTCCCTGGTCCGGAATCACCTGATCACCGCATCCCCCTCGGGCCTCCTCACCTGCGCAGGCGGGAAATGGACGACCTACCGACAAATGGCCGAAGAAACCGTCGACGACGCCATCACGCGCTTCTCCCTCTCCCCCCGGCCCCTCACCCGCACCCCCCGCGTGTCGGGAACCGAGATGGCCGAAGACGAAAGCAGCCTCGACGGTACCTGCCAAACTCACACCGTCCGCCTTGTCGGCGCCCACGGGTTCTCCAAAACCTTGTTCATCAACCTGATCCAACATTTTGGCATCGAAACCGTAGTCGCCAAACACCTGTGTGAATCCTACGGCGATCGCGCCTGGACTGTTGCCGCGCTCTGCTCGCCCACAGAGAGTCGGTTCCCTGTGCGCGGGTTCAAATTATCGGGACTGTACCCCTTTGTCGACGGCGAGGTACGGTATGCAATACGGCATGAGTACGCGCAGACGGCCGTGGACGTGCTGGCCCGACGGACACGCTTGGCGTTCTTGAACGCGCAGGCGGCGTTGGAGGCGTTGCCCCGTGTCATAGACCTCATGGGCGAGGAGTTGCATTGGGGCAAAGAGAGGAGGGATCGTGAATGGAGGGACACGGTCACATTCCTGGGGAGTATGGGGTTGGCGAAGAGCAAGCTCGATGTGACGAGGAGGGACGTGGAGACAGGGAGGGCGGGCGAATATGATGAGCATGAGAGGAAGTTGTACAGTCGGCATGGTGAGTGAATCTCATTTCCCTTCTCCCAATCGGGCGGGCGCGTGCCATATCTATGGAGTTGGGCGGGCGGGTAGCTTGTTGCAGCTAGGTATGGAACCGAGAAGTTGGTTGGTGTTGGTTGGTAGGTAGGTATATGGACGCAGTCATCGGTGCAGAGGAGATCCCAAAGCCCGTACCAAGAAACCCGCGAAGCCATTTCATCGCTAACACACCACCGATTTGCTCCAGACCGTCCCGCCGACGTGATCGAGAGCGATTCCACCTTCCTCACCGGCCAGAACCCCACCATCGGCGCCGACTCCCCCGTCAACAAATGAAAAACACCCAACGTAACGTCCCGTCTTCAAGATCCAGGCTGGGCTGCGATAGGTTGGGATGGGATTATGGGAGGGGATTATGGGATATGGGTTGGGGGGTGGAGTATAAATGATTCGGACGGGGGATGGATGGATGGATGGCCGGATGGACGGATAACTTGGATTATTCTTCTCTGATGAACCGCCGTTTTCGGTGGTGTGTTGATAGATGGATGTGTATGTGTGTGTGTGTGTGAGCACGCTCACGGCGGTGGGTGGGAGGGAGGAAGGGAGTGAGGTAGGGAGAGAGGGAGGGCGTGAGGGAGAGAGGGCGTGAGGGAGAAAGGGAGGGAGGATTTTCGCTGTACATATAAACCCATACCCATCACTGTGCATACCCTACTCTACTCTACTCCACTCCACTCCAATCCATTAGCGTGCGAGTGTAGGAGCCGTTGTCCTTGTAGGGGAGACGCTGAGGTATGGAGACGGGTACATCGAATCGATAGTGTCCACGCAGAAAGCTCTAGAGAGTGATTCAACAATGTCGCAGAGACCATGGATGGGGGGGGGGAGCAACTGCCTGACCACAAACCGTAGATCTCCCATTTCGTCAGTGAACGGATGCAATGCTTTTGCCTCGTGCAAGATATGTCCTATGATATATACATACATACAAAGGGGCTCCGATGGTCGATTGATTGCTCCCTCACTCCCCCCACGCTGCCTCCTCTTTCAAAGAAAGAAAATCGACCAGTCTCCCATTCTCGATTTTCTTCTTTTATGCTGGCTCCCATCCATCACCGCCCCCTCGTGTCTCCAAGTCTCCTCGGTATCAAGCTCTTTCACCACCAATCCCCCTGCGCCTTCATGGCCGCGGCCACCTTGCTGAAGCCCGCGATGTTGCTCCCAGCCACCAAGCTGGGGAATTCTCCCTCGGCGGGCTCGACATACTCCTTGGCCGTCTCCAAGCCATTCTTGAAACAGCTTTCCATGATGCCCTTGAGCTTGGTGTCGACCTCCTCGCTCGTCCAGGAGATGCGCGAGGAGTTCTGGGCCATTTCGAGGCCGGAGACGGCGACGCCACCGGCGTTGGCGGCTTTGCCTACATGAGTGGATCATGAATTAGCTATTGAATACAATGATCTGGATGAGGTGAAAGGGAGCATGTGGGCTTACCTGGCCCGTACCAAATCGCCTGTCCCTTCTTCTCCTTCCGATTGGCCTCGAAGACACCAATCGCCTCCTGCGAACATCCCATATTGCTTCCCTCAGCCACGAACTTCGCTCCCGCCTCGACCAGCGCGTTGGCCTCATCACCGCTGACTTCATTCTGCGTAGCGCAGGGAAGGGCCACGTCAACCTTGTCGCATTTCGTCCACGGCCGGGCACCTTCTTCGTACTTAAACTTGCTCTTGTATTGATCAGAGGTGGTCAGTTCGGTGAGTTGCTTGCGCTTGACTTTCAGGTCGGCAATGTATGAGACCTCGTCGGGAGTGATGCCCTTGTCGGAGGTGGAGATGATGGCGCCCTTGCTGTCGGAGAGGGAGACGATGATGGCGCCGAGCTCGATGGCTTTGAGGGCGGCGTATTGGGCGACGTTGCCGGAGCCGGAGATGGCGACGCGTTTGCCGCTGAAGGTTTCTTTGCCGCCTGAGGCGTATTGGATCATGTGTTGGACGTACTGAATGTCTCTTTGTCAGTCTGCCATGGCCAAGTAAAAACACAAATCTCTTGAGATCGAAGGATTGTCGTTTTGACGTACGTAGACAAGCCCGTAGCCAGTAGCCTCCGGTCTGATTAGACTACCACCCCATGTTCCCCCTTTTCCGGTCAAGCAGCCCTCCCATAGATTCTTCTGCTTCTTGTAGGCACCAAACATCCAACCGATCTCGCGTGGGGAAACCCCAATATCACCAGCCGGAACATCTGTGTTTGCACCAATGTGATGGCTCAGCTCGCCCATGAAGGCAACACAAAACTTTCGGATCTCATTATCGGATTTGCCTTTGGGGTCAAAGTCGGCTCCTCCCTTGCCACCTCCCATGTTCACTAAGGATGACGAAGATAGTCAGTCTTCACCGTACCCTGGACTCTTGGGGAGTGGACGGAAATTGGTTTGTGATGAGCGGCGTACGTACATCCGGTCAAGGCATTCTTGAATATCTGCTCAAAGCCCAGAAATTTCAGGATACTGAGATTGACCGTTGGGTGGAAGCGTAAGCCGCCCTTGTATGGACCCAGAGCTGAGTTGAACTGTACACGGTAACCCCGATTGACCTGGACTTCATTCTTGTCGTCCTCCCACACTACACGGAACTGGATGACTCGTTCGGGGACGGCGCATATTTTGAGGGCGGTCTTGTATTCAGGGTTCTTTTTGAAGAGGGAGGAGCTTTCGAGGGTGGAGGTAAGTTCTGGTGGGGGTATTCGAGTCAGCACAGGTAGACGGAGGGAGAATGAGGGCGTTAAGAGATTGCTGGGGAGCCAGCTCGGGCAGAGGGTAATAGTGAAGCTTGGATAGTGACCTTTGTATGCCTGCTCAAACTCGGGCTCTGATGGAAGGTTCGACATGGCCGCAGGGAGAGAGATGGAGTAGCAGGTATGGGAATGGTTGGAGAGAGTCTTGGTTTGAATGGATGCAGTGGAAACGGCGACTTAATGCTTCAAGATGGGGTCACGCGAGTTCAAAAATGGAAGGAAGTAAGAGCAGCGAGGCGGTTTCCTCTTGTATTCTCAAATTTTTTACCAGAAATCACGTAACAGTCGTCGCTGTATGTAGAGTTGCTTGCTTCTAGCGTCAGGCAGCTTGATGGCCGTCTTTACTCTATTCTCCGATTGCGGCTGCTGCTCTTCACCCTGTCCACCCCAGAGTCCCAGACCCAAGGACTCGGGTCCCGGCCAAGATCATGACGGGTATGGGGAAAGTGTGACGGTCTAAGGCCCTGGATGGGCCGGAAACTTCTGACCGCCATAAGTTAGCGAGCGGGCACAGATGTGTGGCAACTGGCAGCCTGGCAGGGTCTCTGTTTTCATGGGGGTAATCCGTAAACAGATTTGGTGTGAGATACTGGTTGTGGTAGGGCTGTGATGGCGGTACAGCTTATCGGACTTCACCTATTGGTCGACCCCACGCTTTGAAAAAGTTCCCGCGGCGCTGGGTGCGGCCAACGGTTAATCTTCGGGCTTTTGGTAAAGAGTGAAAAAGCGAAAAAGTGAGCGTAAAGGTTTCATGATTGAATTACCATCTCACTCTCTCATCCATTGCAGCTTGTCCGGCTTCGGTCAGAACTGTCACCCGTAGCCTCGTCCGCAATGTCGCTTCAAAGACAATCTGTAGGGTCCCAATCCGTGACCAAGTGCTCATCCAGTCCATCCATTACTTCCATGTCCTCCTCACTGATCTCAAATCCATTCACTTGACCATTCTCCACCACCCGAGTAGGCTTCACGCTTTTGGGTAGGACAACATAGTCATGCTGCAGGCCCCATCTCAGCATCAGCTGCGCTGGCGAACATTCGTACTTCTTTGCCACCTCTGTGACCGTTCTGTCCTTTAATTTGTAACCTGATGAAGAGTCAGCTCTGATCATAAGCGTCATCTATCCTACCAGTGCTCTGAGACTGGAATCACCTTGCAGCGGGAAAGGGAAAGACAGAGGGAAATCGCTTCAGGCTTCAAGAACCGGAAAGCCCGGAGACTTCATACAAGACTTACCCCTGGATAGCGGGCCCCACGCTTGTACTACAACCCCTTTTTGCTGGCAGAAGAGAGCAAGTGATCTTTGCGTGTTGAATGGATGGACTTCGATCTGGTTGATTGCCGGTACAATCCTTAAGTTATCTTCTAGCAGCTGTTCCATCTTTGATGCAAGTCAATGTCAATCCCACACGCTCAAATGTCACGAGATCAACACGAACACGGAATCATCTGGCGCATCTGGTTCAGTCGTTCGAGAAGGGGTGACACCAGCACTCACATGCTTGACCCCAAAATTACTCACTCCCCCAGCTCTCACCTTCCCTTCCAAAATCGCATCCTCCACCGCCCTCCAGCACTCTCTCCTTTTCTCCTTTCCCCCATACGGACTATGCAACAGATATAGGTCCACATATCCCAACCCGCACTTCTCTATCGATTGCTCAATGGCCTCTCTCGCCCCGTTATACGACGAGTTCTCCTTCAATTTGGTTGTGAAAAAAATCTCCTCCCGCTTTACTTCTGGGTGTCGCCCCAGCCAGGAGAGGATGGCTCGGCCACTTTCCGCTTCGTTGTAGTACATTGCTGCTGAATCGACCCTATGCAGAAAATCAGCTGGCTTGAGGTACGCCTTGGGTCTCGGCGTTTGAAGCCGCAGGGACGCACGCGCGATAGCCGGCCTAAGACGATGTCAGCAGCATCGTCAAACGGGGTAGAACCTCAGAACGATGTCAGCACTCGTACATCAAGGGCGGTGTGAACAGCTTGGTCGATGGTGGCTTGACCGCTGACCATGTAGACGCCAAGTTGGATGCGAGGCATTTGGATGCCATTGTTGAGCTTTGTAGTGGCAATTCAATCGTGAGCGTCAGCAAAGGCACGGAAAACGATCAGCAAAAATTCAAATATATATGTCATGCTCATTGAGACCAGAGATTCCAAGACACTAAGAGTTCTAAAGTACCTGAACTGTGGAAGCCAGCGAGAAGTCGTCTTTCCCTGCCATATCGCCGATAGTTCTGTGAAGCTGGAGGTATATACAATGATGCAATCTCAGGAGGACATCTCAGCAAAGAAATGAATGAATGGTCAATCTCCCTCGTTAATGATTATCATAGTCCGTGACGGCGCAAACGGTTTTCTTCGGCCGCAAATGACGTCTGCCAGACACCTAACTTTTACTCGGACACAAATCCGCAGTTCTGCGTGCACACAGTGGAATGGGCCATACAACTACTCGAAAGACAGTGAAGAACAAAAATACAAAAAGGAATAATGACACAATTTTTGAGAAAGAAGAAAGAGAGAAACACCCCCCTCGGCGACAGAGTTCACGAATCCTCAAACGCCGACCATAGACTCCTGTGCACGTTCGACGTGGCCTTGTTGCCATTGTCTAAAATCCAGCATTTCGATGGAGCATCGAACAATTTCGCATGTATACTCAATCCACCCCTCTCTCTCTCTCACTCGCTCTTGCAACAGCATATCATTGAACGTTCACAACGGCCCACTCTTAACTCAATCTTGCCACGAGAGGAGGTCTATGTGTGTAGATATATCTAAAAGACTTGCATAAGTGCCGCCGTCATCAACTACATCCATCCATTCCATTCTTCCATCGAAATGGCGTGGCGAATTCCCCGGAACCAACCGCAGCCAAAGCTTTGGGTCGCTCTCACGCCCCTCTCATCCTCGCTTCTCATGCATAGTATGACGATGATGATGATGATGATGGTCCCGCTATTCCCGCCGACGCTGCGCGACGCCGAGGTGTCTCAGCGTCATAGATTTGTATGATATTTGTACACACGCACGAGCACAAGGTGTGATTATTGGCTTGCAATGCATGCATGCGCTATCGTCTACTGTCTACCATCCTTTGTTCCCTGACTTGAAGTCCTCGAAAAACTTTGTCGGGCCTCTCGAGATGAAGGATTCATTACATATTCGGAAAGTGGCAACACCAAGAAAAGCATGGGATCCAACGTTCAGACTCGCTGGTGGTCGATCCTTGGATTCCATTTGAATTAGTTGCGTGAATGAATGCTTTTCTTGCATGGAGGATTAAGTCGTCGTCGAGGCAGGTATCTACCACCAAAGTGTCCCAGCCAGAGAATATTAAGAGTTTGTTATCATCTAACAGCATAAACCTTCCCCATGGCGGCCAGGAGAGTGAAAGCGCGGATTTTACTTGCTGCGGTTCGAGCATCAAATCATATTCCTTTCGTTCAATAATAACGGCATTACGGGGACGCATTGCTACTTCAAGGGGGGGGGGGCATGAGAAGCTCTCTCTTTCTCTCGACCGCTCGAATCGAGCAGAGAGGGAGAGAGGGGGATCCCATGGCGATACAAACACATTCCATTTGAAGCTCTCTCGTGCTCTCTCTCGTGCTCTCTCTCGTGCTCTCTCTCGTGCTCTCTCTCGTGCTCTCTCTCGTGTTTGCCACACTGGCCGGTTATATCACCGCGTCAAAGATGATTGATAACGAAGTACGATAAGATGTCACTGTGACTTCTTATTTCTTTCTCCCCGCCCCCTTCCACCCACACACCTACACACGCACACACACGCACAATAAGATTTGCCACCCAAAATATCGAGAAACAAGAAACAAAACAACAACGGTTGATAAATACATCATAGCAAGACTTATACCCGATCCCCCGTCTTCACCATTCCTTACCCGAGTAGTAAGTACCTAGGATAATACAGTGTAATAATCTGCAGCGCATGTACGCGCCACCGCGTTCCTATTCCTGGCCCGTGCGGTGGCCCGCAATTGTTTCCATTCTATCATAGGTACTCTAAAGGGAGGCGCAGGATGGATGTGACGTTGCCGGCCGGGAAACGGGATATTTCCCTTCTTCGCCCGGGGGGCGTTTCAATTATAATGATAAACAACTTTGCTTTGGAAACAAAAGAAGGGGGAAGGCCGATAATAAATGATGATTATGTGATGGGCATTCCCTTTGTCTACTTCCACGTACGTACGTACGTAGAGGAAGTATCTCACCTTGAGCTTTGCATGGACTCTGGGGATGAGATGAGATGAGAAGAGAGGGCCTTCCCATCCGTGTCGCGCGACTGTTTTTCGAACGGGTTTTGTGCACAACAGTTGATGGCTGACCACAGGCTGAGTATATAAATCAGGTGTGCGCTCAACGGCCTCCGGGTTTCTCGTTTCAAACAGCGAGCCGCCCGTCTCTTAGATCTGGGACGGGAAGATCTCCCTTGGAGAATTATCCACGATGTGTGTGAGAGCGGCGACGACGGGACTGGATCATGGTTTAGTGTGGTGTTTCGAATCGGTACAGCTCAGCCGCTCCATTTCACGATGTTGTCTCTTTTCGTCACATAGGGAGATGTCATGCCGCGCTTCGATCCTGTTCATATTTCCCCCCCCTGATTCTGCGCCATAAATACTCCGTCTTTTCATTCTCAAGAGGCCTACATTTGGACCTATTGCATAGCCATCAGCGATGCACCACTCCACCTTCACCCTCATCATCTCCCTTCTCGCAACCCATACTCTTTCCTTCCCCCACCCGAGCGCTCAGCCGAATCCACAAGCGCAAGTGCCATGTGTACCTCAATGGAACATTCCAGGTGTGGCGGACACAGGCGCATCATGGCAGAGTATCCCCCTGGCAGCGGGACAAAAGTACTGCGATGGCAGCGAGGGGAGCGGTGGCAATGAGAATAGTGCAAATACTGGCACTGGCACTGGCACTGGCACTGGCACTGGCACTGGCACTGGCACTGGCACTGGCACTGGCACTGGCACTGGCACTGGCACTGGCACTGGCACTGGCACTGGCACTGGCACTGGCACTGGCACTGGCACTGGCACTGGCACTGGCACTGGCACTGGCACTGGCGCGGGCACTGGCACTGGCACTGGCACAGGCAAAGGCACGGGCACTGGAGCGGCTCCCTCAGGCTCAGGGGACGCGAGTGCAGGCGGCAATGAGGACACCACTGATTGCGATGACGAGAGTGGTGAAGATACCATGAATGATGCGAACACAGGCTGTAAGTCTTCCATTGCCAACGAGCAGCTCTTTGGTATCCAAGAAAGATGCTAATGTAATCTGCTCCCACAGCCTGAGCATGCCGTTTGATCTGGGGGCGAGTAAAGCGTTGGCTGAGGTGGTAATGGCTGTTGGAGGGCAACTCTGGCATCGTACAGGAGGGCGGCTATGGGTCAGCATATTGTCTGCAGTTTAAGACGTTACTTTCTTCGTGCGTTGGTCTTTTGAGGCGATCGAACGCACGCCCGCAACAGTTCATTGGTGGGATGATATGACCGCGATGTCGCGCTGGATGCTTATCGTCACTGTAACAATCCTGCCTGCAAGAACCATTGAAATCTGGTTTCACTGACCAGCGCGTTCCATGTGTAATGATATCTTGTTTTAAAACAACAAATCAGGCGCCCTTGTGCATTAGAGCATGCATCCCAAGACGCAAAACGGCTGTTGGGCAGCGGTATAAATTCTCCCTCCTCTAGCATGGGCTTTGGATGCTAGCCCCTGAGATACGAAATCGTTATTTGTAGTGTGGAGGAGACCCAGCCGGCTCTTTCAAGAAGTCCGACGCCAGTCATGAGATCGCGGTAGTCTAGGCGTGATGCCCGACACAAGTCGAGGGCGGCATATCGGCCCTGTAAGTAGATCGGGGCTGAGCGGTCGAGTAAGGAGTCAGGATCCGAGAGTGACGAATGTCAGGCAAGGGCACGGAGCGGCGGCATGAAATGTTTCGAGAGAAGGATGTGCACTTTCAAAAACAGATCTCGCATCGGCAAGGTGAATGAGAGACGTCCAGAATCTGCTAGGCCTGGATAACTCGAGGTATTCGTCTAGCTATTCCCTCGCTACGCTCGTACACTTGTCCGGTAACCATGCCTGATCATTAGCGACATTTTGTCGAACATACGAGGATCATTTGTCTTCCATTGCACCTTTCTTCAGCGTAGTGTGAGACATGGAGGCTTGTGAGGTAGCAATGGGGCGGAAAAGACGAGCTGGCCGGACTTTCCCAAAGGGTCATCATCAGATGCTTGATGGGTTAATGGCCATGAGCAAGCTGCAAGGGAATCACGGTTCGTTTGTATTAGTGGGCGGCCGCATAGTCGGCAGGGTGGATGATAACCAAGACGGTCTCATGCTCCCATGCACGTAGCCATGTCGCAGGGAGTGAAGTTCATGCTCGAACCCGGAAGAACAAGGTACATGGCTGTTCGCATGGTCAGGCTTCAAGCATGGGCTGTACATGGTGTAGCGAGACAATCAAGCTCAAAATACATGGATGCCTTGTGGAATAGACGATGGTATTGGTCCGAGGAGGAGAAAGATCCCTGTCTACGGGCATTCGACGACAGACAGATGCATTTTCATCTGGATTGAGTATGGTGAGTCTGGGTGAGAAACCATGAAGATTGTTTCTCGTTTACGTGCGTAAGGACTCCAGGATTGGTCAAAGGATGCTGGATGTATGTCTGACAGCCGTTGACTGAGCTGGATGTCCTCGTGTGCCTAATTCGCCATGGCCATGTGTCGGTCGATGCAAGCCATGCGCTTAATGAAGAAGAGGCTCGATCGAGTAATTGGGGCTCCATCACAAGGTCCTCCTCTTCCTCAGCTGAAAGCGCAGAAAGGCTGGAGGTCCAGAACAACTGGGCGCGGGCTTGGCCGTCAGTCATTGGTAATTCGGTCTCTACGTAAAGGCCGGGTGGGAAAATCAAGGATGAGGGCAGTTTATGTGGAAAGTGTATGGTGGCTGTCGGTGGATGAACCTGAGCCGTGACCCAATGGAGCAGACCCGTCCTCGCCTTTCCAGCTCGTAAAGGGAACGCCTCGTTCTTGAAGTGCAGAGGAAATTACGGGCATGCCCGATGAAGGTAGCGATGCGTCCACAGCTTTAGCGTAATTACTGTCAGACAAAAACCGTCTGTACTTACCGTCAGGCATTTGGGCTTTACCGTCACATTGAAGCATACAAAGTGTATACTATGTATATATGGGGGCTATGGCCGAAAACTTACCCGGTAATAGGGGCTGAGGGTGGAATTAAGAAAGTTATAGTGAGGCACCCGAGGTTGGACTTATTCCCGCCGAATTTTTGGTGGTCACGATAACCCTCTTAATGACCCGCGGGACATTAAAGGTTGAACATGACTAAGCATAACAGCATACTATGTATAGAAACCTTACCAGTTTACGCGGTAAGATGAAAATTTGGCCAGACAATGTAATTACAGTCAGACACGACGTCTTACGGTAAACCTTGCATCGCTACCGCCAATGAAATTGATTCCTGCCCGGCTTGCCACGCGACAGGCGGCAGAAGCCTAAGTCTACTCTTAACCAACCCAACGGCTTTTGCTGATGAATGCGGCCGTATGCCTTTATCGGGCTATCGGCAGCTTATTTGATAAACCAGTAATTCAATATTAAAGATGGCTTTTGCGAACTGCAAGTCGCAAAGTTGCGACTCGGCATCTGCCGCTGAAGGAATCCGGATTCCGTGGGAGATTCGTCTAGACGACTCGGCAGATGACCGATGAGCGTCACGAAGGGGCGATGGAGGTACAATGTACGGGAATACATTGAACAATGTACATTGTCCACTGAACCAGCAGTGTAAAGATATTATTATTCCGTACAATTCAACAATTCAACCGTGCAAAATGATGACGGGAAAGAAATGAAACCTCTGCAGCGCATCCAGAGTCTTTGATTCAAGACTGCTGATACAAAATTAGCAAAAGTTCCAGGTTCCAGACTCCCCAATCGCCCTACAGGAATGACTTCTTCTACAAGGATCTTCATGCCGGAACCCTGCAGTGTGCACATCATTTTGCATGAGGAGAGCGCAAAGTTCACGTGTCTGCTGGTCCAAACGTATGCCAATCTGCTGCATCTAAAATGTTTAATCCTTGCTGTGGATCCACAATCCTTTACGAAAGAGAGAAACCTGCACCGGGGTCTATTCCAAATACCTTGGACTGCGTCATTTATGCTTGGTAACTTAGGCTCATCAAGCGTCAAGCAGTGTGCATTTACCATTTTAAGGAAGCAAGCCTGGGTATGGCAAAGATGAGCTAGGATTCGATGGTATAGGCGTTCGACCGGCAGCCAATCAAGCATCTTGAACTAATAGTGAGCTTGGCATTCACGGCTGTTTCGATGCTGGATTGCTGGTTCATGTACTCGCTACTGCTGCACAACATCAGCGCTCCCCTTCATCCATTTCTCCATGGATGCAAAAGCCTCACGGTCCGTACGGAGATAATCATTAACAATCATACATGTTATATAATGGATATCATCATAATGATGATGAATACGACCATTGGACAGTTCGGTTCATCTCCCCCGTTGTGCTATCTTGCATTGATATTAACTTGACTCTTTTCCTCCCTTACATTGTCAATGCTGTCCGCCACGCCCTCATTTTGCTCCTTATCCTCACTCTCACCACCACATGTCTCATCCATCAACCTCTTCCACGAGTCGATGATAATCAATGCTGTCAGGTATAATGCTCATGGACTACTCCACCAATCAATACGTCAGCGACCCCATGCAACACCATCAATCCTCCAATCGACCACAGCCACAATCCTCAGCATCCCAGCATTCCCCTTTCAACAACCCTCAAGACCAATTGCAGAATCAGCAACCAGCTCAACCTCACCATCACACCTTTCCGAACTTCAACCCTCCCACCTCCTCCTCCTCCTCCTCTGCCGAGCAAGTGACCCGATCCAACCATGACACCTTCGCCCACCTCACCAATTCCGCCTCTGCCGCTCCTCCTTTCCAGTCCGCGAATGCCACAATCACAGATCAACAGCAGCACACCCGAGCCCTCCCTGACCCCACTCCACCTCATCCCCAGCACAGCCCTCAACACCATCAAGAGCGGCAAGCGTCTGCAACACCAGCAGGGGGGACTCCACAAGTACGTTCTCTCACCCAACCCATCCATCATCCGTACCTCCTCTCCGTTCCCCCCACGTACTAACATCCCCCTTTTCCTCCTCCTACAGTTCGACATCTTCGAATGGTACCCCAAACACCAATCCTGCCAACGCTACTTCCTCCACCACGCCCAATCCTCCCCGCACGTCCAGGCCGTCGCCGCCTTCATCAACATCCACCTCCCCTTCCAAAAACGCCCCCCCACCCCGCCTCCATCCCGCTCCCCCACCGACCCCATCCCATCCTCCTCCTCCACCGCCGCCACCACTACCCCCCAGCCCACCACCCCCAGCTCCTCCATCTCCCTCCTCCCCTACCTCCGCCGCCTCGTTATTACAGGCCTCGACCTCCCCGGCGTGCTCCACGGCTTCTTCGGCGACGACTGGGCCGCGGGCGTCGGCCCCCTCCACGAGCAGGAACGGCGCAACTACCTCTTCGCCGCCAAGTCGGGCGGCTGGGCCTCGGTCAAGCGGGAGTACGACATGGGCGGTGAGGAGACGGTACCGTTCATGCGGCCGCTGCAGGGGTGCGTGGACCGCGAGATCGAGCAGGCGGAGAAGAGTTGGAGCGAGTGGCTCGCGATGGAGGATTGGATGGTGGGGCCGCGGGCGCCGGAGGGGATGAGGGAGGGTGGCGGTGGTGGTGGTGGTGGGGGAGGAGAAGGGCACGGGAGGGGCGGGGGGTTAGGGGAAAGGGGGAGTAATGGTGGGCGGTAGAGGGGTGGGGGAAGGGGAGAGTATAAGAATATAGATGGTGGTTTTTGGTACAGAGCACTCTGAGCGTTTGAGCGATGAAAGGGAAAGGGGGCGGCTGTTGTACATCATCCTTTTCCTTCCAAGGAGAAAAGAGAGGGGGGCAAGGGGGAGGGGGAAAGGGGGCAGGGTGGGAAGACGGGGCGGTCACAACCATCATCGACCGCAATGTTCTGGGAGCACCTTGTATCCATACCACTCTTCTTGGATTTTTTCGCGCAAGAAAGCGAGGAAGGGGGGGGGGGTGCCATACGTCAGCATCTAAGGACATACTCATATAGATCGGGTGGTGGTGTTTGTGAGCAAATCGAGAAAATAATCGGCCTTGATTATGGTTTGGTGTACAGCACGCACATCCCATGATTTGAATCTCGCCTCTCCCAATACCTTGAACATTGCTATCTGCTATGGCGCTTTCATTGGCCCCCGATGCATTCGTGAAAGAGAGGGCGTCATACATCTGGTTGGTGAGAATACTTGAAAGCATCTCTGAGACATTCCCGTTCAGTTTGATGCAGGTAAAGAAACGAGCACAATTCGCAGAAGGGCCACGAGTGATGTCCAGAGCTCATGAAGTATGAAGTATTATATACAGATGTGCAGCCACCGAAACAATGGAGTTCGCACGCCACGCCAGGAGATCATTAGCCAGGCAAGATAGTTGGTCAGCGCCTTGAAGAGGCATGCTCATGAATCGCTATTGTCCGCGCACGTAAAGGAGCCATTCGATGATTTTGCGTCTTTGTTGATGGCTGTGCCGGAAGCGTAAAGGCCGAGACCGCACTGTAGAGACCAGTCGAGATTAGTTCACAGTCCCGCCCATCTGGAGGAGTGAAGGATGATGATGGAATGTGAGCAGGATTGTTGGGGGGGGGTGTGCAGAAACTCACAATCGCGGCTCCGATGAGGAAAGTCGCAACATTCAGCCCCGTCAGAAACATCTTCCGTCCACTCTCTCGATACCGCCCCTTGTTCAAGAAGAGCCAGAACGCGCCACTCAACCCATACGTGAACCAACTCGCGAACAGGGCGCTGATCAGGCCCAACAGATCATTGAAGACGGGGATTGCCTCCGCAATGATCCACGCGACCGTCCACAAGACCGCCACGATGGCGACCCAGATGCCGAAGCTGCTCCAGCTGCGCTTGGCCATGCGATCCGTGCCCCTGTAGAGGCGCACGTAGATGTATTTGGCGGCAACATGGCCATTAATCACCCCCGCGATGACGATGGTGGGGATGGCGATGCCATAGGCGACTTTGCTCACCATGGTGGAGGCTGAGCCGAGAGCGGGGGATGCAACGTCCGCGCCAGCGTAGCGGTATATGACAACGGCGGCGATGATGTACATACCCGTATCGCAGCCTTGGAGGAGGAAAAGGGAGCGCGGGTATTGCGTGGGTGTGTGGAGTTCGGAGATAAAGGAGAAGAAGGCGACGTGGCCGGCGTAGGCGAAGATGATGTTTGTGACAGCCAAAAATGCAGGGGCGAGACTGCCACTCTTGGTGGCATCGACGTGGTCATCGGGTTTGGAGATGCCGACGCCGATCATGGTGATGAGGACGGAGCCGATGATGGAGATGAAGGAGACGATGGAGAGGTAGGAGACCTTGTGGAGGGTCCGTGGGAGGGAGCAGATGACGGAAACGATGAAGCCGACGACGGAGAAGACGATGGTGCAGGTGCCGTGCGCAGTGATGGTGTTCATCATAATGGAGAAGGTCAGGATATGCGAGCCCATGATGAAGACGAGGAAGAGCATCTGGGCGGTGCCGAAGATCTCACGCCCCCAAGGACCAAGCATCACCATGCCGGCGTCTGCCATGTTGTGGACATGTGGATATGCCATCTTGAATTGGCCGATCACGTAGCCGGTGTAGGTTGCGAGGATGCCGAGACCCGCGATGAGGATGACGCCGGGGACAAGGCCGATGGCGGCGAGCACCCTGGGCAGACTAAGGATTCCAAGGGAGATTGTTTCTGCAATCTATAACCATCATCAGCCGTGTGTTTTGCTACCCGGTGAGCGACTTGACTGTACCATGATCATGCCGGCTTGCCACCAATGCATTGTTCTGTATTTGACCTCTGAATTACTCTCATCACCGAAAGGGTCATTCTTGTCGGCCGAGCTGGTCGTCTTGACGGCCCCAGCCCCAGCTTTCTCGGTGTCGCTGAGACTGTTCTTCTCGTCATAGCCAGGTGGATATGTTTGACCGTTGGTGGCGCCGATGGTGCCATCGTCGGCGTAACCCCCCTGACGATAACTGCTTCCCATGATCAACTCTCGATTACTGCACGAGGCTCGGAGGTGTCGAAATTTGAAAAGAAGAAGGTGATCACACTGGGTGCGACCAAGGTGGCACTAATGTGAGGGGGCTGTAGTAAGCTTATTATGAGAGATTTTGTGGGAGGAGAGGGGTCGGAGCGAGCAAGTCGTTGCTTTACGGGCGTTGATAGGCGGATGAGGTTGAGAAAGCTACAGCGACGCCTCCTCTCATTTGATGGCCGGGTCGAGATAAGGCGAAAGTAGTAACAATGATGGTGATGAGGGGAGGAGAGGATGTTTAATGATGGTGGAAGTGAGGCTCTCGTGACATCTTACGGCGTAGGTCGCGGGCTGGCAGTTATTAATTGTACGTACGTAGTAGTGATGTACGCTGTAGCATCCATGATATTCTATAATCCAATTATTGCGAAGGCCAAAGACAACCTTCTAACGGTCACTTCTGATTCGTGCATGGGATGCAAAACCATACGTCCGGCTCGCTTGAGCTCGCAATTTAGCGTGCATTTGCGGCATGGACATTGATGAACATCCCAAATCCCTCTTGTCCGGATTTGCCATATTCCCCGCTTCAAATATTACGCATGCATTTACAAGGCAGCAGCGATATATCATCTCAAAATTGTGTATCGGATAGCTTGATGCCCCTTCCTTGGTAGCTTTACCAAGTACGCCATTCCGTAACCCTGAGCTGATAAAATAGGTCGGTCAGGCTGGTCAGCAGTGACGTGAACCTACTGCGAGACCTTTAATATCAGAATAGACTTCTGACCAGTCATACTGCCATACAGAATGGCACGCTTGGCGCCAATATCACGCAGCAGACTGTGCTTCACGTTGGATTATACAGCCAACAGCAACCTGGTAAATGTCCAAGGCAGGATCGCTGCTCTGTATGTTGTACGAGGCAGATGACACGGCTCGTACATGCACTGTGACGCCGTGGCTGTCTGTCAGACCCGTTCTGTTCCTGGATCAGCAGCCAGCACCATGATCTGCAACTTGAAACTCTGGATAACCAATCAAGCCTGGTTTCAGATGAAGAGAACGCAAATGCTGCAGCCACGCTAAGACGTGGGAAATCATGGACTTGGTACAGAACATAAAGTGTGGCCTTATCGCTTCCATCTGCCTAGGCAATTTCATGATGGGCTTTTTGAGATTGTCAGGTCAATCTGCTCGGGGCGACTTCCAATTTTCAAGCCAAAGCAGTATATCTTGTGCTTTTGACTCAACACCATATTTGGTCGAAGGAGTTCCAATTGCTATAAACGAACTGTACAAACACCACGCTGCACCCTTCTCCGCAATCCTCTTCAAGTGACATCTACTGCATTTTCACGAGGTCCGTGTAGCACGCATTCAGAATTGGCCACATCTGTGGTCTTTGATGGTCCCTTGGAGACAGCGAATGGCGACCTCTCCAGATCTCCCATCACGACCGCAAATGGTGGCGGATCTTTCTGGAAGAACCACAACGTCCTTTGATCTACCACTTTTTGCTTGATGATCAGCATATGGTCCCAAGGGTTCGTAAAGCCAGCCTCGCGAATGCCATCGATCGCATCCGGTATCGGAATATTGAGATCTTCGAGCTGGAAGTAATCCCACGCTTCCGGTATCTTCTGCCCTTCCACCACTCCAGGCTGGTTCCATTTCCCCCATGCTCCGGCTTTGGTGCTAATCTCCACAACCTTGCCGTCGATGCGCAGATACGAAAGCTTGGCTGACGAAAAATATACGTTGCCGTCTTGTTCTTGGCCGGCCATGGGGGTAGCACTGATGGCGAAGAGCACCGGCATGGGTGTGGACCAGCTGTGCATGAGGAAGTTGGCCGTAAAGAGATTCGCTCTCAAGGTTGGTGACTGTGCTACCTTTGGATTGTATCCTGACAGATTTGTCACTGGACATCCTGGCAGGAATTGGCCTACGTTGTCGGGAACTTGGACGAGGGTCTGGTTGCTTATCCTCAAGCCTGATTGCCGAGTGTTGTCGATCGAAGGTAACAAGAGGTTTGGAAAAGTATGTGGTATTGTGAAAGAAAGAGAGACCTCTATGACAGCCGCTACCAACCACGGCGACTTGAGGAGGCTGGCGTAATAGACCATTCTTGTGTCTCTCCAGTCACAAAGTCCTCAAGGAGGATATGCAAACGCAGAACGGCAAAGCGCTTGAGATGAACGCTCTTTAAACAACGTGCCCTGGTAACCTTTCATTTGACTGGTCGCGAAGCGCAAGTAGGCCCTGCTCAGTAAGTTGAGACATGTTAAGACTCCAACCATGTGCTCGGACATTAGCCTGTCTATTGCAATGACATTACTCTCGCATTTGCTTCAAAAAAGATCATTATGCAGGCTCGTCTAATAAGTGCAATTACGATCCATTGATGAGTCTTCAACAAGCCTGCCAGGCGTGCATAAGGGGGAAGCAGAAGATTCTCATGCGCTTGGCGCGCACGAGCTTTCGTCCGACTCAAGTGTAATATTTCTTGCGCCTCTTGCGATGGGTCCGTAAAAGATGCGATATTCAAGACATTGTGATGGAGCATTAATAAGTGACCTCCTCCATTGGCCACTCGTATGTCTGTGCGATACTCAGCTTCGCTACAGTCCACGTCAACTTCCCGAGGTAGACATTCACAAACCTTTCTGTGAGAACTCTTTGCACTCGATGTCTTGGCTGTCTCAATCTGGCCCCAGTCATAGGCAAGGGCGGAGTAAGATAGACCGGCCATCACCTTTTACGGACGGTGGATGTTGCACATATCCAGAGCAGAGATCATTCACTAAATATGACTTCCCCAGCGAGACTCACTCAGCAGGTCATGAAATATCACGCTCGACTTTCTGAGTAGACTGGACACGTGTTCATCCAAGGTCGGGAAATTCATCCTAGCGACGATACAATTCCAAAGTTTGCATGTCAGCCGCATTTGACTTATGCAGAGCTACAATTTGTACGACATGCTCTACGAATAGGGACGGGATCTTTCCAGCTTCTTCAGCAATTATGCTGGCTTGTAGGCTGGCATCCGCGGCCCCTCTTTCGAGTGCTTCATTCTACCAAGCCCCCTATCGACCTTTCTTCGCCAGCTGATAATAACCCTTTCCTCTCTTCGACCCCCTCTCTCGTTTCCCGTCTTCCGCTTCCCCTCCCCCATCACACACACCTTACTCCCATCTTGACCCCTCCCAAACCACCAAACACCCAGTTCTACACGTCCCCTTCCCCCCTTAGGGTCAGGAATCACGAGCTCTCCATCACACCAACGTTTCATATCTTCTCCACCACCCCGTTCCCGGCCAGTCGCTCATTTCTCCCGTCATACCTGCCTGCAATCCCTCAAATCCATGATGGCCCGTGAAACCTATGGGCTGTATAGTTTAGATGGCGGAGCGCGTGGTCATCTTCTGCGTATGTGACGTCTACCGGTTCGGTACGTCTACTGGTTTGGTGAAAGGTGTATTATTAGGGGGTAAGAAGGTGAAGGCGGAGGGTAAGTAACATGGTGAGTTGCATCACCAATAAAAAAAACAATATGACGTTCTGAGAAACCACAAAGCGAATTGAATTCCCTTGTCATCGTCTTAGCTACTCCACTCATGACTCGCTAGGTATCTGCCATGTTCTCGAGAGATGGCCCTAGAGATAGATAGGAGTGGGCTTGAGGCAGGTCGGCCATCCAGGACATCAAGATCTTTCAAGGAAAAGGGGAAGCCAGCAATCACAGGTCGGAAGATATCGTGAGTGAAACCTTTTCGAACCATCTGAAACGGACCAATGTTGACCCTTGGACACATGCGCAGACCATACCAATATTCGCGGTGGTCTTGAAGAGTTTGGAGACATCCGAGTAGAGATCAGCGGTAGCGCTCTTTCAATTCAAAATTTTACATCAGAAGACTTCATGGATGCACTGTAAGAGATTCAATTATATCCGAACTGTGATAGATCCCTATTCAACCATCTCTTGTGATCATCCAGCAGCTGGTGATCAGGCAAAGGTGAAGCCATGACCTCACTGCCCTAAGATCGTGCCCTACTCACGTCCAAATCAAGCATCATCGACAACCGGACTTTTTCTTCCAAACCACTCCATTCATAGTCCCTCAGCATATCCGGCAGCCTACGCGAACCCCATCTGACCACTCTCGATGGCAATGAACGTATGTCCACACTCTCATCTCTCCCTCCTCTAGCAATCCACCTAACCTCACCTCCATAGGCCCCCCACCCCACACTCACACCCTTGACCTCCCCACCCTCCCAATCCTACATCCACCCCACCCCCTCAATCCCCACCACGCCCTCCCTCCTATCCCGCCAAAACTCCTTCTTCACCACCCCGCACCCGCCTCACCGCCTCACCACCGCCCGCTCCGTTCCCTCCACCCCAGCCACCGCAGCCACAAAACCCCGCCGCCAACGAAAGCGCGATGGCGATGGCGGTGACAACGACGACGACGACGATTGGCTCATCCGCACGGCCTCGCACCTCACCATGTCTCGGCTGGAGGAAAAAGGGGTGAGTTGGCTGGCCGCGCGTGAATCTTCCACGAGCCTCCGTGATGATGATGATGATGATGATGAGCGCGGAGGGCCATTGTACTACAGCGCCAGTGCTTCGCGGCAGAGGAGTTATGCTTCTATTGCGGGAGGAGCGGCGGGGAGGAAGAGTAGGAGGGGCAGTGCGGAGGGGAGGAGGAGGAGGATGATGGGGGGGGATGAGATGGGTGGGGTTGGGGTACCGCCCGTCACCATGCAGGGACCGGATTTTGTGGATGAGCGGGATGAGCGGGAGATGAGGGATGTGTTGGGGATGGGGGGCGTGGAGGATGAGGAGGTGGGGGATGCGAGTGAGGACGGGGATGGGGAGGTGGGGGTGTATGCTAATGATAGAGAGATGAGACGGGTGGTTATGGGGAGGATTGGTGGGTGGGTTGATTGGGCTGTTGGGTGGATGGATTTTAGGGATGGAGTTGCAGGGGATGAGGACATGGAGGAGGAGGGAGATGGGGAAGACGACGATGAGTTTGAGAAGCGAGCTGAGGGACAATTGGACGTGGAAGAAGTGAAGAGGAGATTAGGTGCGAAGGGCCACACAGACGAAGAGGAAGGGACAAGCATGAGAGACAGGATCATGATACCGCCACCGCCGGCAGGTGATCAGGTGGGGATATTGAGTGATGCTCGCTGGCTACTCACAATAGCTGGCAAGTTGGCTGTGTGATCCTGAAGAGCTTTGCAAACAGCGACTGATCCAATAGGCCGTTGTCTATGTAAATAGCCTGTAAAT
The DNA here is from genome assembly GCA_019925105.1 of Niebla homalea. NCBI lineage: Eukaryota > Fungi > Ascomycota > Lecanoromycetes > Lecanorales > Ramalinaceae > Niebla > Niebla homalea. The sequence continues at coordinate 188,280 of JAHGAU010000007.1, forward strand.
AGACCGCTAATGGGGTATCATAATCACTCAATCTTCCCTTTCTTCACCACGAAAGCCTCCAGGACGGCGATCATAGCCCATAATCTGTTCTCCGCCTCCGTCCACACCAGCGACCTGGCTGGATTGTAGAATACCTCATCTGCCACCTCCTCCTGATGTCTGGGCAGACAATGCATGAACTTCCAGCCTGGCTTCGCTCCCCCCCTCTTCGCCAAGTCGCTCGTTACCTGGAAGCCTCTGAAGGCTTCATTCCGCTTCTTGCTCTCCGCCTCTTGACCCATCGATACCCACGTGTCTGTCAAGATAACATCCGCATCTTTGACCGCTTCCTCGGGAACATTTGTCTCGATCAATTCGCCCTGCCGCACGCTCGCATCCCCACCGGCCAATCTGATCAACTCCCTCATCTTCCGTGGAATCCCATACCCCTCCGGTGTAGCCACCGACAACTCCACGCCCATCTTCCCGGCCACGATCGCCAGATCGAAGAGCACATTATTCGCATCGCCCACCCACGCCAGCTTGAGCCCCTCCAGCCCCAAGCCCGGCACCCGCCTCATCCCACCCGTGTTCAGCGGCGGCGGCGGCGCCCTCACACCCTCCACACTCTCAAACAAGGTCAAGAAATCCGCCAAAGTCTGCAGCGGGTGGAAATCGTCGCTCAGCGCATTGATCACGGGGACGCTGCTGTGTTTCGCCAGTTCCATCACGTCCTCGTGCTCTTTGACCCTGGCTATGATGGCGGCGGTCATGCTGCTGATGATGATCGCGCTGTCCTGCACGGTTTCGTTGACGCCCAGTTGGATGTCGTCTTTGCCCAGGAACATGGCGTTGCCGCCGAGGCGAGCGATGGCTGATTCTGTGGAGATGCGTGTACGGGTTGAGCGTTTGTTGAAGAGGAGGGCGGTCGTGGTGCCGGCGAGGCTGCTCTGGAGGGAGTGGGGTATGGAGCCCGTTTTGATGGCGAGTTTGTGGGAGTGGGCGTTGCGGATTAGGGTGGTGAGATCAGTGGGAGATAGGTCGGCGGTCGAGAGGAGGTGGCGGGGGGAGAAAGGTGAAGTTGGGGGGGTCGGCGAGGTGGAGGAGGAGAAGGACGGGGCGGTGGAGTAGCAGCATCTTCTGCAGATCCGGCTCGGTTGCAAGGAGGATAGGAGGGAGGGACGGGGAGCCATTGCGTATGGGCCAATGGCTCCTTGGTGGGATTTACTGGGGCGTTGGGAAGACGATACTGTGATACTGCGAACAGCCTCTCCACAAGTATGTTTCGAATTCAAAAAATGGATATGTACTTTTCAAACAACTTAATGAGTCAATCAACACTCATAGGAACAATAGGTACGGCTAAACCTCGGCAGCGAATCATTCTTCCCTCCTTCATCCTTCGCTATAGCAATGTGATGAAGTCCTCTGCACGTCCCTAGTTCTAGTCACAAGTCATCTCTAGTACTCTGTCTACTATACATCGGTGATTGGGTAAAGATGGTTTATCCAGTAACAGGATTGATTTCTTACAATCCAATTGTTAACGACAAAGTCAGCCATATATGAGAACTATCAAAGCGTCCCGTATTTATATATCCTGGAGATCAATCACTGACCACTGTCTTAAAAAGGGACAAGTAATAGCGCCAATGTCCCCGGTGATTATGGCACGCATGGGAATGGCACGTAGGGGTGATCTTCATCAGTACTCTCTGCATTGTCATTTCAGAGCTCTTGCAGAAGAATCAATCTATGCTTAGTACCAGCGTACTTGCAATATATCCTAGCGTTTCGATACGATTTCCAGTCCGAGGTATCCAAGCCAATCCCTTGTTTCCATATCACATCATTGACCCCTAGTCGTACCAGCTACCCAACAGAACGTTCTCGCATTCTGTGTGGCACAGTGAATTTGGCAAACTGTGTAGACCGGCTCGTACACTAAGCAACTATCGCAGGCATGGGTGTCATTGACACTAATTGCCAGTCTATACTTTCTTGAAAAGACTGTGCGCTTGAGCAAATCCCTCCTCATCTCAACATAGCAATCTACTACCTGACTTGAAGATACCGATCAACGACCCGAAGGTTCTTGAGGTCGTGTTGCTGCACTCACCGCTGGCTATGTTTGAGGAAGCATACGCTCGAGAACTATGTTCTAATCAGGAATTGCAATCTAGCCATTTGCACGTCGTGTGAAGAGATCTCCGAGGCGTTGTCTCAATCTCTATCAATATAATTATAAGAAACATTCATCATACGTTCTATTCGTTCGACTAAATCCTAGAAACGTTTCCGTCATTTCTATCACATCGCAGAAGTTTCGTGCCGTATATATCCATGTTGGCTCTGCATTTCACTCAGGCTACCGAATTCCATGCACTTTTACTAAGCAAGCATCATCAAGTCTTTAACTTTGCAAGACCCATTCGAACATACTACAGGTCTCAATGATCACGTGAGGATACATGCTTCTGGTCACAACCGAGCTATCAGGCTTTCCTTTAGGGGTAGACGCATTCAATTTTAGGCACAAAAGCTTCAAAGTGCGTCACTTGAACAGTTTGGTCCAGCGAATGCGATATATCCGAGAATTTGATACCTGGAAAGTGATCGTCCGTAACAGAACCAGGGATTAAGTGCGCACGTTAGATGATCCTGCTTTACTGAAGAAGACGCGTTTGTGGGAGAGTGTCCAACCAGTTCGCTGGGTCTGAATACCTTTCTAAAATGCTGTAGCGAATGTTCTTGAGGCATTAATAGGCAGATAGCCCGAAAAACAGCCAATGTATCAAATACGACCGGTATATCATCACGCGTGGGAGTTTGCCTGTCCATTCATGGATGATGCGCCTGTGAGACAGTGTCATGACCGATGCTCAGCTAATATAGGGCAGGTATATTGCACCTGATGCAAATGTATGCGATAGTACACAAGTATATAATTTTACAATTATCAACAGTAAATGAAGTGAAACCCGAATATAAGTCTGCACGTCGTAAATTGGTTTTCTCCCAGCTCCCATCACTCACACGTAGCAAGCCAGCATATTGAATTTCTTAAGACTTTCCAGCAAAGGAGATATTGATCCAAATTCCAAAAAACGTTGCTGCGCAGGGGAAGGATGTCACAATATGTTGGCTGCTTCAGATGGATGCGTCATCTAGCTTCTGCTCTGCATCCTCCCAGCCTGTTCCGGTACGCCTACCAATGCCACGAGCCCTCGTATCTTACTCATATTTCCCAATATGATTCGTTACAGCAGTTCCCCAACATTCAACTGCCTTGTGGGCATATGAAGATCGCAACAGGGGCTCGAGAGAAGAAAGATTGGTTTTCTGACATGGTAAAGGAGTACATGAGAAGGATTTGCCTCTGATCTTGGGACGGACGAGAGTCAAAGTCTTTTCAATTCTGTTCTTGGAGCTGTAAAACAGGCAAATACAATTGCAGGAACTTGCACGGATGATTGTTGCAAGAGTGAAACTCAAGATTCGGCAAAACAGTATCCGAGTGTCGATCGTACCTTAGGTACCTTAGCGAATGAAGCGCCCTGAATCCAAGGCGGGTCCAGCGTCCGGGACGGCACGTCAGCATCTATTGGCACCCGAGGCGCAGGGGCGTTCGGGCGCGCCAAGGCAACGGTGTTGATATTTGGGCATTCACCAGCTTCATCTTCAAAGGCGACACATACCACGGTCTCAAGGATGGAATATCCGACCTTCATGGCGCCTTCAGAAATACCAGCCATGAAGCTGATGGTTTTGACAACCTTGGTATTTGGACTTGGAACGGGGCTTGCCATCAGATTGCTTTCATATCTTGCCAAGATCCTCGTACTGAAGAGTTCTAATTCGCGTCGAAAGCCGATACGCGACCAGGTAGATCGTGATCAGGAGGCTTTCGACAAGAGGAAAGGGTCGTCGCCTAAATCTGAGGACGACGACTGGGAGCAAGTCTCCAGCGAGAAGTCTGGAAAAGTCACTACTAAGGAGGCCTCCAAAATTAACTATGACGGGTTCATTGGCTTCTTCCACCCTTTTGCGTAGGTGCTGAATGTAGTGTTTCAAGATGTTTGCATTGCACGAACTGATCAGAAGTAGCAACGCGGGCGGTGGAGGAGAGCGAGTCTTGTGGGCTGCAATCAAAGCGACCCAAGACAAGTGGCCCAAAGCCATATGTGTTGTATACACTGGGGATCACTCATCTGGAAAAGGGACCATCCTAGAAAGAGTCAAGGTAAGCACCGCAAATTGAGATTGATATTTTCCATGTAACATATGCTATCAGAGCCGCTTCGACATTGACTTACATGCTCCAACGATCGTCTTTCTCTATCTTAACAAGCGAGACTGGGTGGTAGCAAGCTCTTACCCACGCTTCACGCTGCTATTACAAAGCCTAGGTTCGATCATAGTGGCCCATGAAGCTCTCTCCAGACTAACGCCTGACATCTTCATTGACACTATGGGCTACTCTTTCAGCACCTGGTACTGCAAGTTTCTATTTCCAAGCATCGCTATAGGATCGTATGTGCATTATCCATTTATTGGTACACACATGGTAGATTCCCTGACATCAGATTCCGGACAAGGCGTCAACGCTGGCATGGGCAAAGGTTGGAGAGGCTTGAGTAAGAAGTTGTATTGGTATTCTCTTCTTCAACTATATACATGGACTGGGGTAGCCATTGACGCCGTCATGACCAACTCGTCATGGACTCAAAACCACATGCAGCGAATCTGGGGAGAGGGTCGCAAACGTCAGAAGAAGTGCGCCGCAATGGTGTTGTACCCTCCTTGCTCAGTCGAGGAGATCATCGACAAGATCCCACTGGAGGGTAACCATGCCACGCCACGGGAGAAACTTCTTTTATGTATAGCGCAATTCCGGCCCGAGAAGAACCATGAGTTGTTGATCAGAGCCTTCGAGCTCATGCTACGTACCAAGTCACAAGAGATAGAGGGTGCGCGCCTGGTCCTTGTTGGCTCGGTGCGCGACAGCGAGGACGAAACGCTGGTCTACAAGCTTCGACTCCTGGCCAATGAGTTGAAGGTCGACAAGCAGGTCGATTTCCGCATCAACAGCACATGGGGGGAGATCCTTGATTGGTTAAAGACCAGCTGGGTCGGCGTCAACGGGATGTGGTGCGAGCATTTCGGCATCGGAGTGGTGGAATACCAAGCGGCTGGTTTGATCCCAGTGGTGAACGATAGCGGCGGACCGAAGGAGGACATTGTTGTCGATTATGAGAATGAACCCACAGGTACGCCTAGACCTTGCTCTTGCTCCCATTTCTCCTTGCCCAAGCCACGATCTTCTCCCTTGGCACTTGAGTCAAGGACTTCTTGACACTGACTCAATCCTTCCCACAAGGCTTCCACGCCTCCACCGCAGCCGAATACGCCAAATACTTCACCGACGCTCTCATCCTCTCTCCCTCCGAGACCCTCTCAATCCGCAAGCGCAACCGCCTCTCCAGCCAACGCTTCACCACCGACACCTTCACCAAATCCTGGTGCCAGCAACTATCCCGTCTGATTGACATCTCCAACAGCTCAACCTCTCCATAGAGAATCCACCCACTTCCTGGCTCACCCGTTTCCCTTCTTGCTCCACACAATGTCCGCCTTCCACGTTTTCGCATCCCCATCAATGTACCCCCTTTCCATCCTCCCACATCCCGCCCCTCACCCCCCTCCTCCACACCATCTCGCCCACACACCCGCCAAAATCCCCCAAACCCACCCAGCCTTCCCCGGCCACCTCCCCGCCCTCCCCGCCCTCAACACCACCCACCCTACCCCTCCCCCGCGGCGCCCGCGTACCCCCACAACATCCCTCTCCTACTACCACCGATGACCCAGAAGCCGCACACCCGCGATCCTGCCCCTCGACCTCGTGCTTTCCCACGCATGAGCCCCCAGCAGCAGCGCCACCTCCACCCCTGCGAGGACCAACGAAAACACTCACGATGCCCGTGGTGCAGGCGAGGGCGTGCTGCAGCGACCGGGGGGGGGCGTTGTTATTGTTGGGTGGGGGCAGCAGCCGGAGGAGGAGGAGGCGCGGAGGCGGAGGGCCAGGGGGCAGGGAGATGAGGGCGCGGTGCAGGACGTGGGTGGGCGAGGGGCTGGTTCTTTGGGGTAGTCGACGTGGGGGGTTGGGGAGGACCGTTGTTGGGGGAAAGGGGGGGAGGGAGAGGATGGTGGGGAAGTGAATGGGGGACGAGGTGTTTTATTACATAGGTATGAGGGAGGGTATGCATAGGTAGGTAATGAAGAGAAGGGGAAAGGGGGGGGGTTTGACGACGTGCCGCAAAGGGGGAAATTGAGGACGCGAGTGAATGTTGGAAACCTGCCCCTGCCGTATTGTGCTCCAGGGTTAGGGGTTGCAGTGAATGCGAGAAACTTTACTCTCGTTCGAGATATGAGATAGAAGGTGAATGGAGGATGAATTTGATTGAGTTCTCTCATATTCACGGATGTTCTTATATACATCAGTCGCCCTTGAAGGCTTGAGAAGAAGTGAAGTGAACCGAAAACAGGCTGAGCTCTGCACCATTTCTGGTGAAGTACAACGTAAACCCAAACAAGATCAAGGGTGACTTGCGCCATGTTGCCATCTAAGTTACCTACTAAAATGCTTTGTGGTGACGCACAGAGGGGTATCCTTGTCAAAATGAACAAGCTCACACTTGCCATCCACCCATCCCCCATTCTCCTCGATGCACGCTTTAATGCAAATCAGCAGCTTTATACATCATAGCTTTGGCCTCGCTCCGAGTCCGGGGTTACTAGCTTCATGGTTCAAGGTGACATCGCCGGTCTTGTCGCCCTTGCCAAAGAAGATGACCTCCACCGTCAGATCGTCTCTGTCCACTGTATTAGCTATCCGAGCTGGCATTAATTGCACTTCCAAGGATGGCAGACCTGTATCTCCTCGAATAGGGGCTGACGAGACTCAACAGTGAGCACACCAGATCCCGATTCCTTCCACCAAGGGCATTCCGGACTAAATGTGTCGCGACGTTCTTATCCTCCACCACAAATCTCTCGTCCTTTTCAGATACGTCCCATTGCTCTTGCCTGATAGGCGCTCTCTGCCCCTCATCACCCTTCTCGCCTTTTTGGGCAATTTTCTCTATGGGCAAGGTGCCATCACCACGGCTCGTGAAAGACTTGGCCCATGCTAAAGGGCCCGAGCCCGAAGAGACATCCTGCTTTTCGAGCCACCGGCCAACCAAGCCGACCACTTCCTCGTTCGTGAGCATTTCCCATAGACCATCAGTTGCGAGAACCACGAAGTCGCCCTTCTCCGGCTCGATCTTGGTCGTCGTGATGACGGGCTCGGCTGTCACATAAGGTGGCGATTTGAGTCGCGCGGCAGGAGATCGGCCAAAGAAATGCCTTCTCACCTTATCTTGGACCTCGCGCGTCCATTTGTAGCTGGCGTCGCCGAATGCACGGGATGGCTCCAGGCCTCCGAGGATCCGTCCATTTAATGTGACATCTTTCTCACCAGGATGTTCGGCCCTTAGGCGAGCCATTTCTGATGGGGTACCACCTGTCTGATCCTCTGAGAGAGCCGTAGCCGTCCATTTACCGGAGGGGCCCTTCCGACCGAGAACGGCCCGTGAGTCGCCGGTGCAGGCTACCCGGAGAAGCTTCGAGGAGCTGTCGTAGAATGATAGGAGGGCGCATGCGCCAGAGAGGGCGGGGGCCAGGAGCTCGGTCGAGGCTAATCTGGTTTTGTCGGAGAAGGCCTTTTGCACAGAGGTATTGACAATGTCGTTGTCAAGACGGACAAAGCCTCGTTTGATTGCTTCGTCAATGGACCGAGGATTGGGGAGATCCAGGGTCGCGTCTGCTGTTGCTGACTTGTACGTGGTATTGAGCTCACGAGTCACATACGCGATGAGGACTTGGCGGAGCTTTGCAGAAGTTGTCCAGCCACTATGGCCGTCAAAGACTCCCCAGAACATCCAGTCACTGCTTGCGGATCCATCTCGTGCTGCCGTGACACTCTGCGGTATCTCCACGATCTTCTCGGCGTGATCATCTTCTATGGGGTTATTACTTGGTATCTGTACGAGATCGTATCGAACGACTCCTCTTCCCCTCCCAACTGAATAAGACTGCTCCAACCTTCTCAACTTCTGTGTGGCTCGTTCAGGGCTCAGCTTCTCCATTTGTGCATTGCCATCATCTTCCACCTCTTTTGACAGGGACTTTTCCTCGGCTAGCTCTGCCGAATAGAAATCTTCATCATCGATAGCAAAGACGGGTTTCCCGGCTTGCTGATTAGGTTCGATTGAGGCAGTTGCTGGTCCAGGCGTTGATGTCGAGGGTGCGGCAGATCCCGAAGGTGATACAATTATCGTAGACTGATCGGGCACGCTAAAAGTGGTAGATGAGAATGCTGAAGAGGTGCCGTTGACAAGTGCTGCAGACTCGGATGGATTGCTTCTCTGGTAGTACCAAAGGCCAGAGGCTACTGCCGAGACCAAAGCGGCGGCGGAGAAATTACGAAAGAACATGGACGACTGAACGATGGCGAGGGTGACATTGTGCCTCGAGGGGACAGTAGACGGGTGGGCGTTGTGTAATCCTCGAGCGGAGAAGAGTGAAGGAGAGGATCTCGCTAGGATCAGTTTCCGCAATGAGCTACGTCGAGCGGTGCGGAACACTTGAACGGCTGCTCGACGCATGAGAGAGTACCAGATGCCTTACCTGGTGGGAAGAGAAGGCACCGGCAGAGCTGATACGTAGGTGACGTAGGTGTATTAAGGTATCATGCACTGGTCGCACATCTCGTGAGGGAAAGTAACACTAGAAAAGCAAACAAAGAGTCGGGGAATGACCTGAAACGTCCCGCCGCCAAACCAGTCTAACCGGAATTGGGAGCCTTTAGATATGCGTCATCGATAGATTTTGACCTTTTTCTTTTTGCTTTTAGACACGCTGTTCGACGATATTGGATCGCATCTTAGAGGGGCTAGACAACAGAGAGTGAAGTACAAGAAAAAGTACGAACAAAGAAGGAGAGATGCTGGGCTCTGGCGATCTTTAATACTCGGTCAGAAGCGCTGCACCATTACTGCGGGACTTCAGTGTTGAAACCAGCCTCACGAACCGGTATCCGCGCCCTAAACGTTGTACAAAATCTCGACTCTCTTGAGCTATAGAGTTCATACAAGGATATTTTGGGCGTCAACATGTCGAGCAGAGCTTTACGCAAGCTCCAAAGAGAAGAAGAGGAGAGGAAGCAGCTTCGAAGCTTAGACGAGCAAGATGTGGAAGAGGAATCAGAGGAGAATGACGCCCAACCGGCTAAGCCTTTAAATGCCTTTGACATGCTGAACGACAAGAACGAGGATGATGAAGCATCGGAAGATAACACTATGATATCTGATGACGAAGATCGGCAGACATCTAATATGGATCCAAAGCTATCAGATAAGGCGCCGCCAGCAGCAGCAAAGTCGAAGAAATCGAAGAAAAAGAAGAACAAGAAGAAGGGGAAGGCGTCTGATAGCAATACCGGTCAGACAAACGCTACCAGCGAGGCACGTTCCGATATGGACGAGATCGACCTTGCTTTGAAGTCCCTCTCTACTCAGGGAGGAGGAGAGGCAGACGTGTTCAAAGGACCGACCATCGACGAGGCCAATGCGCAGCTTTGCCGTCTACTGGCTGTCGAGTCAAAGCATCTCAATGCTATGAATGAGATGAGGAGACTTTTTGGGAATGTCGTCATGGAAAATGAAGATGCCCCTCCAGCTGCAGCGAGACACAGAGGCACAGGTCCACCGCAGCTCGATCTTGCCGCTGCTTTATCTGCCAAGTACAGCCCAGTCTCACGCAGTCACGGACTGAAAGGTCTCGCTCTCAAGCGGAATCCGCTCATACTAGGCAAAGAAGAGTGGCCTGGGACGACGAGCGGGGGACTAAGTATGGAGCTTGTTGAGAAGCTAGAGGATGGTACGGTCGAATACCGCTTCGCACATAACACCATGTATCAGGACGTACAGAGACAGTTCGATTCCTGTGTGGCTTCCATGGACCCTCAACGCCTGATAAACCTGGCTCGGTACAATCGTGCGTACGCGCCACCTTTCATGATAGAATGTGGCTAACACTGACCTAGCATACCACGTCTCGACTATCTTACAAGTGTCTGAAATAGCGAAGCAACAAGGTGACAACTCTGTGGCTGGCGACCTACTCGAGAGGGTTCTCTTCACCTTCGGACGCTCTGCTCACTCATCCTTCAGCGGTGCTCTATCAGAAGGTAAGGCTCGGTTGGACTTCCGGAGACCTGAGAATCGTGAATTCTGGCTTGCTGCTGTACGCTATACGACCGATTTGGGTCAGCGAGGTACGTGGCGTACAGCCTACGAATGGGCGAAATTGACCCTCAGTCTCGATCCTGAGGGCGACCCATACTGTCTCCACAAGCGACTCGATCAACTTGCCATCCTTGGCGGTCAGGCAGAGCATTATTTACAGTTGGCGGCATCTCCACTATTCAAAAATGACATCTGGAAAGACTCACCCAACGTCTTGATCACGACTGCTCTGGCCCAGAACAAAATAAAGCAAGCCCAAAATTGCCGAGCTACTCTGCAAACGGCCATAGGCAAATATCCATGGCTCTTCACACGCCTTTTTCAGGAGCTCAATTTGTCTCACACCCCGAAGTCTATTTGGGGCCAAATGGCACGTACTGATCGTGAAAAGTTTGAGACCGAGAATTATGTTCTGGGAGCGAAGGATCTTTGGTCAATACCTGAAGCAATCTCCCTGCTTGTTGAAGTAGCTGAGACCGCGCCAAGCTATCAAACAGTGACTGACACGGTCTCCCTGAAAGCACCAATCTCATTGGAGGAGGCGCGATATGCCATCTCTTCTGGCCACCGGGAGCTCATCAACCTGCTTCCCCGAGAATTCACCAATATGAGAACCACCTCATCTGATCCTCTACCACCAACAGACGACCTTCCATCATATGATGTAGGCAACGATTCAGGTCCTATTGTCCATGACCGAGCACTTGAAGACGCGTATGCTGATCTGTCGGACGACGAGCAAAACCTCGTGGAGGTGGAAACGGGGTGGTTGCAATACATGAGCGATCTTGCTGTACGCTTGTTCCCTAGGCCAGAACCTCACAATGGTGAAGGAAGTACAGGTCCGCCTGATACAGCCATACTAGGGCTCCTGCGACGAGCAGCAGCCGAAGGTCCCATGACTCGTGAAGAAATGCGGCGCCCCGGTAGCGCTCTTCACTCATATGTGGATGCACTGGCTTCAGGAGCCCGGTCTGAAGAACAAGAAGGGCAATTGACTAATGAGCACTCCGAGAACAATAACGAACGTCCTGGGGTCCAGTCAGCAAGCGTAGCTCAGCCGGAGCTCCAGGTCGACAACGAGGGTTCCGACTCTGAGCCGAGTCGCGGAGATCATCACCCAGCAATTGAAGCATCCGCCTCTTCTAACCCATTATCGAATGCCGAACCCAGGGACGCCGAAATAGTCGCCAATGATGAGCCCTTGCCTGCGAGCGCGGCCGTGACAGACGAGCAATTACGCCGCTTTCTCGCCGGCTCAGGCGTGCATCGTCTGCGCGAATTCTCCGACCAGCACAAAGAGGACAACATCGAGGTGTGGGAGACACCGGCAGGGCGGAAACGCTTGGAAGTCTACGCAAGCAGATTACGTCGACTCAAGGACAAAAAGACCAAAGACTTCATCATGAAGTATGCTTTGCCCCAAGGCACCAGCAAGGAGATCGCGCAATTGGTGGAGCAGAGATTGTGAGGAAAGGTTGTGTAATATCTTGGGTATAATATCTTGGAAATGAGTTTCTTTGCATTGAATTGGGTTTCTGTGGTCTACCTCTCCTTATATTTGTGATAGTTTGATTGTTCACCGCGCAACAGCCACACAAAACCTTGAATTCAGATGTTTGATATCCACATTTCAAAATTCACAGAAACGTATCCTTATCACCCTCCAACTACATTCTCTCCCTTCATTCAAGAACTTCAAGATGGATCCCAACTTCGTCCAAAACTTCATAAACGCGCACCCCCACCACGCCCCCTCCTACCCCTATCTCCCCCTCCCGCCTCATCGCCTTCCCGCGCTGCCCCTCCTATCCCCCAAACAAAGACGAAGAATCCCTAACCCTCCTTATCCCCCACAATCATTCCCCATTCACCCCCCCGTCTCCAAGCCTACGGCACCACCCCCGCCACGCTCGCACCCCCATCCACCCCTCCCCCATCCCCACAAACCCCCTCACTACCCAACCCAGTGGACGAGTCCTCGTCGTCGTCGTTGTCCGTGCCGAGCCCATCCCACCACCACCACCACCAACACCAACGCGCACCCCCTCCTGCACCACCACAACCCACCAACCTGTCTCGCACTGCTCCGCCCACCCTCTGCCTCGCCATCCTCGCCGGCATCATCATCGCCCTAGCAGCCCAACCAGCCCAGGGTATGATTGCGTGCGGCGGCGAGACGTGGCAGAGATATAGTAGTGGTAGTATGGTGCTGTTATGGTTACGCGGGCGCAGCTGCCGGGATTGGCGAGATAGGATGTCGTGTTCGGGGTGGTGGAGACGGTTGGGGAGGGGGGTGCTTGGGGGGAAGGAGGGGGAGGGAAAAGGGGGAGGGAAAAAGGGGGAGGGAAAGGGGGAGGAAAAGGGGGAGGAGGAGGTGGTGTTTACGATTGGAGTGCTGGTTGTTGGGTGGGTGGGTACGGTGTTTGGGGTCTTGATGATGGTGGGGAGGATGGGGGTGGAGAGGGGGTGTTGAGTGAGTCTGTGTGTCTCTGTGTGTCTCTGTGTGTTGGGGGGGGGGGGGTTGAGTCGATATATTCAAGATTACCCGATGTCCCCGATCAAGAGTAATGAGAACATGGGGCACGGAATAGCGATAAGATATACCGGATGGGTCTTGTTCCAAAACTGTTTGAAAAGGGGGCGTTTGCGGATATGAAAAGTTTGTAATGCAGAAGAAGCTCTCCCATCACTTTTCTGGTCCCATACATTACTTTATTGCAAACCCCCCCCCTCCCCTTCCTTTGGGATATATCAATACCCCTTTTTGCAATGCTTGACTGAATCACATGGCTATACCACCATCATCATCAGCAGCAGTGGCAGCACAGGGATCTGCCCTAGGCTTATGCCATGCCATCAGATTCAGCCTTTGCAGCACCAATCAAGATGGCCATGAATGATCGGGACTGCTTCATTTCCTCTTCGTCCTCCTCATACCTTTTCACTCATCGGGGAATCAACATAAACCAATAAGAGATGGGCAGATTGGCATGAAAGATCAGCCAAGGTTCCAGTACTCTGAGGAGGAGAATTGGAACCTACATGGTGAGAGTGGCGGGTCAACAGTTGTTCTTGTTGGTGTGGCAGTCGATCTCGGAAGAGTGAGGTATATCGCTGTTGAAGAATGGTAGAAAGAGTTCGGTTACATGGTGATAGGATATCGGGACATTGATGTGGAGATATTGTGGGTTGCGGATGCAATTTCGTCTGCTTATGACTTCGACTATAGACAGGATGGTAGATGGTGGTGGGGCATGCACGATTGGATCAGTGCTGAGAGATGATGACTTCAGCATGTAATGAAGTATTTGTAGGGACTGGTGCAGTGATGTGAAGTTTTCCAAAGTTTCGACTGATTTACGATCTGGAGATGACTAGGACAGAAGGGTTGCGGCCAGAATTCTTTGAGGTAAACAGCAGCAGAAGACGATTGTTGTTCATCGCCGGAAAGTGAGAGCAGGTGAGATAGACACAAATTCTCATAGAGGGTTGCTGCTCTGGCTTTAGAAGACGTGGTGGTAATAGCCTCCAACATGATATTCAGCCAACTGTTTTCGGACAGCGTGTTTTGTGATATGTGCGAAGACAGAAGAATTCAGGATAAGTTATGCGTAATATCATCAACTAAATTTCAACCCTCGACTCATATCCCACTGCCCCGGTCTTCCTCTTGCCTGAGGATACGCTCCATTCTGTGGATTCCCATTCGGTTGCTGTTGTGTTGGCGCCCCGCTTCCACTACCTCCCCCTCCGAACTTGATCCCCATCTCTGGGTTCCACATGCCTTGAGTCGTCAACGACGCTGGGACACCACCGCCGGTATCGCCTGCAGTCACAGGCGGTGGAGGTTGCACGTTCGCCCTCTGAGGCATCGGGGCGGCCAAAGGTGCTGTGACTGGCGCTTTCGCAGCATACTCCTTCCTCAAGCCCTCTCTCTGCCTCTGATCCTCTAGTACCGCGTTCTGACCGCCCTGTCCAAGATTCATCCCCGCCATCGCGTTCTCCAGATCCGCCTCCAGCTGGTTGGCCTCAACCCTCCGCTGATACGCAAATGATTTGCAATCGTCCCGAAAACGCGTCACGATCTTGGCAAGCTCGTTGTAGAACGTCCGGCCGCCGTTGATATGGTTTATGATCTCCTTGTACTTGAGATAAGCAGTCTCGAGCTGCTGGAGGGCGCGCTCGCGCTCCCGAGTCGTCGCGTCGGATTTGCCCCCACGGGCAGTGGTGAAGGCGGTGTTGGCTTCGCGGATGCGCGTCGCGAGGTCTTCCTGATCAGTCTTTTGAGATTTCAAGTACTCCATTTCTTCATCATATTCCTCTAGCCGTTCCTCGAAAATGTCCTCAAACTGCGCAGGCTCGATCTTCTGCATTGGGAACTCACGTTCCAGCCGACCGGTCTCGGTGAGGAGCGCACGCGTAATGTCGTCGTACTGAGCTTTTTCGCGTATCTCGGTGATCTTGCGGCGGCGACGACTTTCGAGCCGATGAGCCTCGTTGAGGGAGTGACGGAGGTTGACGGCAGATTGCTCGACATGAGGAGGGAGAGCAGCAGTGTGGCGACTGCTGGGTACGAAATCCTCGAGGGTGCGCGTGGGACCTTCCAGAAGTTGGATGAGCGACTCGCAGTCTTTAAGCTTGGATTTGACGAGCTCGTCGGAGCTGGCGGCCGATTTGAGGTAGCCATCCAGTTCGTTGACTTGGCCGTACAGCTTCTCGGCAGCCTGCTGGGAGGAGGGTCGCGTCCAGCGATTGGTGCCATGTTTGAGCCTTGCTTTCTTGTCCTCAGCTTCTTCTGACCTGATGAGATCTACACCTTCCTGGTAGATGGCGACATCGTTGGCTTTCAGCTTGGCGATTTCGTGCATTGACATTCTCAACTTGTGTAGTCCATCCTGCTGTCGAATCTCTTCCACGTGAGAGCTGATTGATGGCGGCAGGCCCAGTGGCTTTTCTAATGCTTGGAGGGATCCTGGAAGGTTGAGTGAAGACAGGAGGCCTTTCAGATTGTTCGTCAGGCTTTCGATCTCATCGATGATGGAGTTGTTGACGAGCCGGTTCTTTCTCTCCTCATATATACTTGCGGCAACGTGGACAGCATACGGCACCAATTTAGCGAACAGGGGCTGTCCGAAAGTACCATCATCCCCCAGAGCTGAGGCAGGATTGGCAACCTCTTCCGGGGTCCTCGGGGTAGCCATGCCCGCTCGGGCAAGCGTCTTCAGCTCTGATTTGTGAGGGACTGACTGCAAGTATATCACATCATTGTCTTTCTCTGCCCGCTTCAGATCGTCCGACACTCGCGCCTTGAGCCCATTGAGGTCTCCCGCCACGATCTTATTGACCCAGCGCGACTCCTTCAGGGCTTCGTTCACACAGAGAAGACTGTCCCGTAGTCTAGCGACCTCTTCGCCGTAGTTCTGCTTCTCGAGGCATTCTCTTGACGCTCTGTACTGTGCGGCGGCTGCGAAGTGATGGTGCTTTGCGGTCATGTGATGTATCCACTCGGTACTAATGGTGTCCGACTTCGTCCCATACTCTGCGGCCTGGTCGTAGAAGTCCGACACCTTGGCGGCGAGCCTTGCTATTGTGCTATCAGACATATTGTCCTTGACAGCCTTGGACCAGAAACATTCCTGGCCTTGTGCTAGCAGCAGCTGTTGGATGCTCTCAAGCGTCATCATGTCCATATCTTCTGGCGGTGTTGACCTCATGTCAGGAGTAACTTTCTCTTTGATGTGGGCGATGACCCCTGCAGCCTGGCAAAAGTAGTTGCATGCTGCCTTCAACCCATCACTCGTACTCCGATTCAGGCTGACTGCAAGCTGCGAATAGAGGGCAGCAAGGTTGAAGAGAAGGTTGGCCAATTCGAATCTAAGGTTATTCTGAGAGATGGGTCTCTGCGTATTGAATCCCAAGGCCGGATACCACACGAAGTCCACACCCATGTCTATGGGGAATTTTCCCCCAATAAAGACCAGTTGGGCGGCATAAGATGTGATCTTCTTGATACCGCTGACGTGGGGCTCGAGGGAGTTGACAGCTTCCATCCGCAGCTTGTCGATGGTTTCCATATCCTGGATGAACATATCTGGGTGTTGGTCATACTTGGTGGAGATGTACTGGCGGATTGCACCGGAGAGCTTTGCGTTGTGGGTTCGCCGGAAGGGGAGGAATAGGATGTTACTGCCAAGTTATAGTTGTTAGCGAGAGAGATACTGGCACGCATGAAGGAGACCACTCACGACGCCATCCCTGCGAGTTATTTCAATATTTCTGTTGGGGTGGTACACTGCTGTCTGTTGCTTGACGGGGGCACAGGGCCGCAGGGGCGGAGGGGCCAGAATCTCCGTCGCGGGCTCGCGTCCACCCTCGACGTCATTGCTCGCTTTTTCAACCACCACAACAACAATATGATAAACAAAGTCCTTCTCATGAGGGACGAAACTTAGGTTTAAGATTCGAGATGCTGCTTCCCATGCAACCTGATCACTCACAAAATTAAAAAGTCATTGATAGTGGAGATTCTATCCTAACGCGCCGTCACATCTGCACTGTGCAAAGACCCTCTTCTCCAGAAAGTCCCACAGCTTGCACTTCTCCTCTGTACGGACAGTATAAAACCTTCTCAGTTGAAAAGATGCACGAACTCCTCCTCCACGCCTCCATCCCACGTTCTCGTCATGCCCAACTTCTCAACATCTTTGCCGGTATCTCAGCCATGCAACCCGCCCCCATTCTCGAAAAACATCTCGTATTCAAGCCCGAAGCCACAGGCCAAGGGGATGGCAATCTCGCTGCTGCTGGGAAGACGGGAATGCAGACCGTGGAGCAAAGGAAGCTCCAGGAGACAACCAAGGGAGATTTGTTCTTTGTGCAGGTTGTTGGGCAGGGGAAGGTGAGTTGTTACTCAGTCTGTAAGGGCACCAAGGAAGGAATGCTATGTACCTTTTTGCGGTGAGACTGATGCATCTTTGTGAGGACAGGCTATGGATGGGAACAAGGATGCAGTGAAATGGACCATCCAATTCCGCGACCTGCCTGAGGTGGTGCAGAAGAGGCCTGTGGCGTCGCGGCTCGTTATTGATGTTCCAATCGCGGATAGTGATCCCACTACTGCCATGGCTGGGCTAGGATATGGGTTCGTCTCCTTCCAGAGCTCTTTGCCGCATCTCTCCTTCCCATGCAGACTTAGTGGCCTGTAGATGACTGACTCACATGCTCTTCCTTCAATGTAGCTACAAGTCAAGCTATTACCTGACTGGCCACCGTTTCACCCATCTCAATACCTCGCTTCTTCTCATCCAAGCAGTCATGCCGCAAAGTGAGGAAAGCCCCGAGCATCTGAGCGGTACCGGAGATCTTGGAAATGGACAGCTTGTCGACCCCTCCGGCTCGTATCTGATCCAGGCTAGTATCAGAGTCCAGGATGGAAGCAAAGTTGAGTTAATGAATCGAGCCACGGCGGAGTTGATGAGTCTGAAGGATACCCTGAAGGGGGTGGTAGATCTCGAGATGGGAGATCGCTTGGCCATGGATACACGCATCCGATGATGGCTTGTCTCGCTGATGTGTTACTCTTTGGAGTGTGCCGGAAGGCTGGTTCCGGTTTCATTCCCACCCGTCTTTGCTGGCATCTTGACACACCATAAATGCACTGGTCAAATCCTCCAGCGTCGAAAATCTTACGCGGTCAGCCCATCCCCAATAGACCATCTTGGCCAGCCAAAAAGCTCTGATCTACCGCAGTCGCCATGTTAGCCTCAGCAAGCACATTGTCGATCTCAGAAGTAGGCATAGCACCGACGTCAGCTCCAGACATGGACTGCATGAAGCCCGCATTTGGTGCGGTTGTGATGGGTGTTTGTCCGGCAAACGCCTCGAGACGACGATGCAAGCGAACGACAGAACTTGCACGTGTGGGGTCAGTGAGAGACAGGTTATCTGCTTCTTCAAATCTCTGTTGCAGCACCAATTGCAGGGTCATTGGCAGGCCATGTAGCTTTTGTCCAGTGTTAAGACTATCCAAAGGCTGCTTATGCCAATTGGCTGCAATCATCATGGCGATAACGTCAAGTGCTATATCTGGAAAGTTGGCGCTCTGCAATTCGTCAATGAGTACGTCCAGGACCCGGTATGCGCCAAGAATCTGAACAGCATTGGCGATTTGTTTCGAGGCATATGGTGGGGCTGTCGTGTCAGTGGATGCCGCAGTCGTCGCATTCCACACGATCAGGGATTGTACCGAATTGCGCAGTGCGGTTGCGAGCCCTCCTTTGGGTGTCACCGACCAAGACGCCAGTTCGCGGATGGCTGATCTTTCGTCTTGGTCTTCAACAAATGGCCCAATTGTGTTCAGCAAGGGCTTGATGTCTGATCGAGATGGGAACTGCTGCTGCAGATAAGTGAGAGAGGCGGTGAGACGTTTGGACACAACGTAAAGAACAGCACCATGAATCAAACTTGACTCGTTCGACATACGCGGCGGTTTGAGAAGGGCATGAAGCGCTTGGAGTAAGTTGTCGACTGACGAAGAGTCCGCCTGAAGGCACCAGATTTGATCAGCGAACCAATTGAGACCGCCAATCAGAGATGGAAGCAAGAACGGTTCCAGAAACAGTTCAAAGCCTGTCTTCATGGTGTCCATAGCGAGCACTTTTGCTCGACATGCTTTGAGACATTGGTCGAAAAGGGTCGCGATCAGAAGTAGAAATTCACTGGGCCGGCAGGCAGACATGATCTCATCACTTATACCTTCGGTCTCGAACAAACCCTTTATCCAGGAGCTGAATACCTCGTTTTCATGCTCAGTAAATTCGTCAATGGAACGGCTTGTGGAGTTGACTCGGAGATACTTGGCACAGAATGAGTTTACGTTCTCCACTCCCATCTCCTCAATGGTTAAGCCGAATCGGTTGTGTACTGCCATTACAAATAGGAGAATGCCACCGAACTCGTCGTAGACCGGTTGTTGATCTTCATTGTCAGGCCAAGCGTCCAGTATCTGAGAAAGTGGCCTCAATAGCGTGTCTGACGGTATAAAAAGCATCAATATGTCTAAAGTGGTGGGCCTCCGAGAGAGCGTATTGCAGATCACTTTCAAGGTCATAGTGTCGCTGCTTGCGCACAGCGAGTGCAGGATCTCAACGACGGCATCAGCGATTGCTCCTGCATTGCCATCCATGTTTTCCAGCTCAGCAACGTACTGATCAAACTTGGCAGTACTTGAGGTGAACTGGCCTATCAAAAGATCCTTGGAGTAGCGGCCACCTGACGGGAGGCCTTGCATTGGAACATCACCCAGAATCTCTTCGATGCTTGATTCTGGGATTAGCGCATGGAGAGCGCAGGCAAATAAAAAGTCTTGTCTCGTGTCTGACAGCACATCAAAAGATTGAGACGACGATGGGTCGATGCGGCCAAGCGCCTGACGGATACAGTGTTCGCTCGTGAGAGGCTCAAAGATTAGGCCCGCATAGTTCACAGACAGAAAGACGGGGAGCTTATTTGTGATGAATGAGCGAATGATCGTCCTTGATCGAGCAGATTCGTTCCGCGATATGGAGTTGGCCAAGACGTCGAACGAAGTGAGAACGAGATCACTGATCAGACTAGGGATATCTTCATTATAGCGTACTTGGAGCAGAGTCTTCACGCGAGAGTCCTCAAAAGATGGCCTGTCGTGAAGTGCGGCATTGAGGTAGATATATAGACCTGCTCTGGTAGACACGTGCGGACTATCAAGTAGGGTATCCGAGAAGGAAAGGCCAGCCATGCCTGTATCGTTGAGCATACCCTGCCATTCCGGAATTACGGTCTGAGAGTCCATCACGAGCACTCTGGAATGTTATCAAAGTATAGCGAATACTTTCACGAGGAAAGAATCACTGAGTACCATTGCATTATGCCGCCTGTGGAACCACGTTAGATTTGAAAGGTCAAGGTATGAATAGGGTGTGACGCTCGAAGTCTGGTTCTACATGTATGATAGCTGCCATAACTTTTTCGCGCTCATGTCTTTGCAATTATCACTGCGGGACAACAAACTTGGGAGCAAGGCAAAGGAGATATCAAGCCGATGTCTAGGGGGCAAGGCTGCGGGCAGGCGAAAACCCTAGGGGCTAGGCCTAAAGCATATGTTTCAGGCCTTGGCAATCTTTCGACGACTGGGGGGACAGCAACTTTTGTTCTTCTTCTATCGAAGCATGGCTGCATGTTGAAGCTCTCCAATTATGCAAAATCAAAGGTTTTGGCATTCAAGCTTCTGACTGTCTCGAGACCTGGACTAGGTTCAATCAAGAGCCGTGAGTTCGTGGCAGACGTCAAACACCATTCAACTTAAGATGCTAATTCTCACTACGCAGTGACCTCTGATCATGCGTCATCCACCCATACCACAGCGGTGACTGCGACAACTCCAGCCCCCGAGATCAATGGGCAGTCTGTTGCCATCGCGACCAACCGGCTTAGGTTTGCCGACGTAGGGATCAATCTGACTGATTCCACCTTTCAAGGCGTGTACCATGGAAAACAGTCGCACGAAAATGACACCAAGTACGTCATTAAACGAGCAGTCGATGTGGGCTGCCTCAAATTGATGGTCACCGGGTCAGACCTGCAAGAATCGACAAAAGCTATAGCTCTTGCTGAGGAGCATCCTGGAATTTGCTATGCCACCGTAGGCGTCCACCCCTGCTCAGCCAATACGTTTGACAAGCATCCTGGAGGCCCATCGAAGCTGCTCGAGGAGCTCGAAATTCTCGCAATAGAATCGAAGAAGCAGGGTCTTGCAACAGCTTTCGGAGAGATCGGTTTGGACTATGACCGGCTATATCTCAGTGAGAGAGACCCGCAGCTCAAATACTTTGAGGCCCAGCTGGAGTTGGCCGTCAAGGTCCAACTGCCACTGTTTCTACATTCGAGAGCAGCCGGCGAGGATTTCGAAAGGCTACTGAAGCCGAGAATACCGAAGCTCCCAAAACGTGGGCTTGTGCATAGCTTCACTGGTACTCTAGAAGAGATGCGAAGCCTAGTCTCGCTTGGCCTTGACATCGGCATCAATGGTTGCAGCATGAAAACGGACGAGAATCTGGAAGTGGTCAAAGCAGTCCCGTTGGACAGATTGCAGATCGAAACCGATGGCCCCTGGTGCGAAATGAGGGCCACACACGCTTCGGCCAATTACAAAACTGCGGCGCCGCCTCTGCCCAAAGCTGTGAAAAAGGAGAAGTGGGATAAAGATTGCATGGTCAAGGGACGGAACGAATCGGCCAGTATTAATCACGTAGCGCACGTTGTTGCTGCTGTCAAGGGCTTAACTATTGAAGAAGTATGTGATGCAGCGTGGGGTAACTCCATCCGCATGTTTGGCCTCGGAGTAACGCCTGATGATAACGCCGAACCTTGATCGATTCTCTTCGTGTATCTCTCACGAGCCTACACAAGAGCTTCTCCCTGTAGCTGCGGGCCTCACGCCTCAGACCATGATGAAGTCACGGGTATGGCGTTATCGTGACCGTAACTTCAGAAGATGTCTGCAGGCCTGACGTAACAAAGCACTTCTCAGCAGACTTTCCCAATGCTCTCCTCACCATGAGTGAAATTGTCTGCACACTTGATTCCGCGTCTTTGCCGCTTGAGAAGAAATCAAAGCCCATTTTCCTGTGGCTCCAGTCCACAAACCTTCAGCTTGTGTCCGGCGAGCAACTTCCATCCCAGTTCAGGCCATTCCCTAGGAGGTCAGGTATCATGGATAAGTTCAAAGTCAAATTGCTGATGGAACCCAAACATGCGAGACTTCAAAACCCCTTTCCGAACTGCAAACTCGTGTGATTTGTGGTTTTTGCGCCCTCAAAAGGCACAAATGTGATGCCTTGCGCCTACTCCGCAATCAAAGGTAAGAAGCTAACACAATCCAGGGTTGCGGCGTACGATGTTGTGCAGCCTAACTCTGGTCATACTTCTCCTTCAGTCTCCGCCCACTGCGTGTAACAGGTTTGTTTTTCCTTCAAGTTCCGTTCATCGAGCGTACCCATTCAAAGCAATGACATCCACTCTCCTCCTTCGAAAGAGTCTCCCATCACCTCTCCATATTCTGGTTTTCATCCCAGACATTTCAGGACATACCAGTATAGGAATAAGATCATTGTCGCCCTTGTTCAGCACTACCCTGTACTATCCGAGCCTTTATCGCTCCTGCCCTTAATCCAGTATTCAACCGCTCCAGACCCCAGAATTGTGTCCATCCACCATTATCATTATGGATTCGGTACAAATTGAAAAGATCATACGAGAGCACGGACCCCACATCTCGACTAGCCATGGTCCTACAATCGATATCACACAGTCGAAAGACAAATCTACACCCTTTTCGATTAACAAAACGCCTGGTAGAGTACGCTTTAAGGGTTCGCAAGGCACTGAGGAAAGCGGTCCACCATCACCCACCTCGGGGCCTCCACCCAATTTCAGCATCGTCGCCACCGGCATCTTCCGCAGCGCGTTTCCCTCGGAGACAAATCTGGTTTTCCTCGCGAGCATGAACTTCCGGACTATTATCACGCTCGTCACAACGCCATTTGACCTGCCTACGACACAGTGGCTAACGTCTTCGGGGATCAAACACTACCGGATCCCCATCCCCGCGCATAAGGAAGGCAAGGTCATACCGCTGGCTGATCTCGCCCAGGTCATGCGGATCATCACGAATCCGTGCAACCAACCGATCCTTATCCATTGTAACAAGGGTAAGCATCGGACCGGTTGCGTTGTCGCAAGTTTCCGAAAGCTCGCGGCACATAATGAACGGACAGACTGGGTTGCACCCGGGGGTGAATACGTGGCTGAGTATGTTAGGCATTCAGCGCCCAAGACTCGCGAAACGGACGTGGATTTTATCCAAACCCTGTCGGCGAGGGCCCTGTATATGGCCATGGCTGCCATTGAGGAACCTGTGACGCCGATTACTGCCTATGGATCGGATGGATGACAACTACACCATTTTTATAGATGGTTGCCACTATTCCAACACTGAAGATGACACTCATTGCACTCGGTTTGTTTCAGACTTAAGCAACGGAAGTGGTAAGTTGAATTGCACTGTCGGACCTGCCTAAGTGAGTGATTTAACATTCGAGTGAAGATTTCTTATATTAGTATGCGTTTCGTGTCGTAGTAGATCTCGTCACTGTTATAGCAATTGCCGACCTGTTGATAGATAAGCATTCGAAAAGGTAGTTGCAAAACTTATGATGCCGGTAATGCGGACAGCAAATAATCGCCTACGAGCGGTCCATGCCCAAGCACGCTCTTCTGCTGCCGGTCAATTGCTCAGCAAGTATGGCCACCATCAAAGCTTTTGAAAGATGACTCACCTTATTCTGCCAGCTTAGTCGAAAAAGGTCTGGATCACGTCCATCAGAGATGTCTTTTGCACTTCGCACTCAACGCAAGCCAAAACCTAAGGTCCTGCCAAGGATGCCTACTTGAGCAGCATGTCACCCTCATGATTCAAGCAGGACTTCAATGTCATTCTTCAAGCCTACAGATCTTGGTTAAGGAGAGCTGGCGAGTCTCAGGGGCACACTTGCCTCAAGACTCGGGAAGAACGAGCGGTCGCTGCAGTACATCCACCACAACATACCCAGCTTTTTGTCTCAAACGTAGAGTTTGCGGAACCCTTTGCGGATGTCCGTGATGACTTTGCTCAGGTGTTAGAGCTGCACAGAACTAGGCTTCCGCTGAAGCCCTTTTCGTCATGGGGAAAGCATCCCAGTCAGAATGCTTGATGCTTTGTTGCAATTGTCTAGTAAAGTACGGCTGCCTTACTATGTTCTTTACGGACAGACGGACAAAATAATACAGATAACAGTTATGTGGAAATTGTTTGTGATGTATCGTGAGGGAGAGGTATGTTATAATTGCTAAAAGTCTCTTCCTTTTCGGAGCTCACGAAGAAATGGCTTAAAGGGTTTTCGCTTCTTACGGATTATAGTCTTTGCAACCCACGACGTGTACAGGATGGTCAAATGATCTGAGACGTGTATTACTGGACATAATCTGCACCAAGAAGAATCACATATACGATTAATCTCCTGGATACCGGACTGGACCAAAAGGGCGTGGTAATTATCACATACCTAACATCTTGAACGTTTATCGAGCTTTTTATAATCGTTGGCATTTTCTTAACGTTAATGATGCCCAGCGATTAGACATGAAGTCTCCAACTATCCCATCAGAAGCTCCCTCAACCCCTCTCCTCCCCCTTCGTTACCCCACTCCCTGACCTCCCTCACCCCCACAAACCCAACAAACAACCAGACCAGCACCTCCCCAACCTTTTCTGCCTCGACCTCGACCTCCTCAGCCCCCTCTCCGCCCTCCGCCTCAACAACCAATACTACCCTTCCCCTCTCCCATGCCCCCTTCCTCACAACCACAAATGCCCGGCCATCCCACTCCCTCTCCCTCGCATTCTCCCTCCACCACGCTAAACAATCTCTCTTCCCCTCCCCAGGCTCCCACTCCCCAAACACAGTACCTGTGTCCTTTCTCCTCCCTCCCACGCCAGCATTCATCTTCTCCAACACCTCCCTAATCAGATACCGCGGATGAAAATCCTCGTGCGCAAACACGGCAAACTTCCTTCTGGGATATAGGGGCAAGGAGGCGTTGGCCAGGGTCTCCGACCAGGACGTGTTACCGACGTTGACAGCGGGCACAAAGTCGGACGCGAAGTAGACCTTTTGGCGGAGCGCGTCGGGGAGGGAGGAGGAGGAGAAGGCGAGGTTCACGATCAGGAGTCCGCGGCCGGCCAGGTCGGGGTGGTCGGCTATGACGAGGAGGTGTTGGTTCAGGTCATGGTTGGTGTGGTGGGACCTGACGATGCTGAGTGGAGCTGAATCGAGAGTGGGGTGGGGAAGGGCGTGCCAAAGGGAGTGGTGTTCTTCTTCTGGGTAGAGGGTTTAGAGGGCTGAATTATCCGGGGAGAAGGGAAGGATTTTAGGGAACTGGTGATGATTGGGAAGAGCATAGGCAGAGGAGAGGGAGGGCAAAGTAAATGGCGAGAACATACTGCCTGTGATACCTCGACCTAGGCGGTCGTAAAGGGCGTCGATATCGATGCCTTGGGCGGTCCGATAGATGGCGATGGGGCGGTTGTCCATTATGATCTGCATTTGCTTGATCAGGTTGGCATATGATTTTTCAACCTGGTGAGGTTGTGAACGGAGGAAGAATTTGTTTTCTCTTTGGTCAAGGGAAGTGCTCGGGGGTCTCAAATATCAGGCTGAGATCGGCCGTTCTCGGATTGGCTTGCGTCATGTCTTGAGTTCGCAGGCTATGTGGCAGTGTTTGATGTGGATAACAACATCAGGCGCCCACCACTGCCACCCTCGTGCCGCTTACGCTTCGCAAGAGTAGAGGAGGCTCTGAGTAGCGCACCTACCACATGCCCCTGAAACAAGTTGGCGATTCGGAGATTTATGCACGGGTCCCGGAAATTTTATCCGTCAGGCGTCAACATGTGGAACTTCAGACTGTGATCTATTTGGGTTGATTGGACTTTATTGACTGGTCAACTCTAGCCCCGCCTCGCGATGCCTGGGGAACGTTGGTGCAATAGCATAGTGACCTAAAGTAAAACAGACCGTGGGTAGTATGAGTATTGACCAAGTAGTTGTGACTGAAGTGATGGTAATACAATCTATCAAAATTGCATTGATAATAGGGGCAGGCTGTACTCCAGCGTCAGCCCAAGCGAGTGACGTCATCTTACACCTTTCCTTGTCTTCACACCATCGGACACTTAGGACCTTGGAAGTCTCTCACCCAGTAGTAGTCTATGAGATATCTCGGGCACACCAACTCGAAACATGGTGGCGGTACCGAGTACATCTCAGAAGGCTATGCAACAAATTCAGGACCATCCAAAGTTTCATGTTGCAGGCTTCGTCTGATGGATCATGACCAAAGTCCGCACACAAGAATAGAATTCAGCAATCCAGCAAACGTTATCTTAAGCATGCCATATTCTTGGCTAACCTATCATGATGTCTCTTAAGCGCCTGTGGAGCTGATGCACTGAGCGGGCGTGCCAAAGCCCCAACGCAAGGCTGACATCTACACCACCGAGTGAGAGCCACCCTAAGGGCGAGTTGCTGACTAGTGTTCTGTAGATTGTGGTGGCCACACCACTGAAAATACAGGAGAAAGTATAGTTCGGAGATTTCAAGTGGGACTCTCTCGATCCTGTGCATAATGGAGACCATTCGGGATTTCACGCAGGGCTGTTCCCACGGCACGGATCCAGTTGTACACGTAGGTCTAGCGCAGGCATCTCTCAGGACTCCTTGTCAATCTTATGCCCAGCATGATACATAAACACAGAACTTAGGGAAGACCATGTTGTAGGCTGTGTCTCCTCGATTGAAGGGGGCGTCTATTGATTCGCAAGCAATTGAGGTCACAGCGTCACATCAAGATATTTCTGTCCCACACAACAACATACCTGGTACCAACGGAAACCACCATACTCAGCAGGATTTTGCAAGGGGCTGACACACAGACATGCAGCTCTACAGTCATCGTGCTATTTCAATGCCACCGAGGGCATGCATCTGATATTCGTGATTGGCAGGGGACCTGGTGTACAGCCGTCACAGTCTGTGATGCTGACAGTTTCTCTCCACAACTCAGTTGACTCCTACTGTGCTATGCTCAGTATCAGAATAATATCAGAGGGTTCTAGACATCTATAAAGGACCTCCAGGATGTAGCCAGTCCTACAGTAATCTATCAACCCGAATTCTACTGTTCATATCAGAACAAGACAAGTACAACATACCAGCAACTGTACATTTACACTACAACATGGTTCCCAAGGCTTGGATCGGCCTTGCTGCTCTTGCCAGTACAGTCCTGGCATCCGAACTTGATGGCGACCTCCCTACGATCGAATTCGACTGCACTAATACACCTGGTACATCCCCATTATTGCCCCCCTACAGGTTGAATAAACAACATGCAAGACCTGGTCGCTGACTATCAAAAGAACTATGTAACAACATGTGCTGGGGCGCCTATTGCACCGACCAGGGCAGTGGTTCGATCGGAGTGACTTTAACATACGACGATCCAGACAAAGCAACCAAGGACGCACGTTACAAAAAAGCTTGCAATACACCCAGGAACAGGTGCAACGGCAACGGCGACTACAATTCCTGCGACGAATATCCTTTCAAGATAACGTCGGATGCGGACAGCAGAGATGCTGTCAGCCGCTGTGTCACAACCGCAGCTCAAAACAGTAAGTCATCCCTACCGTCATACAAAACTCACAAGCCCTACAGTTATTACGCTGTCCCCATCTCCCTTCTCAATGTCATCGTTCTCATTAGGCAGGCACACAAACAACATCCTCAGACTCACGCTGATGCTTCTTCTCTCCTCCACCAGGTCAAGGCGGCAAAATCTCTGCCTTTACCAGAAATCATGCCAAGGGCGACCAATTCATCGTCACCTTCGGCAATCCTGGCGACACCAAATTCTGCTCCTATCCGCCCACCTGTGACAATTCCGATCATGCTGAATGGCAGAACGGTGGCCCTGCGCCGGCCCCCAAGAACCCACCGAAAAACAAATCGAAGAACAAGCGCCATTATTATTTGACAGCCAGGGGCACAGAATTGAATAGCGCGGTGGAGTTGCCGGTAGGCAAGCGAGTTACGAGTTTCGAAGTCAATCAGACGGCGGTGGATGATAATGTGAGGAGGTTGGGCAAGAGGGATCATTGGACAGAGTATCAAACTGTCGATAACAAGGTGGTGAAGTACCTGTTTTCCGTGTGATGGAGACATCTTCGCTGTACAAAACGTTGGTGAGAGGACTGAGGAATTGCATGAGAATTGCTGGTTGATTCTTGGTGAAAGACTGCATTGATGTTTCTGCTGGCGTTCGCTGGGTCTAGTTATCAGAATGCGAATACCGTTGAATATTGTTGCTAGGTAAGTTACATGGTGTTCGGATAGAGATGTTCAGATCCTTGTAAGTTTCGCCTCTTACTGCAATTATCTATTCCAGTACCAAATTTGTTCTTCTCACACCTCTCCATCTGAAAAAAAAAAGAAATGCAAGTTCTACGATGCTCGATTGGAAAAAGCAAGTGGCTCGCCCTCCTAGGCGAGTCCTAGATGTAAGCATGACCCAAGTCTCAGGCGTAATGACGAACAAGCAACTTCTGCGGTCGTGCACCCATCAAAACACACTCCGAGATCCATTGTTCAAAAAGTGTTTCAAATAATACACTTGTCTCCTGCCTGGAGAGCCCTGTCAAGGATTCGAAATATCTTTCAAGCAACAAAGCCTATTGTGCCGTCCTCAATCCTATTGTCCCGTCTCGCACAATGGCCATTGACACCCGTCCCCCTTCTCCTATCTGGTGTCATAAAGATGCCCTTCCACTGGCCACCCTGGCTCGATTCTCTACAAAACAATCTTCGAATCTTCTCATCCATCCAACGATCCACCTCCAACCAAATCCAACCACTTCAAACCACCACCAACCCCCCTTCATCATCAGACGAAACCCCCAAAAACAATACCGAGTAAATACCATCAACCCGAACTCTTGCACCCACAAGCACTCCCAAAATGTGCCTCATCATCCCTCACGTCCACACCCACTGCCAGCACACCCGCCACACCCAAATCATCGAGCCCTGCCCGCTCTACACCCACTCCTGCGGCGACTGCCGCGACGACGCCCCCCAGGACGATGCGGACTACCACACCTTCACGCACACGCTCCACACCATCCTAATCTCCGCGCCGGGGCTCTGCCCGGCCTGCTACCGCGCGGCCGAGGAGCGGTTGTGCGCGCAGCACGACTTGGTGATCGAGGAGGAGCAGGATGTGTTGGAGGCGTTTGTGGAGGAGTTGGCGGATGCGAAGGAAGAAGAGGGGAAGGAGGGGGAGGTGGCCATGCGGGAGCGGAATGTGAAAGTGCAGCTGGGCCGCTGGTCGACGGCGGTTCGGAGCCGGGAGGAGGCATTGAGGCGGTTCAGAGGTGCGCAGGGCGTATGGGGCGATGGCTAGTTTCTTGTCGATGCGGGAGTATAAGGGGTAATATACGTGGGGTTGGTGGAAGAAAAGGGATTGAATGAAAAATAGAGTTGAAACTGCATGAAGTGTGCGTGGAATCCAAATGAAAAATATCTGAAGTGATGAATTTGAAGTGTTTGAATCCACGGTGAATCGAATGAGAAAAAGGGAATGGGTGATTTGGGAGCCCAACCCACCCCAAAAAAACAACGAAAAAGGCGAAAGATGTTGCTTGGAAATATCGTCTTTGGTTCCGAGTGCTGGGGTCGATTTGATCTAGAAAAAGGGAAATGTTGTCTTTGGTTCTTTGTTGGGAAAAGGAAAGGGGGGGGGGGGTGGGAAATGGAAAGGGGTTGAATCGAATGAAAAAGGGGAAAGGGAGAATGTTTTTGAGTCAAAAATGAAGAAAAGGTTGGATGATTTTGAAGTGTTATCACCAAGAGGAAGTCGTAGCCAGACTCAAGGTGGGAATAAGCTTACCGAGCTGCATCATTCGATAGTGCTGCCTTACATGAGGTGGGTTTCCACATCCGGCATGGGTGTACTGGATCATGGATGATACCGACTCTCATGACCTGAAGACCGACACCGCGGGGCAGGCGCCTTGATATTCCACTTAATCGAACAGTCCAGGCGGCTGCAATGTTCAATCAGGCGCCTTCCCTACATAAGTAGCAAAATGTTGGTAATAACCATGCCGGTCAGCATTCTCCAAGATGTCACGCTTGGCTTCGTCCGCAAGTGCCCGTGCCTCTTGGTCACTCATACCTCCAAGACCCCCTTGCTGGATAGCTGTCGTGGTGACACCCCCAATCAGCACTTGCAGAACCGGGATCCGGAGGTCCCCGATTTCCTTCTCCTTCCTAGTATTGGCTCTTGCACTACCCACCGGCCATGTGAATACTCGTTCCCTCACATCCACTAGTCCAGCATCACGCATCTGCTGTGCATGCTTGTAAGTGTCGTCGATATCAATGCCGGCGCTCCTTGAGCTCTGCTGGAGTACACAACGCCACCACGTAAGCATGGGCGAATCCGCCTCGCCGCAGCCGTCCTCGGCAAAGAATCGATGCGCGATATCGTCGATCTCTAGCCAGCCACCAGGCTTCAGGTTTCGCAAGCACCGCTTCATGAATTGTGGCCAGTCACGGATGCTGTTGACGAGCATGCGGCCATGGATCAGATCGAACGGTCCCCGGCTGGCGATTGACGCCCAGTCGCCTTCAGCGTCAGCGACCGCAAAGCTGCAATTTGCTGGTACAGACTTTGGTTGCGGAGGCGATATATCGATACCAAGGACTTGAGACCCTGGATGTTCGATTGCAAATGCTACAGCCCAAGTGCCAGTGCCGCAGCCAATGTCGACAACGCGTTGGTCCGAGGACTTGGATATTGGAGCGCTATAGAGGCCGTCGTGCTGGATGAGCCACGTCCGGTGCTGTAGGTCTGGAGGGTCATCAGTTCTGGTACATTGACATTATCTCGATGCAGCGTTTTGACCTAGGCGCCCAGTCTCAGCCTGACGGTAGACACGTTCAGCCATTCCTCCTCAGTTGACGCAAACAGTGCTACTTTTGCCTACCTCGCCAGATGGACTAGCTAGGATATATTTCCCTGCTTCAGACATCATCTACAACCGAGGGTTGGGGACAATGATCTTGGGCTGACTTGTCAGCACGTTTACTAGAATTTTCCAAAATTCAATTCTAAGGCTCTCCAACCGCTGAACTTACTTCATGGATTTTCCAGAGTGTTTGAGTCCGTGAATGTGGAAGAGAAGAACGATACATGAAAGATTCTCATTCTGGAGGTCGACCAATGATTTTCTCCCCAACCCTCTAGCTTTTTCAAGAAGTCACACTCGTACTCCATGCAGACTAATGCCGGAACCCCTCTCTTCTCGCAAAGGACGTAACCCAGACAATTTTACCAGATTCTATTGTGATCATGTACCTACCTCGGTGTAGCATCTGCATATCCTCTTCGGTGAATGCAACAGTGTCCACTGTGCATGTGCTCATCGATTGACACACCAGAACGATAGGTGCGCATCTATCGGTATGCATAACCATGATCTTCATTTACAAGTCGTCACTGACGAATTTGTGCTCCAGAGGATATGAGTAATAATCATTTCATCCACTCTTTATTCCATGCAGGTCCGTGGTTGTCTCAACCAAGCTTTGTTCACCTTCTGAAAGCGGCGTGCACAGCGCGATAGACAGTTCGGAGGAATGTAAAGCTTTTGCCTTCCCGCACCCTTCGCTTCACACGCTGGATGTTCCGGCATCTGAAGCTTAGCCAATGATGCCCCATGGAAGTACCTAGGAAGATGCAGAGACCCTTGCATGAAATGGGGCCGTGAAGATGTGCCCAAGTCGGGCCAGTGGTCAGCATTTCTCACTGGCACACCACCTCTGAATACGTCACATGAGGGAGGAATATGAGTGTGGGTACATATCATGTATGCATCGAGTGCAATAGAGGCCTTGGAGCGTGGCCTGGACATCTTGGTGGCGCTCCAGCTCTCAACGTTTGGACCAGCATAATCTGATGTCAGGCTAGTCGCTATTCCCGAACGGGCTAACCCCAATGTCGATTCATAAAGATTAGTAATCATTTCATCCACCGAATTGATATGATCCCTGATTTATATTGACAGCCTAGAAAACCAAGTTCGCATTCGTACGAAGTACCTTCGATCTAATTAAAACCCCGAAGAACCCACATTGCTTCACGAACGTAATTGACATGTTTTCATGCAACATCTCTCAGCAGTTATGCTCTTCAAACCACTCCTGCACCCACTTCAACCCACTGTGAGGCCCACGGGCTGCCGTTTCCGAGGGATGTGTTGGCGCTTCCAATCCAGTCTCTTGCAAGGCTTTTGCCCTGATCTCGTCCATGGATCCCCCCCGGTCGAAGATCTCTTTCTCCCAATCTGTAGGTCTTTCTTTGCGGATGGCGTCTCTCAAATGTTCTGTCGCAGCTTGGTCGATTGTGAAGTCTGGCTTGATGACAACGCCGTAGCGTTTTGCCCCTTCGACTGAGACAAGACCCCGGCGGACGTCAAGGGCAACGAGTAAGGGCGGACGCTTCAAGGGGTCGCCGTACCCACCACCTTAGAGTCGTCAGTTCTTGGACAAGGGATTATACGTTGCTTTGTTCGTACCACCCCATGTCACCCATTCAAGCAAGTCCTCCTCGTTAACCTGAATATGGTCTGCTTTACTAGACAAGACCTCTCGTCTTCCACTTCCATCATGATTATGTACCAACACTTTAGAAGACCTCGCGCCAGGTTGCCCCCCCACAATACCGCAAGGATACGACAGCCAGCGATCATCGTGCGTGGAGATCTCGCCTTTGTCAAGGAAACGATAACAGATACGTTGCCCGTTGCCACCTCGGTACAATCCAGGTGCTCCAGAATCGGTGACTAGCTTGTATTCTTCGATCCGGAGCGGATATTGAAGTTCTAGTAGCTCGTTCGGGATGGACTTGAAAGCTGGCCAGAGGCTATGGCCGTCCATGCCGTCTCCGTGAGGCCGGGCGGGGATCCCTAGCTACAATTAGCATGACACACCTTCCATGCATGTGATCATGCCTACCGCCGAAACCAATTTGATAGAGCTGGAACCACTCGCCAGACGCTTTGTATCTGGATATTATCAGCTTCCATGCACTTGCTGCTACCACTCGACGTACCCAGAGAACATTAAATGAGGAGAGTCACTAAACCCTCCAGCAGTCATGAATTCCGGGGCCTTCTGCCCCAGAAGACCTGAAAGGAGGTCCATCACTCTTCCGAGTAGATGTGTTCGACAGGACAAAGCTGCGGGCCGGATCGGATTCAGTAAGGATCCGGAGGGAATATGCACGTCGATCAACTCGTGGAAGCCGTCGTTGACAAGATTGCCCGGGTCGTACACTGCGATGAGATAGAAGCCGATAAACATCTTGAACCTGGGAAGAGTATCAGAAATGGTGATTAGGGCAAGGTAGGGGATCCGGAACTGACATAGAATGGCTGAGCAAAAAATTAATCGACGACGTTGACTGCGGATACGTGCCGGTGAAATCAATCTTGAGCCTCCCATTTTCTTTGATCATTGTGCAAGCGATCTTCCAAGGGCCAGCACCTTTGCCATCGTCATCGATCCAGTCTTCGAAATAGACAGGATGATCAGGAATGGCTGTGTCGAACAAGGTAGACATTGCTCTGCGATTGCGGTCGAGTAACTCTGTAATAGCCCGGAAATACGTTATGTCACCCAGTCTCGTGTACATCTCAAGCAATCTATTTTGGGCTGCTAATTTTAGCAGAGGCCTAAGCAATTTGTAACGAAGTTCCTTACCAACATTGCAGGCCGCCATGAGCGCTGAAACATCACTGGGCTTGTTAGATTAGGTCGTCCGAGCATGATGGGGGACGAACCAGCGATTCCACTCGGGCAATCTACAGTTCCGGAACATCGTTTCCGCCAAACTGTGGTTCATCTGTCCAGCGGACACCAACTTCGTGACAGGTATCTGGAGCCCGTCCTCGAAGATTGAACTCACGCCGTTAGGAAGACTGCCAGGGACGCAGCCCCCAGTATCCGTCATGTGTCCGAAATTGGCAGCCCAACCGACTACCAATATTAGCCACTTAACAATTCTGGAGGGGAAGATTGTCTGACTCAATTTCTTCTCGAAGAAGATTGGCTTCATGATCAGCCAATCGTTCAGATGAGAGGTAGCACCTGCCACGGAATAGGGGTCGTTGGTGATGAAAACGTCGTCGGGCTCGATAGAGCCTTTCCAATGCTTTAGAAAGTCCGCGATGAATGATCCAAATTGACCGGCGATCATCAGGCCTCCCGGCTCTGCTATCATTGGATACTCATCTTGCTGCTCTCGAATGGCGGGAGACATGGCCGCACGGGTGACCAACGCATCCATTTCGAATCTTGCATTTTTCAAGCCACTTTCGAAGATGTCCACTTGTTAATATGTCAGCTGTCGCTACATTGTCCTAAGGTAGAGCTCTTACCAGTGATAGGGTCAAGCCTGTCGTCACCATTCTCACTTCCAATGTGATTTTCTGCTCCGCTCCGTGTGTCTCGATTTGCTTTCTGATCGGCTCTTCTGATGAGCATGTTACCGTGCTTATCAATTTCAGCTGTAAAATCTGGCAGAATGGCTGTGGTGCTATCAATCTCAGTAACCAAGCAAGGCCCATCGATTACGTGGCCAGCAAGGAGATGGCCTCTATCCCACATGGGACACTCCTTGAACTCTTTTTGTTGGTGTATCATGGTGATGCTGCCAGCTTTTGCGGAACTGGGGGGGTGGAGATCCTTGGCTGTCTGGAATAACGGCAATGGAAATGTCTGCATTGTCTCCTCTACAATGACTCGGAGATTGATAAGCTCAAGACTTGCTGGCACTTGGAAACCATACAACTTTTCATGGGCGCTCTCAAACGTTTGCACGATGTGATTTGCTTTATCCTTTTTGAGCAATGTCATGTCAATGTCAATGGAAAGATTGATGGCTTGACCTGAGTACCTCACATCCGCTTGATAAGTATGTCTCTGATGGTTGCAGATCAGTATCCTAAGCTCGTGAAAATCACAAAACATACCTGTTTCGCTTC
Source organism: Niebla homalea (assembly GCA_019925105.1). NCBI lineage: Eukaryota > Fungi > Ascomycota > Lecanoromycetes > Lecanorales > Ramalinaceae > Niebla > Niebla homalea. The sequence goes on from JAHGAU010000007.1 coordinate 223,356, forward strand.
TGCTACGCCTTGCTCACTGCTCATTTTCTCAGTGGCCTCTGCTTTGAGGCCCTCAAGAGCGTCCAAGATGTCTTCGACGGGGTTCCTGCAAGAGCGTACAGAAATGTTTTGGAGACTTCGAGGCGTAAAGTGGTCAAAATGTCGCCCCTCGCGCACAAGACCCCGGGGGACGGCGGCACTATAATTGGAAAGCTATCAAGAAGTACGCCTAGGGCATTTGCATGCATCGGACCTGCACCGCCAAATGCAACAAGTCTGAAATCTTTGGGATCCAGGCCTTGTTCGATGGTCACGACTCTTAGCGCGCCATATATGGTCTCATTTGCAATGCGGAGAATGCCTTCGGCCGCGTCAAGTAGGGAAATACCTAGGCCGTCCGCTACGCTCTGGACAGCACGCCTCGCTGCGGCGACATCCAAGTTGACTTCGTCTCCGAGTATCTGTTCTGGAAGATAGCCTAGAACAAGATTTGCGTCGGTCACCGTTGCTTTTGTGCCTCCTTTGCCATAGCATGCCGGCCCTGGATTCGCTCCAGCACTTTGTGGACCGACTCTTAGTGCTTTTGTTAAATCTGGTACATGTGCGATTGATCCGCCTCCGGCTCCTACAGTGTGAACATCGATAGATGGGATTCGAACAGCCAGGTCTCCAACAGTTGTAGTACGGCGAACGCGTGGAGCACCATTCTCGATGAGAGCAATGTCAGTGGAAGTCCCACCCATGTCAAATGTAATGAGGTTCTGGTGACTCGTGTTTGCAGCAATTGTTGAAGCAATGCCCGCCACACCTCCGGCAGGACCTGATAGCGCCAATGTGACTGGCAGTTGACTGGCCAGAGAAACAGACGACAGGCCGCCATCGGAACGTAGGACGTTCAAATGCTTTGTTTGCCCCTGAACATTCTTCCACAGTTTTTCCAGATATCCAGTGACAGACGGCTGAAGATAGGCATTCGCTACAGTCGTGATTGTACGCTCGTATTCCATTATCTCTGGCTGTACCTCACAGGATAACGAGATGGGACTTTTCGGGAAACGTTTCCGGATGGCACCTAGAACTCGTTTCTCGCTGTAACAAGACTTAATGGGCAGTTTTAATGTAGCGTAGACATCAAGCTTACTGTTTGTCATTAGCGAATGAGTTGATCAAGCTGACCGTAAAAGCATCTGGCTCCTCGGCCGCGAGGTTCTCTAATCGTTCCTCGAAGATTTGCTCCTCAAATTCACGGACTTCTTTCCCGTCGACTGCAATACGGCCGGGAGCTTCGATCGTCAACTCCAAGGGTGCCAGCGGATCGGGCATCTTCCATGTGATCCAGCCTGCAAGGCCTATGAGGAAAGTGAGCAAATTGTGCGTCAAAGCTGTTGCCACAATTGAGACGACCTCCTGGGACATGACTTCTCCGAGATTGCAGCATATCTTGGTAACCTTCTGTCACTATCAGAGCAACCTTGGCTCCATTCTGTTCCAATATGGTGTTCGTCGCAATGGTGGTACCATGGTTGATCGTCCTGAAGACAACCGGCTCCGACTCCGGGAGCTTGGAGAGGATGTTGTCTATGCCAGCGCTCACTCCTATAGACTGGTCATGAGGGGTTGAATGGACCTTTGAGTGATATAAAGCGCCAGATTTTTCGTCCAAAGCAACTAGATCCGTAAATGTACCTCCCACGTCGACCCCCAGACAGTAGCTGGAGGCCATCTTACTGACGGAAAGAATAACTTGAGTATGATGTTCTCAATGGGTGTCTCTTATTCAGAACCGGCCGCCTTCTTACGTGTTCTTCAGACATGATTGCATTTGACAGATATCACGGCGAATTGCGTCACCAATTATGCACAATGATAGACATGCACGATGTACTTAAGCGATTGAGAATGAGAGGCTCGAACCTTATCAAGGTGCATTGGATGGTGCGATAGCATTCTCGGCAATTGCTCGAGTTGGTCAAGTACATTTAAACGACTTGCTCTTTCAGGTAAACGTTCGCAGTCTTCAAAACGGGACCGCAGGCTCAGCGCAAGTGATGGATCTCGTTCTGGGCGACATGGATCACAAAGACCTACAGCCATTGATCTGCCAGTCGCACGGAATGGCTAGGTCCTCTATGGCGACGGCATGGTCATTTACGCAAATGGTGATTAAAGGACCCTCAGGATACCTATCTCCTGAGAGGTTGGTATGACGTCAACTGAACATCGGATAAAGCCCCCGTCGTTGACATCACGGCCATAATTGGCGGCCATGGCAGGCTCTTCGCGTCAGTCTTGTCCATGGCTCGCTTGCTGTTGCAACGAAGCTGCATTCACATATCTAGATCGACTTTCAGACCAGCCATTGCCTCCACAATACCAAAACTCTACCCGGTCATACAACAACCTACGCAACTTTCTCAATTGTCTACCAGCTCGGTAAGCTACACCAAGATGTCTAGCAACAATGCAGATCTCGAGATTGGCAACCTCTTCAATGTCAAGAGCCGAGTAGCCCTTGTCACTGGTGGTGGTACGTTCGAACCCGTAACCCGATGCATTCTCAATCTCTAATCCTACTGCACAGGCTCCGGCATTGGTCTCATGGCAGCACAGGCCCTCGCAGTCAACGGCGCCAAGGTCTACATCGTCGGCCGCACAGAAGAGAAGCTCGAGAACGTCGTAAAGGCCCATGGCCAGAACATTGCTGGTCAAATCATCCCTCTCACCTGCGACATCACCAAGAAGGATCAGATCGCCAGCTTGGTAAAAGAGGTCGAATCCCGCGAGAAGTGTCTCTGCGTCCTCATTAATAACGCCGGCATCGTCGTTGGTCACCAGAAACCTGAGGGCGAGACGGGCGAGGATTTCAAGAAGAACCTGTTCGAGCCCGAGAGCGCCACTTTTGCGGAATGGTCGGACACGTATTCTACCAATGTCACTCAGCTGTACATGATGACCACCGCCTTCCTACCCTTGCTCGAGAAGGCGACTGAACACCATCCGGGCTACTCAGGCACCGTCATCAACATCACCTCCATCTCCGGGATTGTTTCTAAATCACAAGCACACTTCTCTTATAACGCGTCCAAGGGGGCAGCGAATCATCTGACCAAGCTCCTGGCTTCGGAGGTTGCCAATCATGGCATAAAGGTCCGGATCAATGCTATTGCACCGGGGGTGTACCCCAGCGAGATGACTGCTGGGGAATCCGATGAGAATCAGAAGAGTGAGATCCCTGCGGACAAGTATGGGCATCTGCCCGCGAGACGGCCAGGGAATGATCGTGACATGGGCAATGCAGTGGTGTTTGCGGTCACGAATCAATATCTCAATGGTCAGATCGTGACAGTGGACGGTGGATATCTGTTGAAGTTCGGGCAATGAGGATGAGTGTATCCGGCTCTGCTGGGCCCTTCGAAAAGTTGTATATCCTAGCGAGCAAGAAGTTTCCCGCAAATAAAAGTAAAACATCTTGAAGCACACGTGCCACCCTTGTCCTTCACACTGAACGCCTTGCAACCCATCCATTACAGACACCGAGTCGCCCAGCACGGAACCATAGCAACTCCCTCTTCACGCCGCACCCCAACCCACCTTAACCCCCGCCCCTCCCATCTCCACCGCCTCAATCTCCTCGGCTGTCCAGCTCATCCGCCCAAACCTCCGAGGTAGCTCGCTCCGATCCCACACTTCCCCCTTGCCTGGCCTCACATCCCCAAGCTGGTGCCCGGAGTGCCCGCCAATGCCTCCTCTACTCGCCCCAGCCGCTTGCGATGGCGATGGTTTCGTGGAGGAAGCCCCGCCATTCGAGGAGGAGCCGCGGTTGAAGCCCGCCAACGGACCATGCTGTTGCGCTTTCGATCTATATGCGATAAAGGAGTCTGGGAGGGAGTGGGGGGGATTCCGGGTGGGGGGACGGCTCCGAGGGAGCGGTTGCGGGATGGATGTTATGGCCTGGGGAGGGGGGGGGGAAGGTCAGTCATGCCTGACGCTGATGTGGTGAGGAGTGGGATGAGATCAGGGGGATACATGAGACAGGTTTAGGGGTAGTGAAGGCGGGCTTACTTGGAAGAGAGCGTTTGCCGAGGAATTTAATGGAGGGAGTACGGGTTTGGCTTGCGCGGAGAAGGGGGGTGAGGCGCATTGCACTTGTGTAAGAGTGATGAAGACTCTGGCAGGGTTGTCTGAGCTGGATCGTATAACGGGACTGATGTCGTAGAGCTCCCCGGGGGGGTGCAAGGGCGCTCAAGATAGGATGCTGCAGCTAATTCTGAGCTTGTTTTCTGAGCGGGTCAAGCGCCAGGGCGGGCGAGGGACGACTTCAGCCAATCAAGTTCCATATCGCAACACTACAGGTGACTACGCTCACAATAGTGGACAGCGTTCGATATTGGACAAACTTGTAGCACTCACGAAGTTTGCCTCGATCAGACTCACGGGGACGTATTCTACCGCGGCTAAAACCGCTAGGTAGTACACATTTATACCTGTAGGTACATGTGCACATGACTCCACGTTTCAATACCTACATCCTTTCTTTCCGGCTTCAAGAACATGTCCGAATTCAGTGTCAATGTATAAGAGCGGTCATGCAATCCCAACGCATCAGCGAGCCGTCGCAGCTCGTAGAAGAGTCTCTTCCGCCCCCAGCCGACCATAACCATCCCTCACTCCAGCTTTCTCCATGTCGTGCAGTATACTTGCCCCCAGAGCTGACGCAGAAAATCTTCCAATCTTGCGACAAGACGACCCTCAAATCTGTCAGGCTCATTTGCAGTGACTGGAACCATGCAGTCATTCCACTTCTGTTCGACAGGGTCTTCGTCTCAGCCAGAGAGAAAGATCTTGAGGTTTTCCAGTGCATCACTGAACGTGAGCATTTAGCTGCTAATGTCAAGGCGTTACATGTCGATGCTACCGGAGCTTATCCGACTCTGGATCAGGCGCTCTACAATTGGGACCTCACCGGTCAACTTGTACGCCTACTTGACCGCTTCCCACTGTCTTCCTTCGACAGTGAGCCTTTGAAGATTATCCAATTGCAGACCCTGGGATACAGAATCTTTTTCAGGATCACCCAAACCCCCAATCCTTCGGGCTGCTGTGGCCAGGTTGAATTTCATGCAGTCAAAGAAAACGAAGACATGGAGGCAACGCCTGATGGCTTCGAACAGGTAGTTCGAGAGAGCCATGCTGAGTACATAGCCATGGCTGAAGCTGAGTATGAAGTGCTTCGCAATGAGGTAGGCCTCACGTCCAAGCTTCAATTCGGCGTTAAGAGACTCGAACGTCTACAAACGGTGATCATTGACGATGGCATCTGGGAAATCAATCCTGAGGAAAGATTTCCTACTTTTGATCCCGGCTTATGGTATGGCTATGGCTCCGGTTCTCCTGCAGCACGCTTTCGGAATCCCATGCACCTCTATCCTTCACCATACGCACCCAACGATCAGCTTGCTGCAAACCTTTTCTGGGCCGTAGCAAGTGCTCTGGCGGTATCATCTAGACGTCTCAAAGGCTTTCGTAATTCGAGCAATCGGGGTGCTGGTTTCGTGCCGCGCTCCTCAAAGTGCAGACCCTCGGACTACTGGTGCTATACTGATGCATTTTCTGCTCTAGAATATTTAGAGCTTAATATTCGGCATCCTCTAGTTTATGGCGTTCCTAGAGAAGCCATAGCTACGAACATCACAAGCTTGTTATGCCGTAATCAGTCCTCCCTTCGCCAGTTGACACTAGAATTTGGAGGCTATCGCCTTAAACATCCAACAATCACTGGCAAGTCCGTCATCAAGGCCTATACATTTCAAGGGATCTTCAAGAAGTGTCTCCACATGCCTAATTTGGTAACCCTGTCTCTGGCCAGGGTTGCCATCAGAGCGTACGAGCTCGTCAATTTTCTCAGACTACATTGCCCAAAACTCAAGGAGCTTGCGATTGGGAGCATAGATCTAGAGTATGGGAATTGGCAAGGGCTTCTGACGATGTTCAAAGGTCTCAAGCTCGACCACTTCCACATGTCTAGTGACGCAAAGTATTGGCAACGCCCTGACCAGATCTTGGGAAGCCACGAAGTGCACTCTGGTGTGCCACATGAGCCCGAGAAGCTCATTATACCTGAATCGATGGACTATGTTCTTGGAGCAGTGACTCATCCATGCTACCAAGAGTATGTATGGAAAGGAGATCTACGTGCGTACCACCGGAAGGTGATGTCGGCAATTGTTTGCTCGTGGCCTGAAGGCATGCGCAAATCTGTAATAGACGACTACCATGCCGCTATTGGAACGATTCAGGTACCGCTTGAGTCGAGATTGAATCTCGACTGGAGTGCAATGGGCCTTACAAAGTTGCTGCCTTTACCAGACGATTCACCCGGACAGACGATTAAGAACTTCATGCTTCGGAACACTTGATGCTTCGCAATCACAAGGAACCATCATCCAGGTTTTTGAAATGGTTTAGCCTAACGGCGTCCTGCTTAGTTCGTGACATGGTGCATGGGGAAAGACAGTTGGCAGTTCAATGGAGATATGCTGGACAGTCAAGATATCAAAGGGCTTTGCCGACACCCCCCTCTGTAGACATCGAGGATCGGTGGGAATACATTCCACGCAGACCACAATTCACGTCCTCCAGCAATGGCTATTACGCTTTGAGTCTTTCTCGGCTACCTGGATATCAGTACAAAGGCTGTGCTGAACTGTCTGTGATGAAGTTAGCTTCTATCTCTTTGGTAGACCTTCATACCCCAATTCTTGAATGACATTTTCAGCCTTAGTTGCTTTACAGACGTGCCAGAGCATGCTAGCTCTAGTAGACGTCCATTTCAACCAAATCAAAAATTCTTCGAGAGCACATCTCAGCCTCTAATGCAACCTTCGTTCCCAATCGACTTTTCTCGATTGCCACCTCAACTCCAATGCACTGTTTCGCGTGCACACCCTTTCGACAATCCCATGCCCCCTTCTCCATTCTGTATACAATTCTGTGACGTCCCTTGTCTGGAGAACGCTCCCAATGATATCTTGCTCTGTATGTCTCTGCCACCCAATAACACTCATTCCTGGATCACCTTGATAGCTGGATAGCTTGAAAGACCGCACGGTACCTCCTGGCACAAAATTGACTTCTTCCAGATCCCTCGTCAAAGGGCCTGGATCTAATCAACACCAATGAAGACTCATTCAACACCAATCCAAAAATACCTTACAATCTACAGCCGAAGCAGTAGTAGCAAAAAGCATACATACATACATACATACATACATACATAGGTAGCCCTCTCCCACACGAGGACGTTCTGCTATACTATGAAGGCACAGGTATGACCACAATCCCACGTGTGAGTCGCCTCCCCCTCGTCTCCCTCTCAAACCAAGCGCTCCGCACGGTCAGCATCCCATGTGTCTACCCCATCTCCCACCCTTTCCATGTCTCGCAACGATCTTACCCGTGCCGCGCTCCTATCTTACTAATTCACCAATTCCATCCTCTTGTGAAAAAAATCACAAAGAAAAACACAACCAAGCGTAAAATAATAAAAGGAAAAAGAACGTGGCTCAAACCCCCCCCCCTCTCTCTAACTCTTCAGCTCAGTATCAGCATGAGACATTCATCCATTCATCCATCCCGCCCCGCCTACAAACCTCGCTCTAATCAATCAATAAATAATCAACGTTTCAGAGACACGGTACCATGAAATGAATCGATCTTTCAGCCGTTACAAAGTTGTGGGATTTAGGGAAACATGCTGGGCTACGCACGGCACGCTTGCAATCACGCCCGCACGCCCGCACGTCCGCACGCCCGCACGCTTGCAATCACTGACTGGTTGGCTACATATAGATACTTGCCTCCCCTATGGAGGTGTAGTGGTGAACGAGTGAGTTGGTGGATGGGATGGGAGCGTGAGTCGAGATCTATGATCTGATAAAGGCGCCGGGGGGGGGAAAGGATTGCGTCTTGGGAGGCAGGGAGGGAGGCAGGTCGGGCATATAGATCTGTCACGCGTGAGGCGCTCGTGTGCTTTTGCGTGCGTGCATGCGTGCGTCTTTGTGAGTGTGTGTACTCGGATTACTTGATTGGGAAAGGATGGGGGGGGGGTGGGTGTAGTACCACGTATGCTGGTGGGATGGGGATCGGGTTTTGTTGGGATAGGATGCTCCACTTGGATGTCAAACGTTATCATTTGCCTGTCTTTGGGGGGGTGAGCAGGGAGCAAATGTACGCTAGGGCAACGCAAACGGGAAGTTGAGGGGGGAGATGGAGGCTGTTCATGTTCTCGAAGGAAGCGGGAAGGATTATGGTGGCTTGGGGAGGCGGGATGCCTTTCGGTTGAAGTGGTCGAGATGAGCTGGATCGAGATGGTTTTGGCTGCGATGAAGTTCGTGGTGGTGAATGGAAGCTGGAGCAGCGAATGGAAAATGCAGAAACAAATGGACAGTTAATCTCGCAAGCAATACAGCGGGAACTGGAAGATATGGGAACGAGCTCATTTGAAGCAGTTGGTGGGTATAAATCTTTGAGCCACTGTAATCCGAATTGATTTTTTTTCCCCTTCCATCGTTCTCGTGAATCCTTTGGGTAATGCGTATGTACACAGAATTATGATCGGAAACAAATGCTGTAGGACGATATGGTATTTGGTATTCGCTTTGGATGAAGATGCTCAAATATTGCATCCGTGCATCGAAGGCTTCCTGATGCCGGTCCGCAAGCTGATGTTTCACTGAACGCCTGGTTGTATGCAAAATCGTTACCCTCCTCTGGAAATCAGAAGAGAGCTCGTTCATTATTCCTCGGCGTCATGATCCAGCTTGACGCTTTCGAGGAATTTCGTGGATGAGTGGTGTGGTGATGATGAGCTTCGACAAAGGTTTTGGAAATCTCTTTGTCTGCTGCGAAAGATGGAGATGATTGAGGAATGCAGATAGTCAATCGTCAAAGCGGCCGTCTCTTATTGGCGTGTTGGATCTCTTCTTCCAGCCAAGCATCTTCTTCCATCCATTGTCTGGCCGACCTTTCGGGCTCGACCCTCCAAACTCTGAAGATGGTGGTGTGTTGGGTGGCGTCATCGGTTCATGGCCCGGACTGTGGTGGCCACTTGCGGAGTCATCCGTCATGGACTCTGGCTCTACACTGCCACCACTAGACGTATGACTGGTGGTTCTGTTTCCATAAGTCTTGTTGCTGTAGCTTGAAGGGTTGGCGGTAAGGCGGCCGGTAGGATCGGAGGAAGCGAAAGGAGATTCCCGAGAGCTGGGGGAGCCTCTTCTTCTCGATTTGCTTCTGCTCAAGGTCTTTTTCTCATGTGAGCTGTCCGAGCCTCCACGTTTCCGACGTGCCACCTCAACCATACTGTTTTGCTTTTCCCTTTTTATATTGATGGCGCGGGATGAAGGCGGCACTTCATTGAGAAAAGAAATGAGGACGGATTCTTCCATCAAGTTGTATATTATCTTGACAGCGGCGGTGAGCACTTCTGGACTTGGAGGTGTGATGTGGTTCGGGAGGGAGAGTAAGGCGTCGCGTACGTCGGCAGGGATGTTGATCTCTCGCGGACAGTCCGGGGTAATGTAGGCGTCTATCAGTCGCTGCCACAGCATTCTCAAGTGCCCACTCTCCTCGCCCCCCGATTGTAACGGCTTTCCGGCGGTTTGCAAGGCTAGCTTATCATACTTTTCCTTGTAACGGTCAGCGTCCAAGGTGAACTCTAAATTCTCCAAACAATGATTCTGGGAGAGGTAGGCGGTGAATGCGCTCAAAGTCCAGGGCGGTGGTGCCGCGTTGGAGAGGACGTCGGGTAGGGTAGGTCTTTGAGGGTGATAGGGTCCGTGTGATTTCAACTTCTCTTCATCGACTGCGAGGCGGAACGGAGGTGTTTGCCTCACATCCTCCATTGACATGGTATCCTCGTCGTCTGCGTCGCAGTCGGATATTATGGTGGGTGTTCGTGACCAGGGTTCTGGTGATGGGGTACGTAGATATTCCTCCGGGGGGGACTGTGGCTGTTGCTGTTGCTGATGTTTCCGGCGAATCATGACTCTTTTCCAGCCTCTTATTCGGGATCCAGTACTTTCAATGGCTCCAACCTTTCGTTTGTTAGAGCACCGACGGTTCGCAAATTGACAAGTAGGTATTTCGGGACGAGCCACTTTGACGACGGGCCTCGAAGTGAATCGAGGAGACTTCTAAGTGTTTACGGGGTTCATCGGGTGGCGGAGGATTTGGGCGGTGTCAATTCCGACGTGATCGGGGTAATGAAGGAAGAGGGATGAAGTGTGTGAGTGACGTTGATGAGAGTCGCTGCGTCGATTTTGTAACAAGGTTGAATGGCTGAGGGTTTGATCGGATACGGTCTTCATTCAGTCTGGTATCCTGGATGTCATCCAGCAATCCAAGGGAGTAGTACTGATCACAAGACCAAACTAATGAGTCGATGCGTGACGTGTAATTAGCTATTGTTATCCTTGTGTGGCTGTCAGAGAGTTTGCGACAATCTTTCAATGACGATCGACGATGGATTGCCAATCTCCTCAGGCGACAGTGACTTGAAAGATTGGATATTGAGATGTTGCGAAATGAAGGTGGGTGGTATTGCAGAGTCAGTCATCCAATAGTAGTCATCAATCGCCTCAGGCGTGAATAGTACTTTTAATTCCTCCTCTGTGGACAAGCAAACAGCAAACAATAAATGGAGTGGTTTGAGGTTGTGACTGAATGTATCTTGTAGGGAAAAGAAGAGGGGGCTAATCAGTCATTACGGATTTTTGACTTTGGGGTGGGGACGGAGTATCCGCAGTCGATGGGAAAAGCAGGGCTAAAGAGGATTGGAAATGCGTGGTGGAGCAGAAGTTAGACAGCGGAAATAAGTATGGAAGACTGATGGAAGCATCTTCGTTGAACGCTAGAAGGTCTCTAGCGCTTCGATTGTGATTTGGCTTAAGATTACCCTCCTCCCTCCATCCAATGACAGCCATGGAAATACGCCTTGCATTACTCGCTGACTCCCAATCACCTCATGATTGCCCTCAAATCACGCCAGCTAAGCTTGTTCGGGTTCGCTTAACTTGCTATTCTCGTTCATTCACTTCGGCGGTTGGCCTGCACGCAGAGAATAATGAGGAAAAGAAAAGGTCCGTCGGTTTCTAGAAGGAGATCCCACTACGGATCCGTAGGGCCCACAATTCCACCATCCATACTCCACAGTCCTCACCGCTCGAATTCATGAATAGGTTGATTAGTTGAATTGTTTGAATAGCTCAATCGCTCCATCATGTTCACGAGCGGCAAACCAATCAGATGGGATCAGCTCGGCGATAAAATCTGCAACGCGGCAAAAGCTACGGTGTTGCTTGCCCAATTCTGATGCCTAAAAGCGGGCGTTGTTCCTCGTTGGCCGTTGCGGGGATTTGATCGACTGCGCAAACTCTGATCAATGAAGGATGAACGAAGAACCGCCAAGGGCCGATAACAGTGCCAAGCGACACTGATGTCCATAAAGATGTGGTGCTGACTCGTCAAGCCGTTAAAGACCCCCCCAAAGTCTCCGTCACCGAGGGTACCGGATAAAAGTCAGGCAGTAGCGCACATGCCAGCCTCTCCCGTCTCTGGCTATTGATTGTCGATAGTGAATTGTTTGATTGCTCTCCTTTTCTGCCCGCCTCCACTTCCACTCTTATCTCCTACCGCCATACGGAGGTACGGCCGCAGCAATCAAGAACGCATAGATTATTGAGTTGCAGAATGCTAGATAGTAATCCTGACCCAGTCTGCTACATGCGACAGGATGATACTGCACCGCCATCACGTACGGGACAACGGCAATTGGTCTATAAGACACTGCTCTTCATCGGAGCATTAATCAACCAATCCAGTGCCGGATCGTGGACCGGAGCCGACAAAATCTCCACTTCCTCCACGCTAAGCAGCAAGATTTGATCATCAGTCATGAGCGCCAGGCGAGCGACATGAGTTATTATGGCAACTTGGCCCGAACAAGTCGATAGCGCAGCGGGAGGCTTAGGGCTTCGCAGAATTCTCTGATTGGTGATGCTAAAGAGCAAAGCATACCAAAAGGCTATCGCTCTGCAGTACGTCAGCAACCCGCCACTCCTTTTCCTCCAAACAACAAATCAGCATGACCAGCGTTTATTCCGAATGGGGGACGCGAATAAAGTCACTACTGAACGCTCCACCAAAACGTGTGGTGCCGGTCGATCCTCGCTTCATAGCTCACCTTATCTGTTGCGCATAATTCCACCTCCAGGCTTCCAGCAAACAACTCCAGATACGCGACCCTGTCAGAAAGCGCTGACAAGCCCGAGCTTGGCCTCTTGTTGGCGATGAACGTATGGATTTGTATGGACAGCGACATCAATGCCAACACGGCTGTGCAGTGTGCACTGAGCTTCCGCGAAAAGTCTTGGGTTGAGACTCACTTCAGCTCTGTCTCTTCTTGGGTTTGAAACAACCACGTCGATACCCGCCCGTAGGGCTCTAGAGTCCAGAGTCTAGGCACGCTTTGTCGTCACTGCCCCACGCCTTCAGCATGCGGTCAGACCAACGACCGCTGCTGCTGTATCCTCTATGCTTGTATCCTTTCGATGCCTCGGCCTCTGCAATGTGTCTAATCGATAATGATGCGTTTCTTCAAGCTCTCCCGTCGGAGCACCGAACTCTCTGTTTTAAGCGGACTTCATAGCTCAACTACTTCCACGCTGCGCTTATAGAAACACCAGTAGTCTAGTCGCGGCTGGCTTTCTCATGATTAAGCTCAGGTACCCCCGAAGCTATCGCGGATACCCTGTCGCCGGCACAATCAACCTTGTCATTCGTTTGATAATGTTTTGGTAATCTGGTTACCTTTCCCCTACTACTGCTACTCTCACCGTTGTTGTCTAATTGATGCCACCGGCCGTGAAGCACTGACCTGGATTATCGGATAAGCACGTGAAAACGGCGTCAGGGCGCGCATCCATTCGTGAAATCAGTGATCAATAATGCAGTTCAAAGTGCGATACATTCTAGGAATTCCGTTGCCCTGACTCATCTACATGCACCTTGAGCCCAGACGTTGTCTCAAGATTTGCAGTGGTGAGATCCCAATTCGCAGATTTGATGTCCTGCATGCAAGCCACCCATCTGGTCGATAACTCGATTCGCAAATCTTGAATGACGCCAAGTACCTTATCAGGCGTCGCGCCTGTCGCCAAACCGGCAGCCTCAAAGCGGTGAGCCAGCCAGAGAGCATGGGCCCATGCCTTCATTTGATCGTGTGGGGTCGCCCCATCTTTCAGGACTATGCAGGCTTCTCGATCCGGATGTTGATACCAGAGCAAGTATCTCTCATCCGAGAAGATCTTCACCATCCGGGAAAGGATAGCGTCAGGATCTCGAAACGAACCAGTCAACGTATGCGCTCCCGCCCACGGCTTCAGCACATCCTGCAAGGACACGCCAACCCTGGCGCTTCCAATCGGATCCTGTCCCTTCCATCTGAGCACTCCATCCCGCTCGAAGATTCGCTCCTGATTTGAGACTTTCTTCGGGCTCATCACAACTCCATCCGCTAGGTATGCTGAGAAGACGAGATTGGCTCTCTGTCGATTCAGTGTGTGCAAGCTGACCGAACGCACGGCCGCGTGGTTCAACGCCAGATGGATGGAAAGAAGCAGTATCAGACATGTCCATGTTGCTAGTGGTGATGAGACTTGAGACACGACCAAGCTTCCCGCCTGCAAATTTTTCAGTGTTTGGTAGGCAAGAAAGACATTGGAATTCTGGAACTGACAAGCATGCCCAAGAGTGATATGACAGTCTCCTGACTCGAGTCTTTCTAAATCACGGTCAACTCATGGATCGGACCCTGGACCAAAGAACGAGCCACTTACGGCGTTCAATTCTCCCAGGTTTCCCCATTTTGCAAAGTGCGCACTCAGGCTAGCCTTTGAACTCCCTGCTGCCACTCCGCACAAAGCCCTGAGAATACTTGAGAAGCTCAGCAGGACGACCCTCAGGGTCTTGGGCAAGGCCGGGGAGAGACAATCGAGGATCATGGCAGAGTCGTTGAAGACATCGGCAGCTAATCGATACATCTTGCATTCCGGCTCGAGGGTGGTACCAAGCTTGTGAGCGAATAAGATGGTAGCTATTCGGCCCATGCTATCTTGTAGAACAGAGAGCAGCAAAGCTGCGGTAGCGGATGCATTGGCATCGCCGACACCAACACCTAGAACATATATTGTTAGCTCAGATTAGCACCATTATTTCACCAGAAAGGTGTTGTACCTTGCAGTACAGCTCTTGAGGACAGTAGACCAGCGATGGAGCTTGCAAATGCCTGGAGCGAATCCTGTGCCGCAATCAGTGAATACATGAGCGGATTGACCTTATGCCTTCTTACAAGGCTGATGACTTACGTAGATCTGATACCTTTATTCGGACAAATTCATCAACGCTACTGCAAGTCCCACGTGGGCGACATGTTGCGAACTATCGCAGGCAATAAACATGAATTGTGGAGCTCATACCACATGTAATCCTCGGTCACACTGTGAGGATAGCCAGCTGGTAAGAAGACAGCCAATAGGTCCTTCCACAGATTGCCATCTTTTTCGGGTCTCTACCGGTTGACCGAATACGTAGTCAGCTCCAGATACCAGCCTTGGAAGCTTTCCATCGTGCGGAAGACGTGCCACGTTGGGAACAGCAGATCATGATAGTGCGGTGCACCGTGCGAGAGTTTATCGAGTACCAGGGTTTCAGGAAGTGAGATGGGCTTACGATGACATCGATTCGTTCTTTGCCGTCGTCGCTTCGAGAGGAAACGTACGTGGCCACTTCCTCGCCCGTCTCATTCCTTTCCACCAACTTGATAGCCATAACCACAATTCAATGACGTCTTGCAAATATAAGTGTATCGTCACGCGACATACGGAACATGTCGGACTTACCTCCGCTGCGCAAAGGACGGATCTTGCTCTTCTAATTGGTCGCCCAGGAATCTCGTCAATCTTAGAATGCTTTAGGGGATCGTGGTGGATTTTCCGGGCATTTAGTATGAGCGATGCGCGACAGCGCGAAACCACAAAGGGGCAAGCATGGGGTTTGACCCATGGCGGCGCAGCGCTCATGACGATCTAAATCTCTTTCCTGGGCTCGAATTGGTCATGATTGAGACTCGACAGACTACAATTCTGACTGGGTTCAGCCTAGGATCTCGTACTTGCGACGGAATACGGGTACGGCTCAATGGCATCGTATACTAAGATGATCGATCGATTATAATCGTGGCCTTTGTGAACTCAAACGACCACCTAACGATCCTGACAAATTGTTGCAGTTACATTGGAGTAGCTACAGGGGGGAAGGTGCATTGACTTGCGCCAATCAGGAAGTGGCCCTACAGCCAATCTTCGCATACTGTGGAGCTGAGCTTGCGAGAATGCATGTGAGATTGCGGCATGAGACTGCTGCAAGTGCAGCTCGCTTGGGCAGGGACCATGGCTGTGGAACAGGTAAGATCATGCAACTGTCATGCAATCGGATGCCAAATTCTCGGTTAACCTGGTTGTACTCCGGGATGCTGTCAATCGTTCATGTAATTGAAAGAATTGACTTGGATTTGCTCGGGGGCATATCTAATAATTATACGTATGGGTTGATTTCAAAAGATGGCCTCAAATGTGTATGTGTGTCAGTGTCATGGAACACAAAACGGCACGGTAGTCTGGGCCCACCAAGGCTTTTTTTCCCTTAGCTTCCTCATTGACGTGTTTGCTTCGTTGTTTGCTCAAACTTCCTTCTTTCTCTCCACAATCGTCTTCCGCCTTCTCTTTCATGCCGCTTCTCTTTCCCTTCTCTTGTTCTCTCTTCATCCATCCGAGACATGCCTAACAAGTATTCTCACTCTTTTGTGCTGTCCAATTACGAAAAGCAGGGTCTCACAGTATACAACGACTTTGAGGGTCCCCACCACAAGGCATGGAGTCCGTCAGGGAGGTCAGACCCGCCAAGGTCTCGACCCTCATCTTCCAAGCCCACCTCACATCCTGCCATTGAACCTCGCTCCTCTCTGCCGCCCCCACCGCTTCCCCAGACTCGGCTCCGTCTTCAGGATTCGCAGGATCTTCGAGCATTGCCGACGCCCAAGACTACTCAAAGGCCAAGGCGCCTGAGCAATGATACAGTCGATCTCGGGCCCAAGTCTTCTGTGAAGCTTTCGTCAAGTCAAAAGTCCCTTGATAAGAGGAGGGCAACTGCACGTGAGAGCTTCGACTACTATAATTTGTATGAGCAGGCGCCACCGTCACGTTCCTGGCAGCAAGAAGCAGATATCGGGTCAGACAGGCTGCGGGTCACCGATGAGCTGGACGAAGAATTGGATGGAGGATTGATCTTCGGAACGCAGAAGAAAGGGGCCGTGGCCACTTCACGCTCAGAGCGGGAGATCACACGTCCTCCTGAGCCTGTCCGTTCGGAACCTGTTCGTCCAAATCATGTCAGAAGGTTGACCTCGGATACTGCGATATGGAATCCTCAGTCACCTGCACCTCCGTCTTCTTTCCAAGAGCAGGAGCCAGTGATTGGGTCAGAGCCTGCAGAAGCCGAGAATGTGTTAAGAAAGAGCTCCGTTCCCGCTCAGATCCCCCTCACTCCACCTCGGACGCCCAAGAGTACAGTGAGTATGGCTAGTTGGGAGGATTTCTCTCTCGAACCCAATCTTGACGAATTGGCTGGACCTCTCCCGTCCATCGAGGTACCTCCAGGGTATCGTATCGTCCGTCATACATACGATACTCCGCCAGCTTCCATGTCTGGGAGCTCGAATCCGTCCAAGTCTGTCATCCAACTCCCTCCAGCAGACTCTTTGCCTCCAGCGCCACCACCTGACCGTCGAGAACAATTTCACACATACGACACACCGCCAGCTTCCATGTCTGGAGCTTCCAACCCATCCAAATCTGCCATACGCCCTCCCCCACCAGATTCCTGGTCTCCGAAACCCTTCCCCGATCGTGGAGGGCAGCCTCTACCTGCCTCAGTCCGGCCTTCTATCTGTTACTCACCGGATTTTCCCCCAACTGAGATTGATGCTTTGGAGGACTCTGACCGGGGATTTTCAGTAGGTTGTCCAGAGGACTTTGTAGACTTTGACGCCGATCTCGAACCGCTGCCATCCTCTGTCTCTCCCGACATGGAACCGACCATCTGTCCCTGGGTAGATCGTCCCGATGTTCCGGCGGTGTCTCGGATCCTCCGCCATGATCGGGGTCTGTCCTCTTTCTCGGGTGTTTCATCTCGAGCGAGCACTTCATCCTTCGACTCAGCAGCCCCACCGCCGATTCGTCTCACAAGTCGTGACGGACACCCTCGTAAGATGCCCGCTGTTCTAGATTCACCGCATGAATCGAGACCGCTTCCAGTTCCACTCTTACCAGACAATGCCACCACGGCTAACAAGAACCTGAAATCCCACTCCTTTTCTTCCCTCCTCAATCGTACATCACGATGTCCTCACGTCAAATCAGTTCCCTACGAGCACGCCAAGCAAGGTCCATTCCCAATTTCTATCAACGTCTCTCGTACCGGCACCCCTAGCATCCCCACCATCTTCTCCACCTACCAAGGGCCCTTCCCATCGGGACCACCCGCCGCCGTCTCGATCACAGCATTCGCAGACGAACGCCCACGTCTCTTGCATCGACCGAAGACGGCTGGGACTTCCAACGCCGCCGAGCATCGCCTCAGCGCGTCAATTACTTCTTCAGCGAGGGACCCATCGGGTGGCGCTGGCAGGATTGGCCAATCAGCTGGTAGTAGTAGCAGCAGGCGACACAGCAGGATTTTGCCTGGCGAAAGGGAGAGCCAAGCGAAGCGGTCGAGCTGGTTCAGGAGTGATCCGTTTGATCTGTCCTTGGGAGAAACGGAGTGTCGGCCTGGCAGGAGGGTGGTAGCCTGGGAGTAGAGGCGGGGTTTGATGGAAATACATTATGAACGACTTGAACTCCATCTGGCTGTGAATTTGACGAAAGGAACTTACGAAACAGAACGATGACACCCAGTCATGGTCTTGGAATTGAGGGTTCTCGCAACAAGTCCTGGCAGCCGACTGAAAAAGGGCATCCGTCTATTGCCCCAAGAGAGACAACGACCATTGAACGCAGTACCCCAAGAGCAAAGCCTTAAAAAACCGAAACGTAAAAACCGTCGATCGACTACGTGCACAATACCCCCTTATGCATATGGACATCGTTTCCGGCATATCTACTGCATCGACCTCGGCTGCTCAAGGCTCCCCACCGAATACACTACAGTTTTTAGGCTCGTATCATGGACTTCGCTCAGATGCTTCTGACAACACAATGGTTGTATGATCTAGCTACACAAAATTAATATCTTGGTTGGCGTGGAGTGGACAAATATCAATAGAAGCTTGCTGTGAGCCATTGGGCTTTGGAACACCAACATCACATAACGTACGAATTACCCCCCATGCAGTGAAAACTCACAGATAAAAAGCTCAGGTAGCTCAGATCGCTTCAGAAGCTTACATCCCATCAAACAGTTTGGGAAATTTGGAAGTGCAATGTCCTGTCCTGAAAGACGTCAAGACTCATTAAAGGATGAAATTACAACTTCCTTCCACTGTCCAATCCTTCCAAGTATCCTTACACTGCATCCTCAGTCGAAGCGTTCATGCATGGCTTCCAAGAGGACCATGCGAGGACTAATCGCAATTCCCAAGATCCGTCATTCCCATCACTGCCACTCAAAAAGCCACGCCACACCCACAAAATCCCAGCTGTCATACTTAAAGCTTTACATTCTTATCATCATTCGTTCATTCTCATCATCATTCATTCATTCTCCGTTAAAACTAGGTAATGTGATACCCTCGTCCGGGCAGACGTCTCATACTCCTAAATATCTACCATCATAATCTACGACATCCCCAAATTGCTAATCACACCCATTCCCACCATGCCCCCAAAAAGAGAGCGTGGGTAAAGAAGGTCAGGGGAGACAGCGTGAGAGCGAAAGCGAGAGAGAGAGAGAGTGTGTGTGTGTGAGAGTGAGAGTGAGAGAAAGAGAAGAGAGAAGAGAACGATTCACAGCCATCGTCCCTCCTGCCCATTCCAATCGCTTGAATGAAAGCCGTCCGTCACAGCTAGACGCCGCATTTCCCCTTGATCGCTCGCTGTGGATGGGCAAGTGTGCCCTGGATCCCTATCTATCGATCTTGGTCGCCACTCGCCACCCTTTTTCCCACTGCGCTCCGCCTCCCGCAAGCATTGCGTCCTCTTGCTCAGATAAGATGCCTCGACCTGTTTCCAGAGAGAGAGAGAGAGAGAGAGAGAGAGAGAGATCACGCACATAAAACGCAGACAACGGCCCACGTCCCTACAACTCCACCCCCCCCTTTCTTCCCCCTTTACCATCGACGAAAGACAGAGGAAAGACCCAACTTGCGCCATCACATTTCCTATTTACCTTTCCAACGCCATCACCGTCCCTTTCCAGTAAGCGTCATGACGATACGAACAACGTGTGCGTGGTATCTTCTGACGGGATTGATGAGTGGTGAGACTAGTTGCTGCTGCTGCTCTTTTGCCTATGTCATCCCATCCATCCATGCTATCCACACACAAAAAAATTCATTCGATCCGTGTATCCTCCATCTCCTTCCACCGACCGCGTCCCACCAGATAAAATGATCCATCCATCCATCCAGCCGGGAGTTTCCTCACTGCGGCGATACTCGAATCGTACCGTCAAGAGTTCCCAAACCCCCCCCCCCCGGCACTCTCAAATTTATCTATCTAAAGAGGTCTTGTTTTTTTGCAAAGAGTCGGGGTTGAGGGGATATGGGCATGGACATCCCCCATGTCATTGTTGTTGTTATTGTTGATTCTTCCCATCACCCCATCTCTCTCAACGCCTCGGGACCGTGTTGCCCTCTCTTATCCGTGTATGGATGTATGGCCGGTCCGGCCCCAATCAATGGAAGCTTTTCTGCCATGCAAGTTCTTGGGCATACAAATGCATATGCAAACGAGGATGCAAACAAAAGCTTTCCACACACCACGCATACCACCCATGCCAACGTAGAAACACCCACACAAATTACTGATTTATCTACCTACCCAAAACTTCGAAAGGGAGGAACACTCGTGCTGGAGCCCCCGATTTCGTTGCTGGAGCCCCGCATATATTTGAATAACGATGATATTATTATCGTACCAGTCCCACGTTGCACCGATTCCGCAACGAGGACAGCAACAACGTCGTAACTTACCACCCACCCTCGAAGGCAGTGCCTGCGAGGAACATCCACTCGTGTGTGTGCCATTCGGTAGAAAAAGGTGCGATTTATTTGACTCGTCAGCATCATCATCACACCACCACGGAGGAAAAAAAAGGGGAGTTAGGAAAGGGGGGGAATGAAAAGGTCGACGACAATAACCAAAGGAAAAAGGGAGAAGCAAGAGATGGAAAAATTGGGGGGAAAAAAGAATAACCATTTCCAATTCTACCTCTACTCTTGAAACCGCCATTCCAGAAACAGCAGGTCGTCCATCCAAGAACAATCACGTTATTACGAGGGAGTGAACTCAACCCCCAGCATGTCTCAACCTCTGGCGGACCAAAAGCAGTATTGCACTATCATCATCACTCTTCAAAACCAAGAAACCCCCAAGCCCACTCTGCTAAGCTCCCTCCCAAGCACGCACGACTCGTGCATTCATGGCCCCCCACCACCACCACCCAACTGCCTTAACCGTTCCCAACTCCGCTTCTCCCCTTCTTCCAAACTCCTCTTGAAATCCAGAGTGCTCCCCCTGACAACCTCCCCCTCACCACTCCCATCCAGACTCCCCACATCGGCTCTCCTTCCCGTCGAGCCTCCCACCACTACCGCGTTCTTGGATAGCGCGAACTCTTCCTTGGAGAGGTTGGGACTCCGTAGCATCCCCAAATCGACGCAGGAGTCATACATGGTTTCCCACCCTGGTTTGGGCTTCGTCTTCGCTGCACCGGATCCAGCGGGTGCGTCAATAGCGTGGGCCATCGAGCGGACTTTACTACCTCTACCCGATCCAGCGATGAGTCTGTCAATGGATTTGCGTTTCGTGGAAGGGGTACCAGCACCATCACCAGCATGTCCTGCAACCCTCGACTTGCCTTGCACTTTCTTCCCACCCGCAACAGCCTCTCGCGTCTTTGCCACCTCCTCTCGCAAACTCGTCCTAGCTGTCACGAACTTCTCCTCACTGTCACTGGTAGCCCCATCTCCACTCACAACAAGCGGCGGCAGCATCTCCAACTCCGGATACTCTTCCAATCCCCTCCTGTACCACCGAAGATATTGGCGTCAGCAAAGGATCTCTTCCCAACGACCTAACAAAGAGAGCAGGTTCGGAAATGACTCACCCCTCAGACACACTACTCCTATGCCCCCGACTTTCAATAGCGAACCTGCTCGCCATATCAAGACTGCGTGCATGGTACAGCTCTTTCACATTATCTTTCAGGCGTTCAAAATGGGTCGAGTGCGCCTTTCTTGTGGCTGCGAGTCCTGGTCTGTGGAGGTGATGCTGGTCAGCCGGATCATGATGCAGATGCAGGTGTGGATGATGATGGTGGTCATGGGGCGCAGACGGTGCAGCAGCAAAGTCGTGCGAGAACACATTATCCGCCTCCCTAGCCGGGGAGTTCGACCGTGCGGAGCGCGTGTGGGATGGGTAGCGCCGCCATGAGGGTGCAGTCTCCATGGTAGGAGTAGGTGAGGAGGTGTCAAGATCCCGCCTAATCTTGGCTGGTGTGGTGATGGCAGGATGGCCTGGATCAAGTGGTGATAGACGAGGGCGCATCCTATAGGCACCCAACTGGGCTTTGACATCTAGGTGATCACCTTCACTGGATGAATGGTGCAGGTGTTGGAAGAGCTGCTTCGGAGAGCAATGGTTGTGCGATGCCTCGTCATCCTCGGCTGGATGGTGAAGATGAAGAGGAGAACGGCTCCTACGCCTGGAATCCTTCTGTAGGGCTTGACCCCAGCTCGTTGCCTCCACGGGCTCGTCGCCTACAACGAGACTAGGCTTCCGAGCGAGGCTGCTGCTCTCCGTCTGTGATGGTACAAGCAGTGAGGCTGAGACATCATTACTGCCGTCGAAGCGACTCACATTCCGACTTCGATGGGGTGTCCTCTTTGCAATCTCTGCCGTCAAGTCGTCGAGATCTGCCTGTGAGAAATATCGCGTGGCCGTAACGGTATGAGCCTTGCGTAAGAAGCGTTGGCCTTCCTCTTGCTCTATCTGAAAGGTCGAGAGACTCCTGCTAGGAGTAGTGGATGTTGCTGGAGCGGAGGAGTGCCGTGGCTGTTTCTGCACTTCGCGTTCGTCGATGATCATGGGATCTCGCATGACACGGAAGGACCGGTGTTCTTGATCTGCATTGGGGTCGAGTATCGCTGCATTGTGTGCTTGACCGGACGGACGTCTGGAGCCTTGTGAGCTGATATGACCTGAATATTCAGGATCCGACGAGAACCGAGAGTGTCTGTTTGACAGGCTTGCGGCTTCACTGCCAAGAGCGATGTTGCTTAGCTCACTCGTACGACGAGAGTAAACAGAAGATGACGGTTGTCTCTGAGGGCAGCCCCAAGGAGGTGGCACTTTGGTGCTCGTAAATCCAGAAGCAGAGAGCTGACGCCGTGGGCCAAGGGACAGATGATCCGGCCCTTTCCTCCAGCTTGACTCGCTTGAGCTATCACTGCGCAGCTGAGGCGAAGACAGCACTGGAAGCATGCCATGAGAAGCCAGACGTTCTGATATACGCATGCTATATAGATGAATAGACGAAGGATTGGTGAGGTCGCTGTGGCTTCTGGTCTGGGGGAATGAATCTCGGCCATCGATGCCGCCAAAAACTTCCTCTTCGCTTCCCGGATCACAGTGAGAATGGCGCCGTGAGACTTTTCTTCCATACGGCGACGATGAAAGTACACCAGACGCACCCCTCATCCATGGCGGTCGCGATGGGCTAGGTACAGACCCTTGGGGTTCCGATTCGTCAGGATTCAAATCAGTGGAGTCTTTATCCTCCCTAGCTGTCTTAAAGGTTTGGGATGAGCCTCTTTGTGCCGAGCTCGGGAGCCTCCACTCTGGTCCGACGACCGAATCGCTGATACTGGCGAGTCTTAACGCCCGGATGTCGGGAGTCGGTGGAGCTTTAAAGACGTCATCATCTGTTTGGGCCGTATCGTTGTCCTTTTGACGTGTTGGGGTGATACGTATGACTGTATCGGAGCGATCTAGAGACGAGTCTACTCGATCCTGCTCCTTCGCGGGGGTTTCGTCACTGAAGATGTATTTCTTGGACTTGGTCTTACGAGGCGACTTTATGAAATCTTGCTGGACTGGCTGTTTCCCATCTTCGACTGAAAGCTCCAAAAGCGCACTAGCTCTATCCGTCAACATCCTTGACAAGATCCTGGTGTTGGCTCTGGTAGGAGAAGGATGTGCAAGAGGAGGACCCTCAACGTCACTGGAAAGAACATTTGGCGACGATGATCGTGCCATAATCCTCTTGAGCCTGTTTGGGCTCAGTTGTATAGTCCCTTCTTGACGCGACCAAGTTCCTGAAAGCATTGTCAAGTCAGTACGTACCGTAGGACATCCTCCCAATGAGAGAGGCACATCACCAACCTTGCGGTGTTTGGATGAGTACGGCATCTGGATCGTAGAATTCACTGTTGGCATTCTCATCGGCATCATGCTCGTTTCTGCTGTGCAATGCTCGTCGGATTTTGCGCTTGACTTCGACCTCTTCAATGCTCATCGTGCTCTTCAAAGCTCGCGTCGAGGCCTCGTCCGACGCACCCGAGGTTGTTGAGCTGATCTTTTTCCGCAATCGTTCCGTCACACCGAGACGCATTGGACTTCTGTCCCGATGCTGGGGCAGCTCGAATGGGACTACGTCTCCGTTAGGATCGAGCGTATCTCCAGAGTCTAGGCGGTCAAGCCGCTCTGTTGTTCCATGCCTCTCGGTGTCGTCGGTGTTACTGGCGGTTAATTGGAACCTGCCTCCTTTTTCGGTGGTGTTGATGAGCCGGACTGGGCTTTGATCGGGGGAGTGGTTCTTTCGGAATCCGCAACAGATGAAGGTAGGCATGCTGGGAAGAAATCTATGGATTCCATGCGACTCGGTAAAATGCAGGGAAAGGCTGCTCAACAGGTACTGGTTTTGGAGAGCACCAAAATATAAGAGAACCAGACACGTGCTTAGGAATCAAGGAAATATGTAGGACGAGAAAGGTCGCGGACGAGGGAGCTGAACTCGCAATTCGGAACAAAATGAGGAAGGTACCATTTACTCGAGCAACATCAACTTGGAGCGTCAACTGGCTTTGAAGTCACCTTGGATATATCAATCGCCCCATTTATTGTCAAGAGACAGACTCGGTTCCATCCATACTACCAGATGTCCGGTTGAAGGACTTTTTTTGGCCTTTCTAAGGCCACCACTACGCTATGTCAAGGCAAGATGATTGCCGACGTGATATCAAATGCTCCCACCAACGCCGATGCTAAAGATCGTTGAGATCAATGTCATTTCTACAACTCTCCAACTGTTGAACATCACACATCACGTCGTTCATGATTGAATCACGCCTTGGAGTATTTTTGGCGATAGAATTTCGCCGCATTCACCATGTTGGTCAAGGCTGGCTTCGTCTCCTTCCATTGACGAGTCTTCAAGCCGCAGTCAGGGTCAATCCAGAGTTGGTCAGGGCTGAGGTAGTTCAACATCTCCTGAATGCGGGCCTCGATTTCTTCCTGGCTGGGGATACGGGGCGAGTGAATGTCGTAAACACCAGGGCCAATGTGGCGAGGGTACTTGGCGTCGACGAAGACGCTGAGAAGCTTGGCGTCACTCTTGCTGTTCTCAATGCTGAGAACATCGGCATCAAGAGCGGCAATGGCCTCGAAAAAGTCTTGGAACTCGGAGTAACAGAAATGAGAGTGAATCTGGGTGGAGTCATGGACGCCAGCAGTTGACAGACGGAAAGACTCAACCGCCCATTTGATGTAATTCTCTCGCTCGGTGCCAGCCCTCAAAGGAAGACCTTCACGGAGCGCAGGCTCGTCTACTTGGATAACGAAGACACCTGCAGACTCAAGATCGACGACCTCATCCCGTAGAGCGAGAGCCAATTGCTGCGCTTGAACTGACTGGTGAATGTCGTCACGGGGATATGACCATCGAAGGCAAGTGATAGGTCCAGTGAGCATGCCTTTCATGGGCTTCTTGGAAATCGAAGCAGCATACTTTGACTCCTTCACTGTCATCGGAGCAGGGCGAGAGACATCACCAACGATGATGGGTGGGCGAACACAACGCGATCCGTAGCTCTGAACCCAGGCATGTGTGGTGAAGACATAGCCTGTTAGACGCTCGCCGAAGTATTGCACCATGTCGTTCCGTTCTGGCTCCCCGTGGACGTAGACATCTAGATCAAGCTCTTCTTGGACCTTGACGACGTCTTGGATCTCCTTTTCGATGAACCTGTCATACTCATCGGCTGTGATTTCGCCCTTGGTGAATTTGTTCCTTTGCAGGCGGATCTCTTTGGTCTGAGGGAATGATCCGATGGTGGTGGTCGGGAACATGGGGAGGTTCAGCTTTTCCTGCTGCTGTGCAATTCGAGTGGGAAAGGGAGATCTGCGATTAAAGTCCTTCTCCTGAATCTTCTGCTGGCGATCCTTGACTTTGGGGTCATTCGTTCGCTTTGAGCTGGCGCGAGACTCCATTGACTTTGCATTCGCCTCAAGCTCTGCACGTACACTGGCCGGTCCAGCCGTCACCGCCTTTGCAATGATGGCAAGTTCCTTGGCCTTCTCGACAGCAAAGCTGAACCAGTCCCGGACTTCACCTTCGAGATTCTTCTCACTCTCAAGTGTGTGAGGGGTGTGAAGAAGCGAGCTCGAGCTCGCGACAATGACACGGTCTTTGCCGAGCTTCTGGACGGCAAGCTCGACCTTCTCAATGGCTTTCTTGAAGTTGGTCTTCCAGATGTTTCGGCCATCGACAACTCCTGCAGACAGCACTTGGTTTGGTCCAAGACCCTCCATGACGGTGTCTAATTGTTCAGGGTTCCGAACAAGGTCGACGTGGACACCATGAAGTTTCTCGAATGAAGACAGGACGTCCTTGTTGTGAACAATGTCTCCAAAGTAAGTCGCGACAGTGATCTCGGGTGCACGTGATCCTAAGCTGGACAGCTTCTCATATGCTGGCTTGAAAGCATTCTTGACTTTGGCAGGGAGGTCGAAGACAAGGCATGGCTCATCAATCTGGACACTCTCGGCGCCAGCCTCCTTGAGCTTAGCCAACAGGTCTTCATATAGTGGTAGGAGGCTGTGGAGAAGGCTGATGGGCACAACGTTTTGGCCACGATCGGCCTTCCCGAGAGCAAGGAAGGTGACAGGGCCGACGATGACTGGTCGGGTGATGATGCCGGCTTCCTTTGCTTCGAGGAACTCGGCGACAGGCTTGGGATTCGACGACAGCTTGAACTGTTGGCCGTCTTCGAAGGTGGGCTTGACATAGTGATAGTTGGAGTCAAACCATTTCACCATTTCTAAACTAGGAACATCGACGGCTGCTCCGCTGTCGGTCTGAGGCTTTTGCCGGCCACGTCCCATGGCGAAGAATTCATCGATGGGGTCGAGCTTATACTTGGAGTACTTTTCAGGGATAGCTCCAAAAAGCTGGATGTGATCAAGGACATGGTCATAGAATGAAAAGTCGTTGCTCGGGATGACATCGATGCCAGCATCTTTTTGGATCTTCCAATGTGCGAGTCGGAGACGTTTACCCTCGTCTAGGAGTTCCTTTTGAGATAATTTGCCTGCCCAGTATGATTCGTTGGCTTTCTTGAGGTCTCTATTCACTCCCATGCGAGGGAAGCCGAGGATTGAGCTGAGAGGAGGCATTCAGTATATGATTTCTGCTTACTTCAGGCTTACTCACGATTGAACCATCTTGCCGACTGTGAATTTCAGAAGTCTAGGGATCTCGGATACAATTGAGAAATCACAGGCTACTCTTTGGTCACGTTGTGTTTGGAAGAAGGGGAGAATAGAGATGAGAAGAATGGAAATGGGGAAGATGGGGAGAAAAGGATTGAGGATGAGGAGAGACTGTCGGGTATGAAGATGGAAGATGTGGTGAAAAATTTCAAAGGCGGTCAGCGACCCCTCCACACCGGACCCCGATTCACCAATTGTTGGATTTCTCGTGGTGGAGAGGCTCGCTTCGGCTCTTTAGTCTTTACTCTCTTCAGCGCAGCTAGAACCGCATGTGGGCTAGTTCTAATGGAGACCGAAGACCGATGATCTCATCCATCGCCGATGAATTCGCTGTTGACATTTCCTTCTTTATTACCATATATTGCGTCTGCGATGGCCCTTATTAAGGGTTGGCTCCCTCCCACCAGGGAGCACTGGGAGCTAGTCGTCTTCTGCTTCCAATTGTTCCCATTCGTGCGTTCCTCCGTGTCTGTCCATGGTTCCACGCTCTGGCTAAGATGAGATTAGTTCACAGTCTTCCAATGGATTCAATCCTGGTATCCAGCCGGCAAGACCTCCACGATCTCTCGATTCAACATACCGGGGAAGATAGCTTGGGCCACAATGGAGGCGCCCGGCTTCCTGACCCTCCTCTACATCATGTTCACTCTGCCTGAAAATCAAGGGTTGACCACTTTGCCATGGGGCAATTGGGTCATGGGTGGCATGTTTGTGGGTGCTTTGCACAGCATGTGAATCGAATGGAAGCTGAGACTGCGCAGACCATCCATTACATATATCGCGCCCTGCTCTGTCCACTCCTGAATCCGAGCATGTCACCTATACATCCCTTCGTCTGGGCTTCAGCCCTTGGATTTCAGCTTGCAAATGGGACCAGTATAGGCGGCTGGCTAGGCGGCTATGGACCCACAACAAAGGAGGACTGGACGGGCTCAGCTCTGAGGGTGGAACTGGGCATGATGACCTGGGCAATTGCCTTGATGTTCAACATGTACCACGACGACGAACTTCGCGAAATCCGCCGAGCGGCTGCAAGAAACCAAAGAAGACGGCAAGCGAGCAAGGTGGGGGATGAGAATAAGGGGCAGCCAAATGTGGATAAGGTGTACATGATGCCAGAGAATGGGCTGTTCCGGATCATCTTATTCCCTCACTATTTCACCGAATGGATAGAGTGGTGTGGATTTTGGATGGTCGGAGGCGTGCATTGTGCGCCTGCAAGGATCTTCGTGGTCAACGAAGTCTTCACCATGCTGGCGCGGGCGGTTCAGGGGAAGCAGTGGTACCTGGAGAAATTTGGAAAGGCCAAAGTCGGCAACAGGAAGGCGGCCATTCCTTGGCTGATTTGAAGAGATCAACCCAAAATATGAGACATGAGTGAGATAAGAGCGCAGTAGCGCTTGCCAGTGCATGGCAAGGGAGCCCTCGAGTCCCTGCATCGTCTGTTCATGTCCGCTATATGCCTATTATCACCCACACAAATCTCGAAGCAGTCGATTTGAGGCCAGTCTAGACTTTACCAGGCGTTGTCAAATGTCAAGAAAGGGAGGAGCGAGCATGAGACTGGCTCTAACGTTAGGCGAGAATCTTGCGCCATCTGCCGCTCCATTGCAACTTTGGCTCTAGCGCTGGCCTCCTGCTAAACTCCTCCAACCCCAATCTTGGCACTCTGAAGTGTTCCAGATGATCCCTGGAAGATCGAACTCAATAATCAATGAATGATGAATCATTGGTCATAGGAGCAGAATGGTACAGACGCCAAAGCAGGGAGTGGGATGTTCTTTGCCTGATTCTCGCATTTGAGGTGCCAATACTAGCGACTGCAGTCTTCATTGAAAAGGCAATACCTCCATGCAGGAGACAGTCGTCAGCAATTCGGATCATACCTCACCCTTTTCCAACTCGCCATCCTGTCTTGGCTTGCATAATCAAACAAGCAATATCAAATGAAAAATATGAGCGATATGCCTGGCTGAAGGAAAATTTTCGAGAAGGGCATCCCACGCGAGCACTGACCAAGCAAGCCGCTTACATTAAAGCTGACAGGTTGTAAATCTCCGCTGATGTCTCCCCTTCAAGATGGAGGGGCGGGTGCCAATCTGAAGCCAATCCGATTCAGTATCCATCCGAGAAGATCAGGTGTTCCTGACGAGAGTCTCGCAAAAGATGGGTCATGGGTGGGTGCTTTGCCCTCATGATAGGGGGTTGCCGGAGGAAGAGCAAGAAGGTTGACTGGAGTGGAAATCCGGGGTAAAGGGGCGTCATTGGTCAAGGCCATGGCGAGATCACGCAACGAATAACGCCTTTCTTCATATTATTATTGTCAGGTCTAGCGCAGAAGAAGTCTACTACTACTTAATCTTAGGAGTTGGTACTCGCCTCCCGCGGGAAGATCGGACATGGCTTATGTCCTACATCGTGATGGTCAGTACAACGTTGATTGAAACGACTGGCAAGCTCTCATGTGGGGCAGGTTGTATTTGAATCGTCAACGCAGTTTGAAGACTTGGAATGCAAATCCACTTAGGTTTATGATAGGACGGAGCCAGAGACAAGCCGCAGTCTTGCGCCGTTGGTCTCAATAATATGATATGCAGATGGTGGACTCAGGGACAGAGGGACAGCGTCGAGAGCAATCTTCCCTGTCGTCGCGACCAATCCTGAGCCGGGCCTGGAGTTGGGGTGGGCTTGGCTCGAGGGTTCGGGTGCAGCAGAGCCTAACTTGAGCTGGGATAGCAGGGAAGTCATGGCCTATGGTGCTAGGATTCTCTGTGGCGCTGCCGATCCCAGCTAAAAACGACCGCCCTCGGCCCTCCCACTACTGGTGCTACAGCAGAAAGTGCAAAGTAGTAGTGAGTGCAGAACACCACCAATTCCATCCTCCCTCTCGATCCTTTTCCTCCCATCTATTTACTCATTCCACCAGCTGCTCATTTTGGATTTCATTTCCTCTCCTTGTTTACACCATTTCGCCTACACACATCTACGATCACGACCCAGAAGCTTACACCTTTACACCCACATCGGATCTTCATCCGCCCGCGCCAAGCACAGCAGCCGCTTATCTCTCCCCCAATCCAGCCCAAACTCCCACCTTGTTCAGAGTATGTAGACCATTATCCCTATCGCAAAGAGGCCGTATCGTCGGCGAGGCCAGTATCACCCTGAATAATGTATGTCTCCCTTCAAGGAAGCTACTACTTCATTGCGCTTTTCCCACATCACCCCTACGCCCTGCACCCGCTGATATCCTTCCTTATCGTAGCGCCCTCGAGGCAGAGAACTTTTCGAATCTAAACTTTGGCCCTGTCCATTGCAGGCGACCATTGCACCTCAATTCCCCTGGGAACGCTCTATTGACGTCACATGTCGAAGCCAATCACCACCATTGCCTTCAGCAACACCTCTTTGTTCCTATCCTCCATCTAGGCGAAGAACCCCCTGCATCTGAATAGCAGAAGACTGTGCCATCCACAATCATCAGGCATCATGAGATTCCGAGGGATGGCATTGTTTTTTCGACCCCGATGACAAGGCCCGAATCATCCTGAAAGTCTACCACCAGATTGTCTCCTACCAAAATGTCGGACGTTAGGGAAGAGAGGGAGGCTGCCGACCGTAGCAGCGGAGAGACAATCATGGGAGTCTGCTCAGATGACGTCGGGCCCAATTTGACTTCGCAGGCTTCCACATCAGCTCCACATGAGCTGCAGCGGAAGTCAAATGAAGTTCAGGAAAGCTTGCAGCCACCACAATCACATCAGTCGCCAGGGGTACCGGAGGCAGATGAGGCTTTGGAGACACCGAGGTCGGAAAACCCCAGCCTCTCTAGCCAGATATACTCCGACATCCCAGAGGCTGGCGACGTCAGTTTCTTCCACTCTACCAGTGCCAATCACTCTGGCGATTATTTCGGGGCAACGGTTTGGGGTGGGAATGCCGCCAAGTTATTGCAAGCCCCTTTGCCAGCCACGCCAGGCGTTGCTCCCGAAGAGAGCCTATCTTCTCCGGAAGTCAATCGCCCTGCTCAAGGCACCTTCGGTGAGCCTTTGACGACCTGGAATCCTACATCTCCCCACACGGTCAAAGCCCCAACGAGCGATCCCCGAACGATCCGACCGACTTCTGTCCCTGATTTTGCGTCTGCTTCCCTTTCTCAATCGAGGCAGCTTGCAGACGCTCTTCCACGATATCCAGACCAGTCTTTTGCAAGCCTTGGTCCAAGGCAAACACCGCCTCCTCCCCCGAGCCGTATAATGAGGACTCGCAGCTCACATTCCCCGAATTGGTCCATGTCTTCGAATAGCGACTCAACAGCCAGAGATCTAGGACGCAACCACAGCGGTGCCCGGACCGTTGGTCACACGCCTGCTCAAAGTCCTGGCCTCTACTCTCCAACCTCGGTCATGAGGAGAGCTCCAGAATCTGATGACGGTCGTCCTAGCTCTCAGATTCTACACGTCGCGCATTTCCCGGCCCCCATCGAGTAAGTCTCTTTTCCCTTGACATTATATATCGAGCCTGGTTTCCCAGACTGATCTGACTTTTAACAGGACTCATAAGCTGAACAAGGAAGTCGACCCCGCCACTGGTCGCAAGGTCCTAAACAACTATGAGTTGATCGACAAGATCGGCAGCGGTCAACATGGCACTGTCAAGCGTG
This sequence comes from Niebla homalea, assembly GCA_019925105.1. NCBI lineage: Eukaryota > Fungi > Ascomycota > Lecanoromycetes > Lecanorales > Ramalinaceae > Niebla > Niebla homalea. Next base: position 255,099 of record JAHGAU010000007.1, read on the forward strand.
GTCGTAACATGGATACTAATGAAATCTTCGCCGTCAAGATCGTTCGTAGATTTCAAAAGAAACTTCGTTTGGGTCGAAGCGGTGACCCGAATGATATGATCAAGAAGGAAGTCGCCATCCTTAAGAAAGCCAGGCACCCGCATGTAGTCAGTTTGTTCGAGGTGATTGATGATCCCGAGTTCGACAAGGTCTACCTGGTGCTTGAGTACGTCGAGCGCGGCGAGATCGTCTGGAGAAAGGAGACTGAACAACGGATTGCCAAGTTTGAGATGCGCAGGCTCCAGCGTGAGATCGAACATGGCTATGATGCCGATCATGAAATTTGTCTCATCGAAGAATACAACCATCAAGTGCCCGCAAGAAAGGAGGAAGAATTCCGTAAAGCCGAAGACCAAAAGCGCAGAGCCCGAGAATATTTGGGATCGGGTGAGCCGATTGACAGCACCGAATTCGAGCTTTTCTTGCTCCGAGAGCAATGCAACAAGCCCGAGAGTCGCATGACCGGACGTACTCATCACCAAGCTGTTCAAAATCATGACGAGCGTCTGTCGCGAGCAGATATCCATGATGCAGAAAACCCTGGCAAAGGACCAAAGACGGCTACCCCGGTCTACAACCAGCAAAACATGTCAATCTCTCAAGTGCTCAACACCCAATTCTCCGCTTCACAACCATCTTCTTTACCCACGTCAGCACCATCTTCCGCGCCTCCATCGCAACCGGCATCTCGACCTCCTTCTCAGCCATCATCTCGGCCCCATAGCCCAGGGCTTGATGGTACTATGTACGGTGCCTATATGGAAACAGGGAAGTCGAAATCTGATCTTGAGTATCAATTCATTCTCAACAAAATCCTCGAGGAGGAGCAGGACAACTGGACCTGGGAGGATGACTTTTTCCGCCACGTGCCGTGCCTCACTCTGGGTCAAGCCCTAGATGCGTTCCGAGATACGGTCTTGGGGCTGGAGTATTTACATTACCAAGGTATCATTCATCGGGACATCAAGCCAGCCAACCTGCTCTGGACTCATGATTACCGGGTCAAGATCTCTGACTTTGGTGTCTCCTACCTCGGAAAGCCGCTGAGAGGGGACAGCAATCATGAAGAATTGTCAGAAGCCAATTCAATTGGTAAAGACGAAGCTGTCGAGCTCGCCAAGACGGTCGGCACCCCAGCCTTTTATGCACCAGAGCTGTGCGATCCGTCACTCTACGACCCTGCCAACACAACCCAACGTCCAGCCATCACCAATCAGATCGATGTGTGGGCGCTTGGTGTCACCCTGTACGGTATGATTTATGGACGACTGCCGTTCTACCATCCCAATGAGTTTGCCATGTATGAGATGATTGCTCGTGATCAAGTTTTCATCCCTCAGCTTCGCCTCAAGGGCGTCTCGCACACCAACAAGACGCCCTCGGATCACCACAAGCGCCGCGACGAGATTCTGGAGTACGAAGAAGTCGACGACACTCTGCAGGATCTGCTGAAGCGACTGCTAGCCAAGCATCCAAACGAGCGTATCACTTTGAGAGAGGTGAAACATCACCCCTGGGTTGTGAGTGGCATCGAGAACAAGGACACTTGGCTGGACGAGACCGACCCTTCACGCCATAGTGAAGGTAAGAAGATTGAGGTTTCCACGCAAGAAGTGCAAGATGCCGTCGTAGGTGTATCCGCATTGCAAAGTGTTGTCAAAGGCGTTCAAAGACTGGCATCAGTATTCTCGCGAGGCGGCAGATCTCGGAAAAGGACAAATAGCAACCCGAAGATCTTGGACCAGCCAAGCTCCGCTTCGACATCAACAACGAGAGAAGACAGAAGGGCGAGCTTGCGGGGCGATGAGCAGCTCTACGTGAACGCACTCAAGCATTCCCGTGATGGCGTTGAACACCCCCTGGCTCAGAGCGTGGCTGCCAGCCCAGACATGAAGCATAGACGAGCTCACGCGCCAACCGTTGGCGCTGATCTAAGGCCCTTCAGCGCAAATGATCTGACTGGCCCAGATCGGCCATTCATCGCGGAGCGATCGGTGTCTCTTGCCGATCCTATGAAGACAGTCACAGCTCGCGATTCAATACCCACTCACGGCATGCTGGCAGCCTCGGAACCTTCTTCATCCACGGAAGACTTCTCGACCTCCACGGCTACTGTTGTCGAAGCACAATCATCTTCTTCCACGAGTCTAGGTGGCATCTTTGGGGCCGGTCGTCCCCTCAGTCGTCTGGCGAACACATTTCGCGGTCGTGACCGTGCCGGTAGCCGGCAATCACCTTCACAATCTTCCCGCTCTTCCTCGGTCGATACTGGCAATTTTCCCACTGCGGAAGACTATCATGCCTCCCCCTCTGTGGGCCTCTCCTCCGCAATTGCTACCGGGCATGTAGATCAGCCTCCAGCTCTACGAGAGGAATGGGAGGACCCTCTTCTCCATACCAACCCACCCTCTGCTGGTCTGTTTCTCAACCAATCGTCTTCTGAATCCTTCCAGCAGACGCGTGAGATGAGTCAAGGACGTCGTCAGTCAGGGCATGCTCGGCTTGCTGGTGGGCATAGAAGGTCCGTCTCATACGCTCCAGATGCAGCTTACTCTCCGTCGCCGTACGATGACGCCTTTTATCAGCAACAGCAACAGCAACGGCCAGCCTCTGCGGCCGAGGGTTCTTTCGCCATCTCTTCCTCTTCTGAGCAAATGATTTCCGGCGAATCGGCTGCGCATTCGCGCATCCCATCTGTCGTGAGCGGGGATACCTCCTTATCTGGTACGGTGGAAGACGAGCCGCACCGAGGCGAGCCACTGTCACTGGAGAAATCGATATCGCCTTCGGCGATCAGTAGACAAAGCGATGGGAAAAGTCGCCGGCCTCCAGGCACCGACGATCCTCTCAATACCGCGCCGGCTCTTTCCAGGGCTCAGCAGGAGGAGGAGGCCGGATATAATGGCGAACCGGAGCAGGACAGTGACAGTGATGATGAAGGCCTCGCCATGGCTTGATGAATCGGGAGACATGAGTTAATAACGGCCTCAATATTCGTCACCATCTCGGAGTATAGGATCAGTAATCCGTGTGGACCACATGTGTGAAGAATGCTGTCACAGCTCGGATATGACACCATACGGCAGCACATGTCCTGGCAGGAACGGTAAACACGATTTATTTTGAAACAATCTAGGCAACGGCGTTATGGCAGGAAAGTCCTCCATTTCCCGCAGGTGCGCGGCGTATGGATTTTCTTTAACAGCACTTTTTCTTTACGACGAAAAATTTTGGGCGACTGGAGAGCGGAGGATGTATTTCCTGCTGTTATAGACTTCGATATTCTTAAACCGGACACGCTCCACAAATATCCGCATTCATGTTTGTTCACAACTCGACTCCGGCTGCTGTTTAAAATGGGGGGTGCTTTTTCCTTCTGCTGCAAGTTCCTTTGAAGCATTTCCAATCGGATATTTCTAGCTTTGTCACCATTGGGTTGGGGGGAAAAGGGGAACTTGGGCAAAAGAATGCAATGGAGGTATTCTTCGGATCATGTAATAACCCATCTCGATGAATTGCAACGGAATGAAAAATAATACTTTAATGACTCTATTGTTACACACTGCCCAAAACTTAGACAAAGGATTCCATCCCCCTTTGTTTAGGCATTGTATGATCCAGCTTGTACCTAATCATTCCGATGTAGCGAGCAAGTGTACTACCGGAGGCCCTCACGCCATTACCCTCGGGTGCTGCGGCGCTGGTGTGTGTATATGCTCTGTTCCCCCCTGTTATTATCATCATCATCATCTCGTCCCTCATCCGTGTGAATGAATCTAAACTGTTCTTCTTGACAATCTCGACTCTTCCACATTACCTACCACGTTGCATGAATGCCCGGGGGTTGGGGGAAAGGGGGGTGGACGGGGGGAGGGCCGAACAGAAAGGGGGGAGCAAACGGGGTCCAGGACAAGCAGGCAGACAGGCAGCCAGGCAGTCCCCCGAAGAAAAAAAGTCTTATCTGAGCTGAGCGCCCCCCGGCAGTGGTTGTGGGGGATCGATCGTATGACCTGATCCCTACTTACATACATACATACAAGGTAGGGCAGGGAGGAGAGTGGTGAGAGAATGTGGTGTGTGGTGTGGGTGGTGAATGAATGAATGAACGCGTGTGTGAGCGCGGCATTGAAAAGGTCGGTGATGTATCGTTGTCCTAAGGGGTGGGTGGATGGAGGTGTTAAGGGGTGTGTGTGTGTGTGGAACGAAAATTGGGGGTTTGTAGACTCAATTAGGTAGGTAGGTAGGTAGGTTAACCCGGAGATCGAAAGAAGTTGTGGGGGGAGGAGCTTAGCTGCGGGTCATTAAGAAGGGTGATGATGATGATGATGATTGTCTATTCTGTCTCATACACTGTGTGTGTGCTATGCTGGAAACGCTTATGCTCGTCACGTTTTACATCATTCTGGTCATTGCTATCCGTTTCCCAAGACTACCACCACCAGTACTACTACTACCACCACCAGCAGCAGGAAGAGGGAACTTTCCATATCAAGTTTCCAATTCGACAGCTCCAGACCTAGGGTCTCGCCAATATAAACACCTCTAGACATCGAGGAACCATTTCCAAAACCCCCCGTTGGCCCCTTGACAGCGCTGCTCCACCCAAACACCCCACTCACGAATCGCCTCATCAACGGCGCTCCTGCTACTGCTCTGGATGACCAGCAAAGCAGCAACCCCTGCGGCCACAAGGGTCAGGGTAAACCACCAGATCCACGCATTGCCAGTCCGCCCCTGTCGTCGTCGACGCGTTTCTGACTTCCGCACCGCCAGGACAGAAGACGGAACTGATGATTGAGGCGGCAGTGAGGAGGAGGAAGCGGCAGTGACCTCCACGGGGGTCTCATCCAGCCGGAAACTCCGCGCCAACAGATCTTCGAGCCCCGTGTCCGCGGTATGGGTCGTGGAGGCCGGGAAGAAGCGCTGGTTGGCGAAGGAGAGGCCGCTGCTCTTCCGGCTGGGGCCGTTGCTTTCTCCTCCGTCCTCTGAGGGGGATGTTGGATGATGATGGTTTTGGCTAGCTCGGGCGGTATTGCTGCCGCTACTGGCGCGCTGCTCAGAGCCGAAGAGAGAGGAGCCAAGGCCGGACATGTCGAGCGCTGAGGTCTTCGCTCCGGCTTTGGGGTTGCCGGGTTGCAGGGAGAAGAAAGGGAGTGCTGTTTGCGGGTTTCGTAGGCGGTGAGAGGGCGGGTGAATGTTCGAGGGGAGGGTGCCGTGAAAGGGAGAGGGTTGCTGGGCCTGAGGCGGGTTGAGGATGTTGTTGGCGGCTAGGCGGGAGGGGCGAGACGGGGAGAAGCTGTTGGTTGTGGAAGGGGTCCAGTCCATTGCAGCGTCCTCGTCGTAGGGTTCTGGCGGAGGTGTTGGTAGGCGGGCGGGCTGTTTGACGGCTCGCGGTTGGGGGGCAAGGTCGTTGATTGAGAACTTGTGCGGTGCTTTCGTGTGTGGATATCGGCCATATGAGGAAGACTGGGTGTTGTTGGTGGAAGAAATCTGCATGCTGGAGGAAGCTTGTTCGTCATTGGCAATCTTCCTCCTGACAAGCGGCTCCGGTGACTCTGCAAAGGAAACTCTCGGCGTATAGTCCATCGAGACGGTCCGGTACGAGGAGAGAATCACCAGCAGACTGAAGAGAATCATGAAGAGATGTACCGCGTGGTATGTACGTGGCTCTACTGGGCTTCCGTGGGTCACCCAGTACCAGCATCCCCATCTGGCCCCCATGGACACAAGCTGCAGTTTGTAGTAGTCTGCTAGCCCAACGACGTGGCCGAATGACTTATCCAGCTTCTCCTGAAGACGTGGGTGCCACCATGCTGCCAGTAGGCTCATCCATAATATCATAGGGACCAGCTCCGTGCTCACGTGGTCGAAGCACGCCGGTGACATCCGTCCCGTTGCCCTTGCTGAGTCTGCACATTGCATCCAGCTGGACTCCCGCTCTTGCACCAGCCCATCGCTCTCCCCTTCATCCGCCATATTCATCAAGCCCAGTAAATGCCATGCAACCTGCATCACCCAGCTGATTGCCCACATGCCCCCCCCAATCCTCACGACCCACCCCCTCCACCCCAAGGAGCTTCTCGCTCTCTTCCCCCCTCTCAACCGATCCATCACCCTCCCCAAATGGTCAGCCTTGGCATCGTAGTTCACCCTCTTCAACCTCTCCCTGACCCTCGGCTCACACTCCTCGCATATCAAGGGATACCGCTCTTCCAGACTCGCCCGATACGCCGCCTCTGCCCGCTTATAGTCCTTCTCACCGATCCCCTCGCCATCAGCCTTGGCATCAGGATAGAAGTTCGACAGGGAGGTAGTGTAGAGGTGTTGATTCTTTATGCACGTCCCACAGAACAACGGATCCCCCCCGACACGTTCCTCCGATTGCGAAGGAGGAGGCGCCGCGGTGACGGGTTCGAACGACGACGACGACGTGACATTGACGGCGGTGGCGGCGGCGGAGGGCTGGATATGGTAGCGGGTCGCTGTGGTGGTGGTGGGTGTGGACGGTGTCGTCGGTGGATCCGTCACCTCGCCGTTCTCATCCAGCCAGTTGTCGGCGTCGCATCGAGTGCAGTGCCACCGCCGTAAGCCCGCTGTTTTGGCCTGGGAGGATCGCCGGTTGCAGTAGAAGCAGAGGAGCTTGGCGCGGAGGAGGGGCATGCTCTTTGAGCGTGGAGCGCTGCGGTGGAAAAAGATTTGGGGGATGGCTCGAGGCGGGTTGAGATGGTTTATTGACGGGGATAAGGGGGCGGTGATTAGAATATGATAAGAAAAAGTCTGGGGAAATAATTAATCTGGTGAGGCGGATGTTGTTATATTTGGGTTTGGGAGACAATAGAACGAACTATGGCTTGACACTTTATGAGAACAAAGAATTTGGGAAGACCGAGGAGTCCTGGTCGTGGAGGGTGACACCATAAGGTTCGATATGATCACTGTCCTATTAGTGTCATTCGCATTGCTTCACTGTCTATCATACATTCACCTCAAATGATCCGCTCATTCAAGATCTCATTAATTCATGTTCAACCAGTCACCTAGTCCATCCTTTTTGCTAATTCTACTCTTTCCAGCCTCTGCATAATGAAAAGAATGCATCACACCCACCATTGGCCCTGAAATGCTCACCCTTCTCCTCCTTCTCCTCACCCTTCTCCTTATCCTCGCCTCCCTCCGCGCTCTCTACATCCTACGCCGGGTAGGTGGATCACGGCTAGGAATCTCCCAACCACCCTCCTCCCATAGGCGCACAGCACACATCCTCATCTCCCTCGGCTCAGGCGGCCACACAGCCGAAATGCTCGCCCTCCTCTCCTCTCCCGCCCTACCCAGCACGCGCTATACACGGCGTACGTACGTGATATCGAGTGGTGATCCCTTCAGCGCGGAAAAGGCCCGAGAGTTTGAGGCTGGACTACTACTGGCGGCGGGGCAGGATGGCGGTCGGCAGGAGGAGGGGGAACAGCAAACGATGGGGCAGCAGGGAGAAAGGCAGCAGCAACGAGCCGCACCCGCACCCGCCCACCCAGGAGGAGGAGGCTATGAGATCCACACTGTCCCCCGCGCGCGCCGGATCCACCAACCCCTTCTCACAACACCCTGGACCTGCCTCATCTGCCTGTGGTCGTGCATTCGCGTCCTGCTCGGGCGACCAGAAAACGACGCGCGGGGCGGCCGCAGCAGCAGCAGTAGTACCAAAACCACCAGCTCCGTCACCGAGCATCAAGGCTGGGGCAAACCCGACCTCATCCTCCTGAACGGCCCGGCCACATCGCTGATCCTCGTCCTCGCCTCGTTGCTCATCCGCTTCTTCTCCTTCTCCTTCTCCGTCCTCCCGCAACGCATCATCAAGGGCAGCGACGACGGTGGGGGCGAGATGCGGACGATCTACATCGAATCATGGGCGCGTGTGCGCACCCCGAGTCTGACGTTACGCATCATCTCGTCGCTGCGGTTGTGTGATCGGGTGGTGGTGCAGCATCAGCCGTTGGCCAGGGCAGGGTGGGGGGAGTGGAGGGGGGATATGATGAGATAGGGTGAAAGGAATGCGGAAGAGGGTTTTGTATTATACGTGAAGAGCAATGAGCGAGCGGTATCTCTCCATTGCCGACGCCACTTTGTTATGCCTTTTTTTCGCTCACACGCGGCCGGCAGCCGGATGAGCGCGCAAAGGGCATATATGTATGATGGGGACAAGGGGCAATCGACGTCACGCAGGGGCAAGAAGCCGGACAAAATTGTTGCTGAGGGGAAGCGAATGGTATGAGAGGGGTCCGTCAAACAGTGATCCTTTCGTGATGGTTTGCCTAGTGGGAGCAGGCCCGTATGACAACATGGCTGTACGCTCATTCGACGTCTCTTGTCTTCACTGCCCTATCTAACCCGGCGAGCGACATTGAAGGGCATGGTCGCAGTAAGTTGGCCCAGTGGGAGGTCGAAGCTGGGGGTGACTTTGCGTAATGGGGATTGGGAAATTGAGTCGGGAGGCGTCAGTGGGATAGAGGAGAGGATGGGCGGAGAGAATTCAAGAGGGGAGGGTGCTAACTGGAGACGACATGTGTGAGAGTGATGATTCATGGATAGGAATAGGAATGGGAGAGGAGCAAAGTTAGCTAGACCAGAGAAGATGGAATAGCTAGGCAGATTTATGTTGCCGAGTTCGGTGTCAAAACGAACAGAATCAAATTGTGCCCCTCCGACTCCTAGACTGGTCCTCCCTGAGCCACTTTTGCTCCAGCTACCCTTGGCTCAACGAGCCCACTACTGGGCTGCCACATCTCCGAGTATTAGATTCTACTTTCAGCTTTGTCTTTGTGGTTGTATTTGTGCGTGTGTTCCATGGCCCCTTGATCCTTTCCCCTCCCAGAATGACAGATGAAAATCAGGAAATGATATGAGATTACAAAGGCTTCGAGATGATTGGAGGGCATGGTTCGACAGAAAGAAGTAGTGTGACAGCGGATACATATTGGTGGCAAGGATTCCAGGATGCCAGGCGTTCTCCCCTTCTCCCCCTCTCAAAATTGTGTGGCTCTATCTTCGGCTCTCCTTCGCGGCCTCGTTGAATCCACAAACCCCAGCGAGTGTTGACATAAATTTATAGGATGCGGCATTTCTTGCCTTTGCCCTTTTCACCGCCCTTCTTGGATAGGAGGGCTGAGCGAGTGGCATGCTCGAAGACTTCTCGGACGCCCTCGTTGGTCTTGGCGGAGCATTCCAGGTAGTGTCGTGCACCGATCTTCTTCTTGACTTCCTCTCCCTGTGGACGGATCAGCGTTATTACTTTTGGTGTAGCTGCAGTGCGAATGCCGTGGGACGAGGGCGCGACAACGCTAAGATTAGAAGTACGGCGAAATGGGGAGGTTCCAGCAAGACTCGTTTGATCTGTGGTGTAGATGACAAGAAGAGGGGACCAATGGGGTGGTGGCTTACCTGCTCAGGGGTCACTGGTTTCTGTGACGTCTTGTGTAGCTCTTCAATAGTCTTTTGGTCGTAGCGAAGATCCTTTTTACATCCAACCAGAATGATTGGGAGGCCTTGGCAGAAATGGAGGACTTCGGAAATCCACTATGAGGGGAGACCACAACCATCAGCATGTCATTCTCACTGTCCTGACACATCCATTCCATGCCGACCGCAAACTCGTGTTCAACACAGAAGCGGTGGAGACAGATGACACCCAGATAGAGGACGTACCTTCTCCTGGACGTTGTCAAGAGAGTCCGGCGAGTCGACAGCGAAACAAATCAGGATGACGTGTGAGTCTGGGTATGAGAGCGGGCGGAGTCTGTCGTAATCCTCTTGACCCGCCGTATCCCATAATGCTAATTCGACGTGTTTTCCATCCACCTCGACATCTGCGACGTAGTTCTCGAAGACGGTAGGCACATAGACCTATATTGTAGCAGGGCGTAGTCAGCTATCGGATCTTCCCTCTTGCTCCTTCCTCCTTGTGTTTTGAAGCATGGCGTATATAGATGATATAGCGCATCATGGCTTAAGGGAACGAGTGTCTGGACTTTGCGGTCCGACGTCGAGTTGGAAGGATATGGTAGGGGAGTGAGGGCTCAAATGGGAGAATGCTGACCTCTGGGAAGGTACCCTTTGAGAAGACACTATGTTTGCACAGTCAGCGGTCCGCTTTGATTCGACGACAATTTCTGTTGTTGCAGCTTCATCTGCACCGAGTGAACGAGGCTGACCTACATTAAAAGACAGGTCTTTCCACAGGCACCATCACCGACGATGACGAGCTTGCGTCGGATTTCGGCCATTCTGTAAAGTTGAACAAAGCTAACACGTCAGCAGAGGTCCCGGCTTGGCCTTGTCTCGAAGCGCGGCAACAAAGGTTGTATAGTGTGCAGGGTAATCAAGGTAGAAAGCGTGTGTAAGTGTGGTCAAGGTAAGGTTCAAGCTCGAGCCACGGAAAGGCAGGGTGCAGGACGGCACATACGTTGAAAGCGCTTTCTCGGCTTTAGACTGTCGTGTGAGGTTGTTGAGGGTGAGGTTGGGCCCACGGTCGCTGCTCACTTCTCAGCCCAGCAGCTCGTCACTTATGCAAGCGAAGCGGCGGTAGATCAGGGCGATTGGCGGATGAGTCAGGGTAGATGCGGTGGAGGTAGGAGAAGAAAGTGAATAGAAGTGATGGGGGGGAGATAGGACCAGGGTTTGTGATGATGAGGTGTCGTCTGAGATGGCTTCTTGGGGGTTTATCTGCTTGACCACTTAGAGGGAAAGGGAAACAAAAGGTTGGCTTTGGGGGACTGGAACTTTTGGGCTGAGCAACCAAGGCAACGAGGGCTTGGCATTTCGGCGAATAGGGATCAAAGGGGATCAAATTACGGATCCGTACTACGAACTACTCTACTCGCTCGTACAGGAAGCTCATCAGCTCACCACCAGTCATCACCTCGCTTCCTAATAATATTAATTATACTGGACCCAAGGTAAGAGTGGCAATATGCAGAAGTGTGCAGCTTTCCTCGCTCATAAGATCTTGATTCGCCCGCATTGAATCTACCTGTCGCTCGAAACTTGCTTTAGAGTGATATTCATATGCATCTACCGAAGCTTACATGATATTTAAACATGCTACCTGAAACATGCATGCCTTCCTACCTCCTGGAGTGCTGGTTGATATTTGGACCGGAACAAAACATGTCCGCGACAAAAGGCCCGCTCTGAACCGATCCCAGACTGGGAAGGAGCTCACTGGTGGCAAAATGTGGGCACGAGGGCACTGATAATCCCCCTTCTCTTGCTATGTAGCGCCTCCATCATGTCCCAATTCCGTCCCTTCATCCAACAAAAGTTACTGGCTGGCACGTCCGTCATTGCGGTTGAAATATCATATTGAATGCCGATCTTATTCACACAGAGACAATGTTGGTCTCTACCTGGATCTGACTTCTCACAATATCTATCCGTCATCAAGCCCCGTCAAAAGCGAACGTAAAGCCATCGCCCCAAAAGAACAAGCAGTCAGACAACGAAAAGGCTGGAGGACTTCGCTGAGAGAAGCCCTGGGTATCTCATGAAGCCAAAACCAACGCCTGCAGATGGAAAGGACTCATGCCGACCCATCGATCCCCTCACCGGCCATCAATCATGGTTCGATGTCGCTCTTCCAGTCATTGTCATTCTGCCAAGCTGCTGAATTCCCATATCCGACGCCCATCGGATTGTCGCTCACATATCCACTCCCACCGTCGTCATCATCGTAAAAGTCGCCGCCACTGCTGGCGTCAAAGCTGCTCCGCCCGCTGTAATCATCTTCGTCTGGACCTTGCATCTGGTCCCACTGCACGTTCTGAAGCTGTGGGAACTGTTGCAACAGCGCCGCCGGGAACGCGAACGGCTGCTGCATACCCATTCCATTCATCGGCGCTTGAGGTGCCATTCCCCCCACCATGTTCTGCGCCATCATGTGCTCGTCCATACGCTGCCTCTCCATGGCTTCTTCGTCCAGCAGAGGCTTGATGCACACCCGTCCCGCTTCACTACGGAAATGTCGGCCCAGAGCATCTGCCCGGGCAAAGCGGCGGCCACACCCCCAAGCCGCCCCCGTACCGAGCTCACCACGGCAAACAAATTTCTTCTCGCCGCTGTGCAGCCCTTCATGTCGCTTTCGATCATGCTGCCGGGCGAAAGCTTTCGAGCAGACCGTACACACAAATGGACGCTCGTCTGTGTGCGTTCGCAAATGAGACCGAAGGTTGTACGCCCGTGTAAATTTCTTGGGGCAAAGAGTGCAGGAGAAGGTGGCCGGATGTTTTTGGACTCGCTTCTCGGTGCCGGGTGCTGGAGGTCGGTTGGGGTCTGCCAGCTCGAGTATATAGTCGCGGTTTGGGATCGAGGAGGTTGATGACCGACGTGCTGAGGGCGAGCGAGGCGCAGGCGAGGGGGATCGAGAGTTGTTGGGAGAGAAGGCGGCCATGTCATGGGGGGAGAGCGAGTGGTTACGAGCAATGGAGGAATCGGTCGAGCCAATAGTAGGTGCAGTGGAACTAGGGGTGACGGGTCGGGAGATGTAAGTGTCTGACTTGGCGCGGGTCCGATTCCCTTTTCGTCCTGCTGGGTGTCAGCTAGTGAGAATAATGATTTGCTGGACATGTCATACCTCGCTGCTCTGGCGGACTTAGGGCATCCATATCTGTAGGAGATCGTGGATGGTGCTCCATGAGCGGTTGATGTGCCATCGGAGCTGGGTCCACATTGATCTGTGGTACATCATATTGGTTTGCTTGCCCATAGTCATTCGAAGGCAGCCTCTGTTCCGGTGGTAAGACTGGGAATTGTTCAGATGAGTTCGGGTACCCTTCGGGAGTGAGCCCACCACCAAAACCCCTCTGCGTCTCCGGCAAGCCCATGAACGAGGTCTCCTTTGCTGCGCCAAGACCAGGTTGGGGTGACATGCGAGGAGAGACAAAGGGACTGTGACGAGGGCTATGATTTTGCGGATTATTGTCGGAAATGCTGAAGGACCCGATACCCAACCCATCCTGATATAATTGGGTGTCACGTTGAGGCCCCAGCATCGGTGATGGATTTTGGTCAAATTCCAAGGTATCTGATTGCGCCATATAAGGCGATGGAGCGACGGAAGAAGAGACATCCGAGTGCTCTGAAGGCGCTCGGCGGTGTTGCTGGAATTGAGGGCCTTGCATCATCCCACCCCACTCTTGTTGTTGACCATAGGCAGCAGACGGATCCAAGGAGGCATGTCTGGTATGACCTGGAGACCAGTCATGACCTGGTTGACTGAAGGGTGACGTAGGCTCCGAGTGTTGTGAGTTGACTTGGAGGAGATTAGGAGGAGTTGGTACAAGGTTCTGCGGCGAGGAGACGTTGCTCATGATATCGGCCGGGTTGATATCTTGCCTTTGTTGCGCGTTGTTCGGCAATTGAGGATCAAGGAACAGGTCGTTGTTGCTGTAGCGTTCCTGTTTGACATTGAAAGCTTGCTGATGAGGAAAGCCTCCGAAATTGGTATTGAGAGCTAACATGTCGGGTTGGAATTGCGGGTTGGATTCTTGAGGATCAATGGTTTGCTGTACTCGCTCATTTGCGGTCAGTCCACTGGCCTGAAACAACTCATCAAAGCCCTGGTTGGTGAACTCGCTACCCGGTGTCAATGTTTGAGGCTGCAAGAACGATTGCTGCTGATTGCCCGCGTCAAGGTAGGAGTTTGAGGTGGTGAAAGTGAGGTTGCCTCCGGCTGTGGGGGAGAGATTGTGATTGTTAAAGGGCTGGGAGGTGAAATTCTGAGTCGGAGGCTGGTTGTTGAAAGTAAGGGGAGAAACGTGACCACTGAAGTCATGAGGTGAGGGTGAGGATCTTATACGCTGGTTGGCCTGTTGACCAGCGGAGGGCGACCGCCCTCGGTTTGGAACTTCCATATCGACAAGATCTCCAACTAACCCTGCACCAGCGTTATCGGTAGGATTAGAAGGTGCAGTGCGAATGGGCTGTGAGACAAGCTCCCCGCTCGGGTTTAGGCTTTCTGGGTGAGGAAAAGATCAAGAATTGCTCAGAAAGGCGTCAAGAAAGGGACGGGGCTGTGCAAAAGGCGATCGAGTACCCTGCCTGATGAGGTATAAGGGCAATGCCTCTTCACGCTTACTCGTAAATCAGGGTGCGCTGGCGGTTGTTTCAAGTCGGATGGGTTGCTCCGTGGCGATGATCCGAGAGTCGAACAACGGAACCAGACGCTCGTCAATCTAGATCTAGACGTTTGACGTGCGACTGGGTGTCATGCGACCAATGCGCTCTTCACATGTGTCATGAATTCAAGAGGGTCTGGGCAAATCCGATTCCACTTGCCGGTTTCAGTTTCTGCGACGGAGCTGCGACGGAGATGCGCCAAGGAAAGCGATGCTATCACACTTGGTGATAGAGAGATGGTGTTATGATGATGATCTTGTCTGGATGTTTGTATTGATGCCAGTGTGAAGGATCCTTCGAATGGAGGGGGACGTATATGAAACTAAGGGGCTGGCGGCAACGCTTCACTCTGAGAGGTTCACCGAAATCCTACCTCGGAGGCGAGGCATTAGCATTTAGCAAGCTCCGTCACACGTTTGAAACTGTTGAACAGTGAAGAGGATCAATGCAGTGAGAATTGAGGAGGCTGCGCAGCTAGTCTGGCGAGACTAGGGGAATTATGAGCATATGCGCCGTACCTTGTGTGCCGATCAATCAAACAATATCAGAAACCAGATCCAAGGATGGGATGTCGTCGAGGCGCTTCCCGAGTATTTCGCTTCAGAATGACCTTGGACGGCGGCAGAAGGTAGAAGGTATTTGAACTATTGCTTATATTGAATAGCTGCAAGACCTGTTCGAGCCGGGCGAGCCAGGCCAAGCATAGAGTATCACCGTCTTCAATATTGATAGGGCATTGAAGGGTGATGATAATGTAAGTCTGAAAGATGATCTCAAGGCGCTTTTACCGTATAAGGCTAGATGAAGGAATCCTAGCCCTGTCGGCAACCACTGACGAAACATTGTGATCCTACGTCGGGACCGACTTTATCAAATGATTGAGCAATTGGCACGGCGGAAAATGTTCAGATCCCTGAGAGGCACGGATGACTGTGTCTACCACCTCATGTCATCGGTGTTTAGACCGAGACGCTCAGCCTCCAACCCAAAGCATAAAAATTCATTTTCGCTGGTGCTGGTTCGCTTGATGGAACAGGTTGTCGTCGTGCACAGCCCGCCAGTCCCTTTTCCAATGTGAGGCAGATTCGCGCGTTAGAGAGTACATGTATGGACATTTGATTGAGAGCAGCAGGATATGAATTCTGTAAGTCGCCAATTGTACGTCTGATGAAGCGTCCTCCCTCGAAGCTATCGAGACGCCAGCGCTATTTAATCCTCCCTTGCATATTTGCCCGCCCAATTTGCGCCATATGTCCAGGACCAACCAACCAAACTTCCAAATATGACAACACAATTCTGGAAATGCATGCTTGTTCCAGCCTCGAGAGTTAGGTCTCCTTCTGTTTGCCTTTTCCACTGCTTGGCCCATCTTCAACCAAAGCCAGCCTTTCGCTTCCCTCTCGCTCTGCGCTAAGCGTGCTCTCTCCGTCCCCATCACTTTTGTTCACCACACGTAGCTTCTCTCTCGGTACTGTGAACATCACTTGGACAACTCGCTTCTCCACCGCCGACTCAACATCCCATTCTTCATCCTCTGCGGGTGTCTGAACCTTTTCCGCTGATTGGCCGCCCTCAACAGCCCAGTCTTTAGCGCCCTGCTTCTTCTTCCAGAGCATTGCCCCAGTGCTTGCAGATCGGCGTGGAAACGCAGACTGATCGTGCGTAGACTGATCGTGCGCAGCTTTGAGTGGGGATGAGGGCGAGCTGTCCCCATGCTCAGGAGACGCTGACATGCTGCGCTCTCCTGTAAACACACGTCGTACACTACCCATCCATCCTCGAGCCCGACTTCGCGTTCTCGTTGGTGAGATCGGTTCGGCGTAGTCTGACAGCAGCCCTTCGGTTTCGGGATGGTGCGGGACTGATGTTCTTGCAGTCGCAAAACTGTTAGGCGTGTCAGCCCTATGCTCCATCATTCGATCGGTACCGTTGTATGACGTCAAAGACTGTGAGCGTTGATGTCCTGCACGTGGCTTGTGCCCAGATACACTGCCTTGAAGATCGAAAGGCGTAGTATCATTTGTGGAGCGGAAGGGAGCGGCGCTGAACAGCGCGGCGGACCGTTGCGACAATGTTCGGCTGACAGTCCCTACAGAGTGCTGGCCAGAACCTGACGACAACATCGAGCGCGCTGATTTCTCACTCAGCGAGGAGGATGTTCGATCAGTCTTGTCGGGCGAGAGACGATCTGCTTGGTGATGCATCAATGCATCGGCGGCCGTCCAGTCATTGACCCATCGTCGTATCTCAATTTCCCTCTCTTGTGGTGATTGTGGAGAAGAGCTTCGAGACCGATTTGGAGGATTGAGGACCGGTACGTTGCTGAGTAAATCAAAATCCCTCGGCTGAATAGTCTCATAGTCCACAGGGCTAGCCTCGTGGTTGACCTCTTCGTCGTACTCGTCCCGCTCATCGATCGGATGTATGTTGTTGAAGTCTGGCGTTCGCCTACCATTGTCAAACCGTGGAGCTGGTTGATAAGTGCCACGTGAATGCAGCGACCGCCTAAGACCTCTGGTGGGACTAGGGACATCATACGACAGACCTGTCCTGTCCGCCTCAAACTCTGCACGGCTTCCGGCTGCATTTGGTCGCCCACTGTTCCATAACTTGGCACCGCCGGGCCTATCAACAGACCGCATCTCGTTCACACCGTCATGCCGGTCATGTATAGCGATATCTGAGGGATCATACCGTTGAGCGCTTGCAGCTAATCCACGAAGCTCTTCGTCTCGCGCGTCTCTTCGTTTCTTCAGTCGCTTACTGTACCAGAAGTATATGATAACAAGGATAATCAGGGCAAGGATTCCCAGAGTCAGCCCGACTGCTAGGCCAGTCTTCTTGGCTGCACTCTCTTCACCCTCCTTGTTTTGCACTGATGCCTTTGATGTCTTACCATTTGCAGGTGGGGGAGAATAATTGGTGATCCAAGTACTTGATGTCGTGTTGAAGAAGTATGTCTGTGAGTTTGTCGGCGAGCTCTGTCGTTTCCTCTTCGAACTGCTTGAGCTTGGAATCTGGTAGCCACCAACTACCATGATGACATCTTCCGATAGCAAGGTCGCGCCGTGACCGTAGATGCCAGCACCAGATGCTAGACCTGGTCCAGTCTGGACTGGCACGCTCCATTGCCAATCTCCACTCCCTCCGTAGCCCTGACCAAGCTCCAGAATTGCAAGCTGCGGGTCCGCCGGCTGTGTGATATCACCAACCCAGCCGCCGAGTACAACAATTTTGGAGCCGTCTGATGTCAGCACCGCAGTATGGCCAGACCTGGAATCGATCGTCGAGTCCCGCACGGCGAGATCGGTCTTGGGTGTGTCCGAAGGAAGATCGACAGATACAAAAGACCAGCTCTTCTCGGGCAAAGAGAACAAGGCGACCTGTGACATGTTGATGAAAGCAGTCTGGGTGTGACCGCCTACAAGAACGAAGTTTTGATTTTGAGATGCGGTCTGGTTTTCCACTGGAGCAGAAAATGTAGGATCGAGAGGTGTAACGGTGAAACCTGCTTCAGCTACGGGTGGGCCTTTGCTTGGGGCTATTCCCAAAGAGAAAGATGTTGGAGAGGTCGAGGACGGCTGATCAGATTGTATGGTGAGCATGCTGTTGGAGTAGTTGGCCGCTTGAGTCCAATCTTCGGCTGTTGAGCTGGTGGAATTTGGGCACATCCCTCCAAAGATGTAGATATCGGCGGAAGAGTTGGTCGTTGAGGCGAATGTGAAGCCCACAGCCAGGTTGTTGGCACCAGCTAAATTTTGGGGTCCAACAACTCCAGTAGCTGCCAACGATACCTCTTGCCATGACGGATTTGTCCTGATATCTGATTTGGGATCCTTCAACAGCCAAAGACTCGCATCTCTTGCGCCACTCGTACAACTGCCAGCATATGCAAAGATGTTTCCCTGTTTGTCGATCACTGGTGTGTATCCAGTCTCTTCATCCTTGAGGAATGGCAATGTCGGCGAAACTGTGACAAGGGGAAGGTTCGCATTGTTTAACGTGGTCGTGGTATTCAGAGCTAGCAACTGAGCGCTTTGAGCGTCTGAGCCTGCCCGGAATATGTAGACGATCCCATCAGCTGCCGAGGCTGTCAGGATTTGGGTTGGTGTATACGGCAGCGAAGCCATAGGACCAGCTACCGCTGCTGATGTCCGGTCAATCACAGACGCATGATTGAAGCGACCTTGACGATGAGGAGGTCGATTCGAAGCAAGAGCAAAGCCTGCTCCAATTGCACTAGAGACTTGCAAGTAGATGTTGTGAAGAGTGCAATCCAGATCTTGAACTCCTAATCTTGCTGGCGACTTGCATGAAGTCTGGAAGGGGAGATTATGTGGGGTCCAAGGAAGTATCAGAGTGTTCGTACCACGTTTGGGCGCTATGCATCATGCTGATGATGCAAGCAATAAAATCGCAACAACATCAGCTTTTGGCGAATCGGGTTCGTTTGTTTTGACACTAGCCCGTTGTCACAACAACTAATCTTGAATTTCTTTAGCTTTATGCAATGCATCATTTCAACATGCAAGAGGCGAGTCGGAAAGTCTGTATATTTTCCTATCCATGATGTAAGCAGTCAAGTAGTCAAATTCTCAGTGCCGTTCCAATGGTTTTGAGCTGAACGGGCTGTTGTGAACATTGATGCCAAGCTTTGACTGTCTTTAAGCACGCGCACCAAAAATGCAGCTATCGCCATGATGTGTCCTTGATGGCAGCGGAAAGTCTTTGGAATTTGGTTTTTCAGCATGATTGCTGTAGCGCACCGCGGTTTCATCACGGTATACTGCTTCGTATGCACTTAGGAGGGTAAATCGGGGCTGTTGAACCTGAACCCTTTTTTCTGTACATAGACATATCCACAGCACAGCACATTCATCGCACATGTTGCCTGAGTTGTGCCCCTGATAATGCCTCTGTATCCAAACTTTTGAGAGAGTTGTTGCTGCCGTCGCCGTGATAAGAGGAGGTACAGTGCTGACCAACCGCCCGTGATACCAGCAGAATCGGCTTTAAGGTCAAAGAGATTGAAGTAGGTGCTGGCGAGAAATACCGGAGGGAAAAGCATTGGTATCCATTGGAAAGGTCGAACAGACTGGGCCACGATGAGACTTGCAAGACCTGTGGGAGGCACTGGAGACTCTGGATTCCGTCATTAGCTGCTATCCTCTCAGATGATGCATTTGAGGCTACAAACCTCCCCACGCTCTGATACCCTTCCTAATACTCCCCTCCGGCGGTCCTTGTGCAGCCATTTCGTTTCTTGACGTTGATTCGAGCTGTCAATGGGCAGTATGTGGCGAGTGAAAGTAGGAAGAAAAATATAGGAGATGCTCATTCTGGACTAGCGGCCTTGGCACGTGTATGTGGTCATTTTCACTTATTCCTTTGCTAATGCCCAAGATGTCGAAACTGCATCGAATAACGTTTTACTTCCGGCCTGTCTTTAATTGTAGTGATTGAAATACAACTGCGGAGCCATGGAAGCTCTTCATTCGATTGTCTCGTAGGCAGGGTGTAGACACATCTGGCGCATTCCGTCTTCGTTGTCGTGAGTATCGAAAAAACGTCATGTTTCCCTTGCCAAATAATCATGCTGTTCTCTTGTCCATTCGTTGTCTACAAAAACCATTAGAGACAACTAGTACCATTAGCTGTCCTTATTCAGACTGGGATTCTATCACGGCATCCATGACTTCTTCCTGTCACAAAGGCATGCCGTGATATTATTCGAAGCAAAATCGAGAGATGAGCTGTCCAACAAGACAGACGAATGTGCGCGAAACCAACTCGCATTCTTCCTTTCTCGCATCAGTTCATACAATTCCATCAGTATTTGAGGTCCTAGAAATAAACCCATTGCCTCCGCGATGCAAAAGCGATCTTGCAAGGCTACAGCGCCAAATCACCCAATGATCACTTCCAGGACTCAAGGTTTGTCCAAAGGTCCACATTCACCAAGAGGTCGAGTCTGACTGCCCACGACAGATCATATGACAAAGGTCGTTGGTGACCTCTTCATCGCATTCGTGAGCCGCAACGAAGCGGGAAACAAATCGAGCTGTTGAATCGATATTCTTACGAGGTGCTGGCGCTAGACGAACATAATTATCAAATTCACTTGCTAGGACCTCTTTATTCATGGTATTTCACGCCGACGATGAGACCTTATCTATAAGAGTGATAGCCACAAGCTAAGTGACGGTGTTGATTCCCGTATGGGCCCATCATTTGCAGACAGAGGCGTCCGATCATATCTACGACGTTGTAAACGGTAGACGCAGAGCGGATCGCATCTCACAAACATTCACCAGGAGTGAACTTTCAGGAGGTCTCAGCCATATTACTTTAAACTCTGGAGCCGCCAATCCAAGCTGCGTCCCGACTGTAGGTTATAAACGACAACAACTTTGAGTCAAAGGAGGATGAAGGTGTTAACCAAGGCACACATAGACGTGCTTACACTATCTCGACTCCCCCATAGCAAATAAGACTAACATAGTAAACTATAATTGCGTTAGTATAGATTACTAAGGAAGGGCAATAAGACTTCCTTTACGGGTAAACAGAGACGCATAGCAATACAGGTTACTCGCATAGCCACTGATGAGGACGTTCTCTGAAGGAGTCGAGGATGAGGGGCTGGGGAGGCTTGTTTGTGCCAATATAGCCGCAGAACGACCCGATGTGGGTGGTTGCGACGGATCTATTGAGTCAATCAATGTTCCTTCAATCATCAATCATCCAAGACACGGTGATCGGATACAGTGAATCAATTGGATACTTCCGCCCACAATGGCTGAAGACATGATATATCGCGCCAGCACGACAGCCCCAGTCAATATTGCAGTCATCAAGTAAGTACATCCGTCCAAACCCTCTCTCCAAGCCGCAAGCCGATGGCTTTGAACGTCCAAAAACTTATCTCTCTCCGTCCATCACAGATACTGGGGCAAACGTGACCCCCACCTCAACCTTCCCACTAACTCCTCCCTCTCCGTCACCCTCGCCCAATCCGACCTCCGCACCCACACCACCGCCTCCTGCTCCCCCACCTACCCAGCTTCGGAAGGCGACACCCTCCTCCTGAACTCGCTCCCACAACCACTCACCACCCCTCGCTCCCAAGCCTGCCTCACCGCCCTCCGCTCCCTCCGTCGATCCATCGAGCATGCCAACCCTTCCCTCCCCCCCTTATCCACCTACCCCCTCCACATCATCTCCACCAACAACTTCCCCACCGCCGCCGGCCTCGCCTCCTCCGCCGCCGGTTTCGCCGCCCTCATTCGCGCCATCGCCGACCTCTACGCCCTCCCGCAATCCCCGGAAGACCTCTCCCTCATCGCGCGGCAGGGCTCCGGATCGGCGTGCCGGAGCCTGCTGGGTGGGTACGTCGCCTGGGACGCCGGCGCCCTCCCCGACGGCAGCGACAGCAAAGCCCGCCTCGTGGCGGCCAAGAGCCACTGGCCCGGAATGCGCGCGATGATCCTCGTGGCCTCGGCCACCAAGAAGGACGTCAGCAGCACCAGCGGGATGCAGCATACCGTCGCCACCTCGGCGCTCTTCCGGACCCGGGCCGAGGTGGTGGTGCCGCGGGAGATGGGCGCGATGGAGCGCGCGATCCAGAACCGCGATTTCGAGACGTTTGGGAGGACGGCGATGAGGGAGAGTAATAGCTTCCACGCCTGCTGCTTGGATACCGAACCCCCGATCAGGTATCTCAATGATGTGAGTTGGGCGGCTATGCAGGTGGTCAGGGCGATCAATGAACGGATGGGGAGGGTGGTGGCCGCATATACGTTCGATGCGGGGCCGAACTGCGTGGTATATTTCTTGGAGGAGGATAGGGCCAACGTGGTGGGATGCTTGGGAGGGTGTTTGGAAGAGCGGATGGTGGAGAAGGTGGATGGTGGGGTGGAGTTGGGGGAAGGGTATGAGGGGGCGAAGGAGGTGTTGAGGAAGGGGGTGAGTAGGGTGATTATGACTGGGGTGGGGGAGGGGCCGGTGAGCGTGGAGGAGCATTTGATTGATGAGAGAGGGGAGGAAATTAAGTAAGTAGAATATTGATATCAGACCAGGTTGAGGTTCCGGTGAGGCTGAAATTGCGCTTGGTCATTACGATGTGAAACCCATGATAGAACGACATTAGAATGATGCAATGTCAACGCATTTTCCAGTTTTCAAATACGATTGAAAATGGGTAAACAATCTGCCAACTTCACCACGCGAGCACCCTACCACTTTCATCTCCGCAATGACGTTATTCTTCACCCGCCGAGTAAAGCAAGCTTGTCAAACCTCTTCACATCGGGGGACTTCCGAGGCTTACTGCTCTCATCCAGGCTTTCTGCTAGAACACCATCCCCTCCTTGGGGTCGATAATCCTCCCCGCCCTCTCTCTCCAGATTCGTATCGTTGCTTTCTTTGACATGGCCATCCTGGAAGACCTCATGCAAGCACCCGTTGCACATCTCAATGACCTCTAGCATCGCGTTCTGCACCGCCCTTGCTCGCTCTCTCATACCTCTCTGTGCCAGAGCCGTCACGAGACGCGAGACCTCTTCGTTGACCGAATTGACTCGCTCAATCAATCTCGCCACACTGTTCACCAAATACTCTTCTTCGTAAACACCTCCCTTCTTCCCTCTGGCTCTCTTCCTCTCTTCCCTCCGTCGATTCTTCGATGTTTTCCTGGTAGCATTGGTGCCTACGGTCCCCGTGCGGTTCGTATATCTCGTATACAATGACCCACCCGTCGTAGACGCATCAGTAGGAGCGATGGAGACATCATCAGGCACGTCGCCGCCGCCAGGAATGTCGCCTTCCCAGTAAGCCAGAGGATCCTCGGCTTTTTTGGCTCTGAGTTCGCTGATCCGTGGGATCTGGGCATTAAGCTGGGATTTGCAGTCGGCCAGGAGTTCGGTCATGGTTGCCATCCCCTCAACCAAGCCAGGATCAATCACTGCTTCGAGGAGGTCGAGACGTTGGTGTAGAGCGGCAATGCGGATCGCATCCGAGAAGTGGTAGCCTTTGCAGAAGAATTTGGCAGCCATGGATGAATCGAAAAGATAGTCCTGGTGTATGAGAGCGGCTGAATGGAAATCCTTCGTCTCTACCATATCATCCAAGAGATTTCGCGCCAGTGATTGAAGACGCGACGCTTCGAAAGGCACAAAGCTTGCATTGGAGAGACACTCTCGCCACAAGTGAGCCTGACGAAACGCTTCACAGGCTGACTGGTGGTCTTTGAGAGACTCATATGCGATGCCAGCTTCTCTAAATCTGCCTGTCTGCTCCAAATGCTCGGCGTATATGCGTGTTATGTCTTGGAGTCTGTCATCTCGGTACCTGTAAAGCTCCAGAGCTTCTGCATAGAGACTATGCTTGACAACGTACGATCTGACTTCGTCAGAAGCATCCAGTTCATGGAGACTATTCAGAGCTTTCACATGGCGACGCAAAATGTCATCAATAGAGAAATGCCGCCGCAGTGGTGGCATCTGCTGTAGATTTTGTAGGAAGGGCAGGTACTCCCTTGGGTCCTTCTGCGATTGCTGAGCGATTAACAGCGTCAGTTCTAGACAATACAAGCCCAAAGCATGGTCATAGAGTTTATTGACATCGACCAAGAAGCAGATATGCTCAATCAAAGCATCGACTTTCTGGCGATCGGCTTCGGATTTGCGAATCTTTTCGATCTGTATCAATGCAGCTTCTAGGTCTGGTGGAGTCTTGCAGACATGGGCAGTCAGTGTATTCTGTAATCGCTCGGAAGTCTTGTTCTTGAATACCGCGAGGAAGCTATCGCAGACTGTATTGATCTTGGAGCCTCCATAGGCGATGGCATTGGGAGGTGTATGT
This sequence comes from Niebla homalea, assembly GCA_019925105.1. Lineage (NCBI taxonomy): Eukaryota > Fungi > Ascomycota > Lecanoromycetes > Lecanorales > Ramalinaceae > Niebla > Niebla homalea. The sequence goes on from JAHGAU010000007.1 coordinate 279,162, forward strand.
GTCTCTCGGTTTGTAAGGGTTTCCTTATACATTGTTTGGGAGACATCTTCATCTCTGAGTTGGGACAAGAACAGATCGATGTGCTCGGTTTTCTGAACCTGATCAACGAATAACCTAAAGTTCGAACGAAACTGTTCCGGATTATGGTCGTATAGTATGTTCATGTCAACTCGGTGATTTCTGCATGCGAAAAATGCTTTTCTGTATTGTTTGCGATTGATGCTGCGTCTGACACCAGCAAGTACCAATGCACGTGGGTAAATGGTTTCAAGATTCCCTCTAGGCATTTGGAGCACCAGAGCGAAGATAGATGGCATGACAGTCACCAATCTGGCGCCTCGTTCAATACTTCGGCTTCGCTCATCTGATTCTGCGTTGTCTGCCGGGATTCCCAGTGCTTCAACATCCTGAGTGAGGTGGACAAATTTTAGTAGCTGAGCAGTCGTAAATATCAGATGGGCGGGAGTCAGTGTGAATGAGGTGCAGCCCCTTGCTAAGCAACGCTCATTGGCGAATAGGGATCCTTGCTCGTCCAGACGAAACGTGATATACTGCTCGTAGCTAGCATCATCGCGGGTGTCTGGATTGATGGTCGTTTTACTGTTCCCATTTGTGAGAGGGTTTGTCTCTCTTGAATCCGTCTTCCGATCTAGATTCTGGTGGATCTGAGATGGAAATCCGTAAACGGCACAATTTACTGTCTGCTTTGTAGATCTCTGATAAGCTGCAACCAAATGCTTACTTGGCGTGTTGTGTCTAGATTGCTTCTGACGACGAGTGACTGAGGGATCAGATTGAGCACCAACGACCAGCATGTAATTTGATACTTTCCCAACGGTATGGTTTGCGAGTAATTGCAGATCTTCGTCGATATCTTGGATAGCGGTCTTCTGGACTCCATCTGGAGCGACAAGCTGAAGGTCCCACCCAGTAGAAGTGCTTTGTAAGATGCCCACCATCTCCATACTAAAAGCCAATTGCAGAAGCATACTGTGTGGCTTGCCGTGCAATGCCATCTGCCACATACGGGTGGGGGTCTCTTGGACTGAGGTCGCCATCATCTGCCACAGCTCAACATTGGGCTGAGAAAGAATGGCGATCAGGATGGTTTTGTCCTTGACTGACACTGCAACATCGGAGATGGGATGATCAACTTGGATTTCACAGAACGCCATTGGTGGTGGTACGTTGGCAGTACGCAGAGGAGTGATTTTCAGATTCCGGCCATCAATGACTGCGATCAGGCCATAGTCATTTGGGGAAGACGTTGGGCTGTTGGTGATGACCGAAGCGTAGGCAAGCGTCTGGACGGTCTCATCATTCCAGGCTGTGAAATGCAAAGCCTTTTCAGGATGCCAACAGAAACCTCGGATATTATGAATTTCTTGTTTGAGGTAGTAGTGATAATTGCCCATGGTCCAAAGCTGTACACTTTCCTTGAGGCAAACAGCCAGTACCGAGGAATCTACATTCCACTTCAGCCTAATACTCGGTCCTGACTCAAGCAGCTCCTCGGCGCTCAGCCTCAGGTCAAATCGTCCATGGCGAAGGCCATTCCGCTCAAAGTAGATAACCCTGGCAATGTTATCAAGAAGTTGAATGCTTGCAATCACGTTGCCCTCAGGTCGCCAACTCAAGGCACTAAGCAAGTCGTCCACTGGCTCGCTGACACTGTCGAGGACGCCCTCCCTGGAGAAGACCCGAATGATTCTTCTTGAACCCTCAATGCTGTTGACGGCAACGTAAGCCCCATCGCCTCGCCAGCTGATTGTGATCGAATGGTCATCAGAAGGGTGCAGAAGTCCTCCATCGACTGTCTCAGGCACCGTTGGATCACGCAAGACTCGCGCTTTCTTTCCCTTGAATTGTGTCTCTTTTTTACCCCACCCAACAGAAACATGATTAGACACGTTAAGATCTTCGGTCGACAAAGAAAGACTGACAGTGTTCTCGAAGTCTCTTGTCATGTAAAGCACAGTAGACGCATTTGTGGCTATAGCCAACAGTTCTTCATCAGGAGACCAGGCAGCAGCTGCAATGCCAATATCGACTGATCCAACAATCTCGATCTTTTCTTCATGTTCAAGAGGATCTTCACGGACAATGATCAAGTCTCCGCCAGCCAAGATCAAGCATATAGTCTGAAGGTCTGGAAAGCAATGTAGATCGAGGACTTTATCGCATTCTAGATTTGGTAGGGGACAGGGTGCGTCCCAGGAAGCTATGAGAAGCCATTCTTTCTCGCGTTTCTTCCATCGTCTAAGATCTATCAAGGCGCTCTCTGGGGTGGGACCAAAGCTTGCAACAATGCTGTCATCTTGGCCCACATCCCAATGAGCAGCTGTCACATGTCGCGCTGCTGGTATTTCTATCAAAGTTCGGCCAATGTTGCGGAGGTTTCGCATCTCGTTCTTGCGTATTAAAACCAAAAAAAGGAAGACGAATCAAGATGAGATTAGTACATGGTCAAACTAGGATGCCATGCAAGCCTCTATCATAGTCTACATTGAGTTACTAACCCATGTCAAACACAATACTAGTGGGGCCAAAGCCATAGGATAGATCGACAGCTGAAATGGAGAAGGTTCAACTTTGTGCGGGAGGCTTTCAGAATTGATGCCAAGCCAGCCTTTCGATCATCAGGAGTCATCAACTACCTTATGGGTCTGAGGCAAGACTAGGTGTATGGATTTTGGAATGTTTTGAGAACTGTTGATACTGCTGTCATATATGTACAGTCGCTCTGCCATGCTCCCAAAGTCCAGCTGCCACAGCGACCATTCAAACCATTCCTGGGCCAAATCTCCTCCTGGAATCCTTCTTCCTCCCAAATCTAATGATTCTTCTTCGTTTGCCATACTGTAAGCTCGGTCAGTATCCTCAGTCCAGCTTGTGTACCTCCGAGACGAACCTGCGATGCCAAATGGCAGTCCGAAGAAGAAAGCTGTTGGTCCATCAGCTCGATCTTTCATGTCGAACGTATACCATTCACGTACCCATTGTACCCCAATATCTGATGGCAAAATACTTCGTCAACGGATTGAAAGGGATGTTACTTCTGGGTCCTTCAGGGTAATGGTATGGACTTGAAAGGCGTGCAGTACTTGTTCTGAACCCGCGGGTTGCGATCATCGAGGGTGCCTTTGCGGCGTGGAGGGCAGATCGTGAGAGCATCTATGAGAGTCAGCCATCTACTTCTGGACATCGTTGAAGCTTCGAACCTTTTTGATTTTGGGATTTGAAGGATGAATGTCAAGCTCTCAACAGAAGACCTGGAGCGGCAATGAGGTCGATATCCCCATAAGGCTTAGCGCGGGCCTGGTCATCAATTGGCCGATTGCGAAATTCTTCTGCAGGTTCCCGTCATAATCCACACACATTTACCACGAGCAGCAATACATTTCACACCCCTTGAATTGGACCGAAGCAATCTATTTTCTTTAAAGCGCTCACGAACCATCCATTGGCCCCCATGGCCACCCGACGCCCCCTATCCCACCTCCTCACCAGCCGACTCCCACCTTCAGCCCTTCCTCACACCAACCCATCACTAAAACAGCTCGTTTCCCCCATCAGGCACCACCTCAGATCCCAACACACCCCCTCCTCCACCTCCGCTCTCGCCTACAAAGCCCTCCACCGGCGCCCCAACCCCTCCCTCCCCACCACCAACACCTCGGACCCGCCCTCCTGGTCCGCCCCCGCCGCCGTCTCCTCCATCCTCTACGAAACCCCTTGCCCTCCCAACTACCCCCCAAACGGCACATCCTGAATTGCCTCGTCCAGAACGAACCTGGCGTCCTATCCCGTGTGTCGGGGATCCTCGCAGCGAGGGGTTTCAACATCGACAGCCTGGTCGTCTGCAACACCGAAGTCGACGACCTCTCGCGCATGACGATCGTGTTGAGCGGCCAGGATGGCGTGGTGGAGCAGGCGCGGCGGCAGCTGGAGGATCTGGTGCCCGTGTGGGCGGTGTTGGATTACACGGCCGCGCCGCTGGTGCAGCGCGAGTTGCTGCTCGCCAAGGTGAGTATCCTGGGCCCCGAGTATTTCGAGGAGCTGTTGGCGCATCACCGGGAGATGTCGGCGGCGGATGTGGAGACCATGGCGTCGCAGCAGCGGAGTGGTGGGCAGGAACCGGAAGAGGGAGAGGGAGGGGGGAGCGGGCAGCCGGGGGAGGAAGGAGGGGATTTCCATCCGAGCAGGATGGCGGCGAGTCAGGCGCTGCGGCACAAGCACGAGCATTTGGAGGCCATCACGTACTTGGCGCATCAGTTTGGGGGGAAGGTGTTGGATATCAGTACGAGTAATTGCATTGTGGAGATGTGAGTGTGATGGTTTCTGGAGCAGTGGGGTGTCATGGAGGTGATGCTAATGGTGCGCATAGTTCTGCGAAACCTCCCCGGATCGACGCATTCATGAAGCTCATCTCGCCATTTGGGATTCTGGAGTCTGCGAGGACTGGGCTGATGGCACTGCCTCGGTCTCCGCTGCATGGGTCGGAGGAAATTCAGAAAGACGCTGATGAGGTCGTTGATGCGAGCTCCTTACCTCCGGGTTAACGTTTCTGTTGAAGATTGGTCCGTCTCAATCTAGCGAAGGCGTTTGTTGCATCTCAGGAGATCCAGGATAGTGAAAAATTGTGTACATTGAGCACGTACGAGGAGATGCATGAGCGCTCTTCATATGATTCCACAGTCAAATAAGATCAATTTTATCCATAAAGTATTCACTTCTTTCGTTACCTTGATTATTTCCCATTTTTCCCATCGACCTCGTCCCATTTACATTGTCATACCCATTATACCCTGGTGTACGCCGTTCGCTATGCACATGAAGTGTCTTGTATTACAATCTGATTGACGCGCCAATGTGTCTCCCCAGCACCCACAGATTTTGCTCCCACCGATCGATCTTGATAGTAACATCGGCTTTTGCATCCATTTGCAGGCGGCCCCCTATGGCATCTTTCACGGCTCCATAGCCAACACCCAACAGATCGTAGTCGACTGGAAGCTTCGGAGAGATACTGACACCTGGCGGTACCTCCCATGGCAACTCGTATAGTATGCCACCTACAGGCTCGGTATGGTTGTAGTAAGCCGTGGCGTTGATCCATGTAATAAAGATACTTGCTGTGGGCAAAGGAGACAAAAGTGTGAAGGATGCCGTGGAAGTGAAGATGTGAAATGTAGCATCGTCGATGAACGATGGGGCCCTTGGGTCGCGGTCATCGTCAGGCTTGGACGGATTGCGAGGGGTATGCAGAGCTGGCGTTGGAAGATCAATTGAGAAGTTTGAGAGTGCTAACCCGAGCATGGGCTGCGTGGGAATTGTGCCTTTATGCGTTTTCAGGGTAAGATTGGTGTCGAATCCTGATGAAATTAGCAACGTTTTGTATGCTGCTTATATTCTTTACTTACCAGAAGTGTACTGTGAGAGGAGCTCTCTCCCCTGAGCAACGCCTTGAGGTCCAGCAGGATCCCATAATGACTCTACAGGAATGTTGTAATTTTTGCCAGGTTTGACGGAGATGTTTTGGGCCCAAGCAGAGCCGAGTTCAGTTCCATTACTGAGCAACTTGATGTTTGCATATGGGACTGTCGCTGAATAATCGGTGGGGTTTGTGATGTTGACTCTAGCTGACAGGGTAATGGTGCTCGCTGTGGTATCCAAAATGCGCAACGATCCCACCTGACAGTCAAACGTTGCGTCCTTGTGGTCTCCTGATAACGCTGGAAGGGTACATTATCAGTATTTAGGAATGCCGCATGAAAGACACACGTACTGACGGTAGGAAGACTAACGCTTGACGAAGACTTTACCCTTAGCAGGTATGTCTCGAACAACAAGCTCGCCAAGTACAGTCTTGGTTTCAACGTCGACGGCGGCTTGTACGTCCAGTTCGAGATCTTTACCACCAAAGAGCATCGCTTGGACGACTTTGGCAAAGACGTTCTCGTCGGTGATATCGATGGGAGCATCTTCGACGATAGAGGAAACAGCGAGAGTGGGGTCTTCACCATCGTGTGCCTCAATGCGTTTGGAATTTGCCTTTTGCCATTTACTCAGATCAAGATTGCCAAGCTTCTTGCCCTTGTAGTAAATCTCGGAGCTCGCCCTGACATGAGGAACATCGATTTCAAAGTTCATTTCCTCCGGCAGTGCCACGAGTGCCTTGACAATTGCAGACACACGAGGCTTGGAATCAGGCGAGTCGGGTCCGGAGAACGGATTTGGCAAAGCGAAATTGACATCTGCCAGAGAGAAGTTTCGTATGAGATTGTCGAAGCTTTTTCCTTGGAAATCGATTGGTAAGACAATACTTCTCATGAACTCTGCAACCCACTGTGGGGTGTCTTTGGCAGGGGAATCTGAACCGCGAATATAGACGGTCATTGCTTCACCACTGACATACCCCCCGACTAAGATGTCCAGTGGGGACTTTTGTACTTCTGGACAAGCAGAAGTGAGGCCGTCCGGCAAGTCCCTTAAAACACCCACGACTTCCACTCTTACGTCTTCTCTGGGCTTGATGTGTATGTCCTTTGTGACGGCATCTGCAAGACTGATACGTGGCTGATCGGGCTCGCAAGCTGGCACAAGGATATTGAAGCCTAGAGGGGGTACATCGAATTGGATCGGGTACTCATTTGCAATCTTTGCCGAAACATCCGCAGCCATGCCAGATCGGGATCCTTGCGGTCCAGCTTCGTGGAAGTTCAATCTCTCGATTTGGTACTGAGGGATCGCAGGAAGTTCATCTCCTGTAGATCTATCATGTCAGCTTATCCAACCCAAGCCTCTCTGCGAATGCGAACCCTACCTTTGAATACGAGGGTCTGAGCGATGCTCTGAGTACCCAGACGAAAGATGCCTGACTTTAGAGGGACCTTTGCAACACCCCGAACGCTCAACTCTCCAATACGCCCTTGAATCCAATCATTGGCCAGGTGCCGCAAACCATCCAGGTCGCCGGCGGCGAGATCAGCCAGAACATCCACATGTGTGGTGACACCATCTCTGATGTTGACGGTGACCGGCGGAACTGTGGCGGTGCCAAGTAGAAGATCATCATACTCGGGCATGTAGACCTTGACGTGGGATTCCCTGCTTTGAACGGCGCGGGCAATCCAAGTACCCAGGCGTCCAAGATCTCTCACTGGCTTCTTGTGTACTCTTGATCCATCCAATCTGAAATCACCTTGGATCCTTGCCAGCACTCCAGTGGACGTGAAGGAGTCGATCGAAAGGCTTGTGGGTTCGAAGACCGTAGCTTCTTTTGCATATTCTTCCGCAACAGCTGGTGTGGCAAATGCTAGTCCCAGTATTGCAATGAGGATCAAACTCAAGATTATCCACGCAATAATTGAAGGCCACCTCCATGACCTCTTTTTTCCAGACCCGCTGTTCTGGAGTGATCTCAATGAGGATGCAGCTGCTGAAGAAGCTTCTTCCTGTTCTGGCGCGTCTCCGTAGCCGTTGTAATGGTCATGAGTTCCAAGTAAAGGGCTAGCCTCATCTGTATGCCGGGACGTGTTCGAAGTCTTCGATGTGTTCGAGTTGCGTGATCTTTGGGAGCTGGGTCTATCCGAATCTTTGGCGCCTAGAAGAGGCGAAGAGGGATTATCCGACATTTTGATTTAGATGGACGATTAAGTTGGCACCATCGATTCGCAAGTTCAAGAGATAGCCAAAGTCGCAGGCTTGAAGGGTACCAGATGTAGAATTGTAGATGTTACGAAATTCTCTTGTCATCAAGATACGATGATAGTGAGACGCGCTCCCGAGCTTAAGGCTGGCTTTTAGCGCTCAACGTCTTGGCAATGCCGGAAAGTGAAAGAGGACGTCATAGTTCGCGGCTATATGCACAGGCCAACATCATGAGAGTCTCGAGGGAGTGTTGATAGCCGAGCAGATACTGTTGAAGTATCTTCTAGTTGAATTGTCCTGCTTCAGGATGGGCTTGAAGGTGGAGCAGCTCTTTGAAAATGAGCAATTCGATCCAACATGTCCAGACGAAATTTGCATTACTCCTTGAATCTTACTCAGAATCAATAGGGACAGCTAAGACGAGGTTTACGAAATGCGATACAGAGGCGAAAATCGAGGTTCTACCAAGTTGTGAGATGGAACCAATATCTAGGACCAATAGCCCCAATCAGTGATGGTATAGCATTGTAGCAGAAGTTAGCTTCGTCATTTGACTTGAAAGAGGGAAAGCCTCGAGTAAGGAAGGGGGCAGTGGTAAAGACTGGCTACGGTCTTCTATAGGTCAGGCGTTTGTCTTTCTATAATCCTCAAAAGAACATTTGTGACGCTATTCACAATGTCAAGGTCAACAAGACACACACACACCATCTTCGATACAAGAAAGCCGATTAACGATATATATCAGATGTCGGATCCGGATAGAAGCTGTTTTCATTTATATCTCATCATTCACTCGAGACCGTCATTCAAGATCTTGGTTGAATCTGGATCTGATCTTGATACACGTTGTAGGTTCAGTTTGCACGTTTCATGAAAGCTCGGGAGGGGAATTAAGCTTTTCAATCGGACCCTGGCAAGCCTGGTAGGGCTGACCTACGTATGTACGGACAAAGGAGGCCAAGCTTCTCCCTTCATCTTCATGTTTTTCCAAATTAGCTCTATTCTTTCATCATCCCGAATAGGAGCCATGATCTGAGGGGCCTTCACAAGTACTCGACATTGAAATTAGAATGGCAAGTGCAGAGACGGCCGCTCGGCCACATGGTAAGTCCTTCACTTGCGCATCCAGCGATGAATACCATGCAATTCGCACCGCCATCATGGCCAAGCTCAAGGTCGAGATCTGTGACCTTGTGGACTGATTACGAAAATAGACTCGCACTCGCGCCGTCGCCCTTTCACAACTTGGATGAAGCGTTTGGCGCACATCAAAACCTCATCGTCCGCCTCCGGTAACAATAACGTCGGTAAGAGGAGGCAACAGTCTCCGTACAGCAAGACCAAAAAGACAAGCACTGCCAAGAATCATCCATATCCTGACTCTGGAAAGCCATATCTTGATGCGCCCGTAGTACCGGGCCCAAATGGTCATCTTTCATTTGGCACCCCTCCGTCGGGTCGGAGCATCAGTTATGCGTCGCCCTCCCAAAGCAAAGCCTCGATCCCGGTCTCTAGCGATGATCAGCACGCACCTACTATAGGAAACAAATCAGCAGCTCCAACCGTTTCTACCAACCATGATACTGTCCATTCCGATGCTGCTCACTCCAAGGCCGGTACTACTGCTACCTTGGGTGGGGGTGTCAGCTCCAGTGGTGGAGGTGGAGGTGAAGGGAGCACATTCTCTTCCCCGGCGCCCTCAGAACGCTCCATGACGACCACATTGACGACGATGCAGTCCGCTGCCCCGTCTGCTCTTTTGGCCGCGCCTGGCAATCAAGGGCATCACAATCAGCCGACACCAAACCTTTCGCTTACAAGCAACCAGACTACGACAGCCCCGACCCATTTCTCGCATCAATTTCCTTCCTCGCCCGTGTCTGCCATTCCTCCCCATCTCAATCAAAATCAGCCTGCCTCCGGTGGACATCCAAACACATACACTACAGCTACCGCCAATAATCTTCTGACAGATAACGCCTCTGTCATGACCTTGGCGTCTTCTTCCAAGAGAAGACGCCGGAATTCCCTAGACACCAACGCCTCTGTACGAGCGATAGCGCCGTCGTCAGTGTACGGAGGGAGCAAGGAGTCGCTACCCTTGAGTTTACTTAGCGCAAGCAACCACGAGCAAGGGAGCAGCTCAGGCCATCATCAAGGCCAACGTCAAGTCAGCGTCAACCTTGCAAACGCCGAACGCGCAAGTGTGTATTCGTCCTCTGGGATAGCACCTGCTTTGCCCAGTGAACGGAATAGTTATTACGCCTCAAAGCAGGCGGCCCAGGCAGACGGTGCTAGTGTCCGAAGCGGACTGATTGGACATGGTCGCAATGACAGTATCACTCGAAGCATAGGTGGCTTGGCTGCCACCGAAAGCCCTCTGAACACCCCGCGAGAGGCCCACATGTCTGGCAGGATCAGTAGACGAAATTCTGGTGCGACTCAATTGAGCAAGGACGACATTCGCTCAGAGGATGGCGACCGATCGTCTCTGAAGTCTTCCTTCAAGTCCTCTCTGAAGACGTGATGAAAGATGGACGTTGACGCGATTGCCAGATACTTTAATTTGCAAGAGCAGGTCATGGCCAATGGCACTCAGGCAGAGCCATCACCGGAATCCCCAGGCTAAGGAACCAACATAGCATTTTCGGCGTTGGACAGTCAGGATAATGCATTCCCGGTTCATTTGATTGATACCCTTTGAAGACTGGCCTTGTGTCAGGTCAGGGTGACGAGTCAGCATGGAAGGACACAGGGCTTTCCAAGTATGGAGTCTAGGGAGTAGATTTAACATTCGAGAGATCTCATACGGTCATTGGGAACCGTATCTACTGAATTGAAGACCATCATCATCATTTAGCTGTCCAAGCAAATGGTTCTAATTCGCTTATGTCTCTCTCCCTTTGTGTGGGGTAGAAGTAAGGTAGTCTACCAGGACTCGACACTTTAGGATCGTCACGTGGCGACGTGGCAGACGTCCCTCACGTTCAGCTACATCCAAATCTTTTCAATCGTATGCGGCAATTTTCCATTCAATCCCTGCAGAAACCTGTAAAGCTCCCAATCATCCAGGCTGCAAAAAGGTCGAAGATGTCCGCGGCTGGCAGGGAACCATCCCTTTCCCCACCACCGCCCAAGAAGCGGAAGGTCGAATCCACCACAACCAGTACGTTACGCGCGCACGCGTCTACCGCACCATAGACCAAATCCCCCATGCATGAACTGAACGCCAGCCTTGTAGAGAAGACGGTCACCAGCTTCTTCACTCCGACATCCAAAAGGGAGCCCGAAGCTGTTACTTGGCGGGTCATCCACGATTCACTTCTGCTGGGCCGGTATCAGCCCCGGGAGGATCCCGCCGGCAGCAATGGGGTGAAGGGTGGTGGCAGGGAGCGGAGCCGAAAGATTGCTGCGTTTGATCTCGTGAGTTGAATGAGATTCTCCTATGTGATTTATTACTATGGGTATTGAGTAAGAGTTTTGCGTCGATCAGGATTCTACGCTTATACAAACGACGTCTGGCAACATCTTCGCCAAGGATGCCACGGACTGGAGATGGTGGCATGCCACTGTGCCTGGCAAGCTCCGACAGCTTCATGCAGATGGGTGAGTCTTTTTCCCAGATTTATAATTGGTCGTTTTGGATATCCCACTACATTCCATTCTCAATATTCAACTCTCGACCGCTTGTCCTTTTACAAAGGATAAAAGACTGAGATCATCACCACCCAGCTACAACATCGCCATTCTCACAAATCAAGGTTCCATCACCCTCACCCCCTCGCCTAAGTCCAAAACCCCCAAAGCCGAGCTTCGCGCCCTCACCACCTTCAAAGCCAAGGCCTCCGCCGTGTTCTCCAACTTCGACTTCCCCATCACTTTGCTTGCCGCAACACAGCGTGACATCTACCGCAAACCGCGGACTGGGATGTGGAACGAGTTGCTCGAGGAATTGGATTTGGACGAGCCAGGCGTCGACGGGGTCGACCTTTCGGATTGCTTTTTTGTGGGGGATGCTGGCGGGCGTGCCGCAATTGACCAAGTGGACGGAGCGGCGGGGAGGAAGGCTGATCATAGTTGCTCAGACCGGGACATGGCGGCCAATGTGGGGATTGCGTTCCATACCCCCGAGGAGTACTTCCTGGGGGAAGCGGTGATGCCGTTCGTCCGGCCCTTCGACCCAACCACCTACTTACTGGGTGAAGTAGAGGCAGTGAGTACCGGTAGCACGGACGTAACGCCGATTGTGATCGAGAAGAAGAACACCCTCGACATCATCATCATGTGCGGGTCTCCTGGCTGCGGCAAATCGACCTTCTTCTGGCGGTCCCTAAAACCACTGGGCTACGAGCGCGTGAACCAGGACTTGTTGAAGTCGAGGGAGAAGTGCGTCAAAGTCGCCACAGGGCATTTGGAGTCAGGCACCAGTGTGGCTGTAGACAACACGAACGCTGACGTTGCGACCCGCAAGGTCTGGCTGGATCTAGCAGCCAAGTTTGGAGTGCCGGTGAGATGTGTGTGGTTCACTGCGCCGTCGAGTCTGTGCCAACATAATGATACCGTGAGGGCGTTGGCTGGGGAAACGGGAGTTGGGTTCAATCCCGAGAAGAGGGTTATCCTGCCGCATTCGGCGTTTGCTGGGTTTCGGTCGAGGTTCAAGGCGCCGGATGTAAAGGAAGGGTTCCAGGATGTGGTGAAGGTAGGCTTTCAATTCCAGGGCAGTGAGCCAGAGCAGAAGATGTGGGCCCGTTACTGGATCTGATATTAGGGTTGCAACTTCTCCTCGATCCTGCCAACGTTTGTTGGAATTTGAGCCATGAGAGAGGTCCGCGCGGGTGGGTACTGCGATTGAGTAGCCAATGCGCATTATACCCAAAAGTGTGGCATCTGGCATTTTTGAGGCTTCCCTCCTGATGAAGCCATTCTTGCGGCCAGAAGGATTAAATCTTATCGGTATCACTCCACGTCTTCCGAGATCCACCTCCCAAGCCATGGACAAAGACGAGGTCCACAATAGTCATTGCAGGCGCGCATACCAATTGCAGACTATACGGGCTTGGACGTCCCCCGTGGTCTCTTTACGTCCAACAAAATCGGTGAGTTTGCGCATCAGGCCGGCATTGGAGTTCATCATGGCCCCTTGAGCTGTCCTTTGCCAAACTGAGAGAGGGAATAACGGGGAGGAATTACTCTGCAAGCACAGTAGCGGAGAGGAGGGCAGGAGTGGCTTCAAGATCATCACAGGGGAATAGAGGACAGCCGATCGTCTCTGAGGTCGACCGTACTTAAAGACCAGTACCGTAGAGTGATGGTGGAAGATATCGAGTAAAGGGGAAATCTGGAGCACGAGCAAAGCAAGTCAAAAGACCACAAAATCTTTGGTAGGAAGTGAGCCAGGCCGTTCGAAGATGATCACCCTACATAGATGCGCAGCACACGAGAGAAAGAAGGAAAGCGAGGCGCCTATGAATAATGGGAGCCAACGAGAGGGAAAGAGATAGAGGCTCATCAACATCGGGATATCAGGAACGCTGAGAAGACACATCAGAGTGTATACTCCAGGTGGTAGCGTTTGAACTGCAATTGGCTGCTAAGTTATATCATCTTAGCCCATGCGTAGGGCCATCCATCAACCGAGGCAGCTTGCTGTAATAGCAAAGGTACAATTCACTCGACAAGAGGAATGGAGCCTTGATTCCGAGCCAATAGTGAATAGAGAGCTTCACGGCCAATTGAGATGGCAGCTAGACTACCCTCGTCCCTTGGGGTCGTACAACAATACATACCCAGATCACCCACTCAGTGCACTCGTCGCAGGCATCAATCATTCCCTACCTGTCGAGAGAACCGTAAAGTCGCAACTGCAGCCTTCAAGTATCATGGCTTCAGAGTTTGATGGTGAAATTGATGTGCCAGAAAGAGCTATTCAAATTATAGATGACGTAGTGCTTGCCAGTGCTAACTCTCCTTTTCCGCCAAGCTCCCGCCCGAGGCCCCAAAATCAACGCCAAGTTGACCAAGACATGAAGACATGATATCTTAGGTACAAAGGCTACTGCTGACGGCCAACTTGATTTATTCATTAGAACTACCTGGGGGAACTAAGCCAAAGTCGCTCAAAGCGCATGGAGCAAGCTACTGGACGCGTACAGCTCGTCTCCTCACAATACAGGAAGATGGCTCAGAGAAGTCGTTCTTCCTCAAGGTCTCCATTGGCCAAAGAGGCTAAGAGATGATGTCTGGTGAATTCGCCTCGATGACCGCCATACATACGGCCCTTCCCTCCGTCGTACCGACTCCAATAGCGTGGGGAACCTATGTCTCCGATCCAGACATACATTTCTTCCTCTGCTCTTTTCATGAAATGTCAGATGAGCTACCCCATGTCGAGCGCTTTTCAGCCCAAGTGGCTGCGCTCCATTGTGCAGGCAAATCCCCCACAGGAAAATTTGGGTTTGAAGTCACGACTTTCCAGGGAAATCTCCCGCAGGACAACACGTGGTGTGACAGCTGGGAAGAATTCTACATCCGAGGCATGGTTCGCATGCTACAGCTCGAGGAAGACTCCCAAGGTCGATGTCAGGAGTTTGAGGAACTCCGAGGGCCAATGTTCGAGAAAGTGATACCTCGCCTACTACGTCCCTTGGAGACGGGCGGCAGGAAGATTGAGCCTACGCTTGTGCATGGCGACCTCTGGTACGGCAATGCGTCCACGGACCTTGCTACTGATGAGCCACTCATCTTCGACGCCTGCTGCCTTTACGCTCATAACGAATGTATTACACCCATGCCCAACCCAAGACGCTCGGCTGACACCTAATTGTATAGACGAGTTGGGTACCTGGCGACCCGTCCGCTATAGACTTGGCAAGCCATACGTCGAAGCCTATCACAAGCATTTCCCTGTCAGCCCGCCCGTGGAAGATCACGACGATCCTAATGCACTGTATTCCATTCGGTATAATCTCCACGCTTCGGCACTATACCAAGGGAATCTGAGGTTCAGGAACATGTGAGGCGACATGGCTTGGAGCACATGCAATCGACTGACATTCTACAGGATCATCGAAGAGATGCGGCGCCTCGTCGCCAAGTATTCTGGCGGCTTTGAGGAATGGGAGAACACGCACGCCTTCTTGATGCATTGATTGATCTCCTTGAACGTCAGAATCTCATCTGTCATGGTTACACGTGCTGCTTGCTTTACTCTCTCGGCCATCATCTGAAATGGGCTGCTGTTGTATCAAGAGAGCATTCTTAGGTCTTGTGGATCTGCTGCTTGATTGCTGTACGTACCTGTCTTGGCACGTAGAAAATTGCCTACGTCTCTTCCATTTCATTGGAACGAACTCGCTCTATATTTCGATCCAACGCATTAGGTCTCTTCATCCGTAGTATCATTACTATCACCGCAAAGATCACACGCATACCTTCACTGAAGATTTCCTCCGAATAGAACTCTTCCCCGCTCACGGTAATTGCACGTAAAGATTTGGCGGGACGATCATTGGACACCTTTGGAGATGCGGGCAACAGTACCTAGCGGTTACTTCCACCGCTGTACTCGTCACTGTAACAATGATACCAGTGAGGAGAAGCCCCATGCCCTCACTTGGTCTCAAACCACGAACCAAGAAAAGCAGGATTGCCAACAGTTTTGGAAATCAACTACCAACTTATCGACCTTCGTTGTGTAGCTTTACATCAAACCCAACCTCCCAGGGTGAACTGATTTACCACTTCATCCGACGCTGCCCGCTTCAAAAACCGGGTTCTGTGCTTCTATCTTCTACCAGCCGCAGGCCAAAAGAGGCCCCATCCAAGAGGCCAAAAAAAAGAGGGAGTACTGGCCATCTCTTCGACTAACAAACATGACCTATTCCAACGCAACAGCACTGCGCTATCTTTGAATGGTGTGAGTACCGCATGAGAAACACATACAATCGTTCCTTTAGCCAAACTCCTGTTGGTGCGTGAAAGCTTCGGATGTTGAATGAGACGGTACGCAACTCCTGCACCTATCTACTCTCCTCTATTGCCAATCTCCATCTTCTTCGGGCCCGGTCAGTGGACTGATTGGCAGAAACACACAAGCGAGGATTCGATCGGTCAGTTCATCGCTGCAGGTCTTTCCGGTCCTCTCTCTCTCATATCTCGTGACGGGCAAATGAAAAGAACTGGTAAGGCAAGCAAAGGGGAATATTCCAGTGATCGGTGGGTGGGCATGGGATGATTTTCCCCATGAAGCGAACATACGAGATTTTTTTCTGGCAGAGTGCGTTGGTGTCACTTTGGCCTGAAGCTTCTCATCTATATTTTTGTCTGCCACTGATTTGGGGTGTGATCACACTCTTCCAAGCCGCTCAACGAATCTTGGTTGGTAGAGTTCTAAGGCTGGAGAACCTGCCAAAGCAGATTATTGGAAGGCTTTCGATGCACCTGGCAAACTTTCGAGCGAATGTCGGTCCTCATCATTCTTTCATGCACAATCAGAGACTGAGCCGAGTTCTCAGATGAGATGTAGGCTCCACGCCTCAGGGCTATACCAAAGCAGTTCGAGGTTTCACGGACCAATAAGGGAATTTCGTTTCCGAGCGCTCCACCTGCAGTAGGTTGACGTTCTACAGGAGCATTGAGAGGCTGCACGCCGAGGTGACGAAGTTGGGGAGAGCTCGGGGAATTTCTGAATGCATGGAACGAGTAAAGTGAGTCTCCGTGAACGGACGATAGTCATTGTAGCATTTTCCTGGTTGCGGTGTGGCAGGAGATGGGGAGAGGGGATGGCGTGTTGTGGGATAGGGGCCAGGTTCTTCACACCACAGAGTAAGTTTTCTTGAAGTCTGTGTAATGAGCGATCCTTGTTATTGCAGGATGAGTGTTATACACAACTCCTCATGTTTGAATGGACTCTTGGTCCAAATCCGATCTATATGAGCTCCGGAGAAATGAGTTAGAATGGTTACTATTGAACGCAGCAATCACACGTGTGACTCACGCCTCTTTGACAAGGTGTGGGATCGTGGCTGGCCAGTCTACCCAGGACCGTTTTCTCGGGAAGAGATCTATTGGCAAGGGCATGATTTGAGGAAATCAGCGAAGAAAATCGGCAGGATGTATGAGTTTGCTAATTAAGACACTGCAATAGCTATGGCCGGCCTTGAACGCTCGGAGTAAGAGACAGACCACAGCAAAAATAAAATCAGAGCACGGCCTTGCTTCAGGCCATTGCAATGGTTCTGACTATCATCCAACCCTCAACGATTCCACTGAAAATGAAGTTGAGCTTGCCATAAGTATGTACGTCGTGCGATATCGGCTCAGCCCCACCCTCGTGCGGTGCGGAGTATTTGGAAGCAAGAACTCAAACAGACTCGGGGAGAGCACCGAGATACGCAGAAGTCATGTGGACATTGCCATCAACCTGAGTCTCTATTCTCGACTGTTCCCGTCCGTGGAGATGAGACTGAACCGACTTCGTGGGAGGTGGCGAAGCACCGAAGCTCGCAGCGCTCCTGTCCGCTTATGCATGAATGCTGTCTTCATACCCAAGAATCCTTTGATGCTGGTGCAGTAGGACCTGAAATTATCAATGATCGTCGCGCTCAGGCTACAGAGTTTCGGGCATCAAATGTCGAGTGGTCGAGAGGGCCAGCAAAAGGCAGATCTCTAGAGCAAAGGATTTGAGGGCTCGCTTCAGCTTCGCCTCATACGAGAAATGGCAGTATGCAACGATAGTGCGTTGTATCAGCCTGTGATAAGCTTTGATCAGGTCGAATCTGGCAGCTCGTGACACGGTCCGAGAGTAGCATCCTCACATTTTCGTTGCAGTCAGTGTTGGATTCTGGAGGCATAAGTGATCAACAAGTCATCAATTTTCCTTCTTACAGCATCATGTCGCGAGTATGCAAAGCGATTGTTAGGGTAAGTGCGGGACACGTCTGACACCTTACGTGATTGAGAAAGGAGGTGGTGACAGACGGCGCGCAAAGGCGAAACGACAGCGTTACCGAGGGTGTCACACTCTTTCTGATGGCTTACGGTCCGAGCCACCTTTCTCGCACCTTCAGTCCTCCCTCTGTGTGCAACATCGACAGCCTCCTGTCATCTTCTGCACACATGACTTGCAGTGACTTGGGGTTGCACCACCTGACAGGCTGTGTTTCAAGTACTCCGAAGTACCCTTGGAGGCGTGGCCTTTGTCGTATAGAAAAATTTGGATTGCATCTTAGCAAGACGAGAATAGAGCAGTCGGCCGAGCAAATACGACATGCTTTTAGAGGAGCTGAAATGACATGCAGAACGTCTGGGTGTCATGATTACTGACGTTTCCCCGGATTTCCTCATGTCAGACTGGGGAAGGTGGCCTTATCACTGTCATCAAGCTGTCAAGAACTCAAGATTCGCGAGTGAGTGGCTATACTTTCTCCCGTAGGGATATTCTGGCCAGCTAGCCAGCCAGCCGACATCGCAAAGAGGCACGACATGTCAAACAATTATTGGATCGCATCAAGAGAAATGACTGGAAAGAATTCCCAAAAGCCGCAGCTGAAGTTGCTTGCTGCGTTGGATCCTTCGTGCTGAGGAGATGTGGTCATGGGTAAGTCCATGTTCATGCCTGTGCTACCTCTCTTGCCTCTGTTGAGTGAGGTTAACGATGCTGCAAATATGCCCAAAAAGGCACTGCATGATCATGTGCCAAAAGTAAACGTGCTCCGGAATTATAGGATCCAGCATGTGCCTCAACAGCAGGGCAGTATCAATAATAGTGGTGGAGAGTCAAGCAGCAGCAGCATGCAGCAGCACTGCAGCAGGGTCTAAACAAGGCTCGCAGGGCACAATACACCGGTATTACAGAGGTATTACTGACGCATTGCCGAGACAAAATCGATTTCTTCGATCTGTGATTTGCTTTCACAGTGCAGGTCGCATGCGACAGAGCGACAGGGATGCTCAACCTTACCTGGCCTACGGATTCAAGCCAAGAAGCCGTCGTCTCGCTAGACATTTCTGATCTCCATCGTCTCCAATCTGGTGGGGCGAATCAATTGCGAAAAGAAATGGCAAAATGTAGACGACACTGTGTAAGGGGTTGCAAAATTCGCGCTCCTTGCTTACGTGCAGCCTTGCTTCTGGAAAGGCGGTCAGGTCAATAGGTCCGGGGAGGCGGCTTTTCCATTTGGGGTACGGAGATGGGGTTAAGATACAAAGACACCTGATTGGATCTATAAGACTATCACGACTGAGATGGTGGTGTGATTCGGGTGTGCTGTTCGGGCACGGGTTACTCCGTACAAGATGCAGACACCACAGTGGTGACAGATGACTCGAAAGGGGAGAGCATGTCGTTTCTGACAAAGGCACTTGACAGTCTTGGATCTTGATTCGCTGGCTATCGGGTTGTTGTATGCTTTCCCCAAATGTGCTAGACTTGAAAAAAAAATAAAAATTGCTTCTTCCCTCAAAGTCAATAACGTTAGCAGCCTTCTCCACAGCCCATAGGTCCACCCAAGTAGAATGGACTTTTCCGTGCAAGTACTATCTCGGACATCTGGCTCCGCGTCATCTACATATAGAATCCTGGCGGGGAGGAGATTGATGAAGACATGAATATCACATCTGCGCAAGATCTTTGCCCCTTGACCCCAACTATTTACGGAAATCTCAGATCGCGGCCCTCGCCATCCACCCCGTTTCGCCGCTGCAGCCAGGGCGACGCCGCAAGTCCGCAAGGCCGGATTTCAGGAACAGGAAACTTGACACGGTGAAAAGGTGAGCTCGCGTTCCGGATTTCACAGGCTAGCCCCTCGCTAGCATTTTTAGCCCTCCTTTACGATGAATAGTACTAGAGTATGCGGCCCTTACGGCATCCCTGCCTAATAACAGTATAAGCAGTGTCCACCAATGGGAATCATCCCTCTCAACGGCCCGCGACCAATTCGAAGGATTTTCTAAACAGAAAGTAAATGGTCGAAAGGGCGTGGCCGTTGAGAAAAAACGAGAAAAAACGTGAAAGCTATTTTTTCTTCTCTTAAAGGGCTCGTGCTGCCGCCTCCCTTGCCCATGCACCTCGCCAATCTACACTGGACACCTTCGGACGCTCGCCTAGTATCCTGCGTGAACAACGATATCGTCTAATTGCCCAAAGCGTCTACGCGGAGACACGTCAAAAGTCTGAAAGTGGAAAGACTTATCGGGCACTGAAACGTCCCCATTCCCTAGGGAGTCACCCTTTTGAGAAAAGCTTTGAGACTGGGAGAGAGGTCTTATTGGTAAGTCTTCACCCGACACCTTCACGTCCAGCACCATTCGCACGAGTATCACCATGTGGCGCTTGCGACTGGTCGGCTTAGTTTGGTGGTGTTGACGACTTTGCCATGCTGTCTAGCTAACAAGGCTATTTTAGTGGCCTATCAAAACCTCAGCCACCACGACGCGCAAAATCAAGAAACCCCGGCGGATTGGGCACAGCTTGGGACCACACGCCTTTTAACAAGTCACTCCTTCTTTTCTGCCTGGAGTTGATGTTGAAACACCACAATGGTCGCGCTACAGTAATCACGTCGAGCTTCATTTCCATCTGGTGACCTTGCTGTTCACTATGCGCGAATTAAAAGAACTTGTATTGCCTCAATTGGTGGAGGCGCGCAAACGAGACAGTGCCTCTTCACCGGTGGAATCTCCTGTCATGGGCCATAGCCACCAATTCTCTCAACCGTCGACAATGTCCGACACTCCTTCTTCACCAACCTTCTCCCTGCGCAGTCACTCAAGAATGCAGAGTTCGGCCTCTTCCCTTCCGTCTTCACCCATCCTGCGCGAGTCGGGCGAGGGCTATGGTTCAGGCAAGAGACCACTGACGGAAGTCAAGGAGGAGGATCATGAGAAGGATGAAGACTATGAGATGATTAACGGCTTCAAACAGTACGACGATATCCAAGGTACGTGCAGTCTTGACTTCTTCCTCTGTCACGGGGTTATAGTACCCACTCTATCAAGCTTAATACTGATGTCTTGTGAGCAGAAGAGGATTATTCATCAAACCTGGCGCACCTGGATTGGGGTCTCGATGGTCCAGACGCGATGCGCTACCTTGAGGAGAATTTCAAAACTGAAGCCTTCGGTCACGAATATACCCACAACCCCTGTGCAAAGCGTCAACGTGGGGATGCCTCACCACTCAGCGGCATTGCCTCGAAAGTGAGCTCAAGGATGCCATCAATTTCCCGAAAACTTCGATCGCGCAAAGCATCACCAAATCTTGCTGTCCCGTCTTTGTCGCGCGAGACAAGCGTATCACGTGCAAATTCCACCCGTGCCCCTTCTTTTGCTAGCGCAAACATGGAATACAGCAAGTCATTGGCGAGCCAGCCGCCTCTAACCCCTGCGGCAAGCTATAGACACGACAGCTTCGACAATTCGTATCATGGCGTCCTCCAAGCGGAACAGGATGATGAGCCCAATGACGGCGACTTCCGAGACCGACCACTGCCAGGAACCCCATTGCTACCACCGACTATCGATGACCAGGACAGCGACAACATGCGGGAAGTCCAGTCACCCCTGCAGTCACCTTCAGTCGCCGAGCCCGCGGAGTCGGACTTGATCAGTCCCATCAGTCCGCTTGCCACCCCCCAGATTGGTGGCTATCCGTCTCCACCGCTATCGACCAAGCCGTCAATTGCCTCCTTTCACCGTCGTCAATATGGCTCACCTATTATACCCTCTTCCGAGATTCCCCCCATGCTTATCAGCAATCGACTGCCGGACAAATGGGCTGACTTGCTTGGCCACGCGGACTTCACCATCCAACCTGAGCCATACCTACCCACGGAAAACCACCTCAACGCATGCAAAACCCTTCGTGCCGACTGGGACATGGCACGATACAATTACACCAAGCACTTGATGCGCGTTGGCGAGAATTTCGGCCCGACCTCCAACATCTACCACCTTAGCCAGGAGAAGTGGGCCGAGATTGATGTGACATGGAAGAAGAATGTTGAACTAAGCATTGCTCAGCTTCAACTGCAGGGTGATGCACCTTCAGCTCCATCATCTCCAATAATGAGAGGACCCGTCGGTCGCGATCTAGCCAAGACTCCACCCCTGGTCAAGATCCCTTCTCTGAATGGCCCCAAAAGCGAAGGCAAATTCCCCAAAGTCGGTGATGAGGGGATCGTCGGTCCTATGGCAGTCGATCCCCCAAGGTCCCTAGTCTTTCAACAGCAGGATCGAGAACGAGACATGACAGCGCAATTGGCCGTCAAGAAGAAGAGGAAATTTGGCGGCTTCATCAGGGACTGGCTGATCGGTGTCGGGATGTTCGGCAACAAAGGAGCTCAGGACGCCAGTTGAGGACTGTACAACAATCGACCATCCGCAGAGACGATCTCATGAGTACGACTTTAACGATGGACATGACTACACGATATCTTTACATATCCCGACATTCCTTGAACATAATCCCCTCAGTACATAAATAATGATCGACACATCTCACACTCCTTTAGCGATTATCATACCACCTATTCAGGGCACCATTGAACGGATCTCTTTCGGTAAATAACTACTTCCGCTTCCACAAGCTCACGACTACCGAGGTGGAAACAAATCAGATGTCCCATCTCTTGGGGAAGAACAGTAAATCAAAGACAGCGCCGGCGCTAAACAGGAACAACCGGCGAGCCGCAAGGCTTTGGGCCTAACAAGACCGCACTGTAAAGGCAGAGAGACTTGTAGGGCATCAGATTAGGGGGCGGGGGATAGGAAAGTGCTTCAATCACTAGCATGCGATGTTTGCATCTCGAGAACAGACAACTGAGAACTGAGGACTAGTGATGTCAGCCATGAGCTTCTTGCTAAGAAGGCAGACAAGGTCTTTCTGCCGTTTGCTTCCATGGCTGCAGCTATTCGATCGAGCTAGGGTCGACTTGGCTTTAGGGTAGCTGATCATATACATCACTACGAGCTTTTCACAACTATGAGTGATTAATTCTTAGTCGGTGTGTCTTGGCTTGAACGAGTGCGTCTTCGTATTATACATTGGGCCGGATTCCGGCGGAGTCTGACTGCATTGGGGCTAAAAGAGCGGTTTATGAGCACTTTTTGTGACCATTAGCAGGAAGTATTTGATAGTCACGGTCATTTACATTCTGGAATTGCTGATCAGTTGCCAGTAAAGTGAAAAATGTTAAGCCAACAAGAATCAACCAGGTGGAGTAGGGAACAGATTTAATCTTCCGTATGTACTATAGTTTCGACTACATTATTAATGATATCGGAACATTCACATCAATTCCGTTCACCCTCCACAACGTCTTCTGTTGGGAACCTGCTCGGATCCTCCTCTCCCATCATCAGCTCCACAGGCAATTGTCTCCGCTGCCGTTCCTTCCATCCCTTGACAGGCCAATAGCTCTTATTCTCCTCCCGTCCAATCCGTCTCTCCACCTGCTCCACCGCCCGATCCTCCGCGTCCGTGACGGCCACACTCCTCCCTTCCCGGTCCTCCTCTGAACCACCATCGTCCGCACCCAGCGGTGACGGAACCACCCCCTTTTGCACCATTTCCTTGCCCAACCGCTCCAGCACTTCTGCCGTCGGCACATCCCCCCTCTTCCTCCATTCACTCCTCCTCCTTGCCTGATCCGCCAGACTGAGCGTCTTCATCGGATCCTCCAGCATCCCGCCCCCGTGCTCAAAGTAACTTGCCCTCGCCTTCCGGCGCCGTTCCCTCTCCGTCACCTTCTCGACAAACTCGGTGGTATGCCGGGTGCGGAACTCGCTGTACTTGCCCCTCAACTCCTCAATCACGCTGAACGGCAGCGGCGCGCGCAGCAGCGTGGGCGTCCACGTGCGGGCATCGACGTCGTAGCGCGGTGTGTCATCTGCGTGCGTCTGAATCTTCTCGGCCCGCTGCTTCTCGGCTTCCGCTTCCGTTTCTTTGCGGCGGGCCCGTTTCTCGGCGCGTGCCTTGGCGAGCTCGATGGAGAAATGGGTGTTGGAGGAGTCGGACCAGGGGTCGCGCGGGTCGAGGACGGGGGTGTCGGCCATTTGCCGGTGATGCGGGAGCAGGCCGCCGAGGATGATGTCTTCGGGCGCTTTGGTGGTGGGATTGGTGATGGTGCGGATGGCGCGGAGTTGGTGGATGCGAATGGGGAGATGGTAGTATTGGGGAGGCGTGGGATTGGTGACGGAGGGGCGGATGTTTGTGGGTACCTGTATAAATGATCGAGTCAGCTACCGCTTTGTATAAACTTGAGTAAAGGTTGCTTGGCCCGGGTAGGTAGGGGGCTGATGATCTGAGTGAGCTGCCCGAGGGAGGCCGTGCCATACCATATTCAACCCTTCCACCAAACAAGTCTTCTCCCCAACATTCACCTGCACCACTTTTGCAATCCTGCCCCGATCCTTCCTCGCCGTCCCCTTGTCCGCCACGCAAACCACCCTCTCGCCCAGCTTGAAACTCATCCCGAACGGCTTCCTTAGCAACCTCCCCTGCACCTGTTTCCTTGCCGCCTCCTTTTTGTTCCTCCATCTCCTCTTCCGACTGTTCAGCTCCGGGTTGTCGAGGTACTTTCTCTCCAATTCCTTCTCACGATACTCCCTCTCCTCCTCATCGGTGCCCATTTTGCGAGTGGGTGCCAGGGGGCCCAGGTGCCATGCTTCCCAGGCGTTGCGTTTGGCTTGGGATTTGATCTGGCGGCGGTAACTGGCGTCTTGGGCGGTCTGGCGATCTTTGATGTACTGGTCGATGCGGTGGTGACGGGCGCTCTCTCTGGCTTGTCGGCGGGCGGTGTGGGCGACGGCATATTGGGCGCGGCGCTGGAGGCGCTGCATGATGGCCAGTTAAAATAGCGGGGATAACTGTAGACGCTGCAACAGTCAGTGCATGTAAGCCGTTGTTGACTTGAATAGGTAGAAAAGAGAGGAGAATTGAAGTCTTGGTGACGGAATTTGAACTTTCAGCCCTATCTGTGAAATTGACTGTATATATTCCACCTCCAGCAGCAGTACCATTCCGCCCAATCTTCCACACGACAAATATTTCATCCTAGGAGCTTGGGCTGCAGCGTTTTCTTCAATAACAGTATAGCTTCATGAGTTATTAGTTGCACCTGCTCCTTATTGTTTGACATTTTGGAAGGAGACACCCAAGCCGAATCGTAACGCAGAAGTCGCTTTCCTTGAATTCTTCTCAAGCCTGGACCCATAGCAAAGGGGAATCTGTTTCATTTAGATCTAGGGATAGCGACACCCAGCATGGAGCAAGATGAGCTGCGACTCCGGAAACATAAAGCGCCTCCCACCAGATGTCGCCGCCCAAATCAAGTCTTCTACCACCATTTCCTCCCTCACAGGTGTTGTACTCGGCTTGGTTGAGAATGCTTTGGACGCGGGATGTGAGAAGATAAGCATCACGGTAGATTTTGCAAGGGGAGCTTGCACTGTGGAAGATGATGGTTTGGGCATTGCACCTCCGGACTTCTTGGAGAGTGGAGGATTGGGTAAAGCTTGCTGTACGTCTTCTAGGCATGCAACGACCGATGTCTCACGCTGACGTGTTCAGACACCTCCAAATATGAAGATGCAGCTTCTTTTTACGGTACACAAGGATCCTTTCTTGCCTCCGTTGCAGCCCTGTCCATTTTAACAGTCACGTCCCGTCACACATCGTACCGCCCGCTCTCGTCCCTTGTCTTACACCACTCAAGGCCGGCCGCGAGGTTTGTGCCAGCGCCTGCCCATCATGAGTTGCCGGCTCATGGCCACGGAACGAGGGTCACTGTGCAAGACTTGTTTGGAAATATGCCGGTCAGGGTCAAGCAAAGATCCGCTGTATTCTTCGAGAATACCAGAGGCGATGAGAAGGAGATGGAGGCTCTGAAGAAGCGATTGGTCGCTCTCCTTCTTGCCTGGCACAGCCCTACTCACATGACTCTTAATGATGCTTGTGGTAAGAATCGGAAGCTCATCGTTCGAAAGCTATTGAATACGGAGTCGACCGCGCCGAGAAACGACATCGATGGACCTCGTAACTCGGGCCAAGAGAACGTCGGTGGCGGACTCAACTTGGCACTCACTTGCAGCCTACTGTCCCAGACGGGGTTCATAGAGCCAGGCGATTCTGCATTATGGATCAAGACCTCCGCGCGGACTTCGAGGATTGCGGTCAAGGGTGCAATCTCGCTGGAGCCAGCCCCTTCAAAACAGATCCAGTTCATCTCTCTTCGAATCAGGCCATTGACTCAGATTGGAGCATGTAACGTTCTGTACGACGAGGTGAACCAGCTTTTTGCGGCATCGAGCTTTGCCAATGGCGAGGAACAGGAAGTGGATGAGGTTGTGAAAAGCAAGGACCGACGATACAAGCAAAATGGCTTCACCAACAAGCAGCTCAAAGGTGCCGGGAAAGGTGTTGATCGATGGCCGATGTTCTACATCCGTATTGACTTGGAAAACGACGACGATGAGAAAAGATTGGAGAGGGAGAGTGTGCTTGCGAACGTGGTCAAGGTTTTACGAGCAATGGTCTTAGGCTTCTTAAAAGACAATCACTTCAGGCCACGGGCCAATGTCTCCACCAGACGGAGACCGCTGTTCGAAGCCCAAAGGAACAGACGAGGTGCTTTTCCAATTGATGCCTTTAATCATTGGAGCCGTATTAAAAGCAGCCAAACATATCATTCGACAGGAAAAACATCAATCGCAAATGAAGAAGTCATTGAGAATGGGGCTGGATCGGAGGGACTGGTTTCAAAACCTCCTGGCCCACCTGTAAGCCTCAAAGCTGTCGCAACGACCATGATGCCAACAACCAATGCAACGGAACAAGAACAAGTTATTGAATGGACAAACCCTGCCGACATGTCCAAAGTCCTCGTCAGTAGCCGGACGGGCAACATCGTGCGAGGCGCACCGCCTGATAGGCGACCTTCAACAGCCCCAGCTCTGCTCCAATACCCATCTTGTGCCAGTACAAATCGCTTGACGCGCAAGCCTTCAGCTCCTCTGCCATCTCTAAGACCTGGCTCCTGGGCTAGTGAGCTCCTCTCTAAATGGCAGAACCCTGTGTTTGCCGTAGCAGAGATGCCCGTTCCTCAGGTATCATTTGGCAGCTTGAACCGTGAAGCGGTGAATTTGTCTCACGAGGGTCAGCACATCTGCTCCCACGCAAACACCCTGTCAGTTTTCATGCAATCGACCGCTCTTTCAGCCAGGCTCTCAAAGCAAGCCCTCTCCAATGCTAGCATCATTAGCCAGGTTGATGGCAAATTCATCCTCATTAGCATGCCGAACACGAATGGCTCCCAGAATCTCGTACTGGTAGACCAGCACGCAGCGGATGAGCGGATCCGCGTTGAAGCTCTTATAGATGAGCTGACCAGCTTGCCGCCAGCCACGCTCCCAAACCCATTGGTCTTTGAAGTGCCGAAGAGGGACCACGAGCTCTTAGCTGGGCAGATGGGTTACTTTGCTCGTTGGGGCATTGCCTTCAACACCTCCATTGCTCCGCTGACTACTTCTACTACCACCGAAAGTGCTGGTTCTTCTAACCCGATCATCAGCAACAATGCAGCCGAACGCCGCATCATCACCACCACTGCTCTTCCGCAAGCCATAGCCGAGCGCTGCCGTCAGGAGCCCAAACTCATCATCTCCCTACTTCGGCGCGAGGCGTGGCGTTTGGCCGAACATCCATCCGCTGCTCTACCTCCAACTCCTACCGCCGTTTCCTGCAATTCGCCACCCGATAACAAGCATAATACCCCCGCTCATGCGAGTATCCCACCACCCCTGCTCGAGATGCTCAACTCCCGCGCGTGCAGGTCGGCCATCATGTTCAATGACCCGCTGACCCAGCGCGAAGCAGAGACGCTGATCAAGCGGTTGAGTAAAACGGGGTTGCCGTTCCAGTGCGCGCATGGAAGGCCGAGTATGGTCCCGTTGGTGGAGCTGGGTGAGGAAGAGGAGAAGAAGAGGGGATTGGGGGCAAAGGGGAAAGATCAGGGTGCTGGGGAAAAGAGAGTATCGGGTTCAGACGATGATACTGCCAAGGTCAATGAGACGACCGGTGCTCCTGACAGGAGCGCGATAGACGATGGAATGGACGAGGAGGCCGGAGGCTTTACTACTGCGTGGAAGAAGTGGCGGGCTGGTGGAGGAGTTGAGCAGATGAATATTGAATCTTCAGACCCAGGGAGATGACTCATGTGTATGAGACACGAGACACAAGATACATGAACACAGTCTAGAACGTGCTAGGTCCATTCCAGTCGTGTATCATGATAAAATCAGACGGTGGGTGGTGCATTGACATGCACTGGGAGAACCGGACTATGCCAGATTCGGTACAACCCAGGCTCTCCAGCGTCCGTTTTCGTTAGAGACGGTAGGTAGGTAGGTACCCAGGCCTCCTTACTGACCACTTGATGATGAGAGGCTCCCTTACGAAGAGACAATGGCCACCGCGTTCCCTCGCAATCCATGGAGTTCTTCCCCCTTCCTGAACAAATGACTCGAGAGCATGGGATGGCAGTGCAGGGCTCAAAGGAAGTGGGCGGGCTACTAGACAAAAGGATGGGGGGGGGGTGAAGGCCAAATCGATCAATCATGGGCATGGCGCGCGCGGATGGAGGCTCAGTAGGCCATGACGGTAGTGATGAGACTAGACAGATGACTTGAAAAGAGGTTTTTCATGATGAATCTGACTACCAGAAAAAGTAGTATTATGATAGGAAGCCTCCTGCATGCGAAACGATTGCGCCTTTCTCCCCCTTTCTTTTGAAAAACCCACTCGCGGAGCTATTCAATGCCCTTCGGTCCTGTCGGAAGGCTCTTTGATTTACAAGGCCCCCCCTTTTCTTTGGCGAAGCAAGCCTTCGTTTCCATGCATTATCATCCTCTCCTGGGCGACCCTGGACCTTTTTTGGGTACAAGAGCGCCGCGTCTCCCGAGTACAGGCATACATAGGATACAGGAAAGAAAGTGGAGGTCCTGGTGACGGTTGGTGTGAAGGATCTTTGTACATGCGACCGTGAGAGATGTTAATGCGTGAGATGTGACGTGATGGATGATTTGGATGGACAATCGACTGCTGGGTATCGTATGATGATGTATGCCGCCTGCGCCGAGCTGAATGATATGCATAGGTAAAATGGAGGAAAGAAGGTCGTCCCTGTATATCTCATGTTGAAAGGCGAGTGTGGTAGTAGTAGTAGTGCTTGTGGGGAACGGGGCAAGAGAACCGTAGACTATGCTGGCTGAATGGCCGGACTGCTGCTCGTATGATGCATGAAGCTGGAATTGTTCTTGCTGCCAAGAAAGAACATCTCGAATTTCTCCCTCCCACTTGCGCTCGTTTGGCTATCGGGACTGGCTCTCGGTTCCAATAGGAGAGAGCGACGATAGTAATCCTTGACGACCTCGCTTTGGTTGATGGTGCGCACACGGACAAGCTGATCTTGGAGCCAGGTCTGGAGCTCGGCAACCTCAACGAGCCGGTACGGAACCTGGAAACGCTGCAGTTCACTGATAATCTTGGCGGTCTTCACGTGCTTGTCGAAGTTGATGACGCTTTTGCTGCATCCGTCGAAGACATTAGTGCTCGGCAATTGGCGGGTACATTGGTTGCCGGCATCAACGAAGGTCAGATCAGTGAGGTAGAGCCCAACCCACGGAACGCAAGGAGGTGTTTGATTCTGAAAGGTCTGCCTCAAAGAAGCGTAATTGCGATCATGATTGATGATCGACTTGAGCCTGTCGAGGCGAAGTTTGGTTTTGGTGGGAACAAGTTCCCACGTCCGCTTCAAGCGCATGATGGTCGACTGAGTAAGCGAGCAGACAATGGCCATCAAGGAGTGATAGTTGGAAAGATCAAGCAATTTCAGTGCAACTTTGGTCCATTGCTTGATGATCATTGCTCGTTTCTTCGGGTCGAGATCGTGGAGGATGTTGTCAGCGACCAGGTTGGCAAGATCGGTGGACAGCCTTGACATTGCTCGTACATTCACAGCCATTGAGCCTGATTGCTTGGTCCACTCACTGGCCAACAACTCTTCGGGCAGGATGGAACAGAAGATCCGAGACTCTTTGATTGTTAATTGTCGTGCCAGCTCCAAGGGATCGAAATCCAGGATGCTAACAGTGGCCAGGCCCAGTTTCCAGTTCTTCAAAGCATTCAATTGACTTTTGTTGACAACGGATGCTGGCATTGGGGTATCTGGAGAGATGTACTGTGCTATCGAGGTATTCGTCTTGCCGATAGAGGAGATCAATCTCGGTATCAGTGGGCCATTGACAGTCGTCACTTGCTCGACCAAGCTTGTTAGCCGGCTTCCAGCCTTGGGTAGAACAATCGGTAATTGGCGGGTTGCAAAATCACTGATCAGTTCCAAAGCTGGCTCGTCGCAATCCTTGCGCCAATGTGACTCGAGCCAGTTCTTGAAGACATTGTAGACCCTCAATCTGACGGGCGCGGACACTCGCGGGCTGTCACCTACATACTCGTACCGATCAATCAGAGCCTCGGCGAATTCGATTGGTGTGGCAAAGAGACGGAAAGTGAGGTAGAAGGTAGCGACAAAGGTGGCATCTGGTGTCATATGGGGCGTGGTCATGCGCTCAATTAGAGCAGGCAAAGTCCCACCCGTGATATTGCCATCCTTGTACACCAGTTCGTGGGCATATGTGCGTTCAAGGAGGTCGTTCTCCATCTCTTCCGTCTCTCCTTCAAGTTGTTGACTACTGGCAAGGTCGGTCGTAAAAGACTCGTTTCTCTTGATGTCTAAGAATGGTGGCTGATCATGATCAGGAGATGTCGCCCGCGTCGAGGTCTCGGAGGCTCGCATACTGCTGATGTATCCACTGCTGTCTGCAGCACTGGACACACCAATGCTACCTTTCCGTGAGCGCCACCCACGCGAGCTGGCTGAATCCGAGTTTTGGCTAATCGGAGAAGATTCTGACAAGGAGAGTTGCTCATCTTGAGTGAGTGGAGCAGGAACAAAAGCTGGGAGGGGCGGTAGTAGGGCCTCTGTTGAGGGTTCCAGGGACGGATCGCCAGGGGACTGCTCAGACACAGGCCGGGTATCTTCCGAGGCCACGGAATCCATCGACGACATTGAGTCAAACGATGTAGTCACCTCCTCCTGAGGCGGCTGTGGAGTTGGTGTCTCATGCGATGGGTGCAGAGATCCTCCTTCTTCCTCATCAAGCCCCTGGAGCTCCGCGGATGCGTGCGCTTGACTGCCAGCAGTATCGACATCCGTCAAGCCGAGGCCTTTGGGGGCAAAATCGAAGTCTCCCACGCGGTCGATGATGGCCCGACATTCGTCCACGCACTCTCCCGCTATGCGCACACAAGCAGTGGCCGCGTCTGTTAGAGATTGGCCTTCGCAAGAAACAAAGTCGTCCTCGTCGCCTGGGCTGAGCGGATGAAACATGTTACGCGCGACCTCTGCGAGCTGACTAATTTTAGTATACATCTGATCGCGTGCCACGTCCAGGGAACTTGAACGTCTCCAATCACGATCCCAGACTTCACTGATCAGGTTCCACAGGTCTCGGCCAGCCTCCACCGCATTTTTGGTATGAACGAGGAGCTGGGATGAAGAGCGGGATGAGATGTTGCATCCAACGAAGTAGCCAAGGTTGGTGAGGAATCTGTCATTTAATGAATGCAGTTTCTCTGATGCCAGGTTCTGCGTGCCAGGATGAACCACGCACGAAGCGCGGTGAGCGACATGACCGGATCCCTGCATTGACAAGGGCCTTATTCCAATCCCGCATGAGTTGTCATCGCCAGGTCGTACAAAGGTTTTGGATGCTCGATTGTACGTTAGACTAGGTGATTGCTCGCCGTCCCTTGCGCTGGCTGGGTTTGCTAGCGCGCTGCGCCGTGTTTCCGCTGCGCTCAAGCTGGTTTGCGGCTCACCGGTGAAGTTGGCCTGGTCGGCAGGCGGCGTGGGAGGTGTTTGATTGTCATTGGTGGGTTCGCCTGCATGCTGCATATGGTCCTCCCAAACATCCAAAAATCTGACAGCTCGGATGACTGTTTTGAAAGCTTTCAAGACCAACTCATCAAAATTTACCTCGCAGATAGTATTACGGTCGCGTCCGTTGATCTCCGCTTCCACCGCCTTCTGCGCCTTGACAAACGAGGAGAGATCAGACAACAACGCCCTGCGGGTCCTGCGAATACCCAGACTTGTTACCACAAGAGGGCACGCGCGGCTCAAACATTGCGTTCGTTCCTGTTGGCCAATTGTTAGCTTCGATCTGAAAGCCGGGACAATTCAGCATTACCAGCAGACATCGAACACCTGCGACTATTCCACGGACGTAGTCTGAGTTTCGCACGGCGTGGTATTCACCCCGCCTCGCACTTGTCTTGACCAAGTCCCAGAATATTGTCAGAGCGCGCATCAACGTGCTGGTTGGTTCATTTTGATAGCCTTCACAGTAGTTCGTGGGAAGCCAGCCCCTAGCGCCTGATGAAAGCAGGGTGCCATCTGCCCAGCCATTGGTGTGAATAGAATGAACTAGGATTAAATCGCCACTGTTCAACGGTAACGTCACTGTGGATGACTCTTCCTCGTACTGTGGGTGGTAGTGGTAGAATGCTCGAAGGTAGACTTGAAAGTCGTTGAAGCTGTGGCCCGTATCACTCGGCGAGAGCGGAGGCGTCATCTGACCAGCGGATCGATGAACATTGCATGCTGCGTCATGCGTGTTCATTCCACCATCGTCCTGCATTGCTCCTTTATTGGCCTTGTGAATCTGTAGCGGCGACACATGGACGCTGTTGTGAGATCTCTCGTCCATATTCGCCAATATCATGCGTCTAACGCTTGTTTGCGACTGGTCATGTATATACGACGATACAATCACGTAGACGAATTGTGATATGCCTCCTCTCCGTCTGATTTTGGACTTGGATTATGATACTCCTTCGCCCATGGACATACCCAATATTTGTTTGTATGAATTAAGGTCGTCGCAGTCAAACTGTCAACTGAAGTCAACAGGCCATTGTTGCAGGCGTGAGCAAGGGTCTCGACTCAGAGGAATGAAAAACAGGCAGGGCTGTTCAGGAATGCGAGACGTACCATGACCTCACGCAGGGCCTCCTTGAAAGGCGGATTGCATCGAACGATACCCTTGGCTTTTGAATCCGCTGACTTTCTCTTCCCAATCTTTCCCAATATTATGTATTCTGCGTCGAGCAGGCGTATGAAGTGACAGTCAGGAATGCGGGTGATGGAGTGGAGATGCAGAGCACTGGGACTCTGTGAGATGGATAGATCTGCTGGGAAGAAGATGGGTTAGATACAACCAGTCTGATCAGGGGATTCGAGGCTAACAGTCGCTAGCATTAAGAAGAACGTCAGGGATCATGGATGGGCTGTTGATCGAAAGCTCCTCCCACGCATCCTAAAAATCGTCCCGAATTTTAATTCTATCCGCTAGTGTGTCCGCTCGCTTGGTGGGAGCGAAAGAATTCCACTTACATGGATCGGAGTGAATTCCGTTCCTGCACGTGAGCAGGTCTGTTGTTGGCCGGGTACTCAATGGCCTTCGAACTTTATAATTGCATCGATAATGGTATATAAGGGATTATTTGGAGCGGGAACAGACGAAGGAGGGGGGGGGTTGGAGTGCATTTCTATATTCCAAAGGATTCACGTCACTCAGGAGAAGGTACAGATCACCAAATGTTTACTTTCAGAGCTGTTCTGTTCGAAACAAGACCCTTTAAAAGGTTATGCTTAAGTGTCGAATGGCAGTCGAGGGTGGACTCTCGATACTCCTCCAATTGCCGTACCTGTAGCCTATGAAGGCTACGACACAAGCTTTGGAACGAGTTGGCATTGGCCGGCAAGGAATGATAACCACTCATGGAGAACCTTTCAACAAGTCACATTTTCTCCTCACAAGCTTTGCATGACAATAATCCTGCCTCACTTGGCCCAGGCAATTAATCAACCATGCTGGTTACTTGTTGCTTGTGGCTGCAGCTTTGCATGACCATTTCTCTTCCAGATAACCTGATCCCTGGGCTCATCACAATTTCTCCGACCTGCCGCTACCTGCCATTACTTCGCCACTATGATCCTCTCCCCCTGACATCCGTGCACTACGGCCTCCTTGTTGTCTTTTGATTCGCTGCTCAGAACAAGTACAATATTTAATATTGCATTGGGAATTATGCAGACTTCCGACTACTATTAGTACTGCAGCTTTCGCACATCCAGCTCTGGACGTGGATATATGCCAATACCGTTTGCCGCTTTGATAGGTCCAATCAATAGGAAAGCCCATGGGATACTGGTCGCAAGCTGTCAATCAAGGCAATGGCGTTTGTTCTCCACGTCACGTAGCATCAAAGGATCAATGCACAGTCGACAGTCCGTCGTCAACGCCGTGTTGAAGTTTCCAGCTCTTTTGGTAAGTGTACTATGGTAAGGTAGTAAACTAGGTAGTAATCGTGGGGCGGGTGCTTCGGGGGGAGGGGGGCTACTGATCTTCCCCGGAAAGCATAAAGACTTACGGGCTTCTCTCATCCCCCTAATCCCAATTCATTATTCCCAACGAAGTAGTCTGGCCTTCATAGGTATTCCCCAAGTGAGGGAATCTGGATTATCGTTGACTGCATGATCGATGTCGCTGCTGATGCGGCTAACTACATATCATCTGTGCTATCTCACCTCCCTCACAAGTCTGCTGGGATTGCTTGGGAACAATGTGATCACTTACAGCTTTTACAGCTAAAGGCTAGACATCATTATGACAAGCCTCGCCACAGCTTTGGGTGAGACGTCTGGCAGAATGGTACGAAAGTATGGAGGCCACAAGAAAGCCTTAACAAAGCCTTGGGTGCGAATAATTGGTACACGACGCAATACGAGTATACACCAAGCCTTTTCTTGCATGATCATTGATCTTATGCATAATGCGCCAATGCCCAATATAGGCACCTAGGCGCTTATGCACACATGCAGAGGTATGCAGCTCGTTTGGGATTATGAAGAGAACAATGTAATGAGTCCAGCTAGCCCCTCAGGCGCCAGCCCCAGGTTCATCATACTACATCCGTACTATCAGTGATAATCAACCACCAAAAATTCAAGCAGGTTAGAGGACTAGAACTAGCTTACGGAATATAAAGAGGCTGGTCGATCGAATGCTGACAGCGGCTTGCTGCCACTCGGCCCCGTTCTCCGTTTTCCGGGGACATCATCTGCTCCTTTCGTACATCATATTCAAGCACCGTTTGCTCAATCAACCAATCACGGCGCGTACAAGTATCACACCCACGATCGCCAGCCAGTGAAAATCAAGTGACATCTGTGGCATGCAGCCAGTCAAAGCATTCGATGTAGGATTGACACGGTCCGTTGATATCCTGTGTGCGAGCTTTGCATAATTGCATGATAAGTATCACCGCCACTATATCTTCACGCAAAGGCTTGCTCCTCAGGACGCCCTAAGGATACGGCTAGCGATCTTCAAGCACTTCCCGATGCGTTGGAAGCTTTAAACCAGATTTACTTCTGTCGTCAATCGTGGGGAACGCGCCCTCTTGCTCTCTTAGGTTCTGGCTGGCTGGCTGGCTGGCTGGCTGCCCTGCCTGCTGCAGCTATTCCTACTGCCATCGACGATGCTGCTCGCATCACTAGGTATCATATCGTAGCCGTAGCCTACAGCATTGAGACTGTGGGGATGCTCTGGACAATACGGATTATCAACCCTTAGTCTCTTGCGAAGGTTTTCCTTGGCATTGAATTCGCCTTCACCATTGCAGATCCTCGAAACAATCAGACCTCCTTACAACCGCTTCAGGGGAATCAATTACATGAAAGCGAAACGTTTCAACCGTGATGGCACAGAGTTCAGCATAGCTCCAGGGGCCGGCCATGCCATGGCACGTGCAACAGTACCAGGAAGGGGCAACATTAAAAAGGAGAGAAACCGTATTGAATTTCGATCATCTTTAATATAACCCATTCAAGACGAGGTACGTATCGATCTTCTCTTGTTTGGGCAATATCCTACCCCACGCCGCTGACCGTTCAGCTCAAATCCCTTTAAGCTTCAAGTAATTGATCGCCACTTCACGCCGTCGTCCACTCGTCCAAGCGTCTTTATTAGCCTTCTTCATTAACTCTTCACGCCCCAACGTTTGTTCTAGGAATGCTTCTTGCCCCTCCTAAATCTCGAAGATACCGAGGAGCTCCGATCGGTCTGCAAGTGGGAGCAAAGACGATGGCCCTAGCACAATGATGCTTAACTAGTATGAGCACCAATCTTGTCTTCGGAATCCCAATCAAGAACCATTTCGAACCGTTCGATTCATGAAAACAGCTGGACCACCTTGGCTGAGGTCCTTTCCAATGTCGTGTGGATCGCAGTCCTCGTTAGGGCACTTGGCATAGGCTTCCTTAACGAATGGAGAAGACTTGATCTGAGAACTGGTGGTACTCCCCCTTGAGACCACGAGAGTAGGTGTATGAGCTTTGGACAATGCCAAAGTTATATCCTACCCTTTACAAAGCGTTCCCTTGCGAATGGCTGTGAAACGCTGGATTCGGCCTCTTTTTCTTCAATAACCAGTTACACAATCTTTCCATGGTCGTCCAAGGCTTCATGAAACTTCACAGGATCTTCGTGCTTCTTGGACAGCTACCAGTATTGTTTCTTTGGATATCAGCAGTTGGCCACGGGCATCGCATGCCCCTTAAAGAAGGAGGGAAGGTATAAGGGGAATGGCTTATGAAAGGAATGTACACTGTCGGGTTCATGCAATCGAATCCATTTACTTTGTTTTCAAAGGCATGTTTACTCTCTACAATCGTTTCCTTTTCGTCAACCATACATCAGATCTTTGACCTAATCAAAAAATCTGTTGAGACGGTATCATATGTCCAGATCCCAGACCTTCACGGCCCCATCGTCTCCCGTAGTCACAATCAATTCCCTTCCATCCTCGGCAGTGTTGCCACCTCGCATCTGCTGACCCTTTGGTTTCCTTGCCCATGCGACATGGTTGATCTCAAACACCCCATGAGCAGCCTCGACCTGCGCAATAATCTTCCAGGTTGCAACATCGGTCAGATCATCCTCCATGTCCGTCGCTTTCCCATTGCTCGTCTGATCATTATCATGCATCTCCGTATCCGCTCCCTCCTCACCAACAGTCCCCGCAGAAGTGCCATTGAAAGCTGGGACGGCGGGGGAACCATCTTCCCTCCAGCCCTCTTCGTAGACGACCACCCTCCCATCCCCCCCACAACTCACCACTCGCCCCGACCTCTGACTCCATCCGACAGCATAGATACTCCTCTCATGCACCTTGGGCAAGGTAGTCTCGTGCACCCACTCTTCCCCAGCATCCCTGCTCCGGATAATACTCATCGGCCTCTGCTTCTCCCTCTCCTTGGGCACCTTCCTCCAAACCCTGACCGTCCCATCATCCGAGCAACTCAGGAACCTCGGCCCTGCCCTCTCTCTCCTCTCCCTCCACTTCGCTCTCCTCTTCTTCATCCTATTCATCTCCCCATCCTTCGCCATATCCCGCCCATTCCCCTCCGTCCCTCCATCATCACCACCACGACCATCTCCCTCCAACATCTTCACCCCCTCGACCCCCTCCCACGTGACCCCCCACACCGTGCCCCCGTGCCCCTGCCCGCGAAACACACACCCCCAATCATCCCCCTCATCCCTCCACACCCGGACCTCATCATCATAGCTCCCACTCAGCAGACACTCCTCCTCCGGGTGCCAGGCCACGGTCTTGACATCGCCCTCATGCTCCTGCAACACCGCCACGGTCTCGAACTCGGCCTCGTCCCCGCTCCCGACCTCCTCCCAGATCCAAACACTCTTATCCCGGCTGCACGTGGCCAGCAGGTTGCCGCCCACCGACCACGCGATGCTCTTGACCTCGCTCTCGTGGCCATCCAACACTACCGAGAAATTCCACTCCTCCTCGTCATCCTCCTCCTCCTCCTTGTCATCGTCTACACCAGAAGCAGCAGCAGCGACATCGAATGGTGCAGCAGCAGCAGCAGCAGCAGTAGAGGTGGTGCTGCTGCCGCGGATCCCGTACTCACCCGTCTCGAAGCGGCGCCAGATCCCGACGCTGGCGTCGAAGGAGCCCGTCGCGAGGACGGATTCGCCCTTGATGATGGAGGTGGGCGGTTTCCAGGCGACGGTGCGGATGGAGCGTTTGTGGCCGCCAGTAATAGTAGATAATAAAGCGGAGGGTGGGGAGGTGTTGGTGGTGGTGGTGGTGGTTGGGGGGTTGTGATGGGTCGAAGGGTCAGAGGTTGCAGACGTACGAGGCGGGTCGGAGGTTGTAGAGGTATGAGGCGGGTGTGATGTTGTAGAGGTAGAGCGCGGCTGAGAAGGAGGCAAAGGAAAGGGTAGACAGGTCAGGGAGTAGATCCGTACGGTCTTATCGGCGAAGCAGGTTGCGAGGATAGGGAGGGTAGGGTGAGGGGCTGATTGCCACGCGCGGGTCGGATTGGGAGGAATGAAGGTGGTGAGGAGAATGAGACTGGCTGGTGGAGGGTTGGACGTAGTGGTGGTGGTCGGTGCCGCGGTGGACATTTGCGTGGCAAGGGGGGGAAATGCGGGGAACGAGGAAGTATTTGGGTCGAGGAGATAAGAGCTCGCATGGAATATTCAGGTATCAAGACCGTGAAGATGCCATGGCGTAGGTGTAATAGGAAATCAAACCAGTATAGTCTCATCTGCGCGTGGGTTTAGAAGATTTTCTCACAGGATGACGTAGGTAAATAGATGAGGCAAAGAAAACCATCCGAGGAGACGCTTCTCAATTCTTCTCTGATGTTAGCAATTAAGATTTTGTTGGAGCTACTCAATACACTAGGTCTCTGCTCTCTTTGAGTCGCCACAAGGTACGCCGAATATACTGACAAATGGTATCCCTACGAATGCTACGTCGCTCAAACCTGTCCCATGCTCCATTCCTATCCCCACAGTAGCAACCACCCAGCAAGCTTTCGCGCTCAAATGGTGCATTGCGCAATCATTATAGTCATTATGAACGTATCCCGCGATCTTGCTTGGTGAGAGCGAATAATCTCTCCACAAAGGATTCTTGCTCAATCTCATTCGCGCTCGTACTCGCTCCGGCACCCTCAGCTGTGTGTATGGAGTGGGCAGTGTCCGGGCAAGAGGATATACTGCCCAATTCGATAGTTGTCTCGCTCTTGACCCTTGTAGGGCTCGTAGGCTCTTCGCTGATGGAGACGCGGACTAGGTTCTTCTCAGAGGTATTTTCGGGTTGAGTATATAAAGCTGCGCGAGCGCGGGACCATCGCGTGAAGCCAGGAGATAGCGACTCTCGGTTGGCAAAGTCGCTCCTTTTGAGGATCGAAGAGCGCTGGCTTGAGCTTCTGTTGTGTGAATTCCTCGAGTCTGCCTCAACTTCGACCGCCAATTCGCGGCGGATTTTATTTGAAAAGACGTGGATATCAGGATTGCCCTCGTACGTGTGCTGCTGTGTCATATGAGACGTGAGGGGGGTAAACTCGAAATGCTCGTTGGTGTAAGAGCTCGAATGGGCGTCAGTGAACACCCTGAAAGCGATGACGAAAGCATCCCCAGGGGTTGTAGGCGAGGAGCGGGACAGTGATCGAAATTGCTGAGCGACTAGTCTGGCTTGCTGGAAGAAAGGGTCGTCAATTTC
This sequence comes from Niebla homalea, assembly GCA_019925105.1. Classification (NCBI taxonomy): domain Eukaryota; kingdom Fungi; phylum Ascomycota; class Lecanoromycetes; order Lecanorales; family Ramalinaceae; genus Niebla; species Niebla homalea. The sequence goes on from JAHGAU010000007.1 coordinate 318,535, forward strand.
TGCAATCAGGACGCTCAATTGGCCGTGCAGATGTGTCGTGAATTCTTTATCAGTATCGTCAAGGAAGTGAAATCTGTTCTCCAGCCCGTCCAGACATTTGGCAACCGTCCAGTCGTTCATTTTCAAGAGGACGTTCATCTGCGATCGCGTGAGGTTCTGTTCAGCAGCGTTAGCGATGACATACCGCTTGAGGCGCATCTACAGAAGGGAGCGCTCATAATAGAGCGCCATATGCAAGTATGATTGTGCACAATTCAGGCGGGACAATCTCCAGGCTGTCAAGCTAGCAACATGGGACAAGTTTTACTCACTTCTTTCGTTATGGGAACAGATGGCATCAGGTTGTGAGCGTTCTTCCTAACCAGGACATGGAAGCCTCCGTGGTAGAATGGACGAAGGGCAAAGCATGCCAAATGAACGCCAGCATCCAGGATCTTCGTCTCTCGCACAAAGGCCTCCATCTTACGCAAGCGCTGCAAGATCTCTTCACGCTCGACTTGCATGCTTCGAGCTATCTTCTCTGCAACATTTTGAGGTTCAGCAAAGCTATACCCTGCTGCTCGAAGATGGGTTCTTTCCTCTACTAGCAGAACGCGTCGGACAGTGAAGAGAGCTTGGCCTCGACCGATCGTCAAAGGAAGAACGCCTGAACCGCTCTCGAGATCATTCACACGAGGACGGCGCAACCTTCTCAGAAGGCTCTTGCCTTTGACTCGAGTGCCTGTGCTCATTATATCGTCATAGAGAATCCCAACATTTGTCAAGGGCTCCGCAATCGAATCCGCCAATTCATGGGCGGCTCGGCAGAAAAGAATCTTGAACAAGTACCTATAGTCTTCCTCAGGAGTGATACCGGCCAGCGAATCAGCACGAACAGGCGCTCGCACACGCTTCTTAGACTGAGAGACTCGAGTTTGTTCCATGATACCTTGATCATCGGGTCAGCAAAAGATTGATCCGATGGTTTTGGTCAAGGCTTGTGAGTGATCAAACAATCTGACACACTGCCGACGGAGGAAGAATCCACTCTTATGCGATGGGAAACATGAGGCATACCTGGTAAGACATCTGAAACAGCTGACCATGATCTAGAAGCGCGAAATACCCAGGAGAAGATTGGATGGTTTGTGTCGAAAACATCTTCAAAAGCCTAGACATTGTTGGCTTTAGCTTGAGCTTATCAACGAGAGAACTCCCACTTACACGTCCAGAGAAGGACTCTGTGATCTTACGAGAGGGTACCAGGCCATCTGCGTCGACCATGACTTTCCCGTTCTCGTTGAATATGATACATGCCAAAACGACTTGCTGTGCCTTGTTTGCGGACCTATTCCTTGATCTTTGACCTAGGAAGACCAGGAGCAATAGTACCATGCACGCGCTGATTGCCTGAAACGCTTTCGTTAGTCTGAGGAGTAATTGGGCAAAAAGCATGATCTCACCAGGCATATCACCGTTGTTACAACATGCTCTCGAGACAAGCCGGCGTTTTCACCCGAGTTGAAGTTCTTCAAGCGATATCGGGTCCCGGCAGAGGCACAGTAATGCATCCCACACACTGCTGTTGCCAGTAGTACAGCGGAACCTCCTCTTCTCAAGGCGGTGTTGGTCCATTTTGCTTTGGACTGAAAGAAAATACGCAACGCCACCATGCTCGCAAAGATGGCGATCAGTGCCGAGCCAATCACAAATCGAGGGTAATAAACGGAGGTGTAATTGTTGATGCCTCCTTGACCCATGTAATGCATTCCGCAGATTGCAGAGCCCATGAAGAAGCCGCCAATGAAGGTTCCAGACCAAGTCACAATCTCCGTCACACTGAAGAAGTAAAAGGCCAACATGACCCCGAACACGGCTAGGAAGAATGAACCGGCTGTGTAGTCTGGGGAATATTCAATCTGAAGGTCAAAGTCACCCCCATCAATGTCAATGGCCCGATTTCCCAGGTAGTGCATGGACCAAATGGCGACACCGCCCATCAGAATGGCAGCGCTGACCATCAGGAACCTTGGAGTGGTCAGTAGAGGGTCGATATAGGATTCGAGGAGGGGCTGGTCTACCAGTTATGATACCCATGCATCCCGGTCCTCCTATGTAAGATCTCCAGAGTAGACCAGGATCCAGTAAGACTGATGAGATACGACAACGCGATGTAGCCAGGAATGTAAGTGTAGGGAACATAATGACCGATCATAGAGGTGTGGTCATGTATGGGGATCATCCTTGCGACGTCGACGTTCAGGCTTGGTCAGCATGGTAGGAAGGACGGATGGCTGATCACTTAAATCGGACGCACGGGCAAGACAGCGACAAGGTTCGACGTGGTGTTGGAAAGACTCGGGGCAGATTGGGACCGTTCTCTCTGGTGGGGTTGCAGTGGCGTTAAGCCATGAAGCTTTTCAGATGGCTGGACGCTCCAAAGCATGAGGACTCGGCACGTCTCTATCGGAAACAAGACTTGGGGACTGTATTGTATGCAAAGGAACGTGGTTATGACTTGTTGCGAGGTAATAAGAATAAAACATATACAATCTTTGTTTTGATGAGGTCCTTATGGATTTGGAAAATGGGCTAGTTTGGAGGCCAGATTTGGAAGCGACGGTCTACCTAGCCAGAGCACATGGCCATTTCATTCGAAAGAGACTGATATAACATCTCACCTTTGCTGAGCTAAAGATAAGAGACTTAGGATCCTCATAATCCGTTGCTCGTGAGATGACCGTCCTTTGACGCTCTTCAATTCACTACGCACGAAATCAAGCACAAGGTTTTAGAGTTACCCAGCAGCATGGAGTCTTCATGTCGTGCTCGGGCAGGAAATCGCCGAAAAGGATGAAAGGTGATCTACCGAAGTTAGGACAGTGAGTTTGTTCGAGACTGACTTCAACTCTCAACGCCACCTATCCCAGCAATGCGGCACGGCGGCGCGGCCTGATTGGTCCGTCAAACGCGCCCATCATAATTACACGCCATCTTTCTTCAGTATCGAATTTGAGCGTCTGTCGTTGAAAGATTAGTGAGACGGGTCATCAGCTTTCGCAATCATGCCCAAAGCTTCCAAATCTCTCAAGTCTCCTGTTATCGATCAGGCGTTTGCTCAACGGAACGACTTGAGACATTACATTCACGAAGCCATAGGTATCCCCTTGTCTGCACTTGCACTTGCAGCTGTCTGCAGGATCGCTAACGCACAAGACTTCTAGCCAAGCAACCAACCCTCAAGCCGCTTTTTGAGGCCATCTCTGATCATATCAACAACACCGTCCTTCGTCAGACGTCCACGACTTCCACACAGCCGGAACCTGCATCGAAGAAGCGAAAGCTCGATAGCCCTGCCCCTGCTCGAAATGTTGCGCCTGTGCCCAGATGGGCTCCTGACAGCTTCTACTACTTCAACGACATGTCCTTCTCCATCCCTCAGCGCAAGAAGCTCAAGCTTGAGATTGGAAAGCTTCCCGAGCAGGGCATACGGGCGACAAATGCGGAGGGAGACGTCGAGCTCGACATCAAGTGGGCAGACATACGCGAGATAACCTGCCTTCCCATCCCGGAAAAAGCCCACGCCGCATACAATTTCTGCGTCTTCACCAACGCATCGCGCGATAGTCCTGATACGCAGCAAGTCGTGTGGACTGTCCAGGACGCTATACCGAAGGATGACAGCGTCGACCCCAAGCTCAAGGAGACTGTCACGGGCACCTACCGCTGGCTCCTGCTTACATCTATCAACGAGGCCTTGAAGCCATTCAAGAAGTCTGTCACCATTCCCGGTCCCTCGGAATTCGTCTCTCAATTGGCTCAAGCACATCGAAAAGGCGAGATGGCATATCATGTCCGGTCCTTCCGCGGCGCAAAAGATGGGTACCTATTCCTCCTTTCAAGCGGGATCATCTGGGGTTTCAAGAAACCACTCGAGTACTTTCCCTTTGATGTCATAGACTCAGTCTCCTACACATCCGTCCTACAACGAACATTCAATCTCAATATCGCCATTCGCAGATCGACGGATGACGAGCCACAAGAATTCGAGTTCTCCATGGTGGATCAGGCGGATTTTGGTGGTATTGATACATATGTCAAGCGGCACTCATTACAGGATGCGAGTATGGCAGAGCAGCGGCGAGCAAAGAACCTCAATATCAATGGAGTCAAGGGGCAGGAAGCGGAAGGCCAAGAAAATCAACGAGGCCAAGGAGAACTGGAGAAGGCGGCGCGAGAGGCACAAGACTTGGAAGACGAAGATGAAGAAGACGACGAGAATTTCGATCCTGGTAGTGCGGGCGAGAGTGAAGGCGAAGGGAGTGATAGTGGTGAAGAGGGCGATGAGCTGGCAAACGGAGATGCAGGGAATGGCAGTGGAGAAGACGATGCAAATGAGTGATTCTTTGTTCATAGTAGGCTCCTTCGACTACGACTTTTGAAACAATATGTGTTTTGGAGCAGAGAACTTTGATCTGGCCTTTCTTGTATAGACTTTGTGATACCAGAAGTTGTTACAGACATTGTTACAGAATGAATACATTTCATCCAATCATGCCGATCTTACATGACGTTTTCTCTACAATCCCGTTGTGCAACTCGTGACACTCGGCATTACCAATCCGAACATTCACGCATAAAAGCCTCAACATCTCACCATTGTCATTCCTTTGTTCTCCTGTTCTCATAAAGCTAATCCCACTTTCCCTACTGCAACTCCCAAAACTCGGCATCCTTCGCACGATCACCCCCGAAATCATAAAGCCCAACTCGTGAAACAGGACTCACAATCCAAAGACATCCTACCACCACAATACACTCCTACAAATCATCAACCCCATAGAACTACACTCAGCAACCCGAACCCTCCCAGAAAAACCAACAATATAAAACCACCCACCATGGTCACAGCAACCCACCACTACCACTTCGACGTCGAAATGACCTGCGGCGGCTGCTCCGGCGCCATCAATCGTGTGCTGAACAAGATGGATGGTATGTCCCTTTTTTTCCCTTGGCTCATGCCACTCTCATCATCTTTTGCGCCTCTCCTCTTCCCCCTCCTCCCCCCTTTCCCCCCTACCCCCCTGGCTCCCGGGGCGGGATGGCGGTTTTGTTGTGAACTTCATAGCTAACGGCAACACACACATTCACAGGCTTGAAGAGTTACAACGTGGACCTGGAGAAGCAATCCGCGGACGTTTACACGGACGAGGTGGCCTACGAAGCCGTGCTGGCGAAGATCAAGAAGACGGGGAAGGAGGTGAGGGCGGCGGAGAAGGATGGGACGAAGGCGGATGTGTGAACTGGCGGCTCAGGGATGGGATTGAATTTGGTGAGACGATGATTGGATGCATGCATGCATGCAGCAGATGGCCATTACAGCCGTGAAGATGAATGAGCAGAATAGCTCGATGAGATCTTTCTAGTCAAAATGTCGTCTATTGGGCCCTTTGATGTCCGGTCATGCCTTCATATGCTCGTGTATGCCCCTTGCGTCTATATTTTCCTTGATCACGCTGCCACTGTCCAGGTCATGCCTCGCTCATTGCGCCATCAGTGCAGTGCTTCCAAACAACGCCTGTGCCTCGACCTTTGACCATCTTCATAATCCCTTCTCGGCCCTCGCCTCCGCGCTCTCCACCTGTGTCGTCTCAGGCTTGCTCACCCGCCCACTGCCGGGCAGGGGCAGTTTGCTCCTCATGCTTTGCCTCGCCTCTTGTGCCATCAGGGCATCAATGACCACCAAAGAAGCCATTGCCTCCACTATAGGCACCGCGCGGGGCACAACGCAGGGATCATGCCGGCCCTTAGCTTCCAGGACGCCCTCCTTGCCTTCGAATGTGCTGGTATTCTGTGCCTGCCCAATCGTGGCTGGCGGCTTAAACGCAACGCGGAAGTAGATGGGCGCACCGTTGGTGATGCCGCCTTGTATGCCTCCGGAATTGTTGGTACGGGTAGTGAGCCGTGGCGGTAGTTGTGGTCCAGCGTTGCCATTTGTTGAGGGTGTGGAAGTACCATTGGTAACGGGGAGAGAAGCATGGTCAGAAACGTTTACACCTGTTTGCGAAGGGGGCACAGCAGGTGCAACAACAAATGCATCATTGTGGATTGAACCAGGAATTGTGCACCCATTGAAGCCAGATCCGATTTCGAAACCCTTCGTGGCGGGTATGCTCAGCATTGCTCCGGCCAGCGATGCCTCCATCTTGTCAAAGCATGGCTCACCGAGCCCGACCGGCACATTTCGGATCACGCAGGTGACAGTCCCGCCAATACTGTCATGTTTGTCCTTGAATTGCTCGATTTTCCCTTTCATTCGCTGGGTTGCCTCGTCGCTTGGACATCGCACCGGCAGGAATGAGTCCACTTGGTCTCTGGTGATGGTTTCCAGGAGTTTCAAATACACAGGATTCGTCGAGGCGCTCGGGTGTATTTCTGTTGGAGGAAACAGCTCTTCGTCACCCACGCTCGAGACGAATGCCACGACTTCTACCCCGTGTGCCAACCTCAGGTATTTTTCGGCTATTGCACCAGCAGCGACTCTGCCAATCGTCTCACGCGCACTACTCCTGCCTCCGCCACTGCTGGCTCTGACCCCATATTTCAACTGGTAGGTATAGTCTGCGTGGCTAGGTCGAGGGTAGAGATCTGTCGTCTGATTGCCGTAATCCTTTGGTCGCTGATCTTCATTCTTGACAAGGAGTCCTATAGGCGTACCCAGCGTAATTCCGAATTCGGTACCAGACTGGATATGAACGCGGTCCTTTTCATCTCGAGGTGTTGTGATAGCAGATTGTCCTGGTCGCCGGCGGGTCATCTGCGGTTGTATATCGTCTTCGGTAAGCTCCATGCCGGGCGGGCAGCCATCTATGATGCACCCTACTGAAGCACAGTGGCTTTCACCGTATCTGCACGAGGATTATATATTAGCAGGTAGAGTTGTGGCATTGGAGAGTGCACCCACGTCGTTACTCTGAAGCAATGACCGAAAGTTGACATGACCGTCGCCTCCGTCAGATGAAGTCGCACAGTATCAACTGTGATTGAAGGTGGTAGAATTAAAAGCGTATACTCGGCTAAAGTGTATTGTTCGTGGAAAATAGGAAAAGAAATCTAGAACGGCTAGAGTATATATGAATGGACAACCGTTTCATGCAAATGAGCCAGACGGATGTGAATAAGCTGCTGACATGCATGTGAATATACAATCTAAAACTTTCGTCGTAAGTGAATGTAATCCGTAAAGTCGCGCAAAAGGCCTCACCCCTACATTCCAAATTGCTGGTGGTTTGAGATTTTCTTGGACCCTCGAAATCGATTTGTCGTTAAATTCACAGAACAGCCAACAACCACGACTCAAGGATCATTCATAGTACTTGAATATGATCTTCGTAAAGGCTAGCAGCTCTTGTATCAGTATTACCTTGTTCTGAGCATATATGGCTAAAATAAGAGGTTCTTATGTAGATAAAATGTGTGTAAATTCTGGGCCCCGTAACTACCCTGCAGCAGCCTCATTACCAAGTTTGCTGAATGTGTGGTTGTTGTGTACAAAGAGCCGCATGTGATTTTGACAAAAATCTCAAATTCTTGAATCCGGAAATTTCCAAAACACCAGCAATTAGGAAACTAGGGGTATCTTATCCGCACGTGATTGCTGCGAAATACTCGGCCATCGCCGGCCCCATCCCCAGCCGCAATCTGCACTCATAATACAATGCCATATACAGTAGAAACGATTTGCAGAGAGGACAGCGGTTGGTACTCCTTTACTCGCACCGAGCAATGCAGGGCGAAATGGGGCCTAAAATAGTGACTTACGATGTTCTCGTACCACCATTGAGTAATGTCAGCCCCACGTTGGGCATGTCTCCTTCAAAAAGCAAAACATCAAGTATACATATCCCGCAGCAATGACCCCTTCATCAACCTTTCTATTGAGCACCATCTATTGCAAAAGACTCCAGTTAATTCTGTCGTCCTCTTCCTATACGTCAACAGACCCTGTATCGTGATTGGCCGAAATCAAAACCCCTGGCTGGAAATCAACTTCAAAGCTCTCAAAGCTGCGGAGGCGCCAATTGACTGGGTGAGAAGGCGATCGGGTGGCGGCGCTGTCTTTCATGATGAAGGCAATGTCAATTACAGCGTCATCTGTCCAGCCTCTGTCTTCACCCGAGATAAGCACGCTGAAATGGTCACTCGCGTCGTCAGGAAATTCAACAATAGGGCGAGAGTGAACGAGCGGCATGACATTGTTCTGGATCAAGGACCTCCCAAGTCACAATCTGCAGCTCCGACCGATATGCACGTTTCAATGTACCGCAGCGATCTACCAGACAAGCCTTCACTCAAGGTTTCTGGCTCTGCGTACAAATTGACGAGGCAGCGCGCGTTGCATCATGGAACTTGTCTCCTCGATTCAAATCGCATTGGCTCAATCTCTGAACTGTTACGTTCGCCCGCTCGCCCATTCATGAAGGCTAGGGGTGTCGAAAGCGTACCGTCACCGGTTGGCAATGTGCTGTCTGGTCTTGTGAGCCCAGAGGCAAGGAATCAGAGGCAAGGACTGTTCATGTCCGGCATTCTTGATTCCTTCTCCATGCTTTACGGTGTTCGGAATAGTAAACTTGACGCGGCAGGTCGAGACTTAACAGCTGAGGAACGCCATCATACTATGCTGCAGCAGTCTCGTGGGTCTGAAGATTGGGTAGCTGGGTTTCTGGATGAAGATTGTCAAAAGGTCCCTGAAGTCGAAGCAGGAATAGCGGAGATGAGATCTAGGAAATGGCGGTATGGACAAACCCCTCAATTCACCTTGTCAAGCCATGCCAGTAGAGAAGATGATCGGCCCCGACCTCCTCTACCAGGCAATTTTCCTCCTTACGGACGTGTTCATGTCAAGGCTACGCGCGGCGTATTTATCGAGTCGAATGTATCACTTTCTAGCGACGAGAATGTCGCACAGCAGGAGCGTGAATCTTTTGATGCTGCAATCAAAGGAAAGCATGTCCACGACGTCTCTGACTTTGGAAACGTTGTTGACGAGGCTTTTGGCATCGGGGATAGGGAGGCCGAATGTCGTGGCCTCGCCAAGTGGCTCAATGACATGTTTGCTGGATTCTGAGTCAATCAGTCGCTTTCACATTGGGAGACCCTCTTGACTTGAGTGACTGTTGTCTTGGAATCGCAAGGCTGGCCGCTATTCTGAAGTTTATAAAGGAAGTTCAAATGGCAGATCTCGCTGGCATGGGCATTGAAAATGATGCAGAGTGAAGCGTTTGACCTAGAAGCCAAAGGTCAGCCACGATAGGCATGAAATGGTACTACACGTCCCAGATATGGCGTTTTGTACATGTTTCATTGTATTCTTACCAATGAGCTACGATTAAAGTCTAAACAAAGTGTTCGTCTACAAAGCTGCAATTACTCTTATCCTATCTCTTGCTTTGCCTTGCATAGATAAGATATCGGCTTGTGTGGTGGATCAGGCTGAGCTAGGTGCGAGGGTGTGACGTATGTTGTAGCAGGCTCTGGACCGCCGGTCGCCCTAAGCCTTACCCTAGGCACAGCTGTCGCTAACGCCCCGGGCGGCTTCATGACGGCTGTTACTGATCTCCATGTTGATATAACCTCGACGGGTTTTCAAAAGCGCTTTGCTTGACGGCGAGCATACATTATTGGAGGGCTCAGTCTACAATGGGAAATACTCCTTCATCCAACAAAGAGCAGCCACCTCTTTCCGGCCCCTCCTCCTCCGCCGACGCCTGCCCCGTCGATGAATCCACCCGCAAAGCCTACTTAGCAGCAGCGGCAGCCTCCAAAGGTTATAGCTCTCCATCTCCACCCAATCACCCTCCAACTCCATCTCCAAACCCCTACCTCCCTCACAAACGCCCTCGACTCCAGCAAGAACAGCCCCTAGCCTCCGACCGTGTCACATCCTCCATCCCCCGCGCCGCCACCTCCCCTTCCACCACAACCCCCTCGCCCTCCTCCCTCCCCACCAATCTCAAACCCTCCAGCGAATCCCACCCGTCACACCCCACCCCCTCCGACGCCACACGCTGGATCTACCCCTCCGAAAAGATGTTCTTCGACGCCATGCGCCGGAAATCCTACTCCCCCGACGCCGCCGACATGCGCACCATCGTGCCCATCCACAACGCCGTCAATGAGCGCGCGTGGTCGGAGATCCTGGCGTGGGAATCCTCGTCCCCGCGCGCCGTGGCTCAGAATCACGGGTGTGGCGGGCCGAAGTTGAGGGCTTTCAGTGGGGACAGTGGGAAGTTGACGCCGAGGGCGAGGTGGTATGGGCTGCTGGGGTATGAGAGGCCGTTTGATCGGCATGATTGGGTGGTGGAGAGGTGTGGGGGGCCGGGGGAGGGGGTAGAGTATGTGATTGATTTTTATAGGGGTAGGGGCAGTGCGGGGGAAAAGGGAGAAGCGGGGGGGTTGAATTTCTACCTGGATGTGAGGCCGAAGTTGAATTCATGGGAGGGGTGGCGGATGAGGGTGGGGAGACTGGTGGGGTGGCGATGAGGAATACCGGGTTGGACAGGTTCGCGGAAGGGGTCATATATGGGATTGGAGAGGTCTGTAGCGTAATGATAATGATGCTCATTGTATATAGATAGTACATCGCTAGACATGAGCATAAGACTGATTCCCTCCTCGGCAACATGAACGCCTTGAACGGATCGACCAGCTGGTATTGCACCCAAAATGCTGCCAGAGTATGTCCATGTGGTGCATTAGCCCAAAACCACAGCCAATATGATTATGACCAATACCACTGCCAGGATCACGAGCAGACAGCAGGCCTTGCCCCTCGCATTCTTCTGATACTTGTTTGCACTCCTCAGCTCGAGATCGGCATGCCGTGTATCCTGCGCCACATTCTGAACATTACCTGATATCGTATCGATGCCGACCCCCTGCTCATGTACGATATGCGCCACGTCTCTGAATAATTCATTGAGCTCCCCCACAGATTGCTCGATATTCCGTATCTCACTCTCCCGCTCCACGATCAGCGAGTCCTGGAAGTCCACCTCATCTTGTGATGCCAGCCGCAGCTGCTCCTGCTCCTGCTGCTGTGATTGTTGTTGTTGGGGATTGTCGCTATACTGTTGGGATGTAGGGTCGCTGGACTCGAGTGCAGCGCGATTAGCAGAGGCAGAGGCGCGCTCTTTCTCGAGAGCAAGCCGCTGGATGGATTGGAATTCGGTGCCTGATGCTTGAAATTCACGGGAGAGTTTTTGTTGGGTATATTTTTGTGATGCCTGGAAGATAGTCTGTCAGATATCGCTCAAGGGAAGGAGGTTCATGTATGAAGGGGAGACCAACGCTGAGATCCTCCCATGCCGTCAACCTCTTGACGCCTTCACCAACATCCTTGAAGCCGCCCCTGGTCTCCTCCAGGAGGTCATGGACTCTCTCTCGTACCCGCTCAGTGTCACGCTTTGTGCCCAAAAGATTGATCTGCTGCGATAGTCGTCCAATCTTGGACGTGAGTGTGAAGAGCTGTTCCGATAGTGATTCGCTGAATCGGCTGAATTCGGGGTCATCTTGGTACTCTGGATCGTCAGTCCGACGATATGTAGTCGGCTATAGGACGAATTAGCATGACTTGGTTGTGAAACGATACACGGTATCAGTACCTGGCTTTCCAGCGCGGGGGATCGATTGAAAGACATGGCTGATATTGGGATGAACGGAAACGCGAAGTGACATCAATGTCCTGAAAGCCGCCTGCCAGCCAGGTATTTCGATTACTAATCAAGTTGTCTGACGTAGCTTAGGCTTAGTTGGCTAGCAGGCTCGCAGGCAAGGCAAGGCAATACAGGCTTAGTGGGAACAGCTTCCCCCTTCCCCGGTCCCGTCCTCAGCGGCAACGTGCATGTAACGGATTCGCGTATCCAACTTGTCTGCTCTGGGGAAATAGGATCACTCCGCCCCCTATCACGTTCTAAAATTGTGAGCCATGCTTCTCAAGGTGGTGTGTCATAGGGTGATGGCTGTCATTAACCGAAATAACCGCCGGGACGCCGCAATAGATGGCTGGCAAGATTCGGCATGCAGCTTTCAATGGCCAATGTCGTATCAGAAAAACCGCCACTATCTCTTCAGCCTAGCAGGGAGCCTCACGGCCCCTATCTACTCATTTCGAAATGTGACCCAGCTTCTATGAATTGCTGGGGCCAGAGATATTCCGGATCTAAGCGAATGAAGCAAACACCAACATGGCTGCGTGGTGGGATGTGACCCTCCGTCAACACTTCATACCAGGTTTATTAATACTCTCTTCATACCTTCCGTTCTTTCTACCCTTTGCCATCGTACTGTATCGTTGTATTTCATCGATTAGAATCCCCACGCGTCGTTACCATTGTATGACCTCGCTACTCCTGCTTTACCAATCCATCTCAACCGACCATGGCTTCCCTGAAGTCGAGCAAAAACTTCAGACAGACCCAGCCAATCACTACCGCACTGAGACATATTTGCGAATCTTACCCGGAGAACACCTGCCTACGTGAGCTTCTACAAAATGCAGACGATGCCGGCGCGAGTGAGATTGAGTATGTGCTGGATACCCAGACCTATCCGCACAGCTCGCTGCTCCACCCGGATCTTGCCCAGGACCACGGACCAGCTCTGCTCGTCAAAAACAACAGCATATTCTCCGACAGGGATCTCCAGAGTCTGTCCAGTGTAGGTGACTCAGTCAAGCGCAATGATCCCGCGACGACCGGGAAATTTGGCCAGGGATTCAATTCAGTCTATCACTGGACCGATGGGCCATGGGTCTACTCGAGGAATTGGTTGCTTATGCTCGATCCGCACGAGGGCTGGTCCAGAGAAGCCCACGACGTTGAACCTGGTGGCCCGACCTTCGATGTCGTTGAGAACCACTCGAACCCTGTACTACAAAGCCATCTGGCCACGTTTTCTGCGTGCAAAGTGGGGCCTGGTACATACCTTGATGAGACTATTATTCGTTTACCTTTGAGAACAAAAGCCCAAGCGAAATGCAGCAAGATTGTTACTCGAGAGACCACTATCGACACCGTGAAACAGACTCTCGAACTTTTCAGCGAAGACATTGAGCAAGGGGGACTGTTGTTTCTCAAGAATATTAGACGCATCACTATGAGGATCGATGACACCAAGGTCTTTGACGCGCAGATCGATGATGACCCAGCTTCTAAAAGGTAAGAAACGATTGAGACTTCCCACACATTCTCCAAGTGCTGATGAAGTCAAGTATACGTGACGGTCTTCCTCAAGACTTTCTAGACTCCTTCGCTCTACCCAATGCAGACCCAAATGCGCTATCTACTATTCGACGATCATTTCAGACCAAAATTCGCTTCGAAAATGGCCGAGGCTCTTGGACTGACAGTTATCTCATGCAACATATGTTCAAACCCTTGGTAGGCGATAGTCAACTGGATAGCTGGGCTCGCGAAAACAAATTGTTTCCTTGGGTTGCCATTGCTGCACCCTTGCTTGTGCGCACGGGACCTTTCAATGGAAAGCTCTTTTCAACGCTGTCGCTGCATATCAACACTCAACAACCCGTCCATATACATGGTCTCTTTGCAATAGCCCCAGATAGAGCACGGCTAGGATTTCACAAGAAGGACGTTCAATGGAACAATTACATGTTTGGATCCTGCGTAGCAGCGAGTTGGGCGGACCTTGTTAGCCAACAGGCGTCTAAAATGCCAGCAAATGGTTCTTTCAGCTTATGGCCGCGCTGCGACATCACGCACAAAACGGAAGACCCGTGGACGTCATTGGATGACCTGGTCCTTAATCTCATTGTACGAAGTAATCGTAAGGTCTGGCCGTCGATCAATGGAGAGCGTGTCTCATTTCAGCACGCCCTGTTCTTGTCGCGTGACAGTGAGGAACAGTCATACCGCGAAGCGTGGGAGGTGATTGGTCTACCAGCAGTGATTTTGGAACCCGCGCTCTTTCAAGCCATGCAGCGGAGGGCCAGTTTGTGTGATGCACACCCCAAAGCCCTTGACTCTAAGGCTGCTCGTAGTCATCTCCGCGACAGCGGGTCAGAACTTGGCGACACTGCTGACATGGTCCTCGAATACTGTTTGCTCGACGCGATGCACATCAAGGACAACATTGACGACATCGCTGAGGACCTCTATGACCTACCAATTTGGCCAATGCTCGATGGAAGCCTCCATGTGATCCAGCGCTCGACCAGGGCGCTATTGCCTTGGGACTTGTTCGAAATGAAACTTTTCCTTCCAAGTAGAGCTTCATCTACGATATCACTTGGACGCCTGACGTCCAAAACAACGGATTTCTTGAAGCATCAAATAGCCAATAAATACGATCTACTACGATTGCGCGACTTGGATGATCTTGAGGTCGACTGGCCCAGCATATACACAGCGGGTAAATCTTCAGAGATTTCAACGGACATCAGCGAACGCGATAAAGATCACGATTCTCAATTGCGGAATGTTTGGACGTGGATATGCGATAAATCGAATAAGCAGCCTCCGCACGTACCTGGCTCAATGAATGACCTATGGCTCCTACCAATGCGAGACAATGATGTGCGACGACTTGCATCTGCGCACAAGGATCGAATGGCCCTGATATTGGACGAAGGCAGCTCGCTGGAGGATCTTGTACCTGCTTTTCCAACAAAACCTAAGGGTACCGCTCCGGCCTTGCTCGACACCTCAGCCTTGAGCACACCGGCAATCAAATTTTTGAAAGACTTGGCCGTCCAGAATCCAGACCTCGGCATAGCAGACTCTGAAGATCTGCCTTCATTAGTACAGTGGCTTCTACATAATAAGGCCTTCTTACGAAAGATCACTGAAATGAACATGGTCCAGCTGTTGGGGCACATTGAGCGCTTAGTACGCACACAGAGACACAAGACGAACCTCGGATCAATAAGCACAATAGTTCGTCAGCTGCCTCTTTTCACCAGGAGCTATTCCAAGACGCCGTATACCTCTCGCTTGTCACTCAGGTCCGAGATTGGGCAGGAAAATGATGCCTTCCATCTACCTCCTTCATTTCCAGCGTTACCAGACCTCCCTCGTCTCGTTTTCTTCGCGATAAAGGAGAAGACCGAGCACTCTATAGTCCAGCAATTTCAATTAGTCTCACAAGCCTCAAACAAGGCATTATTGGAGAATCATCTCCTACCTTGGATAGTCAAACCAAAAAGCTCTGATGAGCTTTTCTCACAATTGCAGCTCATTGACTGGATATTTGAGCGTGTGGAGCCTTCAGATAAGGAGACTCGAACTTTGATCGCAGACAATCCTGTCATCCCCGTCGGACATATCAGTTCCCCTCAGAAATTTCGCTGCCTGCGAGACCTGGTGGATCCGGAAGCCGAGCACGCAAGCTTGTACTTCGACGACGAGCTCATCTTCCCCTCAAATGGTTTCTTTGAAAAGCACAAGAGAGCTCTTCGCTCGTATGGCATCAGTAAAGGTAATGAGTCGCCTGACTTACCACTGGACAGGGCCAAAGTCTATGCTGGACGCAAGGCGGACCAGAATCTCCTTGCCAAGGTCGAGAAGTTATGTGCTCTATCGCCCACATCATCTACGATGAATGCCACAAACAAATCGATTCAATTGTTGAAGTGGTTGCCAGCAACAATGCCAAATGGCGAAATGAAGTTGTGCTCTCCGAATGCCTGCAGAGGCTTTGACCAACGTGACTTGGTGGATGGCGTCTGGGGTTGGCTGCCCTGCAATACTTCTCGTAAATGGAAATCGATACTCGGCTGGGACAAAGACATACCTTGCGATATCCTCATCAAGCAATTGGACTGCTGTATTGAGCAAGCTGATAAAGTCAAGCTAGGCAAAGTCTTAAAGGCGCTCTCGCCCAAAGACTACTCGCGCTTGACACAGAAAGCTTGCATACAAGGACAACACGGGGAGCTTATGGTGCCTAGCCAGGTCTTCTATCCAGGCGACCATTTATCGGCTTCTTCGTTGTTGCCTTGTATAGATTGCGTTGACAGTCACTTTGCTAGAGACCACAAGAGCATAATTTCCTCTTTGGAAATAGCAAGGGAGCCTTCTCTTATCGATATTCAGAAGTTGCAAGCAACACTCAATTCAAGGTGTCCTTTAGACGCCTCCGGCATTTCTCTTGCGATTGCATCACTCGAAGTCGCCTTGCGACTGCCTGACTTTGACCGGGCTAAGCTTGCAATTCCCGACACCCTTGGGCATATGAGGAGCTTGACGGAGATTGTGCACGGCGAGCCCGTAGTAGAGGGCCAACTGGCAGAGTTCCATTATACCAATTCCAGGGTCTCAAATGATTTGATCCATCGGCTGGAGCTTGAATCGTGCTATGAGAGGGCAACTAGACTCGATATAGAAATCGAAGATGAAGACGATGAGTACGCGCAAAGCGAAGACCCAAAAGACACAATTCTCGACACTCTTGGCCGATACCCGATTGATGCCACGTTTAGTGAATTCCTTGCGAATGCTGATGACGCTGGAGCTGAGCAAATCTGCTGGACAATCGACAATGGGTCCCGGAAACCACTAGAATCTGAATCGAGCTTAACAGCAGAGTTGAAAGACCTTAATGGGCCTTCGATCATCGTGTACAATGATGCCACTTTCTCTGAGAAGGATTTTCTCGGCTTCAAGCGATTTGGCCAGGGCGGTAAAAAAGCGGATGCCACCACAACCGGAATGTTTGGAAGGGGCGGAATGACAATGTATCACTTCACAGACGTACCCATGGTCCTATCCGCTGGCTATCTGATCATCTTAGACCCCTTGCAAACGTGTCTTCCAAGGAATAAGCATATGGTCAGGAAGCGAGGGCAAAAATTGTCTTTGCAGAAAGCTCGAAAGCTTGCGGGGGCCCAATTGGCTCTTTTCGAAGGATTGCACGGTTTCTCTGCTGACACAGATTATTATGAGGGTACAATGTTCAGACTTCCGTTACGACAACCCGGCATTCGGACCAAGTTCAACAGATATTCACAGCACGTCGATTGTCCAAAAGTCGACAGCTTGTTGACTGAGTACATGAGCACTGCTCGACAATCACTATTGTTCTTGCCGAACATCCGCTCGATTGAAGTCCGCATAAAAGGTGTACAGACCTCTTCGTGGCGTGTATCCATCCAACGAGCACAAGAGTGGGAACATGAAACCTTTAATAGCGCTATCATCTGCGTTGTACAGTCGGACAAGAAGCCTTATTATGATTTGTGGAGGATCGGTCTCAAAGAGGTTGAGTCGTGTCCGGCCCACATCAGAAAGGTGGGAAAGGGTGTCAGTAAGGTGACAGAATGTGGTGTCGCAGGTAATGCTCCCAGGAAGTCTAAAGTCTGTTCCCTACTGACGCTTGTATAAGCATGTATACAATCTGCCCAGTCAGTTTCGCCAGGGTTGCATGGAAAATACATCGATACAGCGCATTCAGCCAGAACAAACGCCCCTCAACACAAAGTCCATTGTAAGCTACCATTGACTATTCAATCTCAACTACCGATCACTTTCCATGCAAGCTTTGCAATTACTGGTGATCGTAAGACAATTGCCATTGAAGGCCAAGATGATCTATCTGCCTGGAATCTATGGTTGTTGACAGAATGCGTCGCCGACTTCTATATCGAATTTCTTGTCAATGCAGCGCCAAAGTATGGTGCTGAGACATTTGACTTGTGGCCTTACAAGTCAAAGCACAAACTGGAGGCGTCGAATCTATCCCGGACAGTCGCAGACACATTTTGGATTAAGATTGGGCAGGAGGGTCATCTACGTGATCATTTGTATCCTCTTGTCTGCAATGAGCCTCAATTTGCAGATACAGGCTTGAACGATCTTAGGCGACCAAGAACCAGGACATTACGTGTCATACATCGTGCAGTATCACTTGCGGATGCTCATTTTGACTTCTTGTCCGAATCAAATTCCCGGGAATTGGGGCCTTTATTCCACAAAATGGCCTTGAACATTGTCAGACCGCCAGGCAGTCTCCGTATTTATATCAAGGCAGCGACGAAGATGCAAGGTCTTATAGAAGTTGGGCCAGCAATCCTATCCCAGATCTTCAAGGATGAGTCAAAAGTTTTGATGCTGGAGAACCATTTGGCAGGGCTCACTGACAAGCAAGCAAAGGCTACTTTCTTTGCTGCTCTTCTAAACAACCTCGTTCCTAGTATTGATGATGGAAATCCTGTCGCTCTTCACATACTCGATGGTTGCAGAATCGTACCACGACCCGATCTCAACAATCCTCTCGGCACTCTGAGGTTCAATCAGCCTCAAAACGTGGCTTTCCATTTGGTAGCAAGCCAAACGGAGCGAGCTTTGTTTCCATCTGCAGCATATCATTTCGTAAATGAGGAATGCCTCAAGCCCAGTATTGCCATCGGCCACAATATTCTAAAGCCAAGGGATTACCTCAATGACCTCCGACAGTCTGGGGCCAACATTCGCCTCATAGATAATGGGGATCTGGGGTTTCTGTTCGAAATGCAACATTCCCAATTTAACACCAATGCATCAACGGACGTTCGTGCTGAATGGATGACCGCATTATGGAAATATCTTGACCGTAAGCTTGGAACCTTCGCTCTTGAGAAGGTTGGAAATACTGCGCAGACCACGGTCAAAGAGTTCCTCACAAAGGCAAATCTGTGGAACAAACCTCTATATCGGCTTTGCCGCAGCAAAAGCGGCAATGTCGAGTTCATTTCACCCGCAGAATTCGATATAGGTCCGTACATCGTTAATCCCAGCGATCAGGTACAACATCAGCTGTGCGCTGAGATTCCGGGCCTGTCCAGTGTGTACCCTGCTTTCATGCCCTCCTCGCTTGCTAAGTCGGAGGAAAGTCTGGAGAGTGACTCCTCATTCGAAAGACTCTTGAAAGCTCTAGATCTACTTCTCCAAAACAATTCTTCGATAGACGCGACCTTAGATTCGGTGTTGAGCGGAAACAGTCGACAGGTCTTGATGGGTATTATGCTTCAATATGTACGAAGTCACTCCAGCACTGGATTGATCCGACACTCCGCATTGCTTCGACGCTTGCCTCTCTGGCCCCGAGCTCGACCACGCCTCGGTCAAACTGAACCTGGCTTTATTGCTCTATCCAACGCTCAGGTCTGTGAGTATTCAGCATTATTTGTATCGTGGGTGAAGGATATGGACACGTTCATTGAGCCCAATACCGTTGCTCGCTACAAGCACGAGATTGAGAGCCTGGGTGCGAAATCCTCAGATACCCTGACCATCTGGAACCGGATCAAATCAGCCTTACCTACGAAGCTTTTGGACACATCAGCTCGTAAAGAGCACGTGAGGCTTCTTTCAACGCTCAATTCAAATAAAGTGAAAGTGATGAATGAGCGGGTAGCTCCAAACGGGCATGGCGTTCTTTGCAAGCCCAGCGACTTCTACAATCACAAGAATGGTATCTTTTGGCATGCATTCCAATTCGAGCAGGAAGATCACTTTGTGCATCCAGATTTTCGACACAACAATTTGCGTCTGTTCTTTTTCAATAACGGATTGAGAACCTTGCAGAATGGCACCTTAGTCCGTCAGGAGGACTTCTTGGAGTGCGCACTGGCCATTGCAAGAGCATTCCAGGAGTCAGTACCATGGGAAGCTTATGAGAGAGCAGCTTCACCGGTGGCAAGCTACCTTCAATACGAGATCGAAGACTTCCATAGGTGGTCTCCTGACAACTGGCAAAGGATAAGCAAAATTCCGCTCTTTCGTGTATGTCAACAATTTGGGGACCAGCCTGTCTATCGCCAGTCCCGCATGGAAGAGCTCGCAAAAGGCAAACGCTACTGCCCTCTAACTGAAGCCGCACGACTTGCGGATATTCGCATCAGTTGGAGTCAGTACAAGGTACTAGAAAATTCTCCTGCCGATTTCGTGTTCAAGCAGCGACAGAAAGGGGGAGGTCCTTCCCTACATGATGTTTACGAACATCTCAAATACCTGACGTCCTTCCACGAGAATGTCCAACCAGATGAGATTCCAGAGTACCTCAAAGACGTTCAAGCTTGCTACGACTACATGCAGAAGTGCGCTGTGAATGTGAAACTTCTCCCCAACATCCGAAACGCACGCGTGTGGTTCAACTTGGATTCTACAGCAACAGAGACCATTGCAAAGGAGCAGCTTACCAACAAATTGTTTCCCGCGCAGTTACTCTGTCTTGATGCACCGTGTAAGTACTTTTCCGTCCCAAATGCTAGCGAATGATGGATTAATTGAGTCACTAGGCGATACTACCCTCATGAAACGAACAAGGAAGTTCCTTGCACCGTATGAAAGCCTACTCACATCTTTGGGGTGTCCTGCATTCGCTCAACCCCCACGACCTGCCCCTCGTGCTTCTCTTGGCGGTATACCTCTATCTTTAGGAACTGCCATGCATGGGCTCAGAGATCAGGGTCTCCTCGTCGACGTCTGCTTCTCAGCTGAAGGAATCAATGTCCAGGCGCATAGAGTTGTGCTTGCTGCTGTATCAGACTATTGCAAAGCACAGTTCTCCGGCAAGTGGGCCCTGTTAGGGACTCCGATCCCGTTTCAGTACGGCTGTGGAAAGCTGTCAACACTATCTGTATTGGTCAACTCCGCCTACGGAGTCGCTTATCAAGGCCCTACACTGAGAAATGCCGAAGACACGGATGAGATTGCCAACAGTTTGGATGATATCCTGGATGTACTTGTATGCGCGAACGCCTGGCAGATGCGAGGTTTGAGGGACGTAGTTGAAGACTTTTTGCTTGAAGATGCTTCGATCTATAGACGCGCCGACAACGTGGAGGAAGTGAAGAGGATCGCAATAGAGTCGAATGCTTCCAGGCTGGCAGAGGATTGCATTGAGTATATGAAGCTGAACAAGGACGCGTTGGAGAGATTGAACAGGTCATGAATTGGCTGTTCTGCAAAATGGTATGGCTATACTTGTGTCGGGGGTAGCTTGGATTAAGCTAAGGCAGCATATTTCAACTTTGACAGAGTTGTATGTATGAAAGCCATCACTGAATAAAAAGCTCATTGCCTCATGATTGAATCATCAAGTTGTATGCATCTCTCATTTGAATGAACTACCACTCAGGCAAAGCTTTGCAAACCGTACATGTGTGAGAAGTGCTTTGCAGGAGAATTGTCTAGGAAACCTACTCGCACAAAGTCAAACGCGGAATCAATATTGATTCTCCAAAGTATAAAGCTTCCTTAATTATTATAGATTAGAGAGAAACGACTGTAACCTATTGCAAAAAGGTTCGAATCGTTTGCAAAGCCGAAACGCATAATGGGATATGCAATTCGCTACACTGGAAATTGCAATATCGAGGACGAGTTGCATGTGATGCTCCCAAAAGTAATCAAAATGCCAGTCGGTTGGTTATCAACATCGAAGTTCTCATCAATGTATCAACCATGCTGTCTACCATTCCGACGCCTTTCCTTATAATAACAATCTGGCGCCTTAGATATACAATAGCGTTTGACCCCTGAGTACCGCTCTGCTGTCGCCGTATCGCTGGCGGCCTGCCCTAACACCTCGTTCGATCTGCGACAGTCACACCTGGCCTCGGCATCCCGTGAAGCTCAATTGCTCGGCCCCTTTCGAAACGCACCCGACCGTATGGATTCCTCACTTCCTTTGAGACTCTATCAGATTCCAACTCATTGACTTGGTTCTTAAATCGGAATCCTAGCTTCGATAGCTTGATAAAATGCTTCTGTCTTCCGTTCCGACGCCCTGTAAAAAGATACTCTGCTGTCGCCGTATCGCTGGCGGTTTGTCATATCACCCTGTTAAGCTGCGATAATTACACCTGGCCTCGGTATCCCGTGAAGCTCGATAGCTCGGTCCCTTTCGAAACGCACTCTACCGTATAAATTCTTCACTTCTTTTGATACTCTATTAGATGCCAACCCGTTAAGTGACTCCCAAATCGGAGCCGAGCTTCGATAGCTTGACAAAATGCTGCTGTTGGCGCGAATTCGAAGGGGCTCATGTAATCCTTCCATTCGATGATCTTGTACAGCCAGCCAGCCAGCGCCAATCCTGCTGGCGTTCTGCGATGCGCCAGGTTACGCATCTTGGCGGGGCTCCAGCAGAGATTTCTGCAGATTTAAACCAGGCTGGGTCTTAACTGGAAGATTGGTAAAGGATTCTTGGTATCGCAAACATCATACGCAGACATTAGCTCGCGGTTGAGATGGCGGTGTCGGTAAAACCCTCTACTGTGTGACAATATAAGGCATGATGAAATCATTATGTAAAGCTCAGACGGCTTTCCAGAACAACATGTGAGAACAAGGTACCTTATGTTGTAGAGATCTACATGTGATAGTCATACGAGTGCAACAGCCAGGTGGGTGAGATGGAGCCAAAAATGCCAAGCCTGGCCAGTCAACCTCACTGCTTTCCCTCCCCCCGACTTCCATTCTTTTTCTGTCAGGTAAGTCTTACTCCTATTCATTCCCCCTGAACTTGCAAGCGGTTTGAGTCAGCTCTTCCGAGCCTCAGACATCATTCACAAAGACCAAAGATCACATTTAGGCCCAGCGGTATCCGTGGGTTCTTTTATAAAACAAAAACAAACCATCATGCAATCAAGCATCGAGACACCGCAAAGGCCAGCCGGCCCGCGAGCTCATCGATTGCGTAAAGTGATCGAATCAAGCCCGATTGCTGGTGATGAAGATCCCATCGAGGATTCGGAGAACGATGACGGACCGTCTGAGGTTCCCGATTCCATGGCCAACGCTGATGACGAGGATTTCCTTGATGATCCTCAACTCGATGACCGGACACGAGAGCAATTCGAGAACGAGCAGTCCACTTCGGACGATGACGATAGCGATGATGACCCATCATGGCTGCCTGAAACGGCCACGTTCTCAGATTCCGATTTCGAAGAGATCACCTCCGAGCTTGCTCGTGGCCAACCAGGAAGTGTGGCCTTGCCCTGGGAGGCATTTCAGCACATACACTATCGATATCGCCACTACCTGTCCGAGCTTTGCTCTTGCAGCGAGACTCGGAATCTCAACGACCGGATGCTTGCAGGGTTGAGAGTTGCAGCCGCAACGGCACATGAACTGACGTTACGTGACAACCATTCATCCAACCCCTGTCTGGATCGATATGCGCATGCGTTGGTCATTTACGTGTGGATCTCCGTCTTGCTTTTCTCTTCTTTCAACTGGCAGAGCCTGGGCGGTTCGCTCCACCTTGAGTTTGGATCCCTCCTGCTGTGTGCGCACGCCATCCTGGACGAGGGTGAATATGGCTGGAAGGATACTCAGCTGTCCGTCGCCTACTGGCAACGCCAATTGAAGGACAAGGAAGCCTGGTTGAATTGGCTGAGGAGTTTTCCCCCTTACCCGCAACCTTATCAGGAGGCTGATCCCACCGCTAACGAATTTCTGCAGCAGTATGATTCAGATGGGCTCCCCGGGCTTGGGTGGTTCATAATAGCCAAGGAACGTGACGACGAGGATCAGAAGACCTCGATCAAGGAGGTTGTACAGAATCCGTCCCACTCCGAGACTGCTTGTGCCGAACTTGTCGCCATTCTGCTATTCGTCGACGACGACCTCCTCAAGGCGATCATCCAAGGCCGCGTGTTCCAACAGAATGCAATCCGTGAGCACCCTGTTCGGCAAGCTTTGGACGCTCTCGGACGGATCAACAAGCAGCCATCGATCTATATGAACGCGATCGCAGACCGCATGGGCATCTCCCCAGCTCCATGTCATTGGGAAGAGGTTTGTGATCACATCACTATGTATCTCGAGAATGACGAGGCAGCGTGCAACTTGGCAGAGGAGGTGGATCAGCTGATTGGCCCGGTACAGTCTTGGCCGGCATCCCAGTCGAAAGCTGGCCTTCGAAGATACACGGATTTCGTCTCATCTGGATCACAGGAACGGCCCAGAGTCAACCGACACAGGCGGCAAATGGTTCGACACTTTGTCTCGGAGATGGAATCACGTATCCAGTCGGAACGAGAACGGGGTGCGTTCCACATCCCGTTCAAGGCCCCCGTCGTCGAGATCGGGTATAGTATCGATTCGAAAAAACGATTGAAAGAGCACCGCAACCACAGGAGTTCCAATTACCTCATGAATCTCGCAGAAGCCATGTTTCAGCACTTGTATCCTGATCTATTCCCAATACAACAGGCAATCATCTATGCCTGCTCTCGAGCATTGCAGCCCTGGTTGGGCGAGATCTTGTTTACCCGGCTCTCTCAAGCCTACACCTACGGTGCGCGCGGATTCAGCCACTATCCTCCCGGCCTTTCCAATAGCAGCGCCTGTTCACATACCCCACATAGAGCCTGGGAACACTACCACCGTGAGACTCGAGCTGACGTCGGATACCAGAAACGCCTGGAGCAGCTTCGTAAGAGAACTGATGAAAACAACAAGAAGCGGGACGAAGCCGTTGCGCACGAGATCGCGAGACTAAGATCGTTTGAGGTCTTCAGGCGTTGACGAGTAGCAAGAATGGGAGCACCCCGACCCATCCCATGTCGAAACCGATCTGCATGGCACCACAGTCCATGCTGGGCTTTT
Source organism: Niebla homalea (assembly GCA_019925105.1). NCBI lineage: Eukaryota > Fungi > Ascomycota > Lecanoromycetes > Lecanorales > Ramalinaceae > Niebla > Niebla homalea. The sequence continues at coordinate 343,134 of JAHGAU010000007.1, forward strand.
CACGAAGTGGCGAATTCGTGAGTAAAGGATCTTGGGCGAATAGCAAGCGTCGCAGGTAGATTTTTATGTCTCTTTCGTTTTTGTTTTGGGCAAGTGATCATTTGTAACGTTGGCGATCCTTGCCCCCCATCGTGGCAATCATCAATATGGGGGCCACGGAGGGGGGTGAAGACACTCTGTAATGAAATAGCCATTGGCATTCTGAGCACTAAACTACAGCCTTCTTTCTACATAGGAGAGGCACATACACGGCCCATCAGCATACATTCCACCACCATTGTTCTGTTACTCGAGGGCCTTTTTCTGTGTTGAAATTGGGCTTTCTGGCCAAACCCTGGTGGTACCGGTGGGGCTACAGGAGACGCTCACCAACGCACCGTTTGACTCGACCGCCGGCCCCAGTAATTCATTTTGAACCAGATCTGATCGTGAACTTCTGATCCTTCTCCGCCTCCGACATGAGTTGGGCTATTTCATCACCCTCTTTGAGACAGCATTCTTCTCCCCACGCGGGAAAGTGGGAAGCCGTTCGTTACCATTTTGACGTAGATCACCTCATTTTGACATATCATCCTCCTCGATCTCCGGGTGGCTCAGTCCGCAATTCAGAATTCTTGTCTCCAATCTGGATGTAAGGCTCATGAACCATATCGGTCGTTTGCATCTCAAAAGTCATCCTTCTAGCTGCTCCAGCACTGCGAGGCAGAACAGAGTAGCGCTCGGCTCTGCCTTTGCTGTCTTTGCTCAGGGCGCTAAGGCTTGTGATTGTCATTCGGAGTGAGGCTCAGGGTGATCATCCTATGGCTGGAGGAAGCTTTGGCCAAAGAATCGTCACCAGAGAATCATCGCCAGAGAAGCAGCCAAAAATCGCAGCCCAAAAACCGCAGGCTAAAAATCGCTGGCTCGTAAATCACGAAATCATGCATCCAGACGCTCAAAGATCAAGTTCCAATGCAAATCCACTCTGAGGAGACTCTACATCAGAGATTCAACAAAAGTCAGCCGTGCAGTCAGTAGTGTGGTGGGTGAAATGGACAGCGACTCGTCTTTTCCTTTCACCAAGTGGACATTCATGCCAGGATCTCGAAAAGACTGGGTCATGGCATAACCTGCCGGCGATGAAAGTACATTCCGATATTATGAATGGGTCTCTACTTGTCAATGATGAACCTGTAGATCGGCTCCCAGAAACGTTTTCAAACCAGTCTCTCTTTCAACATTGCTCTGGAGACCGCATGAAACAACTCCGCACCTAAGACCATGAAGGCATCATCATCGACAGTCTGATTGCACAAGAGAACAGAGATGTCTACAATGCTTCGTGGACGGCTCTGTGGACTGCAATGGGGTGTCTTCGACTTCCTTCATTGCCGACATCTGCTCTCGAGTGCTTTCTCTATGCTCGGATATTCCTCATCGGACCGAGAATCATCCTGAACAGGGCAAGCTGGCTGCAGGGAACGAGAACATCGAGGATAGGTCCGGGTTGGTAGAGCCGAAATAACCGCAACGAGGCGCTGTAAACCATAGCTACCTAGCATTTAGATCCCACAATTCCAACGTCTTGACTCATTCGCGACTTTGTCCTCATTCCTTTGCATAACATGATTGAGTTGTCGCCCTTCCTGATGGTAAATCTCACCATCCATGGCCTTGCCTGCCATGAACCCCCTCCTTGACTCCATCTAAAATGAAAGGCAAGATGGGGGGGCTTGCGCCCCCGTCTATAAACCGTTAGCGTTTTCCACTCAAAGGATACCTACAGCGCCTCGTCCGACCAATGCTTGGACGAAGAATGGTGACTTCTTGGCCTTATCTGATCCAGCGAATACCCTCCTCTTCGTCCCCAGCTAGTCCAGCCGCAGGCAGAAGGCGAAGCTCCTCCTCGCTTATCCACGTAACACATAGCTTTTTGCTCGTGAAGCAATGATCGCAGGCTTTATCGATCTCGTGTGACCATTTAGTCGGCTTTTTAGAGTACCGAGACTCGATACACGCAGGCTTGCGAGTATTCATCTTCTTATTCCATATGTCAGGATTGCGTCTCCACTTTGTGATTTGCTGTCGAAGCTGTTCAGCAATGTGCTCTGGGATCGGCAACTGCAAATTGCCAGTCATGAAGTCCACGACGTTGAAGACGACGCTGCCGGCAGGGGAGTTTCCTGGTCCCGAGTCAGTACTCTGGCGAGCTCGTTTCCCATTACCTTTTTGCAAGGGAGCATCTGGTTTCCTCTTGCCCTGCCCACCATCAGGCCGGGACCCGTCGCCGCGGGATTGTCCAGGGTCTCCATTATTGCCATCGTTGTTCCTTGACGAGGGTGGATCCGCCTCAGCCTGACCTGTCGAGCGGGACAACGTGTCCGCATTGGTAGACTGCCGAGCCAGATTGGAGTTCAGTCTATCTTCCATGCGCCTCATCCACTCCTGCCACGTGGACTGAGACTCTTGATTGCCGGCCGTTTCGCGCACTCGTGCATCTGACTGATCCCGGGTCAATTGAGCCTGTCTCAGCTCGTCACGTTCATGGCAAGCTTCATCCAGCCGTCGTTGCAATTCCTGGATGGTATAATCCTTCTTTTGGAGATTACCATCATACAGAGCCTCGGCCGTCCTCTGGGATTCCTCGAGCTCGACGATGGACCGTTGGCTACTGTCCAATTCCCTCCGGATGCCGTTCAGAGACACCCTGCTGTCCGCTAGCTCTTGTTGTGTCTGGTTCAGAGAATCCCGGCTGCTTTGCAGTTCTGTCTGCATGTTGGTGACAGACTGCTTGCTCTTCTCCGACTCTCTCTTGACATCTGTCAGAGAATCCCGGCTGCTTTGCAGTTCTGTCTGCATGCCGGCCAGAGAGTCCTGGCGAAGATGCAGCTCCGCCTGTAGATTGCTGACGGACTGCTTGCTGTTCTCAAACCGTGTCTTGACTTCGCTCAAAGAGCCCTTGGTTTTCTTCAGCTCTTCCTTGATCTTGACTAGAGAGCTCTGGCAGCCTTCGAGCTCCTGTTGAAGCTTCTTGTTGGCCTGCTCGGTGGAAGCGCAGGATAACACGGAAGCGTCCAATGTACGCTGCACGCCCGACTTCTCCTCTGCAACGAGCCGGAGCCTGTTTTTGAGATCAGTTTCTCGCTGTTGGAGTTTCCCGACACAGTCTTGATGCTCAGTCATCATGTTGGCATAAGACTGAAGGTCTGCTCGAAGTTTTGCAGCTCCTCCTCGGCCTGCTTTCGTTTGGTGGACTCGTTGTCGACGGCTCGAGCTAGGCGATTCACATCCAAGTCTCTACCTGACAAAGTCGTCGCCTGCCGTGTCCGGAACCTCCTAAAACAGGCCACAAGGCTCAGCAATGCCTCACTTGTTCTCTGGCTCTCAGTCGGAAGATCAGCAGGCTCTTCTGCTTCGGCTGGATCTTGAAGCTGAGTATCGGATAGCTCCGATCGGAGCCTGACGCATTGCTGGCGAAGAGTCCGAAGTAGCCTGGTGGAAGTTGCATACTGATTTTGCAGCCTCAGGTTCTTCTGCCTTTCAAGAAGAAAGGTCGCTTTCTCTGAATTGAACTCACTATCGGCATTGTTGAACGCGGTCTCCAGCTGTCTGTGCTCGATTCCCTTTTGTTCCAGATCCCGAGCAAGTTCGGCCTTCTCACGGTCATCTCTGGCGCGTGCTGCTTCTAGCTCTTGCTTCTCTGCACCGAGATTGTTGACCTGCGACAAAAGGGTGCCGTTATCCTTGACCAAGTCAGTCACCTTTGCTTCCCGAGATTGCAGCTTCTCGTCCAACTCTCGAATGTTGCCACTTGCGGTGCTGATCTGTCCTTCAAGCTCGGCGATTGTACCTTGACACTTATCGAGCGATGACTGGAATCCATCCTTGGCGAGTGAGTGGTCCTCCTGCTGCTTGGCGTTGTCTCCTCGCAACGACTCGACCTCACCGGCCATATCCCTTTTCTCGTGGGTCAAGGTTTCCACACGCTGTTTCACACGCCGGGTCAGTTGTGCAATAGATGTGGACATGCCTGCCGGATCATCTTGGGTCGTCTGTCCATCGTCGGGGTCACCAAGCAAGCTCCAAAGTTCGCTGTTTGCTTTACCGAGAGCTTCGTTGAGACTGGCCCAGCACTGCACCTTGTTACTGTGCCTCAATGAAAGAGCCTTAGTGGTCTCGAGCAGGTCGTCTCGTGTTTTCTCCAGACTGGTCACCTCAATCGAAGCACTCTGTCGATGTTGCTGAGCCTTTTCGATTGCCTCGGTGACGAGAGTGAGCTCCCTCTCCTGATCTTCGATGCTCTTCTGCATCCTCAGCTGATCCATGAGCTTCAGGAGCTCTGCCGTGTGTGCTGTAAGACTTTTGAAGTCGGCTTTGAGTCGTGCAGGCCCTTCTTTGTCGAAGATCATCTCAAAATCGACGATGGGCTTCATCGCTGCCAGGGTCAGCACTGATGGCGGTACCAAGTCATGAGGCTTGTATCCGAGCGCTCTGATCTGCCTGTTCTGCAAGGTTTCCGTGCTCATGGACGTTGAGCAGGTGGAGTCTGCTTGAGGCATTGTGTTTTTTTTTAAAGCACCCTACGTGTTACACCTAGGGGCAAAGTCAAATGAATTGACGTTGATCTGTATTCGGTCAGCTCGCAAAACGGAAGACAATGACTCACCATACGATATCGAATAATGAACCATCAATGTTTGATGGAAGGAGAATTTGGAGGTTGGAAGAGGTCTGAATTCTGAGAGCCAAGAAAACGGGAGATAATGCAGTGAACAGGTCCGGAGCAGTTTTGGGAAGGCGCATCCCAGGCAAAACCGCTTTCCCTTTTCCAACCTAATGATTGCGTCCTTGGGTTCGAACGGGTAGAAGGTAGACTGTAGAGGAGAGATGGTAGAAGATGGATTGTAGAAGCGCATTATGGTGTAGTCAAGGACGTGCTCACACTTGGGTTACCCCTTTTCAGCCGTCTTCCTTCTTTGTAACATCATCATCAGCAGAAAAGCTTCATCTCACGAGAGATGAATACATCTTCTCTTCAAAATCTATTGGAGGAGCTCCATTCCTGATTACACAAACCTCACCCTTCATTTTCCCCTCCATGACCCCATGTATAACGAGTGACATGATGGGGGGGATGGGCCGCCAACAAGACAAATGACCACATCCCCAAAATCAAAAAAATCAAAAACAAAACGACGAACAGACACGGAAATAATCTGACAATGCAATATATATGACGTAAGCTCCACTCATATGGCCATCAGGTCATTGGGTTCGGTTCTTCGCAGCGGAAATCGCTCTTGAAGCCAGCGCAGCGTTTGGTCCGAGTTGTTTTGGCGGTCAAGCTTCACGAGCCGGATGCCCTGCCTTGTGACACCAAGATCGAGCCAGGCCGCGTTATCATGCCAGAGGAGGGTGGCCTTCGGATTCTCCCCGGCCCACAGAGTGTTGACGTCGTCAGCCAAGAGAGAAAGCAAGAGACCGCCTCGAACCAGTTCGAAGCAACGAAGCAGGAGCCGTTGATCCTGGTGGAGGCAGCTGATGGTCGGGTTGAGCGAGCCTTCCGCTAGTTCCCGGTCCTCAAAATTGGAAATCCGTTTGAACCTGTTGATCGTCAGCTCGTGGGCGTGTCGCTCCCTTTCCCGTGCATGTTCCGCTTTCTTCAGCTCTGCCTCGTTGGAGTCATGCCTATTCTGAAGCTCGTTGTGTGCTTCATCGATGAGCTTCATCCTATGGCGAGACCCAGATTCTTTCAAAGCCGCCAAGACCATTTGAATCGTCAAGCCACGAGTCTTGGACTTCACCAAGCCCTCTTGAGCGCCCAGCCTGGTCCCCAAGTCTTCAACAGTGCCCGACAGGGTGTCGATCTCGGCCTGCTTCGATTCAAGCTGCCTTCCAGATTCCGCGTTGGCCCCTTGGAGCTTGCTTTCGTTGGACTCTGTCAAGCCCTGTTGAACACCAAGTTCCCTCGTCAAGGACGCAGCCGTGTCACTGAGAGTTTTGATCTCGGCCTGCTTCGATTCAAGCTGCTCCTCAGAGATCCGATTGGCTTCCTGAAGCTTGTTCTGATTTGACCCCACTAGATCTTTCTGCAGCTCAATCTCAGATTGCAATACTCCATTGATCTCGACCTGAGCATTGAGACGGGCGCGCATGCTATGAAGCGCTTCCCCAGACTCTTGATCGGCCGCCTCGCGGTTTTCCTGTTCCTTTTTCAGAAGGGACTGTGAAAGCTGAAGCCGACGTTCCATTTCCGCAAATTTCTCGCTCAGGGACTCATTCTCAGCCTGCAAATCCTGATTAGCCTTGTCCTGGGCGTCAAGTCGTTCCCTCAGGTATTCGGTAGTCTTCTCCTCCCGAGCGGCGACATCCAACAGAGAGGTGTTTTCTTCCCTGAGGTCGGTGATGGCGCTTGAGTGGTCCATGCGCTCAGTCTCGAGATCCAGTCTCAGCTGCACCACTTTCGGCTCCAGATCGCCCTTGAGCTCGTCCATCGCCTTTGAGTGGTGATTTCTCTCATTTCGGAGATCCAGGGTCAATTGCTTGATCTTCGATTCCAGATTGCGCACGGCGGTCCTCTCGGTTTCAAGCTCGCCCTCGAGGTCGTCCAATGCCGTCGAGTGATCCTTTCTCTCCCTCTCGAGAGCTTTCCGCCATTGTTCGAACGTGTTCTGGAGCTCTGTCTTTGCAAGACACGCGGAATTGGTCTTTTCTTTGCAACGGGCGTGCTCGTGTTCGTGAAATTTCCTGAGCAGCGTTTCCGCATTTAAGCTGTTCTGAAGGCGAGTACATTTCTGTTCGCTGTTGCGTAGTTTCGACTTAGCAGTTGTGCACTGATCAGTCATTGCTGTCAACCAATCCTCTCGACGGCCAAGCCTGGCACTTTCACGGGACAAGTCGGATTGGCACTTATGCAAGGTCTGTTGCAGCTTCCTGAACTCCAAAGACTGCTTCTGCTGCTCTGCCTTGGTCATGTCCAGGAACTTACCCGCGACAGCAGTCTTTGCCTTTTCAGACTTGACATGGCCTTTGAGCCGCCGAATCGCTTCTTGATATTCGGCATATTCGGAGTCGGATCTCTTTGGGGAGTCCTTCTTGCTTGCCAGGATGCGGAGCGAGTCCTGCCACTGTTCGCACTTGCTGCGCAGCTCTGCGGTCTCGTCCAGGAGCTTCTTTGACGCTGCATCGTTTGATTTGTGGTAGAAACGCTGGAGGCTGGCAACCATGCTGAACGTGCACCAGGGTACTGCCTTGCCAGCAGCATTCTCATTGATCGTGTCTACCCGGTCGATCAGAAGCTTGGTCCAGCCATTGTCATCACCTTCAATGCTCGTCAATAAGGCTCTTGTGCTGTCCTGCTGCTGGCGTAGTTCTGGGACTTCGGGAACTCGTGGGCAGTTGGCCGAAGACAAGATCCCATTCAGGGTCTTGGTCTCGAGCAGGTGGTTATTGCTGACGAAGTTGACGCAATCCGAGATCAAGGAACGCTTGGGAGGCCGAGCATTCGAAGGCCGTGGCGGCGGCTTCCTCCTTTTGGTCCTCGTCTGAGTCGGATTGTGGCTTTCGTCCCACACGTCGTCGTCCGATGCCTCGTACTCCTCGAAGCTTTCGCGCCTCGTCATCGCAGCTTCCTGGTTTGACGGTGGTGTGTCTGCATCGTGAGCAGGCGCGACCCTCTTAGAACGAAGACCATCCATGATGGATGTGTGTATGATTTATAAAGCACCCTGCGTGTTACACCCAAGGGCAGTGCCAATAGAATTGACGTTGTGTATTCCCTCAGCCCACAGAAAGGAAAGATTGACAGAAAATGAAACTCAGATGGTGCTTACCTAGGTGCTTACCTTTATATGAATAACGTGTCTCCCGTATATGATGATTGATGATTGGGGAGAAAAAAGAAGACGGGAGGGTTGAGGGCTGGTAGTCCAATTCAATTCTGAAATTCCCCTTGACAAGAAGGGAAGGCACGATAACCGGATGCTGCAAAATCAACACAGGCCTCCCAACCACCTTGGCAGACGAACGAAGTCGTACGTATCTGGACTTGCTGCAGCAGATTGTTAATGATTTGACGGGGCATGACTCCTTATCTGAAGCGACGGTCAATAAGTCGTCAGACAGTGAAAGGCGGTGACTTACATATTTACAAAGTTACCACTCCACCCATGCGAGCATGATGAAATGTAAAGACTGCAGCTCGCACACTCGGAGCCCTGGCCAAACTGACGAAATTTCTGATTTGGAGAATACTAGGCAGAGAAGCAGGAAGGAGGACATGCGATATGAAGAAGAGAAGCAATTGTGAAATCTATGATGATAAATCCTTACACAGACGGATCGATTCTATTCATGCTGGTGAGACGGGAAAAAGACTTCACCTCCACCAACGCGTGAAGTCGCACCGTGATCCAGCATGCCAATTGACTGGACAGATGTCGTCTTTAGCGCAGTGAATGTGTTCATGTCCACCGTCCGAGCACATTGCTGAACTTGAATCGAGTCAGTCCCACCCTCGAGCATCCCATTCAATAAATGTCCACAAGCGCGAATAGCCTGATCTGGGCAACAAACGGAGCAAGAAGCTGTAGTGATGAGGCATTCACAAATACAACGCCAAGTTGTGGAGGATCCCTGTTGCGTCATGCTCTGCAATTAATTCCCACATTGTGAAGCTTCGTCATGCTCTGCAATTAATTCCCACATTGTGAGGCTTCGTGGATGTGGGAAGAAATGAATGACCGTACCTGGTATCTTTTGTGACAGGTTTGAATTTAGATCAAGCGGATGAGCCAGAATCCCTCGTATTGAGAAGATCAGGTCTCAAAGAGTTCCCAATCCAAAGTCCCCGTATTCTGTTGGTATGTCGAGTCAGTTTGAAGCACCATGGGCCTTCCGTTATCAATCAATAGGATGCTGGTGAAGCTTGACACGCAGATTGAGGCGCCCACAAGATTCAGACTTGCAGCTGTGTGAATGATGAACCTTTAGCTGCTTCTGGTCTTCATCCTTGCTTGCCACGTTTTGTTGTCAAGAGCTGGAGAGGGTGTCCTATCGTGTGTTCTGATAGCTCGACAATCTGCTCTACACTGATTTCGGTGGCGTTCCGGGGATCGCAAGGAGCCATTAGAATGGCTGTTCACAAGGGAATCGAGCTGGCCACAGTTGGTCGAGATTGGCTGCACATCCGTTATGGCTACGAGCCGATCATCCAGTAGAAGCCTGTGATTGCCCGATCGATTTTCATGCGGTAGTTAAAGATGCTCTCAAGGCCCTAGTGAAGCGCGTAATTAGCCTTGCAGGTTCGCTTGGCTGGATGTGTGAGCTCTAAGGTGCACACCTCACTGTTTCATCCTCCGTGTCCGTAATACCAAGACTCAATTCTTCTTTCTGGAATTGCCATGTGTGCGCCTTGTCCAAGTATACCGCGCAAATATCCAAGACGAGAGGTCATAAGGCCTCAGACCCCAAATCATAGGTGTCAAGTGAAGTCTTGGCGCGTTCGTCGGCACAAATTCCAGTATGAGGGAAAAACCGGCAGCGTGGGAAAGGTTAGACAGGTTTTAAAATTTCATGGTCAAGATTGATTGGTATTTTCGGAGGGTCGAGGAATTTGCCTAACTTGAGCGCGCACATTGTCTATTTTTGACCTGAGAGCTAGGTAGCTTATAATATGTGAGATATCATTGGTCAGTCAACGGTTAGGGTGATACCATGTCGAATTCGGGATCGAGAAGTAAAGCAAGATTCAGCATGAAGAGTATATTGTGTGCTACGGAGCATTTGCTATGTGTAGAAATCCCAAGTCCCGAAGCCATCCTTGTTCGTCTTCCTCAGGTGGCAGCCGAAACTACAGCAGGGACAACGCACCTTACCGATCTCTTAGCTGCCCCAGCCTGCTACGGCTCCAACGGCCAAGGTAGCAAGCCGGGGACTCGTAGCCAGCACCAACGGACAGGTTGAGATCATAAGCTGGCCGCCCAGTCAATCGCGGTCAGCAGGTTTCCTGTGTCGTTTTCTTACTTGAGATCCAATCGATTGTTTCAGATTGACGGCATACAGCAAATGTGATCTCGATGCTGCCATCCATTTGCATCGATCCCGAGACACTTCCGTTCCCTGGAGGTTAGGCCGGTTCTTTCATCGAGGCGTCCAATAGCTCCTCTTGAGTAGATGTCCAGGGGCGCCCGGTCTCATCCGTTGTTGTTTCATTGTTGACAGCTTTCGAACCATCAAGCAAGACATGTATTTTGGCGAGTGGTGGAGGTTCCTCCTCCTCGGGGCTGTCCGTGGGGTCGCGTCTTGGGAGAGTCCTTGAACAACACGATAAAAGCTGAGGTATAAATAATGGTTGAGCGTTTGCGTGAGACGAGACGTGTTTCCTGGAAGGTTGAGATGCCCTACTTGACCGATGGTTAAAGCCGTGGTTAAATCGGCTGTTAGTATGACAATTCATGAAACTATCAAAGCAAAACGGACCCTTCCCCTCCAAGTGACAGCATAAAGATAATCAAGTGATGGGGAGGGGCTTTTGCCCCCCCCCCTATTAGTCCACATTAGCTGATCTAAAGGGTTGGGGATCCGCTCGATTCTGCTCTTGGGTAGAGTGTCGCGGGCGGCCTGCTCGGCCTCCCAAGCTGACTCGCGGTCGCTGGCCTCCGTCTTCCAGGCATTGGTATGCTCTTGAGACCAGGCGGCGGAATTTTCGGCGAATTGAGGTCGGCCTTCGATTTCCCAGGGCTTCGGCTCCTTGAAAGGTTGGCTCTGGCCCTGCTGGACCAGGCGTCTTGCCTGGGCGGAGTTCTTGCCTTACGCAATATGGCCGTATCTGTTCTTCCTTTGCTTGACGCTTGGCCTCTTGAGCAAGTGCTGGCTTGGCAATCGCTTCTGCCTCCGCTTCAGCGTTGGGATGATCGTCGTAGGCGCGACTCTCAACGTGAATGCCCCAGTGTACAGCGTCGTCGACAACGGCAGCAAGCGCACTAAACTCCTGGCCAGGAGCTCCTTTGGCATCGTGTGCTGTGTCCTTGATGGTCGGGAAGTGGCAGACAACGGCCCCAGCATACTGACAGCGTGTGAGGCCGACGTTGATCCGATTTGCCTCCTGCACGTATTTGCTGACGGTTTGCCATGACCTCAAGGGTTGCGAAGGGTCGAATGTGCCAGATGCAGGACCGCTTCCAGAACGATTCGCAGCCACGAGATCGAGAATGACGACCGGTGATTGCTGGCCCTGGAAAGCATCGATCGTAGAGATCGTGCGTAGCTTCCCGGGGAAAGCCACGTCCCCAGTCTGGTCGACAAGCTTCCGCTTCGTTATCCCTTGCTGGCCTTTGTACATGGTCAGTATCGCGATCTGCCCAGGTTCGACTCCCTGGTTGAGGTAGCAGGCGACGAGATCGGCGCCGGCATTGGCGTTGGCGAAGTTCTGCAACGAGGTTCCACCGTTGATGTCGGGGCGTAACCGGCTGGGCAACTGACAAAGCCACTCATGGAACCGGTAGGAGATTGTCAGCATCGAGGTCTCGCGGCCTTTTTCCACAAGGAATTCCATGAAGGAGATTTTCATGTTTGGACCAAACTCGTTGTACGTGCCTTCTATCTGGACCGGCTTCAGCTGCGAGTGATCGCCAATCACGATCAGTCCTTGCAGAGTGCTGTCGTGTGTCGCCAGGGCCACGCACATTGCGGGAATCGTCATCTGGCCGGCCTCCTCGCAGACGAGGATGGTGGCCTTGAAGCCGGAAGCGGCAATCTCTCATCCGGAGCGGAACGTGGTCGCGAGCACGCAGTCCGCAGCCGAGATGACCCGGTTGAGCTGTGCGAGGCGCTTTGCTCTCCACTCGCGTTTGAGTCTTCCGTCGGGGGTTTGTCCACCGAGTTTGCGGATAGTCAGGACGAGCTCCCAGTAGGCCGTGACCGAGACCCCTTATCTTCGCGTAGTGATTCTCCGTGACATCTGCTTTGGGGGCGGCGTTGTCTTCGGGTACTGTTGTCTGAAGGCGTCGACAAAGTCTTGGTAATGGAGATTCCCAAGTTGGTGGAGTTCGCCTGCCTCTGGGTCGTAACGCTTGTCGCGCGATCTCCTTGCGACGAGGGCCAGGTGCTCTTCCTCCAGTGTTTCGAAATCCTTGAAGCGAGATTCCAACAAACCTTCATCTGTTTCATCAACATTCAAGAAGATATCGATGGCGGCTTGCACCCTCTTCTCATCCATGAAGCCGCCTGCAGATTGGCCACCTCCAAGTAAGTCGATTTCATTGATATTGTCGACTTCGAGACGAAGCACTTTCTTGCCGCTGCCTTTCATCAGTTTGAAGATCTGGTCGCAGGCGCTGTCGATCGAGACGTGGGTTGGACCGGCGACGTGAACTTTGTGCCCGGCCCTTAGTAAAGCTCCCACCGCCTGGACACAGACGGTCGTCTTCCCTGTGCCCGGAGGTCCCCGTATGACGGTGATGCCATTCTCGGCCTTCTTGAGCGACAGGAGGGCTGCCTTCTGCGAGGAGTTCAGCGGGTTGGAGCGCGCCTCGCACAGTGACTTGACGTGTGCAGCAAAGTCGAATTTGGCGGAGCTGCCCTTGCAGACAGTCAGGTCTTGGAAATCGTCCGCCTTGGGCAGCGCTCTCGATGTGACGCAGGATCGGATCGTTTTCGAGAGCTGCGAGTGGGAGTTCCAACACGTGAGGAGGGAGTGGAGCTCCTGGTTCTCGTTCTTGAAATCAAGGCTCACTTCGATCCGAGCTTTAGGCAACCGATCATTCGGCAGAAAGTGCAGTCCCTGATGAAGGTCCTCGGCACGTGGAGGTTGTGCCTTGGGCGCTTTCGTAAGCCGTGCAGAGGAAAAGGATGCTGACTAGTCGTATATATTTAGAAATGTGATACTCGTAAGTTCATATAGAATGGTAATTTGCTGAAACTAGTGGTGTGCTATAGGTAGGTGATATTGAAAGAATATAGGAGTCGGTATTTCCTGAGGTGTAGGAACAAGTATTAAGAATAATGAGTGTCTGAAAGAGAGCTGGTGGCGTTGCCTCTGGGTGCCATCGTTTCAAGGTGTTGAAATTATATTGGTAAGGAAAATCCCCAAGTTGCTGGACTTCGCCTGCCTCTGAGTCTTAAGGCTTATCGCGGGGTCTCCCTGCGGTGAGGGTCAGGTGCTCTTCCTCCAGTGTATCAACGCCGTTGAGGTAAGCGTCCAACTCTGTATACTCCTCGAGTCCAAGAGATTGTTGATGGCCTCCGCAAGTGTTCGCGTCGTTCAGGGTTCCACTTACGGATTGGCTGCCCAGACCAGCGTCTGCACAAGGCAGGGAGACGTATAGATTGATGTAGAATTCCGATCACATATAACAGATCCCTACATGTCCTCCGGTTGGTGAGGAGAGCATTGTCGCCGTGTCTCTCGCTGAGGGGATCAAGCATTACTGGTGCAAGGCGTGACAGTAGACTTTGAACAATATAGGCTGTGGTTGCTATTGGCATTCCAACCTTTGTAGATTGGAAATTCATAATGAAGAGCGTGATCGAGACAGAAAGCGCCGGGGTGCATGCGAGTTTTAAGTAATTTGCAGCCTTCTGCTTCGGTCGAAAGACAAGCGGCCTTCACAAGCACAGGTGAAATTGCCTTTGTGTTAAGGAAGAGTGACATTATGTCGTGACACGACAAGAGCCATCACGGTTGTATGTGAATTATCTGAGTGCTGCTAGCTCAATGCCTAGATGAGAGGGGTAGCGGATCCGGATGTTAAAGCATTTGAATTGCGTATTATGGGTGGTTTTGTATTTGATAATGGTCAAAACACAAGTCAAAGTACATGGGGAGAAGAGGGAAAGCTGGGGGTCTGGGGCCTTTTATACCCTCCACGTAACACTCCTCGTAACACATCTGTTGTCAGGACACCCGACTGTTGAGTGCTGATAGCGTGGTGTTGTCACGGTTGTGTGTGAAGCAACCAATGCGTTTAGCTCACTCTATGCCTCCACCGCCTCGATGGACCAATAACGCAATTGTACTGGCTGCTCCAGAAATTTTGTCGAATTGGTTTCCAATAGTTCGTGCCGCTGGCCAAGGACGTACGACATCTATGAGCATCTCCTTGCTGCTCAGCCCCTGGCATTTCAATTGCAATTCGTATGGGAATGAAGACGTGAATGTCTATAAATGTAGCCGCTTATTCATCAAGCAAATGAAAAGCACTTCAAGCTTTAACATAGAGATGTGTTCGTGAATGCTAGCCTCGGAAATGAAATTGAGGTCATAAGGGGTCCGGCCGAATCATGCCCTTGTACGCAGGTGCAGAGTCATCCCTGGTACAAAATAACTTGTATGAGGAGAGAAGTGGCAGAGGCAGGATAGACAGTATAGAACAGACAAAAATAAACACACTCCTACTTTCCTTGTCAAGATGTGATGGCTCAAGAGTGCATGAGTGTTGTGTGATAGAGAGTGATGATGTGGGATAGATTATAGATACCACAAACGTCCCCCACCTTTAACTTTTGTTTGCCTTCACTGATTTGCTTTGTGATGACAGCTCCTTATTGGGACTAGCGTCAACACAATCGTCCAAGTCAAGTTTCCGTCTATCCTGCTGCCTCTTCTCTCCTCATACAGCTCATTTCACATCAGCCTTCGATCACTCTACACCTGCACAATCTGACTGTTGACATCCACAGTAAGTAACTCCGGCCACGGGTCCATCTGCCTTGTGCAGATGGGCCCGTCTAGATACTAACCAACCGAGCGTCGGGGCAATCCTGGCGTCTCTCAAAAAAACAAAAAACATAACACTCCCAAGCAGGATGTTCCCCCTGCATCATCTCAGGCTGGACATCAAGGCCAGTGTGTCGTGTCCATCTGCCTTGTGCAGATGGACAAGTCTACTAACAACCCGAGCGCCGCGGGCAACCCGGGCGTCTCTTTACCAAAAAAAATCAAAACCCTCCCAGGGAGGATGCTCCCTGTGCATCACCTCAGGCCGACCAGCAAGGCAGGGGCTTGAGTCTAGCACTAGCCTGTGGGCGAGTCTGCCACGCGGACGACATCCTGGCGGTCACCAAGCCTTTATCGCAGCGAAGAGACGGGAACGATGGCAAACAAAATAGAAAGGTGGGGGACGCGTGTGGGAGCTATCCCGTCTTGTTATCACTCAATGATCACGCCTTCTCGAATCATCACATTTTGATAAGGTAAGTTTCCTTGGTGTTTGTTTTTGCTTTTTCTGTACTCTTAGGCAGGCGGGTACCCGCTTGTTCTTTTAAAAAAAAACCCCCTCCCCAATGTCGGCCACAAGCCAACATCCTCCTTCCCGTGCTGCTGGCGGAAGTCCGACTTCTCCCTCGTCGGCTCCGCAGTCTGGACTTTCCGTTGGTGACCTGGAGCGGCAGCTCAGGGTCGCCGAAGAGGAGATGCCTAATCTCAAGAAGGCGAATCTTGATCTCCCGGAGGCCAATCTTGATCTCCAGCAGGCGAATATTGATCTCCAGAAGGAGAACGTTTTCCTCCAAGAGCAGCTTATAGACGGGGAGGACACCGTTCGCACACTGACAGAGACGAATACCCGGTTGACGCAGCGACCGCCAGTAGAAGACATGCTGGAGCTATCTTCTCGATTGGAGGACTGCGAACAAGAGATCAAGTTCAAGGATGAGAAACTCCGACGCTTTCAAACCTTTTTTGATCGCGCACGCGCTAATGCTCTTGAGGCTTGTGCGGAGATGAGCTTGATCGGCGTGCTTGAGGATCGCCCCGGTGACGACGACAGTGCTGGGACACAAGATCCGCCTTCTCAATTGGGAGGAGGCGAGGATGACCAGCAATCGGTGGATTCAGACTCCAAAGACATCGGGACTGGAGTCAACGAAGCGAGCAAGGCTCCAAGGGATGAACCCGGACTTGGAAGTGACCTTGGATCACTAACCGCTCGAGTCGATGACACGGACGACGAAAAGAGCCCTGCCAGTGTTTTTGGCACCGTCAATAGGCCTTGGGATATGTCGCCTACTTCAGATTTTGACCCAGATGCAGACAGCTTTATGCAACTGTCCAAACCGGACCATCCTCCAGCTCCACCTGTGGAGCTTTCGCAACGACCAGATCCGGGCCAAGTCCAGTCTGCCGAAAACCCCCTAAGCAAAAGACAATGCCGTCACCAGCCATGCCATGGATGTCACAAGCCATGGCGTCGAGGCCACGGAGTCTGTTGAGGTCCTCCGCGCCCTCCCAGTCCATGGGGTTTCTGCCCAGCTCGGCTGTGCAAAATTGGCAAAACATCGCGACGGAGAACCCAGGAAAGGAGCGATTGGAGGCCAACAAAGCAATGAGTGAGAACCTAACTCGTTTGGACCAAGACGAAGTCAAGGGCAAGACGCCAATTGCAGCCAATGAGTTATTTCATGTCTCGTACCTGGCCAAGACCACCAATGATAAGGGGGTGGAGAAGCTCACTCGGGTAACGAAGGTGGATGTCCCTAGCCAGAGACCGGTCTCCAGTTACGACATAGAACCTAAGGGCAAACCAGAGGTTGAAATAAAAGAGGCTGCGAAGGTCGAGTCAACACCACCTCCGCACTTGGCGTCTGGAGGTAAGGTGAGCGAGATCGCCCAGACGCCTCAGAAGATGTCTATCAGATCCAAGGCGACACAGGATGAAGTCAGTGTTGGACAAACGCTCGAAGAATCAGGTGAGCAAGGTAGGATAATGAAAGAGGAGATGAGAGCGCTCGTACTCCAAGATTGGACTTTCGCGGCGGCGCTGGCAAAGGTCAATTCTGAGTGGCAGCAGCCAGAGGAAAGGCATCCTCCCCTTAAGTGCAGGACTGACGTGGGCGCGAGTCTGCCACCCAGACGACATCCTGGCGCCATTCAAGGCCTTGTCGCAGCGAAGAGACAGGAATTGACCGAGTGGCACGCACGCAATGATGCATCTGCCACTACTGCATCTGCTGCAAAACGACCAGGGCCTGCCAGTGACAATAAATCGAGCAAACGATTGCAGGGCGACCGCGTCGAGGAATTGGGTAAGTTGCCAGAGGCTGCAGTCAAGCGATATCCGTACACCAAGAATTTTCGATTCCACAATTGCTTTACGCAGGTCACTTTTCCTGACACAAGGGGTGCCATTGGATTCGGCAGCGCGTTCGAGCAGTCCACGGGCACCGCGGCCAAAGTGAAAGTAGTGACTCACGGAAAATCCGGACATCCCAGCATTACTTTGAAAACGGGAATGGACAAGGATAGCCTGAAGGAGCAAGTTGAATTTGAAAAAAAAGATGGGTCCCTCGTCAAAATGGGTTGGAAGCCCGTCATCAAAACTGGAGAATCTTACCATGTACAGAATTTCAGCTGCGGCCTGGTGTCAGAGTCCGAGGTGTTCAGCCATTCGGATGTCCAGTTTGATCAATATCAAGACAGTAACGGACGGCTTCCGACTTTCCAGCCCGTACGAGGCAGAGTACTGGCGACGTCTCATTCGTAAAGGCGATGTAGCAGCCAGGAAATGGCCATCTGCCTGGATAATGTCTAAGGCAGAGCAGGATACCAACGTCACGGTCCAGGCCTGATTCAAGAGTCAGTTAGGCACCTCAAGATGTGTCTCATTGATTGGCAATCCATTCAACCCCTGCGTCGATGACCGTTCCCCATGGCATCACCAATGCTATCAAGGGTCGGATGGAGTGGCTATGTTCCACGAACAGGGGGGGAATAAAGCCCTCAAGATTCGGCTTGCTGCCTCGGAAGAAACAGTGCGGACACCAACGGAGACGAATGCATCCCTGACGCAGCGACCGACAGCAGAAGCTCTGTCTCCATATGAGGCGCCAATCCAGGAGCTGGAGTCTCCAAGTGAGGGAAAGAGTAAAAAGATCAGATCCAAGGACACGGAGGGTAAAGCCAGACCCAAACGGACGCCGTTTAGAACAGATGACAAGGTGGCCACGCTGGTCAGCCACGGTTGGTCTTTTATGGAAGCGATAGACAAAGTCTTTGGTGAGACAAAGCAGGTGAAATAATACCCTAGAAAGCTAGGCTAGATCATCATGGATTACGATGATCTAGGCTCTAAGCCTCCAAAGGTGCTCGGTCTACGCATTCAGACTTCGACAAGTCGTATTTAGATAAGTCGACTGAGTGGGAGGACGGACCCACTGGAATAGAAGCGCCACAACCTTCGGTATCTCAACAGCCACGGAGGGTCCCGGTCTGAGGGCGAGCTTTGTCAATTGCATCGTCAGCACGAAGAGTGGGAGTACAGGACACCAGTAACTGGTGGCTAGTAGGCTATGGTGAAAGCCCGGACTGTTTCAGAACACATGCTGTGTGTGAGGTCTAAGGATTACATGGCCTCAAGGTTAGAAGCAAGCGCGATAGAAACCATCTCTACTAATGCGACTGGGCAGACACCAATTAAACACATGGACTCAGGCTTGTGCAGATAATGCTTATTCTGGTAGATGATAAGCAAAGACGTCGTATTTCTGACCGCTAAAAATAGGAACGACGAGAAGGGAACGACTTTCATTCTGACTGCAACCAGAGAGAGTACTGAATCACAAGTCCTTACAAAGAGCATGCAGCAATTTCGTGCGCGATACCCGAAAAGTAGGGGAATCAAGAAAGATGATTGGGGGAGCGCGCAGGACGAGATCTTGACGAGACCTTCAAATCGGAGGAAAGGAGGACATGGATTGCTCTGTAAAGGCGGCATTCGCTGTTGTTTCCAGGACTAAGACCGATGATAAGGTGTCTTGGTACATAGCTTCCACGCTCGTTCAGTATCGCCTCCGCGTGCAGCTCGACGAAGACTCACCAAGTCCATTTTCAGATGACCAACCCATGTCAGAGTTTGATGACAACGTCCAGCCTGGCATGATGCTAATCCTGGCCAGTTTGCAATCGGAATCTGGAGACCTTATTTTGGTTACACTCTCACATCAACCAAAGTCTTCGCCCACCCTTGAAACTTGGGGTTCCCACTCCAGCATTGTCTTTACAGCCTTCCAAAAAACCGCCAAAAATCGGAAATATCAGGAGTATCTTGAAACCTGGAAATGCAAAATTGAGATGGTCTGATCCCATCCGAGCTCGTCAGACACTTGGATTTTCAAAGGTGAGAACTTCCATTTGAATGGACGCGGAGGTATCGGACACTCATAACCCTAGACTTAGTACTAAAGCTTCTCTAGTGATAAGATTATCCGTATCTCATTCAGTACGTCATCTCCAATATCACCAATCTGTCCACCAGAGTGACATTGGTTGCTGCAGTCAATGGCGTCAGCGAGGCCTTTTTCGAAAGCTTCTCGCCCCCTTGAGTTACCGACACGGCTCAGAAGTGGCTCGAATCGTTTCAGCCGTCCGTTCCATACCTGCTCCCTATGGCGGACCGATGGGGTCTATGGGGACCTCACGAACATGCGCGTGAGAACGCCATGGATCCAAGCTTTACGTGAATCCAGAAATGAAGCCGGAATAATGTCAGGAAAGCCAGCGGAGCTTGGCTCTCGTGACCTGAAGGCGAAAAAGATGGCCGACAGCTTCCACAGAGTGGTAAGTATTGGATCATGGGGGCCAAAATTCGGGTACCCTGGCTGACTGACATAGGACTAGGTGATCCCCCTTGCCCAAGACCCATGGTTATGTGACAATTACCTGAATGCGACGGGTCACATAAGGTGGGCCTGCTCCGTCGTTAACTGCCCACGATGCTGAACGCTGCAAAGGCTTGGGACGTTGTTCATGGATCTCGATGCTTTGTCAGGGGTTGTAGCCTACAAACATACTGGGGACGCCGTTACTACAGTCACAGCGGCGGTAGATAGAATCACTATCAGACACGCCTTGCAAAGCATCTGTGATCTTGAACTGTCTGGTCAGGTCACGTATGCGACCGGCAGAAGCAGTATGGAGATTTCTCTACAAATTGCAAAGGCCCCAGAAGCTGGCAATCAGGCGAGAGATGAGGATGTTCTGCTGACCTGCGCTTTCACAATGGTTTCTCTGGATCCAGCGACGAAGAAACCGACCGCTATCAGTCCACTACAGCCGGAGACCGTTGAAGAAAAGCGTTTGTTTGCCCTTGGTGAGAAAAACTCCAAAGAAAAGAAAGCTATGGCAAAGACGGCGCTTCGTAAGCAAACACCCAATGACGAAGAGAGCGACTTGATTCACGCCATGTGGCTCAAACAATTGGAGTATCACGGTACGACCTGATTCCCTACTATTGAGATCGGCATATCTGACGGTCTTCCCAGACCCGAATGTTGCCACCAGAAAGCCCGAGAATTTGCGCTTCATGTCTTCGACTGTCCTACACTCTTCCCAGATCATGCAGCCACAATATCGTAATCGTCATAGCTTCATGATCTTTGGGGGGTTTCTTCTCAAGCAGACATTCGAGCTAGCTTTCTGCTGTTGTGCAGCCTTTTCACATGCACGACCGACATTTGTCAATCTTGACCCAAGTACTTTCGAGAATCCCGTTCCTGTGGGCGGCGTTCTTTATCTCACTGCTACTATTGCCTACACAAACCCGCCTCTCGTATCTCCATCACATCAGAGTGGTACAGGCAATACGGAAGCAGAGGTCAAAGACACGGATGCGAATCGTTTCACACGTGTGCAGGTGCGTGTTGATAGTAAAGTCCGCAACGTGGAGCATGGAGAGACAAAGCCTGCAGGCCAATTCAACTACACCTTCTCAGTGGATCAGGACGTCAAGGTCATGCCTCAGACATACAGCGAGTTTATGATATGGGTGGACGCTAGAAGAAGGGCGCAGAGAGCAAGGGCGAGCGTCGAGGAAGGCTCTAATTCTGATCCTGCGAGAGATAGCAAGGACGATAAAGGAGCGACTGAATGAAATAAAATTTGATCAAATGCCCATACTAGCTTATCTGATCGTCTGACAATGTAACATTCATCTATATTGTAAAATGTCATACCAATTACCCACCGAGGGAACGCTACAGAAAGACATCGGCAATGATTGCCTAAAAGGGGCAATTCTTGGCATGTTGCGGAGGCTGCCTTCCAACGACAACCCAACGTTTCTCCCCACTACTGCAATGGCCACCATCCCTAATATTTGGCACCTCCGTAAGGTGGCGGAGGCGTCAGCGAAGGCGTGCGATGTCTGCTATAAGCCCACAACTAGCGTTCTCATTACGCCAGACAACAAAGTATGCGGCATTTTCTGCAACAAGCTCGGCTGCAGGACGTCTCACGATAGGACTAGTCGCTAACTTCGTGGGAAGGATTTCTTTTACCTTTGTCCAGGACACTTGAAAGACCGAGGCTTTGCGAGCCCCATCATCGATGAAGCGGAGCTCGCCGCAAAGAAGAGGAAGGAGGAGATGGAGCGGGAAATTGAGAAGGTGAAGGTGGAGTACGAGGAGAAAATGAAGCGAAAGAAGAACAAGAAGGACAAGAGCAAGGATGAGAAGAAGGATGCAGACAAGGGTAAGACTGATGACAAGGAAGGGGATGCAAAGGCAGAAAAGGAGAAGGATGACAAGGTATGAATTTCAGAGCAAGTGGAGATCGACTCACTCACATTACGGCTGCCCAAGATCAATGCCATCACCAACAAGAATATGACCCCTGCTGAAGAAGATGTGCCTCGGATCTATGCCCTACAAAAGTATGCTTATGGGACGGGAGAACATTCTCGAAACGTTGGGTCACCCTCTAACAGTATGCAGGGTCTTTTATCAAAAGAGACTTGATCGGATGAAGAATGCGGAAATGGCGAAAAGGACTCGCGAACGCCTGAAGAATCCTTCAACCTTTCCATCAGTCCCAACAGGAGGGCTAGGATGACTTTGCCCTCTTTGCGCGAACATACTGCTCCTCTTCCATTGTGGAGCAGTACCCCTTTCCACCTCGTCGGAGGCGTAGGGTGATCCACACCACTCCGCCACCTACCGAAATTTGAAGGCATGTATGAGTGGGACCGAACTATTTCCTATTCAGCCGCTCTACATCCCTGTTGGGTGGAGTAGAGACGAGTGTTCCTTTGCCTTGATAATTTGAGAAATGCCTCACGTACCGGTACAGCAGGACACGCAGACATGACTTTCGATGGAGGCTGCAAAATTCCAGGCGGCAGCGCCGCGTACTCAGATCGGAGATCAAGCCAGGAGAAACGTTAGGTAGGGCTCTGACTTTCACAATGCCCACCAGTCTCTGCTTTGGGTGTGTCTTCTCCGCTTGGGTTCTGGTGTACTTTTCACTTGGTGGAGCAAAACATTGCAACATGCTGTTATAGGCATAATGCAAAAATTGAGAGGCCTTTGGTTCGCCCTGAAGATATGGGAATGGTTATTTGAACTGCAGCAGCAAGCCAACTCTCGCCCCTGCCGTGAAGAGCCTAGCTATGATGTCAGGAACAGTCTTCACCTCACCCATCCCCAAAGGACCGGTGCAGAACTCTTCAACCGTCCAAAAACGTTAGCAATGGCTGCTGAAAAAGGATGAAAGTTTTGGTATTTTGCCACCCGCTAGCCAATCAGGTAACGTGGAGTATACATCGCCACACAACGGTCGGGCCTACTTTATCTTGAACGAAGGTGTCGCACCAGTGCGTTGGCTTCAGCATGTACCTGATACTCTTTTTGGATGACTCGCATGTGCTCGGTCTGCAGATACTCCATGCCTGGATGATGTGTAGATCTATCCTTCCGCCCATCATCTCAGAATCCTGATCAAGGGTGGACACCTCATGGCCATACACCACGTCCCGGACGCCTTGATCTAATGCAAGCTAATCCAGAACATCTTTACATGCTCAAATGGAACTTTGCACATGGGTTGTACCTCCTCCACCTCGGCAGAAAGTTAGGATAGCTCGGATATGACTCCCGACGCCAGCAATACAAGCCGCAAAGCAATTACCAGAACTGTTGACAACCAGCCACTCATCAACCTACGAGCGACCGCCTGATCGTCACCCTTGTCAGACCTGCACTCATTCGCTTACTGACCAAAGGACGTGAGTAACAGTGTTTCGCTAGCTTGGTCTCTCCGATGAGCATATTGCGTCGGGGCCGCGGCTCCGGTTCAGGGCTCTCCGTCGAAAACGGCCCCTATTGGTGACCTCGTGCCATCTCGGTGTGTCATATCTCCTTTCCCCACTCATATGCGGTATGGCTCTAGATAGTGTGCCATGCAGCATCGTTACCAATCACTTGGATCCAATCTGTCATCCCCTTCTCATGATCTTCGTGGACGGGAACTCTATTGGCGCGTTTCGACCGCTCTCGAGCCCTCGAGACCGGGTGAAAGGCTGAACGATGGCTTTGCATGGCTTCATATTCGAGGAAATATCCATGTATAACCCTCAAATCTCGGAGAATGACCTTATCGGGTGTAATTGATCAACGACTGGGTTTCCATGTGACTTGCCAATCACAAGCTTCCTGCTGCCTTCTGCCTGCTAGCAATGGCTCCCCCTATCCACTACCGCTGGCCTGTTGACACCTTCACATGCGTGATGTGACTCCTTGGTGAGACTCTGCCTTTTGCGTACCAACCCTATCCAAGCCTGGGGTGGAGTCTTTCTTTAACCTTTTGTGGAACAAAGGCAGAGAATTCTTGATGAAGTCTCGAGATGAAGCTTCGTTTTAGCGACCGATACCACGTTTCGATGTCACTGATGCAAACCCCTTTTATGATATCCGCCCAAAATGTCTCAATTTTTTTCCTCCGGCATATCATCACGTGGAGACACGTATTCCGCCAAATGCAATGTCTCGTCCAGCGAAAGCAGCAATGGACATCAGACCGCTTTGAACGGGGTGCTTGTCTGCAGAATACACGTGTCTGTATTTGACCTTCTTTGCAGACATACGTGCCTTATCAAATACGTGTGGCATTGAAAGCATTTTCTTGAGCCCACCTGTGTCCTCCATTCTCTTCACGATTGACGCGTGTCCCAGCTCTGTGGCCTCTAGTGATGCTATCCAATCTCTACATCTTCTCTCTTGGCTCCTTGACCTCTCCGCTCCCCAAATCACCACCACCACCACCACCGCTGCCGCCTCCTCCCTCTCGTTTCGCCCTCCTTTCTCTCACACCATCCACCTTGCTCACCCCCAAACAAACCCCTGGACACTCCCATCCTCCACAACTGCACTTCAAACCCTGCCACGCATACCTCCCCACCTGCGTCCTACATTTGCTGTTGGGACACTCCAGCCTCCCCTCCAACTTCCCCTGTTCCAGCTCGGCCCGCATCCATGAGAGCGGCTGGTCAAGGAAGAGGTGTGCGCATGGCTGTTGTTGTTGTTGTTGTAGCTGCTGCTGGCGGCTAGAAAAAGAGGAAGAGGAAGAAGAAGGAGGAAGGGCATTGCGGGTGAAGGATTTGGATGCTGTGGGCGGGCGGGGTGTATGTTCCAGGAGATAGGCCGAGGTTGCCAACTGCTGGCGGCAGCGGCGGCAGCGATACATCATCGCTTCCTTCTTCCCTCGGTCGTCGTCGTCATCGTCGTCCCTGTTGGGGGATTCGGCCGCCGCCGCCGCCTCCTCCACCAACTCATCCCTGAATCTCAAACCCCCCGGGGCCGCGAAATCGGGAGCCTCCCCCCTGCTGGACGCTTCAGCCACTGCGCGAGTATAACACCAGCGCTGGTACTGCGGGTGGGCGTCCAGGTCGGAGGGGCAGCCCATGCGGTGGTAAAGCATAAGTTGGTCCATGAATTGCGGGTTGGGTTCCGCCAGGGGGCGGCATTGGCGGATTAGGGCGAGGGCTGTGTTTGGGGTGTGAGGTATGGGGTCTGTGGAGGAGACGGAGAGAAGGTAGGCGGCTATGAGGGTGGCGCAGCGGGAAGTGCCTGAAGCGCTGGGATGGGTGGGGACGTCAGCGGGGGCTTTGGGGTATCCAGTGTCTCGGGGGAGAGTTGGAGTGGGAGCGGGGCCGGAGAGAGATGCCATTCGAGAGAAGGAAAAAGAGACGGGGGACGACCAGTTAAGGGACAAGGCTTGCTTCTTGATGGAGAAGGTTGATAGAGGAGCAAATTCTGCTTCATTCGATCCGGAAGGTCCATGAAGCCTACCGTCTCGGTCCTTGATGTGAGGGATCTGGGAAGCATGGCTCTTGGATGTCTTCTTTCAGGACCAATTCTTTCTTTGCGACATGGAAGACCTGCCCCTCCAAGCCAAGACCTCAATGCAGAGACGCACAGACACATTCACAAACGCAAGCAGAAGGACATTACCGAGCATCTCTGCCGTTGATTACAGCTTTACAGAGACTTACCAATGCACAAGCACTCCACCGCCCCCATGCAGCCCTTTCTGGATAAAGTCCTGGCTGGATTTGAAATACTGGATGATATTCTCGTCCTTGACATCATCCAACTCAACCACGTAATGCTCGTAACCTTTGAATAAGTCTTGGTCCAAGGGTAGCCCCAAGGCGGAGAGTACGTGCGTAATGTTGACATCGCGGAGCGCCTCTTTGCGGCGAAGCGTGGATAGTCTTCAGACGCGGAGTCAGCGTCAACTCTTTCGGTCTGCCGGATGCATTTCGGCAATAGCAGTGGTTTTTGCGCGGAGGTAATCCGGCAAAATCATGCCATGAGGCTGGGTTGGGGACTGGCTGTAAAGGAGGAATGCAACATTATTGAATAATAACTGACTCACTCTCCGATGTAGAGGTTCGTACCTGGGATGCGATCAAGTGACATTATCCTTGCACGGGAATTTTGTCGCATCCGAGAAGCCGAAGCTGTTCAGAATTCGATTAGGCGATGTAAGCGATGTTGAGGATGCCACGATAATGCTTTGATGCCTTCGTGCGATCTCTCGCGTATGCGTAGCCGCATCAGTGGCGTTGGAAAACATGTGAAACCTTACGGCTCGCCACGTTCCATTCAAGTTTTCCCTACTGTTATCTGTACCTAAGTCCCAACTTCTAAGGCCAAGGGCCATATGGCACGCCTTATCTCTGGTGGCCCAATTTGTCAGCTCGACACGAGATCAAAGCTCAAAGAAGCCGTCTTTCGATTCAGCTGCAGAAGTGCAAGCGCCCGTCTGGTTGTCCGCGCCACCGTCCAAGTTGGTTGGAACATGGCTGGCCGAGGTATTGGCCCAAAAGAGTACGTACCACTACGTACATACCCCGCCCTAGTCATTGTAGTCACTGACGCTGCCTTTTTATCAGCTGTGCCCTTCCTGCTGGGTTTGCTGGCATTCATGCATGGTGCCATCAAGTTTTCGCGGGCGACATTCCTTGTTCTCATTTAAAGTCATGAATCGAGATGTAGTGGATCCTTGTTCGCACTTCCACCGTGCTGGTGTGTCTGAGTCTGGTGACTGTTCCAGCCAGAATCCAAGATTTATTTCGACCCGACCGTTGCGCAAGGCTGCTGCGGCAACGCCCTACCGACCTGTCCAGGGCTCCAGGGCCCAGGCTGTCTCGGCTGTCTTGTAGGGTTCGATACTTTAGCTTTCTAGAACCTTTACAGAAGGTTTATAGAGCACGTTGCCGTCCTTCTAGCGCTGGGAAGCTCCGATAATGTCCTCCGAGTGAGGTAGTAAATTTTGAAATTTACTGTAAGTATCATTCGCGATGGTCTTAACCCCTCCATCAGCCCCACCAGCCCCACCAGCCCCACCAGCCCCTCCTGGCACTCGACCTGCTGGACCTGCCCCTCACATATCAACGCACAACAAAGTTGCTTAAGTTGTCTATCATCTGACCCGGGGGTATCGCCAGTATATGTAGGTTCTGCCCCATCTTACGTGTCATGTCCTGTACATGTATGGCGTTTTCCGAATCACTGAGCATGGACCAATCGACACGGTCGGGGATCTACAACGCGTCTTCGATCCGCTGCATGCCCTTTACACACTGCGAGACTGCCCCAATTGACATTGCAGCTTGGGTCCGAAGCCTGCATACAACATAATCGAGCATGTCATGCACCCAAATATTCGTGGGCTGCGCTTTGCGTCTGACAGCCTGTCACTGGAGACAAAATTCTCCCCTTCGCATATCATGCACCCTGAACGGACCATGCGCTCCTGAGTCGAGTCTTTCCGAAAGCGTGTGCGTTTGTCTCACCATCATAGAGACATTGCACAATAGTATTTGGGCTTCATAAGGACTGATCAAAATCCCTCAATCTTTGAAACCTGTTTGAATGAATAGAATCTCGAATGCTCCCGTGCCGTTTTCAACACCTTCCAGATCAGACCCTCTGCTCCGAGAGAACTACGTTAGTGCCACCAATGCTGTGGTGACAGGAGCAGCTTGCAGTAGGGCAGGTGGAAATGGGAAGCATGCACCGGTACCGATAATTATGCAAGAGCAAGACAAATCTGGCATCAACTTATGCTACCGAGTACATCATGCTGGATGGCGTCTCTCTTCTGCTGATTTAATACAAAGTCCGCTCCAAATTGTTTGTGGGAATGATCGCTAACCCATTCCTCTCGCTCCTAGCTTTGCATGCTTTGGCAAATACGGTCAGCTTACAAGCAAATCTCGTGACTCGATTACGTCTAGCGAAAAAGCCGCTGACATAGACTCCTGCGCGCACAAAGCCGCTCGGACGGTTTGATCTCGTCAAAAACTACAAATCGTGGAGAACCCTCTTAGCTGAAGCCACTGGCGAAGGGACAACGTTCTCTGCAGCGATTCCGATTCGCCAATGGTCTTACACTCCCAGAGCTGTGCCTCAATAGTGCAAGATCGCGAGCGGAAAACGGATCCCTAAAGAATGGTAAGGCTTACGATCAGCAATACTCCATGGGATGGCTCCCGTCAGCGTCGAATTGGTCGGTCGATCTCTGAGTAGATTGACCTCTCCAGCGCGATATCAGATGGGAAGCAGCTGGTACCAGATAGACAATAATGGGACCAAGTATGTCAGGACAGACTACCGTAAGGCAAAGATGCTGTCTTGCTCTAGTCCTGTTGATTATATGGTACACATAAGCGATGTGCATGCCCAACTGCTCGCCGTGGTAGGCTAGCAGCGTAGGATGATCAGTAAAGTCTTCCCCATTAGATGACTGGTGCTGCTAAGGAAGGATTGAATCCGCCAAAACGGTCGCATCATGTCCTCTGCGAGACGCAACCAGCAATTGCCATCGTAGACAGCCTGTGCGAAGCGCTTGTGGAGCCAAGACAGGCGGAATCCAGACATCCCCCCTTGGGGCCTCCCCCCTCCCCAACGAATACTTTTCCATCTCTTTCCCCAACCCTTTAGTAAGATTCGTCACGAATGAGCAAGGCGAAAAGTGAAAAGGCAAAGTTGCCTCGATCGTAATCAAGGTCAGCACTGTTGCAAAGCAATGAGCTGGAATTGGCTCGCAAAGCCTGACTTCATGGGCGGTCAGATGATTGAAAGTTGGTCAGGACGGAGGAGGACAGCAGTAATATGGAGTAATATGATCAAGGGGTGAGAAGGAGGAAGTCCGTTACTGTTAGCGGGTTTCTGTAAGGCTGATAGGGCGCGCTGCACCATCAATTCCTCCGTGACATTCCCTGGAACGATAGGTTTTCTGTCTTAGACAACAATAATAGGGCAGCCTATTGAGAGTTTGAGACACATGTGGCATTTGAATCATTGGATATCCCGCACAACTGAGACTTGACACGCCTAGCTGTACCGCCCTAATGTATTCACCATTAATATTACCTGACAGAGGAATGCTGCGAAATAAACGCAGCATATAACGCAACTGCAATTGCCGGGATGTGCTCCTGGCCCCAAGTTCTATGCTAAAAGCTAGGCCAACAATCCTTACCCACCTCCTCCTAGTGGGACTTTGATTAGCCCTGCATGGGGAGGGCCGGGCACCGATCGAGGGATACAACATAAAACCTGACAACGCCGATGGCAAGGAATTAAAGTTGGAGCTTTCGAGCGGCGATCCCTGGCTTTAGGTGCTTAGGGACGAGGGAAATAGTCGCCTTTTCGCAACGACTGCTGAGAGTTACAATATTATAGGGCTGAAGCTCTCCTTCTCTCGACGTATTTGAGACCTTTCAGCCCCACTTCCGCAACGGCTTGATCTCGTCCAAGCTGACCTCAGTCATCAGCACCATCATGTGCTGAAGGCCGTACCGTGGAAAGGGAAGGGAAGTATCATTTGGAGGATCGCGACACCGTGCTTTTTACCAAATTCTTCTTCTCTCTTTTTCCAGTGGCCAAGTCGCCTTGGAATTGAAAAAAGAATAAAGAGAAGCCAGTTTCGATAGCGTTTTGGTTCCGACATCCTGTCCGGGACGCTGGTTGGATGCACGTTTTGTGCCAATAAATCTCACCAATTCCTATCAGTGGCCCTTGCCACACATCGACTTTACGAATACAGTTACGCCACCTTTGATATCTTGATTTTCCAGCCAAGAACAAACTCGATTGGGAGCATAGGGATTTCTTTTTTTTTTGTTCAGCGTGGCAAGGTCACAAGCCATAATGAGACCACGGCACATTGAGTCTTCTTCTTCGAATCATGCTCACAACTACCATGCATCTCAGGAGCGTCGGTCCTTTGGTGGACGTACGGCCGACGCTGGTTACCAAGAATCTTCACCAATGGCAGTGCGCATGCCAAATAGGAGGCAGCCAATTGCTCCTCCGGCGTTGCCACCACCGAGATATGTAAACGAAATCCACCCCGAGGATGACAGGCGACAAGACTTGGGACATGCACCATCTCGAAAGGGACTACCTGTTGGCCAGAAGAGCCCTTCGGACGTAGGGTTGAGCTTTCCCAAAAGTTGGGTGGGACGGATGGAGGAAAGAAGGTTTCCTGACCGTGTTGAGTACAGTCAGGGCAGCGAAACCTCGTGTCCGTCGATTGAGTCAATGATGAGATCTCCTACGGACTCGGATCGTAGATATGAAGCGCAACAGCTTCAGGATGAAGGGTATTACAGCCTCTCCGGCCCAGGCCCTCTATCCCAGCCGTCAGTATTTGCTCTTCTTCTTCTTCTTCTTCTGTCGATTTCCTCTTACCACAAAAGACTCGTGTACAAGCACAGCTGGATGGCAACTTGGCTCCATGTCGCGACAGCACGGCAAAACAATACATCCCGAAAGAAAAGGTTTGTTTACTCACTCGTGTTGACCATAGTCTACCGGGCGAAAAGCAGCTGCATCACCGGGATCAGGAGAAATCGTCTCAGGCGTACGATAAGAATCTAGTGTCGAAGATTGGCAAGCCGAGCACTACACCACCTCGCAGTTCGACCTTCCACAACAGCAGTGTTGAGAGCAGTCCCACTTCGATTCTGTCCTTCTCCCTTCGACATCCCAGCCAATTTCGATCATTGTCCTTCCCCAAGTCGAACTCGAGCGCGCTTTCGGACCCACCAATCAAGCAGGAACCGATATCAAGTCGGTATATCGACAGTCCGCATTCCCGGCCACCATCTCCCCTGTCTGCAATCTCGGCGACGAGTAGAAGAGGGTTTGTGGACTACCGCAGCCCGAAAATGGAACAGCTTTCCCGATCGTCGACACTCGATTCCGATATCTCCCTGCCAGCATCCACCCCCCAACGATTTCCTACTTCTAATGACTTTTCACGGCAGCAAAAAAGCCGACGCTCTGGCAGCGGATCTCTCCTCTCCCAATTCGATGAGTCAGCATATAATACGACTAATGAGGTAAAGCGGGAAAATTACGAGCCACCCATCCTTCCCGAGACAGACTCGACCTTCCGAATGGAAGAAACCGTTCGCCATCTCCGTATTGATGATCCGTCCCCACTTCAACAATACCATTCCGAGACTGATCAATACCGCGCTCAAGAAGCTTTCCGTCCCCTTCACTCACAAGCATCGCGCTCCGGCATTTTGAAAAGGAAGATGCCGCCGGAAGGTCCCAGCGAAGAGGCCCAAGCCGTCCAAGCCGTCCAAGCCGCCCAAATGCGGGCCTCCTTCATGCAACAAACAGCTGCCAGCGCGGAGCAATACTCCATCGACACCCCACCGCAACAGCATTTGACCGCCCAAGATGCAACTCGATATCCTCAACATCAAGGTTCGATCTCTTCGCAGTCCTCGGGTGGGTATCGGCACAATTCTTACGCGTCTTCGGGAGGTCCATCAGTGGGCGATAGCAGCTACACGAGCCTGGACCAACCTTCGCCTGGGGGCCTCTCGCCTAGCTCTGATCCACAAGCCTACCCCCATCTGAATCCTCGTGATCCTCAATACTCCTCCATATCCATGAACGCGACCTCGCCCAACGCCCGCTCCGGTCCTTATCCACAGCACCATCCCGTGTCCGATCATGACTCCACGCCAACACGCAGTACAAAGGAAAACGCTCGGAAGCAGAACAGCTCGAAAGGGGGTCCACCGTTTGAATGCCATTGTTGTCCCAAGAGACCGCAGAAATTTGAAACGCAGGAAGCGCTGCTGTAAGCTTGAACTACTAACCGACCCTGAGCCGTCGCACGATTATTGACCTAGAAATTAGACGCCATGTGAACGAGAAACAATACGAATGCTCATACTGCCACAACAAATTCAAGAACAAGAACGAGGCAGAACGACATCAAAACTCCATCCACCGCCGAACGAACTCATGGTCCTGCGGCGTGATAGCGAACGATTACTCCAGAGCATTCTTCCTTTCGCCTCACCTGACCACTGCATCGCACCCCCCCAACCCCCAGCAACATCAATCACCCACGAATAGTGGCCTCATCGCCTCGGATTACTGTGGTTACTGCGGTGAAGAGTTCGCCAGGGAGCCAATAAACTGGGACGAACGGCAACATCATCTCAAAAACGCACACAAATTTGGCGAGTGCAACCAAGGCAAGAAGTTCTACCGCGCCGATCACTTCCGCCAGCACCTCAAGCATAGTCACGGCGGCAAGAGTGGAAAACACACCAATTCGCTCGAGCAGACCTGCCTGCGGGATGAAGCACCGCAAATTGCAAGCGACAGCGGCAGCCAATCCAGCACCCCAACCCAAATGTCCAGTGCGCCAATCGCAAACATGGGCAACCTGCCTCCAGGCTCACAGGCCATATCCTCTACTGCTGGAATGGGGCAATTAGAAATGGCGTCACAAGCGCAGATGCAGCAACCGCTGAACATGGGTCAGCAACCGGGCAACATGGCGCCGCCTCCCATTGTACCAATGGAAATGGGAAATATAGATCCCAGCTTCAATTACACGGCCCCCACACATCAGCATCCACAGCACCAGCATCCACAGCACCAGCACCAACAACATCAAGGCATGCACATGCAAGGCGCAGGAGGGGGCGTTGGGTATGGGGGAGGGGGTGGAGGGTACAAGGCCGAGGAAGCGCATTGAACGAATTTCCTTGATATATCCTTTTCCGAACTGCACGAGTACGGCTTGGGCCTTGAGTTTCCACTTTGTACGATCGCTGCTGCTATGGGGGAGCAGCTTGCAGCTCTGCAATAAAGAGCCAAGGGGGCCACTGCCACGGCATGCCTATAACATGAATAAATCGCAAAAGACACGAATTTACGACCACACATCTACTCCGCCACATCTAACCCGACACATTTACTCTACAACCGGTCTTAAGGATATCAAATATTACAAAGTCAAGAAAGAGTAGGTGGGACTTGACATGGCCCAGATATGGCTTTCTATACAATTCGATTAATCAGTATCGGGGCCCCCCCCTCCCCCTTCTAACCACTTGATCCACGCCTTGCTTCCTTTTTATTCACAAGAGCTTCATCACCGTCATCTCGTATTCTTGCCATTTCGCAATGCACGCCATAAGGCTGCTCATAGCGTTCTCGATACGCAGGGTCCTGGCACGGTGTGCCTGATTCACACCCTTCGGGCCTTTGTCCTCTTTCGGTGGTAGAGAGTGAGGCAATTCTGCTGCCCCAAGGCTGAGTCTGAAGAAACCAATGGCCAGGAATGGTTAAGCCTTCTGGCGGATGTCCTGCAAGGCTGATGCATATCTCAAGGCACCTGCACACCGCTTTGACGGCTTTGCAGGATTTTGGGGTATCGAGTGCTCGGACCTCCCTTTCGTATTCGAAGGTATCGATTTCGGTGGGTATGCGCGATTCCTGCAGTGGAGCGGCGTGCCTTGCCTTGCTTTTACCGTTTTGCGACCTGGTCACCTGAGAAGTAAGCACCTTGGCCCGCTGCATTCCATACGCAAAATATGTTTTGATGCAGATGTTGTAAGACGGCATGGTAGAACAGACGTGCACGCGAATCATTCGCTCGCTGCAGACACCTGCCTCGCAATCCGTATTTCTCCATCCTCTAACCTTAGCTCACTTGCATATTGCCCAAAGGCCGCCAGTAGATCCCCGAGTCCTGTCTTGAGGCACTGCACCACTTCCTCCACATCCGCTCCTGCGCTTCTATCCGTCTCCTCTTTGAATCCCACATCCGTCCAATGCGGGGGTAGGTTCCTCACAAACGCCTCAATCGTCTGGACCGTGCTTGTGAAAGTTCGGATTACGGTGGGGACGTCTCTCGAAACCCTGCCGTAAGGATCTTCCTTCAGGGAAGCCACGGCAAGGGCGGTGAGGGATTTTATAGATAGGAGGAGCTCGTACAGATTGCTATAAGGAGTGCCGAGGATCACCGAGCTAGTTCGTAGTCGGAAAGATTGGCGGAACGGATGGCCGAAGCGGGAGCGAAGGAAGAGGAGGCTGTAATCGTGGATCAGGTCCGTGATGCCGGACCTGCTTGTCGGAATGGAGACTGTGAAGGCGGATGAGGCCTCGCCATTGGAAGTCAGGAGTTTCTGAGCTCGTGGGGAGGAGTGAAGGAGCTTCTGGCTGGAGGATGTGAGGAGCGATTTTGCTTCCGGGCTATAAGGAACTTTGAAGGTGCCTGGGGTTGGGGATTGACCGAAGGATTTGGCGAGGGAGCCAATGTTGGACTCGATCCTGTCGAGGCGGGTCGATGGTGGAGAGGGGTTTGATAATATGCTTTCTTGCTTGAGCGGTGTGGATATCCTGGGAAGACTTTCAATTGGTTGGGAGGATCGTTGAGGGGCACCAGATGACGCCGACGATGGAGATGGACTAGGAGGGTTGAGATAGGTATGAATGCGGCTATTGATGCCTTTGATGTTGTTCAGACAGGCAATTGAAATCTGTGTCCACACTGGGCCAGAGTTGCGATCAATGTCTGTGAAGAATGCTTTTCGTCGATCAGGGAAGTTGAATGTGATGAGTGACAGCTCCCAGAAGGCAAATGTCTGCCCTTGTCAGCCTCAAAGCATTTATCTCAGGGCATCTATCTTACCCTTGGGATCACCTTCCTTGACTTTAGACCATTCAGCAGCGTCCCATTTTGATCTTTCGACGAGGCGGATAAAGGCTGCTCCCTCTTAATGGGTTGATGTGCGACGTAAGCCGAGAACAATGCACTTGAAGACTCCCACAAGGAGACAAGTAGAAGACCTGCAGTAATTGAGCGCCAGAGCAAGGAGGGATAGTGTGGGGGTATGAACGACAATGGTGATGCTGGTACGTCCCAGACCAATGAAGCGAAGGTCAAGGACCAACTCCAGGCTGCACGCCGAATGAGCAATTGGTAGACGAACGTAGCGGATACACAGATGACCGATGTCCGCAAAACCATGTTGCGTGGTATTGAACTCGCTAGGTCCTCTGTGTTCCAGTCGAACATTGGCGCTAGAATACGTGTCCTGGCAGCGACCCAGGCTGCTATGCCTCGAGAGTGAGGAGTGACGACTTCATGCTGTGCCTTGGTGATCGGTAAAGCGACCTGGTCGTAGTCGAAGTACAGATGCACCACACTCTGGGCAATCGCAAGGATGAAAAAGACGCTCCGGAAGTATATAGGTCGTTCATTCAGCTTCTTCCGTTCCCATGGGCTAGAAGGTTTTAGCCACTTCCTTCATTTGTCATTTGGTATCCCTCATACTGTGGCTGCGTGACCCATCCTAGGTCAGAAGAAGAGGGTGCCGACCATACATAGACCTCGCTAAACCACCATGCTGAAAAGAGGTACCATGCCAAGGTAAGATATGTATTCAACCGGAAGACACCACCTATAAGTGTAGTTGACGGTGAGGCTGCCTCCCGCTTTCCTGGTCATCATCAGTATTTCAATGGCCCAGAGGAGCTCCGGCACAGACCAAGATGTAGCGAAGCAACTCTCAGAACAAAGATCGAGAGGGCGGAGATAAATATCAGCGACGCTCGAATGCCTGCCGGACCTAGAGGAAACCAAGGCCAGAGGACTGTAGCTAAAGTCAGTGGAGGCTCGATGACCGGAGGGGAAAGCAGAAGGCGCACATGATGTCTTTTTTGCAAGCAAGATCGATTCGATGTAGCAGAATGCAAAAACCAGCAGTGAGCAGCTGGTGAAACGTCTGTGGAGGGAAGGCGTCAAGACCTCCCGATATAGAATAGGTCTCACAGCAGTAGCCATGTCGAGCTCAGCTCTACCTCTCAGAGAATGGCAAGTAGGAGGATTATCATGATACTGGGTGATGAACGCGTAAATACTCAAGACAAATTGATTGGATGACATTTCATGGCGGAATGTCCCCGCACTTTTGCAGAGGGAAGACCCCAAAAGTTCGGTACACCAGCTTTGCTTCTCCCTGAAAAGAGTCCATTTTAATAAGAATGGCCTTCTAAGGCTGCGCCGTGCCATGGCTTGCTCCTCTTTGGAGCAACTTCCGTTTCTTCCTTACTGCATGTTCAATGCAAGGTCTCTTGTTTGAACAAAGCTGAGCTTTCATCTGCATGACCACGACTGATCATAATCTTGGACATCTTCAACATATAGACTTGGGAAGTTCGCTCAGGCTCAGGCTCTCTACTAGTTTTGGTGTCACCCTTTCTTCTCCAAAAGCTCCTTCACTTCCAAATTCCCAACCCGCTTCCTGTTTGGCAGGCTTTTCGGACCCACAGTCATGGGTTTTGAAGGGCCAGCAGATATCCTTGTCGATTTGCCTACGCCTTGACGATATCCCGCTCGGAGACCAGGAAATCGAAGCACTTTGCAATCTCATTGCCACGATTCTTGCCCAAGCTGAAGTCTGTCGTCACCTTTGGAATCAAATGTCCACATGCTGACGGGCTCCAGTTCTGGTGTCAACTTGGCTTTGACTGTCGGATTGACTCCGTGGCACCATCGTCGCCGGTCCAAAGGAAGACATTCGATATCCGTCTCACGCTAAACTCTCATCATGACCTCCACAGGGACACTGAGCGTGCTCATCGAGCAACATCAATAACAGATGCGCCGGTCCCTCATGGCGTGCCCTTGGTCTGTCTCAATGGCATCAGTATTGATCTATGCTTGTCTGCTCAGACGGCTCATCCTCATACAACGACGTCTAGCGAGCTGGTGCCTGAGTGGTCCGCTACTTCCATGATAATGGACCAGAATACAATGTACGACAAATCAATGTCTGGCTTAGCAACCATCGTGAACCTCTTAGATGCTTCCTTGCGGCGCCTCTTGTTTGGCCATCCGGTGGTCAAGGTGCTAGATGTTGTGGAAGTAAAGCGGCCAGAGACGAGCAGTCTCTTCCAACTTGCGCCATCAGTATTCTGCCCAGATTACCGGGAGGTCAGCTCTACCAGGCTGAGAATGGTTGAGATTGAGCGGCTTGCTGACAAAACCAGAGTATCGCATTAAGGGCATCGACGGCATCCAACATCGCATGCTCACTTTCCAGAATGAGCCAGAGAGCAAAGTCGGGAAATTTAGGTAAGAGCAGAATCAGAAACCTCCAAGAGATCGATCAGCTTTCCCATCGCCCTTCCACCGATGAGGTTCAGGACCCCCCTAAGAGTATGGAGAGCATAATCGAGGTTAGATTATGGTTTCTCATGCAGGACTGTCTGCTCGATCCCCGTGCTCATGAAAGTATCAAGCCACTGCAATTGCCCGAAGACTTGCGCGAGCTGTTTCCTTTTGAAGATCAAATGCTCGAAGACGAGGACTTGGAGATGATCAATTGGCCTGACACCGCTGAGATGTGGACACTAGAGAATGGTTCTGTATCGGCAGAAGAAACGGTGAAAGGAATGATTAGCCATGCTGAAGAAGACGACCCCGTGCCGGGCTTCGAATGCCTGTACAATGCACCATCCAGCGAAAGGATGCTAGGATATGAGCTTGGCGGGTCCAGATTCTCTAGCCCCGAACGATCCTTTGAAGACCTCATGGCAGTGTCAAATGAATCATTGGTAATGGCGTCCGACCTCAAAGATATGACCATTGACTCTTGGGGGATGCCTTGCGAAAGGCTCCTGTACGGAGCAGGCCCTGATTCACAAGCTATGACAAGTAATGCTGATTCGGCGGAAATGCTCGACAAAACTTTCTCAATCGCTGGTTCGGAGGAGATGCTTGACTCGAGGTTCTCAACTGCTCACGAAGAAGGGTTTGCGTTTTCGGACGCTTTCAAAAATGGAGACTACCATGCTCCTCGTGGAATCGAAATGGAAGACACGGACGACATTTTGGACCCGTAGATGTCATTCAGCCCACCTTTAAGAGTCTTTCCCTTCTGGAGCATTAGATTTATACAATCCGTGATCAAGTATCCAATTCGCGACACTACCTGTGACAAGCCTTTGCAGCGCCCGCTTATCACCGTTACCCACAGCCTCCCTTACCTTTGTGGAGCTGACTGCTTCCTCACCCTCTTTGCGCCCTTCCACCAATTGGATCTTCTCAGCCCAATCCTTACTGCCTCCTTCATGATCCCTCTGACCCTGAGCAATCGCCTCAATGTACCCGTCTTGCTCTGCTCTATCACCCCACTTGTCGTCAAGGCGCCTGGTGACCCTTACACGATGTTTGCCAAACAAAGCCTCGAGTGGTTTGAGAGTATGGTCAGGGGGATAGTATCGAGTATCCAAAAGCCTCACAAGCGTATCAAATCCAATAAGATGCACCTGCTCGACTTGATCATCCCCACGATATTCGTCATGATTCGCAATCTCCTTGACCTTGTCGACGAAGATGGGGAGCTTCGTCACGCCAATATCGACCTCGATTGACCCGTCATCCCCAGTTTGCCGGCCATCCCTTTCGATTGAAACCGCACGTTGCAGGTCTTGAGCGAAAAGACACATCATGCTCAACCTCTGCTCGAATGCAGCAGGTTTGGCCGGCTTATCGGCATTCTGCGTGGCCAAAAGGAGCAAGAGCCGCTGCCTCTGCCCGGACACCCTGTCATCACATAAAGCTGAAGTGCATATACGGAGGTGTGCAAGGGTAGGGGGGTTGAAGCTCGAGTCGAGGACATGGAGGTTCTTCAGGTGGGTGGCGGCGGGATGCCGAGGGGTTGCGCGAAACGAATTGATGATCTGGAATTGAGCATCTGAAGCAATGAAGGCGCGCAATGTGTTGAGGAGAGATTGGGGCGATGGTGGCATGTCTGAGGAGCTCATTGTTGGCGGGGGGGGAATATGGTGTGGAATGGAAGTGGGATAGGTCGCCAATCTTGCATCATGGTTCCGCATATAAGCGCAAAGACATTATGAATCTGCTAGGCCCCATGTTTTACGGATTGAATCGTGTCCAAGTCGCCGTCACAGGTGTTAGGCTGATGGGTATGGCAGCATGGTCCAAACAATCTCATCAATTGTATTGAGATATCCTTGCGTCATCGCTCCGCGCACACGCCGCCAAGCCTCATTTCCCGCTTTTGAAACAGCCAGGCCTCGGCGAGATGTCATCTCATCACTCTGCATACGGAATCTCGGTTAAGCAGGAACCCCTGGTCTGCTTGTGCGCGCTGCATGGGCATGCTGTGGGGGAGTTACACACCGCAATGTGTCAGGACGGGAGTCTATATGTACCTTGCTAGAGAGAGGCTGATACAATGCGGACGACCACTCTACAGAAGGTCTGGCAACATCAAGCAATTGCCTGTGGGGTCGCATCGTGATACGACTAGTCGCACTGCCCGTATCGAAAATGTCTTCTCGCAGTCGATAATAATGTTAGCGTGGAAGGCGCAGTAATCATTTATCTTTGCCCGATGCAATTTAGGTGAGGGGGTTTGGTGACGCGCAGGCATTCATGATATCGTCAAGATGAACAATCTTCTCACGATTTGCTTGTCATTGGAAAGAAGGCGACCCACCTCTGGCAAGTCTCAGCTCTCCTTTTTTGTAAGCGCGCTTTCTGAAAGATCTGAGGCGTCTTGTCAGAGGAAGCTTGGATGCATGCCGTTGGAATTGCGGATTACCATCTTTTACAGGCGGTGGCCCACCAACCGTGAGTTGCATGTCGATCGATCAAAGTACCAATCACGGCTCCAAGATGCTAAAATGGTTCTTCTCGTCTGACCTATCATGACACCCCATCAATCCCCGTACCTGACGCTAATGCCAGCCGCCCCTGTCGCCTTCCGCTGGGCATAACGATTTTCGAGCAGTCTAACGGCATTAGTGCTATCCTTAATTTACCCCCTCCTTTTCCGTGGCCGTCACTCCTGACTGCTCTGTTTTTCCCTTTCTACAAGGCCTCAGCACTTCGTCTCCACACTCTTTTCACTCGTTGTTCATTGCATCTCGTTCGGGCTCGACCACAGTCGTTCTTTAGTAGTCTTCACTGCGCTTACTCTCCTTCAGCGAATTGTATTCGCATCACACTCTTTTGAGCCCCAACGACTTTGCTTTACTTCGAAGGAGAACATCAAACCAACTGCATCCATCCGCAATCAAGTCGCTGAATCTTGAAGGCTCCCAAATCTGATAAGTCGATCATCGTGTTGGATACAATATCAGTATTCAATCTGGAAACTTGCAAGGAAACATACAGCATAAACCATGTATAAGATCACAGTTGCTCTTGCGGCAGTATTCGCTGTCGTCGCTCAAGCTTGGCCAGAGCATAACAATGGCACCTACTCCATGCCCAAGCCAACGGGTACTGGTGCGACTGGTACCGCACCAACTGGCACCGGTCTGACAGGCACTGGCTCGCCAAGTTCCATCTACTCGAGCAGCAGTGCAAGTGGGGGATTTTCGTCATCCAGTGTTGTCGCTGTACCAAGTAGCACTGGTCTGACTGGCACTGGCTCGCCAAGTTCCATCTACTCGAGCAGCAGTGCAAGTGGGGGATTATCGTCATCCAGTATTGTCGCTGTACCAAGTAGCACCGGTCTGGCCGGCACTGGCGTTACCGGCACTGGCATTACCGGCACCGGCGTTACCGGCACTGGTGTCACTGGCACCGCCTCCTCAAGCTCCATCTACTCCAGCAGCGGTGCGAGTGGAGGAATCTCATCATCAAGCAATGGCTCCACCCCCATCACGGCCACAAGCTACGTGACCACGGTGCGATATACGACCGTGACAACCAGCCCTGTCACCAACACCTACGGCAGCGGCGCCTCTGCCTCAACCCAGGTCACCTCAGTCATCTCCACTATTGTCGAAACCAGCACCATCACAGTCTGCACCAAATGCGTTGCTCCTCAAACTACGGCTTCCGGTGCTGGCTCTCCCTCCTCCAACGGTCCTGCCAGTGCGCCGTTCCCAGCTGGCGGCTCCTCCTCAGCACCAGCTGGTAGCGGTCCAATTGGTACAGGGTCAGTCGGAACTGGTGGTGCCGGCAGCCCTGCTAGCTCCGTGGTTCTCACATATACCCTGGGTACTGGTGCTTCGACCACCGTGGTCACCACTACTGTCAAGAACACCAAGACTGCTACCAACTACCAAGTAATTCATGGCAAATGGCCTACACATGATATCAAGCTGACAAGTCACCAGACCGTCTACGTGAGCCCCACCCAACAGGGAGGCGCCAGCCAAACCGGTAGTGCGGAGGGTGCTCCAGAGACTGGCATTACGGCGTCATCTGCACAAACCAAGACCTCCACCCGATACGTCTACGCCACGCCGAGCGCAGCGGGTAATGGCGCTCAAGCCAGCACCTGCCCAGCCCAGGTCACCGTTACCGTTCCTGCCCCAGACGTTACTGTCACAGTCGTAGGTGCCATCAAACCCCTCCTTTTGAGGCACCCTTCTGACGATAAATCTAGACTGCCATGAACGGTGGCCCAGCAGGGACTACCACAGTCTCCCCCACCCTTTCATCAGCTCCCTACCCTACTGGCAACGGCACACTACCTATGTCGGGATCAGGGACTGTCTCAGGATCCACCGGCTTCATCACCAAGCCACACCCCACTGGTTTCCCATCTGCTAAAGCATACATGCAATCTTGAGCTAGACGTGCAGGTTCGCGCCTCGGTTCACCCGGTCTCAAGGGGCGCATGAAAGATAACCCGCATAGATAGAGCAAAATGTTTTTCTTTATACATTCGTGTATCTTACTTTTCTTGCATGAGATATTTGGAGAGAGAGAAACACGAGACTTATGCACAGCCTCAGGAAGACAACTTATTATGTGGCATAAACCCTTCAGCGTACCTACAGGATGACGAATGCGCGCATGTCTTGCGTGCGGCTTTTTGCAGGCGAAAGCCTTCTTGTTTATTGCTTCTGGTCCCATTTGCCTATTATATAATCTCCTACGAAACCGACTTGGTATATCCCTATGCCTTCGAAATTGGCATACTTCAATCTGTACTATCTGGAGTATGAGAACCTTGTAGGATAACTTACGACGCAGTGTATGATCTTCGACCTGGGCACAAACTACCCGACGCGGTTTCAAGTTTCAACAGCCTTGGGCGGTGAATACACAGCATACCAAATATGGTTAGTGGCGGTTAGATCCGGCTGCCTACGCTGTTTCCGGATATACGCACGTGGGCGTTCCTGTCATTCCAATATTGACCAGCCACTTCTCGTTGCTTTTGACAAAGCTTCCTACCGGGCATCTTCACTTCTTCCTTCACTTCTTCGATCTCAGCTGTAGGCGCTAGTGTGAGAACTCATACTCTTGACGTCTGTCACCCGTTCACCGGACCTTCGTTTTGGTGCATTCTTGTCAATCTTACACAAGTGATTTGAAAGCAGTGCATCAAACCTCCAGACGACCAGCTCCAAGGAAGCAATAAGCCAGCCCCTTCCTTGCCGATAGAGGGCAAGGTTATTGACCATCTTTTTCATTCACGTTGTGCATCACAATGCTTCCGCGACTCTCCACCTCGTCCGATCATGACTCAGACATCGCAGACAGCATGCATCCTACAATCTCGGAAGAAGTGCAAGACTTCATCATGTCGTCAGATGGAGACGTGCCCGGCAATTTCCTGCCACCACCACACATTGCAGCCAGAATATACAAGAACCGGTCCTACCATCGCAAATCATCCGCCGCTTCCTCTCCGCGCAATTCCATGACCTCTCACCAGTCTGGGAGGTCTGGGCGGTCTACGATATCTGCTCATGGAGGACCTCAAAGCACGCATGTGGCGCAGCATCTACGTAGGGCGTCCATCATCGAAACGCGGAAAGCAAAAGCCGCCGATCGAAATGCCCATGCCGAAAAGGTGCGCCTTCGAGCCGCCTTGAACAAGGCTGCGCCTCGGGTCACCACGACCGACAGCGAAGAGAAGGCTCTTGCAGCACAGCAAGCCCGTGAGCGATACTTGGCTCAGGTCAAAGCTAATTGTGCGGCTGAAGTCAGACGGTCCAAGAGGGTAGCTGAGGAGCATAGAGAAAGGAGAGCTGCTGAACTTCTGAAGCTCAAGGAGGATATGGAAGAGAGGCATGCTCAAGCTGAAAGAAGAAAGGCCTTGCATGACCAAAGCTTGCGGCGGCCTCGTACCGCCACTCAGTCCGAATCAATGGACGGGAGGAAGAAGCTGGGTTATGTTTGGAAACCAAGGAATGAGCTTGAAGCAGCAACGATGTTGCAGAATGCTTGGAGGAGGTCCCGGCGCCGACATACCATTCGAGACTTTCTACAGCTTGAATTGACCGTTGCAAACGTAGAGAAAGCAACATTTGAGGAAGTCGGAGAGATGCTGAGCCGAGACGACGTAATACAACGTACCAGGAGTCTGCTAGGTGTTCTTCATCTCCTCAATGACGGCGACGACTCGACACAGCATGCCGCCAATGTGCGTATGTTCTTGACCACTTTTCTAATCCTCGGGCAGCCCACGTATGTTCTTAGCAAGGACGGCGAGCAAGAGAAGGATTTGGTCGCAAAAGCTCAAGAGCTACTCATGCAGTTGAATCGTATGATCGAGTCAGGATCCAGTGCTCTCAAGTCTGAAGGGCTATCATCTTCCACAGATCTTTCCGAGGCTTTTTCAACCTTCAAGTCGGCTTTTTCCGCTTGGAGGTCCCATGACTCCTCCTTCATGATCAAGAACATGGTGGCGCAATTTGCAGAGCTTGACGCTATTTGGCAGAGCGTCAAGGATGATACGGCAGGAGA
Source organism: Niebla homalea (assembly GCA_019925105.1). Classification (NCBI taxonomy): domain Eukaryota; kingdom Fungi; phylum Ascomycota; class Lecanoromycetes; order Lecanorales; family Ramalinaceae; genus Niebla; species Niebla homalea. Next base: position 386,410 of record JAHGAU010000007.1, read on the forward strand.
AGTTGCAGCTGATTACAAGGAGGGCATTAGGCACAACCAAACGCTAGTGATGGCAAGACTCAAGAAGCTGGCGGGCCCCGAGCGGACAATGAAATTGATCAGAGATGCGGTAAGAAAGAGTAGGAAAGCCAAGGCTCAGAAGCAGCCAATCGTGGACAGCAAACCCAGGGCAGCGTCAGAGGTTCCGACCACCGAGACTGCTTCATCGTTGGCCAGTGTCGACTCTATTTCGAGCAGGCAAAACGTTACAGCTCAAGGCCCTGAGGATGTCATCAATGCTGAACAAACCCTTCAATCTTCTTCCTTCATCCCAGATAGTAGGATCGTTGTTCACGAGCTGGCCATCAACAAAGAATGGAAGATAGACGTTGGGCAACGAGAAGCAAAGCGAGATGAGATCATACAGGATACCACTACACACCTGAAACTGGGCCTCGAGGCCGGGCTCGGCCATGTATGGATCCCAGCTATTGCAGAATCAATATCGCAGAAACTTTCGAGTGTGTTGGCGCCAGGAAAGCCTACCCAAGTTATGGTCCAAGAGGCGCTCGACCCGGAGATGGTACGCCAACAGGTGCAAAACGGCTCGTTTTCTTATCAAAACTTCTTCGATTTCATGCATTCAATCCTCCCAAAGCTCTGTGCACCAGTGCGAGATGAGGAGGTCAACGCATTGGCTCAACATCCAAGCGATGACCCGATCAAGCAACTAGCAAGGATCTATTTCGTCGTTGAATTATTGGTTTTGGACGTCTTGAATTTCCAATTGGAGAGTGTAGCACCTCAACTACTTCAGGAGTCAACAGGCTATGAATCACGAGCCTTCGAAAAGCGATTGAGTGGCAGCTTTCCTGACAGAACCTTACAATGGTGGAAGCAATCAGCCGAGAAAGCCGAAGAAATTTCCAGGAGGAATTCTGAGAATTCTCAAGACAACCCGGCTTCCAATACGCCTACCAGGATCTACATGCAAGGATTGGTCGATATCGCCATATCAGTGGATTCTCTAGGAGATGACGAGATTCCCGAAACACTTGAGCTCGATCATTCTCGCTTCATCCGTCTTCGCTCCGACATTCTCCGCCTGGCAACGATATCTTCCATACTCCTCAATGCCAAGAATCTTCTCCGGCGAGACACCCGATCGCTGTGGAAAGCAGAGGCCGCTCGGATGTGGGACTTGTCTTACTCATCGTCACCCGCCGCATTCGTATCTGTCGTTGAATCGCGCTACGCCTTGCCTCCAACTACCAAGCAGCAACTCACGACATTCATTACCCGCATACTCTCAGAGGCGCGTGAAGGCCAGGCCAATCATCCGGTCATGAAAGTGCTACTCCGGAAGATCAAATCCCACGTCTTGACGCGATTGTCCGCCGCCAGCTCAGAGGAGCGTATCCGGGCAAGCACCACCGCAACGGAAGTCCTGGGCTCCGGAGGGATGCCGGAATTTGTCGGGCGAATCGGTGACATTGTGCAGGAGTTGAGCAGAGTGGCTGATGTTGATCGTCAGGCGCATGGGGAGTGGTATGATAGGATTTCGGAAAAGGTTTCTAAGGAGCAGGCCGTGGAGACTGCTGGGTGATTGGGATTTTGATTGGAAAACGTGATTACAATGCCGTGCACAAGCAAGGGCGCCGGTGGATACGTAGATACGAGGGATGTTCTGGCTTAGGTTGGCTTATCTACACCAAGAATCGCACCGATAGATGAAGCAACTTTCGCGTTCATGGCTTTATGAAATGATGATATACAGAAAATACACAATATGTCTTGCATACTAGCAACCCACTCCATTGTCTGCCAACACGATGACCCTTACTATTCCACTTGAAGACTTTAAAATCCCTCCAGCGTTCGATGCGGGCTCACAATCCAGGGTCTCAGGGTGCAGGTGTCGCCGCCATTTGTCATATTAGAGAGAATACACAGGACGTCATTAACACAGTCTACCAGCTCCTGAACTGCCAGTACCGTGGCACCCACTAGACCCCTTCAAGGTCGTCAAATCACCCAGCGTTGGATGCGGGCTTGTGATCCAGGGTCTCAGGGTGCAAAGACAAAAGACTCATGCGGTACAACGGTCATTTGTCATCCGCAAGGGTAGAAGGGTTCATCCAGTCCCTGAGATGCGCGTCATTAAAAGGGGTGAAGACAGCTTCACATAATAGCTCGTGTCTCTCGAGACCTGCAGTCCCCAAGACATTGGTGATTGATACCTCTGCTTTGTCAATGGCCGAGTCGATTGTCACTTATCTCTGCATTTGGACAGTGCATGGTAGTACTGGTCCTCCCTTCGTATCAATGGTCAGACGCCCAATTCACTCAGACACCTGAGGGCCTGGCCCAACCTCGACTCACCGTGAATGAAACCCTGAGCCTAGCAAGCCAGGTTTGATTAGATCGGAAAATGATGAATTCCCTCAAAGGAGAAAAGAAGTGAATGAATGATAAGAGTGAAACACCATGAATGAAACCAAAGAACAAGCGCTCTTGAAGTCTTGGCGCAAACCCGCACGTGGCCGGCATCTCTCCGCCCGAATACTCTCATTGACCATTGACCCAAGTTCTAATGTTCTATTCCCCGACCGCTTGGGCCTCCGAACGTGCATCAATTCCCGGATAACTCCACTTCTTCTGCGTTGACTTGACATGCAGGGATGTTGGTGTTCTGACGAGAGCAGTCACATCGACATTCGTTCTCAAATGTAATGACATGGCAGCGATACAAACTTGAGACATGATCATAGCTGCCGCGGTGGCATGAGGCCCTTTAAAGACTCACTGCTGCAGGACGCGGTAATGCACCGGAACGTGAATCTCGTTGCGTTTCAAAAGTCTAAAATAATACCGTCGCTGCTTCGTACTTCACCTGCCATGTCCATCAAGGCCCCAGATTGATATCAAGCAAACATGTCTGATCCCAAGAACCCCAACATTGACAAGAGGAGCACCCCCCAATACTCCCTCTATCAACGAGAGAATTTCTGGAAATCCAATGATGGAGAAGTACCGCCCTTCAATACAGACCCTGGCAAACTAGAGGAACTGGCCAGAGAGAAATTGACCCAAGGGGGCTGGTACTATGCTTCATCCAACGCAGGCCAGTCGTATACCCACCTCGCAAACCGACAAGCATTCTACCGCCACCGCATAATACCTCGTCAATTGGTCGACACCAACCTGCGGGACACCAGCACCGAGATCTTCGGCCACAAAGTCTCAGCACCGATTGGCTTTGCACCTATCGGCATCAACAAGATCTATCACCCGGCAGGCGAACTACCCGTCGCGGCCGTGGCCAAGGAGTTAAACCTCCCTTACTGCCTTTCAACCGCCGGCTCCACCTCCATCGAGAAGGTCGCGGAAGCCAATGGTCAATCCCCTCGATTCTACCAACTGTACATGCCTCATGATGACGAACTCACCATCTCTCTCCTGACCCGCGCGTGGCAATCCGGCTTCGACGCCTGCATCCTAACGACCGATACGTGGCAATTGGGCTGGCGCCACGATGACGTGGCCACCAGCAACTACGCATTCTACCACGGCATCGGCGCCGATCTCGGGCTCTCCGATCCCGTCTTCCAGACACGATTGAAGGAAGCCGGGATCGACCCCGTCAAGCAACCCAACGAGGCGGGCGCGTTGTGGATCGATAATGTATGGCACGGCCGCGCGTGGAGCTGGGAGAAGATTCCCTGGCTGATCGAGACGTGGAAGCGGATCTCAGGTGGGAGGCCGTTTTGTTTAAAGGGGATCCAGTCCGTGGACGATGCGAGAAAGGCGGCGGAGGTGGGGTGCGATGGGATTGTGGTGAGTAATCATGCGGGGAGACAGGTTGATGGGGCGATTGCGAGCTTGGATGCGCTGGAGAATATCGTGAATGCTGTGGGAGATCAGACGTACATCATGTATGACAGTGGGATTCGTGGGGCTGCTGACGTGGTGAAAGCTATGGCTCTGGGGGCCAAGTTTGTGTGGGTCGGGCGATTGTGGGTATGGGGATTGTCGATCATGGGGGAGCCTGGAGTTCGGCATGTGATGAAGAGTTTACTGGCGGACTTCGATATCTTGATGAATGTTGGAGGTATTCAGAATGTCAAGCAGATAGATCGCAGTCTCCTAGGTGGGTCAATCTTTATTTGCGTCGATAGTGACATGCTAACTGATTGTTGTAGAATCATATCCGAAGGCCTATTCGCTTATTGCTGAAAAGTCCGAGTTATAGATCAAGATAGGTAAGGCTTGATGCTAGAAACTGCCTGCCTAACAATGAAACGAACATTACCTTAGACTGTCGTTTCTCCTTCTTTCTGTAACTTCATATTGGTGGGTATCTTCAATTTGATCCAGTGATAGCATTGTTAAACAACCGAGGTCTGAAATGCTAAGCAAGATGTGTTGCAGCACAGAATCCAAAGCTGTGGCGGACAGTATGGTGTTCGTCATGTGGCTCCGTTAACACTTCATGTTGCTGTGTCAGCCTTATTCATTCGTCATCAGTCACTCGATCAACCGAACGCGACACTTGTTACCAAGGTATTGCTCTTTGTTAAGCTGATGTGTTTGTGTTGAATTGGTTGGCCCTGTTGCCTACATTACCTCTCATCTCATTACAATACCGTCCACATTCATTCTCCTCCTCCATCACTTCTTGCAAGAGGCTCGCTAAGATGACATCTCAGAGCCAGCCAGGACCGAAGCCCTTCGTCTTCGGAGAAACAAGGTCCACGTCGACATCCAGCTCGCCGGAGAAGCCCCAAAGCTTCTTTGACTGCGTGGAGGAGCAGAGCCAGAAGCATGGCACTCCTGCATCAAAGCGCGTTGCACCGGTACCGGCATATGTTACTGTAGAGACACGGGACGGAGAGGTAGAGGAGCGACCTCCTAGCTCAGGAACGGCTCGTAAGTTCAAAGATCCATTTGCGGCCACTGTCGACAGATTCGAGGCCACTGTCGACGGGTTCGATCGAATAGGTAATGTTTGGGAGCCGTTTAATATAATAGGGACCTCTACAGAGTCTGGAACTACTCCCTCATCGCTCTTTGAGAAGTCTCATCCATCTGATTCTCAAGCGACTCCGAAGCCTTTCGAGAGATGTGAATACGCTGGGGGTCTTTTCGGACAATCTAGTGCCCCCGGACCTTCTACATCGATATTCAGCAAGCCCACTCAAGCTGGGTCTGGCAGTGCCTCTTCATCCCTCTTTGGGAACTATCCGCATCATCCAGGATTCCAAGATCCATTATCAGACTCTGCGAGTGTGAGCAGCCATGAACACAATGGGGTGGGTTTGAAGCAGCCCAGTACACGTGGTCCCCCTGTGCAACCTGGGAAAGTTCCCCCTTCTATCTTTGAGAGTTTTCCTCCACCTCAGGAGAAATCCTCCTCGTCACTCTTTGGAGACACTGCTCCCCCGTCTACTGGTAATACTTCCTCAGGACTTTTTGGGGGTACATCACTTTTCGACAATGCTCGCCCTCTTGAGCATACTCCCTATTCACTCTTTGGGGATCCTCCACCTGCTCAACCTACAACCTTTAGTAGTCTTCCTCCACCTCAGTCAGAGAATTCCTCCTCGTCACTCCTTGGAAACACTGCTCCCTCGTCTACTGATAATACTTCCTCGGGACTTTTTGGGGGTACATCACTTTCTGGGAACGCTCGCCCGCTTGGCTCAGAGCATACTCCCTACTCACTGTTTGGGAACCCTCCACCTGCTCAATCTACAATCTTTAGTAGTCTTCCTCCACCTCAGTCAGAGAACTCCTCCTCGTCACTCTTTGGAAACACTGCTCCCTCGTCTACTGGTAATACTTCCTCGGGACTTTTTGGGGGTACATCACTTTCTGGGAACGCTCGCCCGCTTGGCTCAGAGCATACTCCTTACTCACTGTTTGGGGATCCTCGACCTGCTCAGTCTACAATCTTTAGTAGTCTTCCTCCACCTCCATCCGTGAATACTTCCTCATCACTCCCCGCAAACTCTCCATCAAATCCTGGTAAGATCTCCTCATCGCCTTTTGAGCGAATTTGTCTGACACCCTTGAAAGTTTCTAGCCAAGGGCTCTTTGCGAGGTGGAATGACCGCTACGCGCCATCCAGTGCAAACGCCAATGCGAGTTCGAACATTTTCGGCTTCGAGAGGCCCATTACTAGCGGAATCGCGGGAGTTTTATCTAACCAGCAGCCAGATATCTTCAGCACCGATGCGAAGTCTAATTTTCAAGACCGATTGATTGCCTCCGGCGTTTACAAGCCTCGATTCGATGTCCGATCGCCTCAAGAGGATAGCGCCGCTAGTGATATCAGATCAAGCAGAGCTAATGCTGCTTGCCAATCCTCGGACCAGGATCTCCAACCCAAAACGGACGACGCGTGGACACAGCAAGAGTCGAAGATCCAGCTGGCCCGCTCTTTGCTCCGGGATGCAGAGACGCATGGTCAGCAGACCCACAAGCTCATTGGCCAGGAACGGGAGCAGCATCATGAGTGGGTCAAGAATTTAGAAAAAACCCTGGAAGAGAAGCAAGCCCAGATTAAAGCCATGCAATCGCTTCTCAGAGAAGCAAATGAGAAGAGCGTACACATGCAGTCTACCGCCCAAGTCAACGAGTCTAAAATGTCTGCATCGAACACCTCCCCAAGCGAAGATGAGTGGTTGATCCATGGTACCGCAAATCGAAAGTTTCGTTACATGCACACCAAGCTGCACGAGATATTTTCTGGTGGTCTGTTTGGGACGAACCTCGAAGACATCTGGTATGATCTTTACAATGTTTCCTTGGAGCGAGATGTACTCCTGAGGAAGGGTACCCTATACTTTAGGAGATCAGAAGAGGTGTCTGTACCCCCGGAGATTGGAGGAATCTTAGCTGCCCCTCCAGGCGAGAAGAAACAAACTCAGATCACGGATACGTTCCAAGAAACGACACAAGTAGAAGCGAGCTCTGGCAACAATAGGGGCCAATCAGATACGAGCAATGCCGTCTCTCAGCCAGCAGCTTCTGAGAGTCATGCATCAGTGTTCAACCCTGGTCGGAACCTGACAGGCAAAATCATCAAAGGAAGGCACGGGAGGATGATGTCCCTGGGTCGAAGCGAGCCTACCTCAGAAGAACCAAAGGGCCAGGGTCAGCTGACTGAGGCATTGCGGATTGAATCGACAAAGGCTTTGGAAGTCCTCACTCCTACCAGTGAGGCCAAGCCTGCAACCACGCGTTCCCGAAGTGACACCACCCCTCTTCCTGTCCGAACCAAGCGATCTTCTTCGACGCGGCCATTCAACAAGGACGAAGCTGATCCGACGAAGCAAGCTTCTGCTTCTGCTACTCGTCCACTCATCAAGGATGAATGGCTTACCAACGAGCAACGCATCTCTCGCGTCCGGAAGGAAGAGGATGAGACGGTCGAGAAGGCGATGCTGAGGAAGCGCCAGCAGAAGGCTTGAGGAGTCGCATGGTCGTGCTATGCGGCCAGGACTTTAAGACATTTGACGCTGGATGAATCAAAGTGCGAGAGAATCGTGTAGAGGCGAATGCGTGTACAACTAGATAGGCTGTGTGCCTGGCGATTGTTTAGAGGGTCGAGAGAAAATGGTCCTGTTGACTCCATTCCGACAATTGCGATAATAATGCAGATAGTGTTTGTTCGCCAATCATTACAGCCATCGTGCTTCATGCATGTCTGGGTATGCAGCGGGCCTGGCCTGATGAGAAATCATGATTATCTGGTCGCCCCTTTTCTTGCCACTTCTGGAAATGCAGCACCTTCCCCTCCTGCCTACGATTGACCTTTCCCCCTACCTTTGGCTCCCAATATTCCTATGTAAATGTCTGATTATCAAGCCCGAAATGTTGTAATTGCAGTACCTGGCCACTAAGGTACCTCTGTCAGAAGCTGTGATAATATATCTCTTATTTGAAGAATCTCAGATCCCGACCCCGTAAAACAGCTGTTGGAGCCGAGACTGCACTTCTTTTTCACGACACAATTGGGTCTATTCATTACATTACTCCATATATATATTTAAGGTAGAGGCATTACACCTTCGCTGAAGTTATGATAACGAACGCGTTCCCGGTCTGTTCGCGTACCCATTCTTACCTTACACATTCGCTTTGCGCATTTCCATACCTCTCAGACCTTAATCTGCAAAACCTTTGTGTTCGAGAATGCTGTGCGACGAATCGGCAATTTTTAAATGTGTTCGTTCGCTGCCCAAGCTATTACCCCTCCCTCCGCTCCCCCTTCCAAGCGGGCCCCCATCGACATCGATGATAAAATAAACAAGTGTTCGCCTTCCTGCCCATTCCACAGCTCTATTCACACCGAACTTGCCTTTATGGGGCGACGTGGAGGTTCTTGCCCATCAATGTTGGAGACACACAACAACCTTGACAATGAATGCTGCGCAATAAGTTTTCCCGATTGGGAAAATCACGACGTCTCTGGCGTCGGAATCTCGTGGCGCTCTCCCGTGGAGATTGAGCGTTTTCATCATGCTTTTTCTTTTTCACTTGAGGGGCTGGGTTGGATCGGAGCGTAATTTCCAGGAACTGCTATATACATTTGATTTAATCTTGAAGTGTCTTTTACTTTTGCGGAGGCGTCGCTTTTCGAGGGGGTTTGGACTGTGTAATAGGGGATGGAAGGATATTGTGTTGCTTTGCATCGTCGCGGGCGTTTTGCTGCATGGAAGGAAGCAGGTCAAGTGGTTTTCCCGGATGGTGATCAAGAAGGGTGTTTTTGGTAAGATGGGAAGCGGCTTGGAAAGTCCGGACATGAAGTAGCCCGCCTGGTCTGTCTACCACGGAGAAATTTCGATTTCACGTGCTTTGCTGGAAGGACAACATGCTTTGAAGGGACGTATACTGTAAAAACAGACTAGAAGTCCTGGAGCTTTCAATGAATACGGGTTTCCAAACATTGCGGGGTGAAAGATGATGGATAATGCAGGAAGAGTCCAGAGACAACGATGGTATTCTCCATTTAATGATGGACTTGACTTGTGGTCGGATGTTGTAGATATAGGTCATTCAGAGCAGCAGAGGCGGCTTCGACACCTCACTGAGCTTTAATAGTATAAATCAAGACTCGTGTATGAGGTGTGATCAGAACTCGACCTGAGTTGTCATTGACTATTGCTGAACACGGTGAGCTAGTGCTAATTTGAATGCATACAATTAAATAGCAAGCACATTGCCACCGAAGGCGTTCCGCAACCTCAGCTTATACAAAGCCACTGTGCCGGTAAATGATGTACAAAGGCATGCGAAAGATCCGAACTTCACCTGGGATAGTCAGTATCTCCCGGAAGATTTCTCAACATTCTGTGGAGCGAGATACCTGCATTGTGCTGCTTTGCCAGCACGTTCACCATGTTCAACCTGTGAGATCCACAAAATCGATTTCCGAAGATCCCTGGACCTTCGGCCTCTTCACTCTTGTGTCTGAATCCGATAGTATCACTACGTCTTCGTCATTGCGTTCGCGCTTCATTCTGCGGCGCTCAGGCTTGACAGTGGACTGCTGCCCCTGGCGAACGCGAGCCTTGAATGCGTCAATCCATGTCATGGTGATAGGAGGACAAACGATACATGCCTGGTGTCTACGAGCCCATTCTTGCAATTCTTCGCGCGTTAAAGTATCGACATCTCGCTCCTCTAGGGGCGCGGGTGACGGGGTGCGCGGAATTAAAAGCAAGCTTTGCAGCGCCCCTACCCCAGGTCAGTGCCCGTTCGGGTTTGTTGGACAGGATTTGGGCTTACTTTTGGAACGATATTTGAAGTGGAACACAGCCATTGGACAATTTTCACCATCAACGTATGTTGCATGCACAGTACCTCTCGGGCCTGTCAATGTAGCTTCGCCCACACTGATATTCGTCAGTCATTGGATACACGGTCAAGCGGTTCCGAAACTCACCTCGTACTGTGAGTCAAACTGCCCCCTTTCAGCTTTTTCTCAGTTAGTTCCAGACTCTGACGATGTATATTATGAGGTCTGCCCTTGGGGTGGCCTTTTGGTGTTTTTGATGGATTGCCCGTCACGTGTCTACGATGTACGTGGACAGATAATACCCCTAGAGACTTCAATTGCGCTAGATCTACCAGCTGAGGAACTCGATGGGTGGCTTCCTCCACTTGGAATGAATTTAGCAAGTAAGCGCTCGCGCCGAACGACGAGGGCCTCACGAAGTTTGATCTCGCTAAAGTGCCATTTTCTGAGCTCCCAATGGTTTCCATTGAACGTGTTAGTACCATCTGTCCAGTTCACCCAGTCATGACGCTCCTCTGTGAGTCTGCGCTGCTCTGCTATAAACCTCTCTTCGTTGACGCCGTCCGCAGTGACGTGGAATGACAGAGCGTTAGAAGTCATCTTGTAAGCTTTGGGTATGCGTGTCTTGATTTTGAAAGGTGCTCCGGATACGCTCTCCACATATCTCGAGATCGTCTTGTCATCAACACTGCCGGCCTCGTCTTCGTCCTCGTATTCTTTCAGATCAACATCACCTACTTGCACCGTAATTTCGATGCCTTTGAATTTGACCATGACGGCAGATTGACGAGTCGCTTAGCGCCTCAGCAGCAACAGACCAGCTGATTGGTCCTGTCACATGTCTCTGAACGATGTCGCAGTTGTGAAAAGTGCATAAGGCTGATTGGAGATGGAAGGGACGTTGAATAAGCGTGTTGGTCTTGCCGGACGCGGAATTGAACGTGTCAAGCACCGAGGAGAAAAGCCGCTAACCACTTTGACCACAGAGTAGCGCCAATAGGGATCGAACCCACCGGTTATAACCCACTGGAACACAAGGATTAAATCCGTGACACTGTGCTAGCAATGCTGACAAGGTGCTAACTTTGAAGCAAAGTGTTGACTGAAATGTAGAGGAGCAAACATCACGTCTGTACTGAAGATTTCTATAGCCAAGAGCTGCGCACTAGTGTTGGCTTGAAGAGCACTTCCTGCATTCGTCCCCAAGCCTTGATGCATTGACATGCTATCCTCCAGAGTGCAACGCTAAAACCAATGATGATGCATCCTGCTCGCTCATGCCAATCCCATCTCAAGCAATTGATTACCATGGCCCGACACGTACCGGAACATTTGTTCCATATGATCCCGACAATAGCTCCTGCCTTACACTGTTCAACTCATCACTTCCGCCCGTTTGACCCATCTGACTTCCACCGATCCATCCAACAACTCTTCCCAACTCCTCCACAGCTTGCTGCAGCCGCCCTCCCGATGCGACGTTGTGCTTGTTCAGCCTCATCTCCCACCCGTCATATTTCAGACCCAGGCCGCCAGCCCTTTTGCCGGCCTCCTGTAGAGCTAGCACCCACGCCTTACTAATCTCTTCATAAGCATCTTGTTTGTGCCTATTATTTTGGGAAGTCACCCAGCCAGGTAGCCTGTGGATGACTTCGGTTGCTCCGTCCAAAAAACTCAAGGACTGCGAGGTCTGCGTCTCGTGTGGTGGTAGAAAATGCGGGACAAAGTCCGCCAGAGCGTTGAGAAGCTCCAAGAGCTGCGTTCGTATCCTGTTGTAGGCATAGTCTGACGTCTGATCTCCACCGTAAGGGAACGCTGCTTGGAGATTGGCCTCGTAGGTTTTGAGCACTGAGAGCGCGGAACCAACGCCCGGTCGAGGGGCGGTGGCTTCGATCTCCTGGGCAATGGTGGGGTGGCTAGTGCACACTTGCTGCAGCACTCCCCTCAAGGATGATGCATCTAGAGTCTCGAGAAGGCGTGATAGTGACAGGGGTCGCCCAAGAGGCTCTGTTCGACTTCGTTTCGGAGAATGGCGTTGATAGCTGGCTATAGGGCGAGCATGCAGTGGAGATGATGTTGCCATCTGATCATCCACAGGGTCGTCATCCTCAGCTTTCCTCTTTCTCGAGCTTGATGACGAGGGGAGTTGTGACACTGCAGGTGTGGTCAGTAGTGGAACACAACCTTGGCGGTGTAGGCACAAACTTGAGCGTGAGGGGGAGAGGCGTGGGTTTTGGAGGTGATGCGGGGGAGATGGAGTTGCTAGTATACTGTTCATAGCTGCTTATGGTTCGCTTATGAAGAAACGAATGTGCAGGAGAACGGGTGGAGAGTGGAGATGATGTGAAAGAAAGGATGTGATGACTGGTGGGATGAAAGTGGAAGGAGATCCCGGGTGTGACTTCCCATTTCTGAGGTGGCTTTTTAGCGCCAGACTTGCAGATCTTGTGTCAGAAAGCTACTGCAGCAGCCAACGAAACAATGTTCCCCCTTTGTTCTAATGCTGCTTTCTGTGCAAGGGATACATCTGGACTCATCTACTATACCTCACACATACGGTGTGAGGATCTCGTCATGTAGACAATCAGACCGATTACTGTTCATTTCTGGCATTGCTGCTTGCCAGCATCTAATCTGCCACAGCGGTGACAGTAATCAAGTATGCTTTGCATGCTATTGAACATGTCATCACCCGTGGACGGTCTTTTGAGAAAGGCTTGAAAGGTCGTTTCATCAAGATCATGACCCATTCACGATCTCATGGTCGTAGATTGTCCGCCAGCGCCTTGCTATGTCCTTTCAATTCAGCAGCCCAAGCGAGCTTATATTTAATGCCACTCCCAATGTTGCCTACAGATAAAGTGATTGAGCGGCGACAATGTCCCTCTTCACCTTGTTCAAGGACTCCTCAAATTTCTGCTCCAAGTCAGTGCTCCCCATGACCTTGGCAGCCTGCGCAAGCTGCCTCAGAAGCTCCTCAAGGCGTCTGAAGAGCCGGATCAGGCTGCCTTCATACACATCGGTCATCTTGCAAATCTCCGCAAAAGACTTTCCATGTGCCCATGCATACACAACCTCCATGAGCTGCCATTTGAACGTTTGGACATACTCCTCTTCGTTCAGGGGTAGCTTACTCTCCTGAGAGACCTTTGCAACGATACGTGCCTTTGCTATCACTTCTCGGTGCGGACGAGCAAGCTCTTCCTTTAGACTGTCGGCGTTTGATTTCTCCTCAAATATGAAACAGCTGAGAACGGAGGCGCACATCTCAGGGGAGAGCTCATTGAAGAAGCGATCGAAAAGGAGCTCGCTCAGTAGAAGTTCGTCACCTGTAGAGATCTCACATGCGACTCTAGCTTTGAGTTGGACGACTTCTGCATCGTTGATGAATTCAAATCGACGCAGAACACGTTTGCGGCATTTCAATTCATCGAGTTGCATGATTGACAAGGCCTCTGTGATCTTCCTCTTTGTCGCCCTGGTTTTATCGTGCAGTATGACTTTCTCCGCATATTGATCGTACAGGCCAGCCAGCCGTGGCGAGTTGTGGAGAGGGTTTGCGAGCAGACGGGACTCCAAAACTTCGATTTTCTGGCAAACGTTAGCAATGGTTCGTGTTAGCAGACGCGCGGTACCTACCCGAAGCAGCTTCTTGAACGAAGCATCCTGAATGCCCATGTTTTCAACGGGATCAAGAACTGCAATTCCATCAGGAAACCTCCTCTTCACTTCCTCCACTGACTTCTGAACGGTGTTCCTTGCCTCTGCCGATTTCAAGTCTTGAGGCAAGAAGATGCGCACATGCCCGATGGATTCAACGCACGAAAGTAAGATCGGCACAACTTCCATCCTCCCCTTTTCGCCTTTGGATGGAGGCCTGACTCCTGGCGGTAGCTCTGAATGAGTCTTTGTACCGTTTGAGGACGAGGTGGCCACAGGGATGCACACATCAAGCACAAAGCTCTGTTGTGGAGGGATATCCTCCGCCTTTTGGCCCCTCTGCGGTACCCTTCGCATGAAGTTTACCACGGCGCCCCACCCAAAATCGAAATCAGCATGCTTGATATGCACCAGTCGACCAGTCTGCATGAATTGTAGACTGTAATTTGGGTGGTTGATGACATCGCGCATGTCGCTCGAATAGGTTTTCAATTGTGCTCTCAGGTCATAATACTCTTTGACCATCGCCTCTTCTGGGACATGCCACTCGGATTTGCGGACCTCCATATCGTGAAGCTCTTTCTCCAGCCCAGAGACGCTAGCTGTGTTTTGGAATTGGAAGAAACACCTCTCCAGCATAAATTCGGGAGAGATGCCTTCGACCCTCATGAGGTTTAAAATCATATTGTAACCCAGGTAAAAAGCAGAATTGAGCTTGTCCTGCTCGCCTCGAACGATCTCTTTGGCGATATCAGGCTCCATCTTGTCTTCAATCATCATGATCACGATCCCACGTTCGTCAATTCCCCGTCTGCCTGCTCGCCCCGACATTTGCACAAATTCGGAGGGAGTGATCCATCTTTGTGTGACGCCATCAAATTTCCGGACGCTAGTGAAGACCACGGTCTTTGCAGGCATATTGAGACCAATGGAGAACGTTTCTGTGGCGAACAGGACCTTGATCAACCCCTCCTGAAACAGGATCTCGATTGTTTCTTTGAGGATGGGCAGCAGTCCCGAATGATGAATGCCAATCCCACGCCTCAGCAAAGGCAGTATATTCTGAATCTGAGGCAGCCGCTTGTCCTCGTCAGACAGCATTTCTAATGCACTGTTGAATACCTTCTCAACCATGGCCTTTTCCGTATTATCATTGAACGTCAAGTTACTCATTTGGAGTGCAAACGCTTCACAGTTGTTCTTGCTGAAGCTGAAGACGATGACAGGGTTGTAATTCTTCATCATGATCATTTTCACGATTTTGTAGATATCAGAAGGCCCTTTGTTGCCACCCTTGTTCAGTTTCTTATCTTTACCCCTACCTTTGCGTTTGGCCATTGCGTCTGCCGGATCGTCACCCTGCTTGTCTCCAATCGTAGTCATCGCCTTGTTGAAGTTCTCCTCCCTGAAATTACCCTTCTCGTCCACGATGAGATGGATGCCATCAGCACCAGCAGGAAAGAAGTAATGCTGCAGCGGAGTAGGTCTGAAGTCCGTGTAGACAACGTGAACTGGCTGCGAATGTGTCTTTGTGATCCATTCCGCAAATTGCATGGCATTTGGAATAGTCGCAGAGAGAAAGACATAACGAACCTTGTCTGGAAGTAAGATGATCGTCTCTTCCCAGACCACTCCCCGTGCCTTATCGCGCAAGTAGTGGATCTCGTCAAAGACAACCCACCCGACTTCCCTCATAATCTCGGAGCCCCTGTACAACATCGAGCGTAGAATTTCTGTAGTCATGACCAGACACGTCGCTGTAGGGTTGATCGTCACATCCCCAGTCATCAGCCCAACATCACCAAATTCTGCAACAAACTCTCGGTATTTTTGATTGCTCAGTGCCTTTATAGGACTTGTGTAAATGACTCTTTGATTGTTCTTGAGACTCTGCGCGATAGCGTATTCTGCCACAACGGTCTTCCCAGCACTGGTATGAGCTGACACGAGAACGCTCTCCCCTCTTTCTATGGAAGCAATTGAAACCTGTTGAAAGGGATCTAAGGTGAAAGGCCATGTCCTGGCTGGAGTCTCAGGAGCTTTGTGCTCTGAAATCGGCACATATTCATAGTCTGGTGGCAGAGCAACCTGATGCCGCACCTGATGTGACAGCACAACGGCTGTTCCTTCTTTGGCTGCCTGTAGACCTGCAGAGGCGGCGACCTCACGCGATTGTTCGGTCTCAAAGGTGTCTGTGACCAAAGGTTCTGCCTCTGGCTCCTTTCTCTGACGTTTGGGACTTGGGAGTTGGCCTCCATTTGTGGACTGTCTTTGGGCTGCTTCATAGCCTTCTACAGGGTCTTGCATAGGACTATCTCCATCGTTGGGCACAGAACCGTTGGTCACTTTTGCTTCCCCGTTTGCTAATCGCTTCTTATGTTTGTCTTTGGTCTTCGGTACCTTGGTACCGACTTTGGGATCATCGAATACGTCAAATAATTCGTTATTCATAGTGACTGCGCAATGTCTCTTCTCCGAGCAGTGAAAGTGTCGACGATGATGATCTGTGAGAGCGGTGGATGATATCAAAAACATTATCCGAAGTTTGGCCGCGCTAGCGCCTCCGCATTTTCCTAGACTTTCCCTCGACTCACTGGAGCTCCTCTACTCTGCACTCTGCACTCTTCATAAGCAACGTATCACTTCGCGCCGGAAATTGTCCATTCACCATGGCTGATGACGAAAGACGGAGTTCTAAAAGGTCGAGGTTTGATCAAACCGAACCTGAGCCAAAACGAGCATCTCGCTTCGACAGACGATCACGATCCCCGTCTTCAAGACAGCCAGATGCTAAGCGAAGTCGAAGCCCACTATCTGCGAAATCGCCATTGAGCCCTGGCTCTCAGGCAGCACGACCTGATGCTGCAGCTGCGGCAGGTCAGTCACGGCGCCCTTGGACAATGTTCGCTACAATCCGTTGACACTCTGTTGGATAGCTGCTGCCGCTGCGCGCATAAACGCCTCAATACAAGCCAAAAAGGGGATACAGCACGTCGAAGTCCCACCCATCCGCAAGGTCTACAGAGCATATGATGCCCCGTTACAAACCCTCTTGACTAATGCTCCACTCTAGACCGAGAGTCCACTACCCAAATCCTCGTCTCCCGGGGCTCCTTCAGGTTCCAGTACCAGTAACATCAATGGCGACATGTACATCGCAGACGGCGATTACATTAAGGATATTGAAGTCAACGATCTCCGCAACCGCTATACCCTGACCAAAGGCTCAACTCAAAAGATGGTAAATATTCCTATTATGTCCACTGATGCTATCAGGCCCGCAAAGAGCTACCAATCAAGCTCGAGTCATTGCTCGAGCGTCATGCTACTTCATCCTTCCTGTCTTGTGTGGGAGATATTTGAAGCTTACATGAGGCCCTATAGCTTGCAATAACCCCTCTGTGCCATCTGCTGACCACAAATGCGTGAAAATCTAGATCAAAGAAGAGACTGGCGCCGGTACGAAATCCCGTCTAATTTATGTACACGCATTATTGGGTCTAGGAATGCTCATGCTTTAAAGATGTCACAACCCGAGGGAACTACTATCCCGACAAAAGCATGGCGACTGCTGCAGTAAGTTTTGTAATATGTTCTAGACTCTGCAGTCATTCACAACAAGCAGAGCCCGCCGCTGTATCTGCATATCACGAGTACCTCGAAAGATGGTCTTGAACAGGCTGTAGCCAAGGTACAGGAGATGATGAAGCAGGAGCTCCCTAATCTGGTGGACGAGCGACGGTTTCGACGACGTGAGCCAGAGCAGGTGGAGCGCGACGAATACGGAAGACGAAAGTGGCCAGAGGAGAAAATACCAATTGATCTCGAGCCGATTCCAGGCTTCAATTTGCGAGCGCAAGTGGTGGGTCAGCAGGGCGCGTACGTCAAGCACATACAACAAGAGACCCGTTGCCGTGTGCAAATCAAGGGTCGAAATTCTGGATTCACGGAGCATGGGACAGGTGCAGAAAGTGATGAGCCGATGTATCTGCACGTTGCGTAAGTCATCGCGATCAGGGGTCGTCACGACTCACAAACGAACAGGAAGACATCGGACCGATCCACTAATGCACTGTCTTAGGGGGCCCGATCCAAACGAAGTTCAGAAGGCAAAGGAGCTCTGCTTGTCCCTCCTTGAAAATGTTCGAGAGCAATACAACAGATTCAAAGAAAATCCTCCTCAACGTGCTGGTTTTGGTTATGACAGACAGCAACCACCGACTCCGTCAAATCCGTATGGAGGTTACGGTCAACAGTCATCTGGGTACGGATCGTCCAGCTACGGGCAATCGCAGTCGCCCACGACTCCATCAGCTCGTCCTGGGACGTCCGGACCTCCAGGTGTCAGTAGCCCTGGTAGCGCGGCAACTGACTACGCAGCTCAATACGCGCAATACTATGGTGGACAAGATCCATACGCTGCTTACGGTGGCTACCAGAACTATGTTGCGTACTACCAACAGTATTATGCTGCTCAACAAGCGCAGCAGCAAGGCCAAGGCACACCGGGCGCTCCCTCAGCTCAGGGCGAGGAGGCACCACCTCCGCCACCAAGTGGCTCTCCTCCAAACGGGGGCTACAATTCCGTAAGTCTCGCTACATATCCTCTTCAGGTGACTTCTTTTGATCTATCAACTCAATTCTGATTATAGATATGAGCATTCTAACATGGGCATGTGTAGGTTCCACCGCCTCCTGGAATGTGAGATGCTATGTCCTTTGGGAAGTTCACTGCGGCAACATCTTCTGAGGAAAGACTGAAAGGCCCCTGAGGGCCCTTTCGTGATAGCGGAAAGCGGGCTGGCCATGGCGGGGTCTTCCTCTGTCACTTGAATATGTGCATGTTCGATGGTATTTGCTGCACGTGGAGCTGGGAAAGGACGCGCTTATTTCACCCTATGTATATCTTTAGCTCATGTACGTCGAGTAAATTTCTATGAAATACTACATCTCAAAGTGATCGTAGCAAGACCGTAATCCAGAGAAACTCACGTGATCTTGTAATTTTGTGACTTCTAGTAGCATTCGTTCACTTCCTTGGTTTGATGTGCAACCCGTGTGGTCTAGTGTGCGGCAGGAAGGATGCTCAACGTGTATTTGGAACATAAAGTTCATGCTGTCCTGCATCTTCAAACATGTAGAATTATATTTGCCCTTCCGGCCACCGCACATGGAAGCAGTGTCTCTGAATCTCCTCACGGGTTAGGCCAGACCCTATTAAGACCGTAAGGAAGATAAGCTTGAAGATATCGAAGCAGAAGTTATTGACGGCATGCCTACGACCCGTTCAGCGCGAAAGGCCAACGTTGATGTCGATTTCACGCTACGGAGAGTATTTGGAAAGACTTCATTTCGTCCATACCAACGTGAGATCATTTCAGCAGCGCTAGAAGGTAAAGATGTCTTCGTCCAGGCAGGTGAGTCTTTCCTGTTTCTCGAGCGCTGACTTCCGGTGTACTGACGAAGCTCAGCAACGTCTTTTGGGTTGGTCTCAATTTACACATATTCAACTTGTCTGATTTGAGCAGAAAGAGTCTCTGCTATCAGGTCCCAGCTGTCATCGACCATGGCATCACTATCGTCGTTTCACCTTTGCTGGCTTTGATGGGAAATCAGGTTGCCGCCTTGAAAGCTGCCAACATACCGGTGGCGACAATCAATTCAAACACTCAATTTGCCGATCGGGACGAGATCATCAAGGACCTCTCATGTGGTTCGAAATCATCCTCACCCAAATGGTCATCCATGCTAATGGGTGTAGGGCATCCAACGGTCCGCCTTCTATACGTCACGCCGGAGCTGGTGCTCACCGAGTCATTTCGCCGGGTTTTGGGCATCGTTTACTCTCAAGGAGAATTGGCGAGAGTAGCAATTGACGAGGCTCACTGCATATCAGAATGGGGCCACGACTTTCGGCCGGCGTATTGCCATCTGTCACATTTCAGAGCCAATTATCCTACTGTTCCTCTGATCTGCCTGACAGCCACGGCAACGCCATCGGTGAGGAACGACATCATGGGCACGCTTGGCTTGAACCCCAAGAAAACGGAGATCTTTATTACGAGCACGTCTCGACAGAATCTGCACTATCATCTCCATTTTGTGTCTGACGAGTCGAATCGCTTCGACTGGCTCCTGTCGTTCCTTCACGATATGTATGCCCGTCGAACTCAGGCTGCTGGGCTGAGCAGTGAAGCAAGATCGAAACGTCCAGACGCGGTCTCGGGCATCATCTACGTCTCGTACCGTTCAGATTGCGATCGCCTGGCTGCAAGCCTCCGCGCTCACAACATAGGGGCAGCAGCCTATCACGCGGGTCTCAATACGAACGAACGAAATGAATGCCAGCGCAAGTGGCTCGAGAATGTTGAAGGGTACGATATCATTGTAGCAACGACGGCCTTTGGGATGGGAATTGACAAAAGCGATGTTCGATTCGTGATCCACTGGACCCTACCGAAAAGTTTCGAGGGCTACTACCAAGAAGCTGGCCGGGCTGGACGGGATGGTAAAGCTGCACTGTGCACGCTTTTCTATTCACGAGAAGACCGTGATCGCGTCGGGTACCGAGTCGCACAAAGGACGGGTAATGGCGAAGATGAGGCAGCAAACCGTAAGCATGCAGAGAAAGCCCGAGCCCGAGCGTGTTCATTTCAGGAGCTGGTCAAGTATTGTGAGCAGACAGAGCGATGTCGGCATGCTGCTATAGGCGAGTTCTTCGGTGAGCGGGAGGTCAGATGGTGTGATAAAGCGTGTGACGTCTGCTTCAGCAAGCCTGGTGAACTGAGTTTGCGGAAAAGGAAAGAAGTGGGTTTGAGCAGTGAGGAATGGATGAGTACGCAGAGAGAGCGCGGTGACTTCTATGGGGAGGAGTACGAATGAGCTCCACGCCATCAGAATTGCAATCACATTAGTTTCATACCCAAATAGACTAGATGGCAGCAATGATTCAGGGGTTGAAAAAGGGGGTAAGAAGATTGGCTGGTCTCACAATTGCGCGATCATGACAAGATTTAGCCAATTTGAGAAGCTTGCGAATGCTTGGCCCAAAAAAAAACCGCACCTCTCCCTGAGGAGCTTTGCGCAACGTCCACTGGTATCGATCATCGTATCAGTAGATGAATGTACAGTATTAGCCAGTCGATTTAAGGTATTCTTTGACCAGAGGTTACGTATCAAGACCCCGGGGGGCCATATAGTAGAGTGAAGATCCGGACCTGAGCTGAGCTGAGGCTCAGTGTTACCCGCAATGCGGGCTCACTACCACTTCTACTATCACCATTAATACCACCGGTGAAACATGAAAAGCGTAAAGCTTTAACAAATTAATATCGTCGTAGCTAACAATATCTTAGGAGAGGTGTGGTTTTTCTTTTTTGCCAAGCATTCGCAAGCTTCTCAAATATGCTAAATACTTAAGGGGTGTCTCCCCAGATCCCAAATCACAAATGGCGCCTGCAGACCCTGCTAGGCGCGCCAGGCGGGTGCCGGAGTCAAGATCGGCTTCACTGAGAAGAGAAATCCCCGGCCAGAAATAATAATACCTCATCATGCCGGAGGCGCATACCCAGCAGATGCAACCTGCAGTCTTTACTTTTGATCTTTAAAACTTGAGTTCTGACATTCTTTGCAGATTGCAGGGGATCCCACCAGATCGTACTTCCTTAATTCAGATAGGATGATTTTCCCAATCTAGACCCATTTGAGACTTTTCCTTTCTGTGAGGCGTAGATTTAAATAACTAGTTCTGACAGTTAGACAAAGGGCCGTTGACACGTCAATTGCGGGGACGAAGCAACACCAAAGGCACGCTTCTTCACGCTTCACGCTTCACCCCTCACCCCTTCACCCTACCGCTCAGCCCACCACCAGTCACCAGTACCCTTCAACATACTTTCTCGATCCAGCATCTTTAAACGATAAGCTTCATGCACGTCCACAAATCAGATCACAATAATATGTATCTGGATCCGTAGCGGCATAGCTGCTATCAATCTGCTAGCGTTTCAACAAGTCTCGCATCCTCCTGTCTCCTGTCCCCTGTCTCCTGTCACCCTTAGTCCTTATCCTCCCAAGCCTCCCTCAGTCCCCCACCTTACCGCTCTCCGCTCCATCCTTGCGGCCCATTCCTGCAGGGTCCGCTCCGTCTGTCCTGTTGCACACATTTTCCTCTTTTCTTTGGCCAAGACTCTGGCTGCCGAGTCTCAGGGGCCAGTATGCTTTCACAGCATTAAATCCTCTCCCCTAATCGGCACCCGGACGCCTTGATTTTTGCATAGCTAGAGACACGTTCCTTACCGGCCAAGCGGGCCCCATTCAGTAACTTCCATGGCTCCGAAGCCTGCCTTCAGAGAGGCTTCGTCGGCTCCTCTAGCTGACTGGTTCTTCATTTGCGGTCAGTAATCCATCGGCAGTGCTTCAACTAGGCTAACAGCAACAGGTGTTGATAGTGAACAATTGCGGTGGAGCGACGAGGATGATTTCGTCGAAAATGGCCTGCCTGCCCCTGTCGAGCCTACGATTGAAGAGGACAAGGTCGCTGAGGCCGAAAATGGGGACACAGACGTACCAGCACAGACGCCTCGCAAGGCGAAGCGGAATTCCTATCAACGCCTCTCCAACCTCTCCGATGAAGCACGCCTCTCCATATCGTCCTTGGCCCTCTCGCAAGACAAGAAGGGCACCGACAGCAATCGAAGCAGCGTCACAATCAAGGGTCTGCAGGTCAACGGCACGAGCGCTGGAGGCGCCAATGGCACGAGTGCTGGTGGTGGACTGACTGATACCGACTTTGACCATGCTCTTCGCAAGTTCGCTACGCAGAGAGATTCATTCCTGGCGGATCTCGACCTGACTGCCGGAGCAATCGTACCAAACCGTCCGAGACCACGGCCGAAGACTCAGAGAATCGTCAATGAGGATGTCCCGAGTACGAGATCTGGTATTGGAAGCATCAGGAGGCGTCTATCTACGAGGAACATGAATAGTGCGAAGAGACAACCTTCAGTCAAGAGACAATGTAAGGGCTATCCCTCCCTGGGCGAAACTCGGCCTCCACGCTTGTTCCATGAAACGTCCTTACTGACCAACGAATACAGCCTCCATCCGTACCTCAAAACGACTCAGTAATTATAATTCCGTAATCCCAAATCCTACACCTTTGAGCGAGGAAGCCAATACGCATCCGCTCATGCGAAAATTCGAGCCCGACTTGCTTGACAGGTATCCACCAAAGAGCATGGTAGAAGAAATGAAACGAAGGGGTGCCTTTCCAGACTACGTGCCCATGTTTGCCTTCCCCAACGATGTCAACATATTATCGGCAGACGAAAGACCGCGATCTACGTGGCATGGCTTTGCAATGACTTCAGGAGACAATTCACGCCTACACGGAATATGCATCACAATTTGGATACCCTTGAACGAGCGTGCCTCGGGCGAGCTAGAAAAGGAGTGTGAAAAGTGGCGCCGAAACAACATGACTGAGGAGGAACGGGAACTGGCTAGCAGCCTTGGGGAGCGCCTCGCGCATGAGCGTGTCAAGCTATCACGGCTACTTTCCGGCCTGCCTTCTGTCCAGTCCGGCTCGGATGAGAGAGAGGCACTGGAAGAAGACATCAGCGCAGTGGAAGAGAAGATTGCCTTGATGACTGACCTACTTCGACCTGTACGGCATGGAGCCGCTTCCAAAATTGAGGGTCTTACTGATGGTGAGACCGGCTTCTGGATACCGCGGACGTATGGGATCCTCGGTCGTGATGCCTCCAGGACAAGTTTCTGGAAGGAATGGCTGAGGGCTATCGTTGTGCCTATGACTGACGGAGCCGTTGTTCGGGTGCCTTCCAGTTCCCCAAATGTTGGGACCTGGCAGCCACTGGAAAGATATGTGGTGAATCTGTGCGCAGAAGCTCCAAGCCCCATAACTTCGGCGACTCAGGTGGAAGTCTATATTCGAGACCTTCGGCTGTTTGCGAGAAAGGAAGCGCTCAACGAACTGCCGGGGTCACGAAATGTGAGCCGATCATTCTACACCCAAGGCGGAATGCTAACCTTGGAACAGACTGATCTCTATGCCATGTTCAGATCTTTGTCCATACCAAACATTGTTGTACTTCTGGAGGTAGCTTTTCTTTCATCTGAGGTAACGCTAAAGCTTCATGACTGACTGTGTTGTAGTTCGCACTCGCAGAGGCGCGCATCATACTGCTGTCATCGCACACCTCAATGCTACATCTAGCCAGTAAAGCGCTGGTGGAGCTTTTGTGGCCAATGACCTGGGCGGGTGTTTTCATACCTGTGCTGCCAGCCCGTCTCATTCAAGCTCTGGAGGCCCCTTGTCCATACATTGTTGGCATCGAGCGACGTTATGCCAAGGTGGAGCTTCCAGAAGACGACTTTGTCCTTGTGGATCTGGATCAGGATGAGATCGAATCGACCGTCAGACCAATGCCGATGCCAAAACAGCAGCGACGGAAATTGACATCCTTGTTGCAATTGGCCGCTCCTCATCACAATCAATTTGGTGTCGCTAAAGGCCCGCCAGCCTACGCAATCGAAGCCTATCCATTTGATACCTTCACATCCGAAAATCACCCAGTCTTCACGAGCACACCGCAACCTACATCCCTGGCGAAATACGTTAGCATCAATTCGACCTCTTTCGGGGAGAATGCGACGAACCTCCCGAGCAGGTATCTCGTGTTCAATGCGTTTCAACTCTCAAAGAATCCTGCCGAGAGCAGTCTGAAACCTCGTCCTTCGACCAGCTCCACTGGCGGCAAGGCCAATTCGCCGCCGTCACCGAGAGCATCCCCCGTATCCGGCAACTTCCCACCAATGCCGCCATCGCGCAATGACTCCGGGTTTGCCATCCAGGCAAGTCTTCGCGAGAAGCGGTCCGGCCATTTCGACACCTCTTCCCGAAGAAGCTCCACTCTTGCCTTTGATCGAAATCCCACCATGAGACGGCCCAGCGTCCCCAACCACGGTCCCAAGCCATCTATGAGCAATACCGTATCAGGCTACGCACCCTCCAATTATGCTCCCTCGATGTACGCACAGTCAACCTTGGCAGCCTCGACCATCATGCCGAATGTTTTGATGCAGCCCGTGCGAAATACAGGAAGCAGTTTCTGGATTGAAGGACATTGCCTGCAATTGCGTAGGCAGGATGACAAGTCTGTGTGTGCAATTTGCGACGAGAAGGCGGAAGACGACATTTACAAGTGCAATGGATGTGGCATCTTTGCCCATTCACGATGTGCCCAGCAGATCTGTGTTGTGTGCCCGGCCGCCTTCCATCCTGAGCAGATCCGTGCAGCTTTTGCTCGGTGTTTTGCCGCTCTGTTCTTTACGTATCGAAAGTCCTTACAGGCGCCAAATAAGGAGCAGAAGAAGGCGGGCTTGCTCTATGGTTTCTCGATGGACAGCTTCGTTCGCAGCCTGCCGCATGAGAACGCTGCTTACGTCAAGGAGGTGCTCAGGGAGACGCAAGGTAAGGCCAACCCCTGAGAACGCTCTGCGGTCATGCTTACAGGATCTCGTAGCCTTCCACGAATTCATCCACGAGCGTGAAACCAAACCAGGCACAGATCCGCAGATCTTGCTTTTCGATCAGATGATCGCTTCAAAACGCAATCGAGGCCGGACCTCGATGTTCTCAAAAACAAAGGTTGACTTCCTTTCGGACATTAGCGATCATCTCTGGGTTTCGGCAGCGGCAACACCGCCCAAGGGTCGCATCCCAGGCGATTACCGCTCTGTCATCACGAGGACACCGGCAAGGCTAGATGCGACACTGATGAAGGAGCCTAGAGCTTTGCAAGGGGTGCCGAGGATCAACACAGTCAATGCTCGAAGCCGAAAGCCCATCCCAAGCATGCTTGGCCCAGCGGGGAGGACGAATGGATCAGCGGCCAGTCCGCCGACATGAGTATTGCATTAATACACACGATGCGCCATCATCTTGAAACAAGACGTACACCGAGATGTGGAATGGCACGAGAATCCCGGAACGGATCACGATCATGGATTTGGATTGAGAATAATGGATGGTAATGTTTGGATCTTTTTGAAGGCTCATCTGGGAAAGGATCAATCCATCAAATCTTTGAATATGGGCAATGCGGCGTATATACCAAGGCGGCGTGTTGGTCCTGTGTCCTTCTGGTGGGCATGGTTGTATACTATCAAGGGAGAGAGACAGAGCCACATTTAGTCTCGACGCCAAAGAAGATGGGCAATGCCTCGTGCATGAATCAATTGATGTCATCATTCATACATCATAATATCCTACTATATCACGATCGTGTTCATCATCCTACTATATCACGATTGTCATCATTCATCGCCCGTTTCCCTGGAGTTGTTTCAAAGCCTTGAGAAACCAGTCAACACTCTCCCCTCTCCACTCATACTTCTCCACGAATGTCTCCGTCTCCCTCAGGAGACCGTCGACCATATCCTCTCCTCTTCCTATACAGCCTGACCCCTTCATCTGATGTCCCTCAAGCAACCACGCCAGAAAACTCCACCCACTGACATCCCTCGGATGCCGAAAACACCACCTCTTCACCCTCTCCACCATCCGCCCCATCCAGTCCTCCTCCTCCTCCTCCTCCTCCTCCTCCTCCTCCTCCTCCTCCTCCTCCTCCTCCCTCCTCCTCCTCCTCCTCCTCCTCCTCCTCCTCCTCCTCCTCCTCCTCCTC
Source organism: Niebla homalea (assembly GCA_019925105.1). Classification (NCBI taxonomy): domain Eukaryota; kingdom Fungi; phylum Ascomycota; class Lecanoromycetes; order Lecanorales; family Ramalinaceae; genus Niebla; species Niebla homalea. Next base: position 412,561 of record JAHGAU010000007.1, read on the forward strand.
CTCCTCCCTCCTCCTCCTCCTCCTCCTCCTCCTCCTCCTCCTCCTCCTCCTCCTCCTCCTCCTCCTCCTCCTCCTCCTCCTCCTCCTCCTCCTCCTCGTTCTCAACCCGCCTCTTCTCACCGCGTCCTTCATCCAGCACCTCACGAACAAGGCTGACCATCTCCCTCGCGTAATCCCAACCATAATAATTCCTCGGATGCCTCTCCCCGGCTTTCATCACCACCTCCAACTCCTTCTCCCGGAGGAGGAGGAGCTGCTGCTGCCTCACGCATCGATCCCTCCTTTCCGACTCTTTCTTTTCCTTCCCCTCCTCCCGCACCACCATCACCTCGTTGTTGAGAGGAGGAGGAGAAAGCTGACGACGACGACGATAACTACAACAACAATAACAACCGCTTTCTGTCGTTGTCGTTGCCGTTGTCGGCGTCGGGAGGACGAACCGCCGGAGCAGCCAGGTCCGATGCCCCCACAGGGTAGGTGATTTGGTATGTTTCGGCAGTGGACTCGTCAGCAGGGTTTCCAGCCACAAGAGCTCTGCGCGAACCACGTCCTCGGCGTTTGAGGAGGAGGTGGTGGTGGACAACAAGGGAGGAAGGTGGTGGTGGTGGTGGTGGTGGTGGAAGAGGATGTATCTCTTGCGGAAATTGATGGCGGTGGTATGGTTAGGATCGAGAAGGAGGAGGAGGGTCGTTGCTTTAAGGATCTCCTCGTCATCCTCCTCCTCCTCCTCCTCCTCCTTGTGCACTGTGTTGCCTGCTGTAGCGGCCGAGGGTGTCTCCTCAGTGGCGTGGACGGAGGCATGCCGCCAGCGGGATGATGGAAGGTGTGAAAAGAACAACTGGCGTGCAGTGAGAAATGCTGAGATCAGCAGCTGTTTGGGTATTCCCAGGGCGGAGTCGGCGGGGGAGTACTGGATGTGAGGGCCGGAAGAGGAGGGGAGGATGTCGATTTCGAGGACTTTTGGCGGGGAGGGGTGGAGGTGGGTGATCAGCGTTTCGTAGGATTTGCGTGCGTTGTCATCGTCGTGGGGAGGGTGGGGCATAGGTATCCCAGAAGCAGGGGGGGAGGAGGCGAGGATGGGAGGGTTGAGGAGGTGGAGAGGCTGGTGGGGGGCGGTGACGATGTCATGATAGTGGATAATGTCCGGGGATGCTTAGCCAAGGTGCAGCACTGAAGTTCAGCACGTTTCAGCCTTGAGACTGGTAGGATCATAGTGGGGTTCGCTGCCGAAACATACCCGGGACCAGGCTGAGCTGGGCCTGCGATTTGGCTGCTGATTTTGCCGCTGTCATGGCCGTTGCATTTCCAATTCCAATTCACAGTCTCTGGATCCACAATCAATCCCCCACTTCCTGCACAGGCTGAGGCTACTTTGCACCTCTTCCGATGCCTTCCCTACTGCTTGTGGTCTTCATACTACAAGTAGCCCTCCACTTGATCAACACCATCGGCGCAGCTGCAATCAATGACTTCGTACGTCTCCATCCCCCCTTCGTCGGTTCGCTGCCTTTTTCAAGAATCTGCCTTGCTCATATAGAGCGTGATTTTTAGCTCTGGCTCCTCTACAACCGCCTCCCCACCTCCACCTCCCACGATGTCCGCAAACAAACCGAGCTCCAGCGCGATGTGGTCAAGCTGAAGCGCGAGATGAATGCCACGAGCTCCCAGGATGAGTTCGCCAAATGGGCCAAGATTCGGCGGGCGCACGACAAGAGGATGGCTGAGTATGATGAGATCTGTAGGTCATCCTTTATGGTCGACCACAATAGCGGGTTGCAAAGCTAAGATGGGAATGCAGCAAACAATCTGAAAGGCTTCCAGCAAAAGTTCACCAGCGCAGCTACGACGCTCAGGTACATCTCCACCAATGGACTTCGATTCTTCCTGCAGTTCTGGTACGCGAAGGCAGCGATGTTCTGGATCCCGCAAGGGTGGGTGCCGTGGTATGTGGAATGGATGCTGAGTTTCCCGCGGGCACCGATGGGCAGCGTGAGTATACAAGTCTGGGGGATCAGCTGTGCGAGTGTGGTGGGCGTGGTGGGCAGTGCGATCGTGGCGGGATTTGTGCTGGTGCAGGAGAGGAGAATGGGGAGGATAAGGGAGAAGGTGAGTACGGGAGGGGAACAGAAGCAGCTGTAGAAAGAATCTATATGGATGATCATACAACAATCGTGCCTTTTCATGAGATGGTGTGAATATGTTTCTCACGTTATTGACGCAAAGACCTTTCATGGCTTTTCGCTCGATCCTGCAACACGAAGTGAGATGGCAATCTTGGCAGATCGCTTCTGGTGGGTTGCTCTAGGCATGCTTTTTGACTCTTTGTGATCATTGGTGTAAAGATCACGAGAGCTTCGAAAGTGCCCGTCTAAATTCTGTATAGCATTGTGGATGTTTGGATAGTGTCATTACTCATACTGAAGAGACCTACGCAGCAACGGATATGGCTCAATAAAGACGAGCAAATTACCACTGCATGTCCTCTAAACACTGAGACAATGGTATTGGATGATGCCAATATAGCTGCAGGTCTTGGTCTCGGAATGAAGAATATGCAAGAGTCTCTAATCAATGACTACACCAAATGCAATGAGTAGGAAAAAAGATTCCTGATGGCCTGAATTGTGGAAGATGAAAGAGGCTCTGCGGGAGGCGGACTTGGTGGCATGAAATCTGAAACCAAGGGATCGGCTTCCCCAATGCAGGAACGTGGCTTGCACAACAAGCGCCAATAGCCTTTGAAGGTGAAACATCCAACCTGTCTTCTTCAACCGCTTTGATTGTCCACATAACAGACTGGTGAGCAACATTTCGACATGCTCTTCCAATAACACAAGGAGCTTGCAAGCCCATCGCCATGGTCAGCCTCTCAACGTATTATCCCCATCCTCCACTGATCACTCAATTCTTTCCACTGACTTCATCCACAATAGCATCAAGACCCTCTGCTTCACCCTTGGTCCGCTCTTCCTCCCAAAAGCCATATCCTGGTTCAACGCCGTTCGTGCGAGATCGCGGACATCCCCTCTGCCCGTTCAACCCATTCCGCCTCTGATCTCCCGCGCCCTCAACATCCTCTTCTTCTCCGCCGTCACTGCCTTGATATCTACCATTCCATACTTTTCCCCGGAAAATATCTTCGACATCACCCAATCCCGAATTCAAACTCCCAATGATGTCCTCTTCACCCGCCTCGCCGCCGTCCGTGGCCCCGGTGGCCTCACAGACACGGACAACATCTTGCGCCCTAAACTCGCATCCATGGACGCAAGATGCCTCTACCTCCACTATGGCCCCGACATCGTCACCAACTGCCCCTTCTGCATCTCAGACGATCCGATGACGTATCTCTATTACGCCCTCCCTTCCATCGCCGTACCACATCTCCTCCATCTCTTCGCTCTGGGTCTTGCAACATCGAGCCTTGTGGCCGGGAAATACGGCTCCAAATGGCGGACTCTAGCCGCGGGGATCGGCATCGGTGTGGCAGCCTTCGACATCTACACACACGCGACTTATGACTGGCAAGCCAATAAGCGGGCACTCCAGCCGTCAGACTACATCCTCTTTTACTGGCGGATGCGCACGGTCAGAGGTGTGGGGATCTGCATCGCCGATGCAGCGATGGCAAGTCTGCTGTACCTGTCCAGCACAAACCGGATGTTCGTGACCCCGCCGAGCGTGGCGGAGAGGACGGAGGCGGCGCTGAAGACGCTGGAGCATGTGAGGGGGAAGATTAATATACTTGGGGTGGTGAGGAATGCGGTCGCCAGGGATGAGGGTTTAAGGCGCCGGACTGAGGCGTATTGGACCAAGGAGGGAAAGGTGATGGGGGAGGTGATGGATGAGAGGGATGTGGTTGAGGGGGTGAAGGGTGCGTTGGAGGGGAGGGTGCAGATTGCGAAGGTGGAGGAAGATGCGAAGCGGTTTGCTGACGGGCTGGTGGTGCATCCGTCAATGGGAGCACCTCCTACGACTTAGATTCGCAAACTGTGATCTCCTGTGAGTGCTTTCATATTGCATAGCTGTGTTCTATAGGCATTGCGTTTTCTATCCAATGGTCAAAATGTGCATTCACTCCTACGGTTGCAGACAGCTTAGCCGTCATTGGTTGTCTCAAAACGCGTCCACCCTGCAATCAAAAAGTCGATGCCACACCATCAAAAGATTTTTCAAAAGGTAAGCCCCCTCCGCCCGGTGCGGAGGGAGGTTACCTTCGGGAATGGTTAACCCTTTCGTATGTGGTCCCAGGCGGAATTGAACCCATCACCTTATCGTACGGGAAACCCTTTTTTTGGGTGAGTCACTCGTAAGCTCTTAACCACTTGACCAGTCCCGGGGGGGTTTTGCCGGGGGGGAATCCGTGTCAAGGAGTCAGAGGGGCTTACGCTACCACAGTGGAGATGGAGGAATTATTATCATATATAAAGATTAAAATCTTATGATGTGGGTCTTCGAGAATCGACGGCATCTTATCTGAGTCTACTTCTTTGGTCATGGACTTTTCGTCCTATGTAGCTTCGATGTAAGTGGTCATCAACGTTATGTGATTGCATAATTGGGAGCTTGCGACTCACTTCTCGACTTTGCGAGTACTTCAAGTTCTTGCACATTCAGCCACCTGGCTGTTCACATATCACGTCTACAAGTCCTATCGCAAGACTGTCGTTCGTTGCATGACAGCCTACCAAGTCCGAGCAAGGCATGCATTTGGTTGTATACATTCATCCAAAATGATTATCGTCCGTCCGCCTGATTTGGATGCTTCTAGTGTGCAGTGATCGAAATCGCGTACGAATGAAGCCAGTCACAGGAAATTAACAATTTGCAGTTGATATCTCAAGATGATGCCTCCACTCCCGTAACCTGAAGCAGCGAAGCAGGTTCCGTAGCGGTAGTCAAGTCCATGGGTCTCGCAGGGGTTTGCTCCTTGACACCATGTTCCGCAGTCACCCACTTGTCAGCACAATTCTGGCCGTCGGGCTGGGGTTGCCAATTCAATCCCGCCACGGGGCAAGAAATTCAGATAATGATATTTGGAAGAGTAGGAGGTACTCCCTCGAATATAATTGAAATCCCTTGAGGGTTACCCATACCGTGACGCATGGTAGGCTTTCTCTTTTGTTGATTTTATGTTTGGAGTGTCTTTTTGGGTGTTAGACAGGTGTCCCATGCGTGTCAGCTTGGACAGTCCCTCGCCTATCTCCCTTTTGTAGCTGCAGAGAAGTGTTAGAGCTCATGAAGCCTCGAGGCGGACTCGTCTGATGCCCAGACATTCTCTGACATTAGAACCCAATAACATATTGTCCCCATGTGATTGCTTTTGATCTCTTGAGATTCTTGATACTAGGGACGTCCCGGGATATATGTACTTTTGCGTTGGGATGATGTAGCTAGATTCTCAGCTACATTCCTCACCTTTAGGTGATTATATTCTTTGCTCTTGAAACGTAGGCAATGGTTAGACAATAATCCTCGGCACTATCTTAGTTATTTCACTCCTCTAGAACAGTAGTGGGAAGACTGTCCGGGTTGAAATCCCATTTGAAATGACAAATCGGAGCTGCGCCCGAGCATAGGTGGTCTTACATTCTCATTTTAGGCAATGAACCTGAGAGTAGGCTTTTGTAGTCTCGGGGAATAAGAATCAGCCAGAAAGTGGAAAGCATTGCGTCCAGTGGGACAGAACCTCTGGAACAAGGCTAGGGGCAAACACGGTCATACGTTTTGTCTTCGCAGCGCAGTAGACTGAGTGTCTGGCCTGCAGATCTCAAGGCCTGCAAATTTCAAAGCCAGGGTATCATGAGGAGATTCTCAAAGGTACTCTATTCCTTTGTATTCCGCAACCAGTTGCCCGTATCTAGTTCACATGACTCTTAGCTCTGGGAGCTTCGTCCTCCTCGCACCATGGTACGAGCAAAGAAATAGATTTCCAAATGAGCCTGAAGAGCCACGACAGTTGAATTATGAAATGTGTAGTCTGAAATCAGTCTATCAGCTCCCAAAAAGGCTGTACTCGAGTGACCATGCATACCTTCACGACGATGACAAGGCTTGACGGGACATCCCTATATTCAAATACATAGTGGAGCCAAGAAGAGGTCGCTGCTTCCCATTTCTCCCCTATTTCTGAAATGACTTTCCCAGCTATAGCTTCCCCCAGCATCAGGATAGCTCAAATACGGACTTTAAAGAAATCAGATTCGCTGATCAAAGATTATGGTACACAAACCAGCACCGATATTGAGTTTTCCACGGCTGCCATAAGAAGACCTGGCTCACAATTCATAGACGCTTTGATACTTCATTCATCGTTTTGTAGTGAGCATCCCCGTGGTCAAAAACCCCTCCTCCCCCATCTCTGTCCACCATCGTAGGCCGAGCTGCCCTAGCAATATCCTACCATCCCTCGTGACTTCCTTCCTACTCCCAGTAGTATTGTCTTCCTGAAGCAGAAACGCGACCTGATGGACATCCCTTGGCGCCATTGTCGGAGAATTGGTGAACTCTCCGTGTGCAAGGGGCTGAGCATCCCAATTAAGGCTCGTCGATGTAAAAGCCTTTTTCGGATGGAATGCAACGCTTTTCAGAACAATGGAAGTATCCGCTAGATTGTCTATCTGGGCTTCCAGCGCGAACTTTGATGGAGCATTTGCATCTTTAGCACTAATGGCCGAAACCTTTGTCCGCACATTGAGGCAGGGCCGGGCTGAGAAAGGATATAGCTTTCGATAAGTCCGTAGGCGCCCGCTTGATGCACTTTGCTCCTTGGACATGATCGTCTCAGAGTAGCTGACGCTCACGCTCAGAGTGTGTTTGCCCTCTTCCCGAAGATCAAAATGCAGGTTTCTTTGAATGGATTGACGAGATTGAAGCACGCCTTCCAGATCACCGGTAGGCTCTAGATCTAGAGACAAGGTACCAGAAGGAGATTCCATTTCAGCAACAACCTTGACATTAAATACCTGACGCTCGGCATCCTCCTCAAGCTCGTTGTTGGCACACAAGGCGCAGTTGAAAGGTTCACCAACGTACACGGAACCAAAGGATGGTGGCAATGTCAGTATGGAGTCAAGAGAAAAGGTTTCTGCTTCATCGACCTTGTCGCTTCTGCCGTTGGTTATCGGCTCTAGCTGCGCTTTCGAATCCTCGCTGGTAGGGCGAAGTGGAAAATGCTGGGAAAGAGATGGTCTTGATAGCCTCAACACTTTCAGCGAGACTGAGTGTGGCTCTCGCCCTCGAAATGTCTCCATCCGTGATGTGCAACATCATGCAGACTTCCGAAGCTCTGCAGAGGATTTCATATATTTGAAGTGTTTCAACTCCCAAATACCCGAAGCGGTTAGTCCACACTTGCATTAGATGTATTTTATTTGAGAGCGTAAACAATGACGTATAACACCTGCAAAACAATGTCGTCCGCCCAACGCCGTTCATAGAACGTCTACCAGTCCAGCAACGAAGCCATTTCCATGTCTATCATCCACGGAAGCTATTCATAGCGTAAAGTCGCTCAGCGATCTAGCAATGGCTTCACCAAAGAAAAGTTCACAGGCCGATGCGTCGATAGAAGGATCGCAAAGCTCAGTGGCGACTGGGAAGCGTAAACGAAGTGCGCCTTCCACCCCAAGCAAACCCAAACGGCAAGCCGTAGACTTGGATGACGAGCCCCCATACAAGTCCAGCTCTCAAGGTAAGAAGAAAAAGAAGAAGACAGACTCCCCCAAGAAAGGCGGGAAAGAAGAGAAACGACTCAAGCGATTCCGCGCCCACCCCCCAATCACATACAACGAGCGCCTCCATCGCGCCCAAACCCAGCGCATGTTCGTCATCGACCGCATCCCCACGGGTACCGATGACGACTCCCCCGAAGAAACCATCGAGATGGCCGGCACGACGGGGAACGTCTACCGCGTGACCGTCAACCACGTGCCTCAGTGCACCTGCCCGGACAGCCGAAAGGGCAATCAATGCAAACACATCGTCTACGTCCTCCACAACGTCCTCAAGGCGCCCGAGCACCTCCAATACCAACTCGCCTTCCTCACCAGCGAGCTCCGCGACATCTTCTCTGCAGCCCCCGCACCTATTGCGTCTGCCTCATCCACCTCAGCCTCAGCCTCGGATTCGGACGCGACGCCATCGAACCGCAAGGCCATTGAAGGGGATTGCCCGATCTGCTTCACCGCGTTCGAACCGGACGAGGAGGAGATTGTCTTCTGCCGCGCCGCGTGCGGGAATAACATCCATGGCGAGTGTTTCGAGCAGTGGGCGAAATCGCAGGCGGGCAAGGAGGTCAGATGCGTGTATTGCCGGACACCCTGGCAAGGGGACGAGGAGCAGATGATGCGGATCTGTAGGGACAAGGCGAGGAACGGGGTGGCCGGGCTGAATGGGGAGGGTTACGTCAATGTGGCGAGTGAGCTGGGGTTGAGTGGGGCACGAGGTGAGTTTGTCTTTTTTTTGGACATTCCTGCATCTCTCAAGGATGGTTCTTGAATAATTTCATGTAAGTTTTGCATGATGCAAGGATGTATTGGCTGACGATGGTTGGTCATCGAAGACTACAGCAGCTATCATCAGGTCTGGGTGAGGCAACAAGGGATGGGGTATGGCTAGGCTCTTTGGAGTGGGTTTTCGGGCGATCATTTAATGGGATGAGGGTCATCGGTTGCGCTATACGACATCACAAGGCGCATGCATATGGTACAGCTTGACGAAGTGGTTGAGGAAATGGTAAGGCACTTATTTCAGCTGCTGCTTTAGCTTTTGTAGGAATTTGATCGATTATGATACCCCTATTTGGTAAGGATTTGCTTTGATCGATACTTGAGCTTCCGCGCTCGCTACTGCTGGTAATACACTGAAAATGAAACCCACATTAAGCCGCGAGGCTCTTGCTTCTCGTTATTGCTCTTAACTCTCGCTATTCATACATTGTGTCTAGTGTCCGTCTAATTAAGGTTTGCTTGAAATTACGCATTAGGAATCGTGAGTGTTCATCGGCACGCCTCTCGCCCTTTCTTCGCGAAATGTGGCCATCTCAGGCAGGCTGACAGCATCACTGTTGGTACCGGTCGTTGCTGATGACAAAATCTCTGACGAACGCAAAAGCTGCTTTGGGTTGATCCTGAGGTACTTCGTGGCCGGCCCCCAAGATTTGGTGATACGAAAGTCCTCTCTGCCATTGTTATTGTTTAGCGCTCCATCACACGCAAAACCCTTTCGGTCAGGTCGAGAGGCAAGCGCTCACCTCATACCCCCAATTACCTACAACCTGCCCGTCAACGAGGAACTCCTTGTTCGGTTTCTGTTGGAAGCCTTGCACGCCGAACCAGGTCATGTTCTGGATGGCCAGCTCGGTGCCGATATGATTGAGCAGGAAGTCGTAATCGCCGGAGTACAAATGCACTTTGATCCCTTCACCCAGGATCTTCGGTATGATGTCGTAAGCTGGTGGCTCGACGAGTTCCTGGAGTAAGACATGATTGACGGTGGTATTGCATCGTTCATAGGTTTTCTTGGGGGCATGAACAGCGGCTTTGACCGCGGGTGAGTTGAAATATGCGCTGTAGAGATCCGAATTGGGGGCGGTCCCACATGTGGTGTTGATATTGTAGACGTTGAAGCTAGAGATCCCGTTAGCGCCAGGCTATCTGGCAGCCTTGTCTCAGGAGTAGAGGCACGAACCATGGAATCCGAGCTTGGAGCATGTTTATAGCAGTCGTGGCTGTTGCGCAACCTCCGTAACAGTCAAAGATGGTGGCGTTCACGATTTCCTGAATATTGCTTTAAGTCAGCGCTGAGTACTTCTTCAGGACTCAATGTTCAATGTCTCCGGGAGAGTCATGATGCAGCCTTGCCAGACGGCCTTGACCTGCAAAGGAAGTGCATCAAAGGGAGAACCAAGCCGGTGAACAAGACCTACAGGAACACTTGAAATCTGTGTGCAGATTGGTGGGTTGGCGGCACTGGTGGTACTGCTGGCTTGACGCTTCTCCAGGCCGTAATTTTCTCCTTCAGGGTTGCCGGGAATAGAGATCTGCCCCTTTGGAGGATAGGTTGCCTGGGCCAGGACTTCAGAGAAGCCACAAGTCTTGTCGGCATCCTCGAAAACCGATATGAGCTCATCCGGGACCTGTAGGATCTGGTTTTGCTCCCGCAGATACGAGGTCGTCACAACATCCGAAGAGGCAGCGTAGTTCCCAAAGATGCCATTCCCGATTGCGATTGCTTCAACATCAATCTGCAGGTTGCTGGATTTGATTGCCTGGGTAAAATAAGGGATCTAAGGTCGTCAAACTCGGTCAGTATGAAGGGCTTGATGCGATGGATAGTAAGAAGACTTGCGTATATGCCGGCGTACGATTCCCCTATGAGATACGTTTTCTTTGACCTCATATCTGGAAAGATTTGGTAGAAAGCAGCAAGCCAAGTCTCAAAATCCTGTGTGACCTGAGAGTTCATCGCTGCCTCGACGCTTCCTCCGCTGTATCCAGCACCAACTGGCTGATCGATATACAGCACGTTTGCGAGTTTCGTCCAAGAATTCGCATTTGGCTGTGGGCTCGACTCATTACCAGGGAAGACGAAGGGACCATTCTCTTTCGTAAGCCCTTCCAAAGATGAGCACCCAGGACCACCATTAAGCCATACTAAGAGGAAGAGGAGGTACATTTAGTAGGTATGCTGGCCAGGACATTTGGCAATACTCACTAATCAAATTGTCATCATATTGCGAATATTCACTTTTGAATAGCCAGAAAAACAGCTCGTCGTCTTGTGTCCCCGGAATCGGAATTTGGCCTGCCCAGCTGTTTGGTAATGGAAAGTCGATTCCAGGTAGGGCGCCGACACGGTATGTGCTAGACTGATTCCCAGTGATATCTCGTGGACGACTGCTAGAAGCATCTGAGAAGGATGAATGGAGCAGAATGGATGTCAGAGAGAATGTAATGAAATGTTTGAACGACATGGAATTGAAATTCATGAAAGTTCAAAGACCGATCAGAATGCGCGCAAGGAAGCAAAGATCTGGGTAGATCTGGGTATGCAAAGACCTGTTGGATCTTGAAAAAGAAATCGACTTGCGATGGTTGACCTTCAAGCGCTAGATGAGGTTGTTCGTCGGATGTGTTGATGGGGCTAAAAAACAGTAGAGCAAGGGGCAATTATTTCTTAATTCTTTTCGCAAGAATCATTCAACGATATTCTGATCCGAGAACAGCACGCGTCATGTTCGATATGGGAAATTGCACGACAACTCCATACTTGTTTCGCGATGACGGTGACATCTGACATTCAACCTTCATTCGTCGGACATGCACAGGCTTGACAGGTCAAAGTCTGGATCTGATTTGGCTGGTGATGGCCACCTGTCTCGTAAAGCCGGGATGAATAACGCCCTTTTTCTCAGATGAGCTTTATGTCCGTTGACAAGGCTGACCATCTTTTCAAATGAGAAAATGACTGAAGGGTGAGCTAAGTGTGTGTCTATCATCATGACCCTGCTAGCCCTATCGATAAATGAGGCGAAAAAAAAAGTCTAAATCATCTGGTCATTGTCGCTTCACATTTTATCTCCTGATTGGTGAGACCTCTGGAAATGACCCGACAGGTTTTAGTCTGCATCGCTGCATGCAAGGTCTCGTGGCTTGATCCAAATGTCTTGTACCTGCACCACCTGGCTAGTCCATGCATAGACGCTGGTGGACGCAGGCCTTTGAACCGAATTCGGTATGGTGCAATATACATGCAGATCAAGGTCGAATGAGTTGCATTTGTCCCTGCCTGAGAAACTTCCAGACGCTGAAACTCTTCTGCTTTACGCTTACCAACCCTCCATTTCGATGCTGTTTGAATCTCATTGGCCGCTCTATCGAGCCTTCTATCTGTCGCCTTCTTCACCATGAAGGGCACTTTACCAGACCAATTGCTACCTTATTGAGCAGATTTCTAGAATTGCGGCTGCTTCATTTTAGGAAGACCATTGACTTCTCAAAGCTACTTTAATTGGCTGAGATGTCCGAGTCATCTAAGAATGCACAACGAAAAGAGCCAATGGGTTGAGGGAGCCTTTGGGAGCTGCTATCAAACATCTGTATCGCTGAACCAACTTGATACCTAAGTCCCTGGGTCACCCAAGCAAACACCGTGGTGATCTTCATCGCAGTGCCTACTCCGTGACTCCATTGCTCCTTTGGGTCAAGTAACATAAAGATGGATATTCGACTCGGCGAAGACAGCGTACTGCCCACCAGTATCGACATAACAGTCACTCCAGCACCATTTCGCCAATCTTGTCATGATGGAGATGAAAACTCACATAGTCAGCCCGCCAGTCTTGCAGCTGAATCGAACATTCTGACAGGACCATCAGACCCCTTCTCGACTGTAAATTTGACTGATCAGGTCGTGGACGATACCCACCTCGCTTCTGACGACGAAAATCAGTCACACTCAGCTACAGCAGCCGGAGCCGGGGGGAGAAGACCCATTTCATCGTCAAATTCCACTACTTCGACGACAACACTCTTAGACGATTACATGCCACCAGCGCCGACGCCGTCTCAGACTCGACAACGAGAAGCAACCGTTCAGAGTCAGGCAGACAGCGCCCATGTATCTTCGCCTCTCGGAAATATCAACACTTCTCTGGAAGCCTTCGAAAGCGAAGATTCTGGCCCTCAGGCTGGGAGAGGAGCTCTCACAACCCAGGATCTTGATTCCGACGACTTCTGGGATTCCATCGTGAGCCTGCCCCCTCATGTCACGTTCCCTCCGTCCCATCGCTCGTTCCTTCATCCTCTCCAGGGCTCCGTTCATCTTTTCTCTTTCTTTCCTTGATCCGATTTTTCCGACCCCCCGATCACCTCTAAAGCGCCTCTTCACCCGACAAAAGCACCTGAACGCACTGCCAATGAGTATACCAATCCTAACCAGACCTTGGCCCAGGACCCCGAGATCTCCACCATCGTGAACGACCAAGACAACCAAGATCCCTTCCTCCCACCTCACCTGAACCACCTGCTCTCCACCCTTCAATCCCGCTTGTCATACCTGACACCCCCCTACCTGCATCCCAAGCTGCACCATCTGCTGGATCCAACCGCCATGATCGAACAACTCCACACCCAAGCCTTCGAACCCGCCATCTTCAGCATCCGGCTGGCCGAAATCCTGTTGCAGGTATGCGCGCCGAGGAGAGACGAGCTGATCGTGGAGATCGTGGGAGAGAGCTGTGCGTCGTTTGGAAAGGGGGGAGACGAGGATGGGGGGGACATGATTGTGGGGGTATTGAGGCAGTGGTGGGCGATGGTGGAGGTGATGAGGGAGGTAAGCCGTGGTCTTTCACACACACACACCTCCAATCTTTCGAACGATCACTCTTTGGAAAAATGAAATGAAATGGGGAGGTGTTCTCACTGACATTTGGCCTACTATTCTCACAGGATGTCTACGAATGTCGACGCAAAATCATTGAGGCGGCGGCAGCAACCGGTCCAAGTGAGGAGGAGGAACCCCCGGATGAAGAAAGTTGATGATGCATGGATCGCCCAACCATTGGCAATTCGAGGAGGGGAGAGCGGAGAGATGGGATGATGCAAGACAAAAGACGAAGACTGTATTTCTATTAGAGAATATCTCGAGGAGACGGGTGCCACGCACCCACGAGAATTAATTGGATCAAACCCTGCCATATCAAACACACTTTTCCTCTGTTCTTCAAGTATGTGTTTTCTCTCTGATTAAGCTGAACGGATGGACAGTGCGGGACGCAAATTGCTTTTTCTCTCCTTTCCATCGTACAGTCGTTCCGGAGAACATGATCAGTAGACGGCGTCGTTCATAGGTCACATTCATTCCATCATCACGTTCATTTGATCAAAGGGCTCGACGTAGCGTACATCTATTACCTCCGTCGAGGATATGCTTTCCCAGTGATCAGCTCGCTCGTATCTGCTCTTCCCCCTTTCTTTTCCCCACCTCCCGCCTCATCTCACTGCATGCACGATCGACCGCCATCACGCCAGCAGTAGTACCGATGAATTGCCCTAAAATTGACGTCCCTGCCAAAAAAAGGCCGGACACCACACAGATCAGCCCAAGGGGATCCCACATAAACGCCACGCCCGGTCTCAAGTCTCAGACGGCAGTGTAAACGGAGGAAGCAGGGCGACGCACATTATACGCTGGATGGTGCGCCAAATCAGGTCTCTGCACGTTCCCCACCACGGGGGGCAGGTGCACCCCGCCTTCCCTCCCACCGGTCGCGTCCTCGCTCCCGGCAGCGTACCCGGGTTTCTCCACCCCGCCGTAGTAACCCATGCCTAGACCGTTGGTCGGAGTTGCACTACCGTTTACGGGGGCGGAAATGTTGCGGCTCTGGCGGCGGGGGTCGTTGTTGTAGTTGGTGTGGTACGAGGGCAGGACGTCGGTGTTGGAGCGGCGGAGGTGGAAGGAGTGGCGCTTGCGGGTCGAGGGCTGCGTGGACGAAGGGGTGATGTATGGGCTGGATTTCTGCGGGGCGGTGGCGCCGTGGGCGCGGACTTGGCGGGCGGTGATGTCGAGGGCCTTTTGGCGGAACATGTAAGACTGGGTTTTAGGTCAGCTTTTGTGCATTGGGGAGGGGGGAAATTGAGAGGTGTGACCTACGGCAAAGATGTTCGCGACGCCGAAAATACAGGTGATGATGCCGGAAGAGATGACGCAGCGCCACATTGGTGTGCCCAGATTATCCTGAGAAGTCGCTTCTTTGTTGAGATTGCCGAGGATGGAGACGCCCAGAACGATCATCAGGAATCCAAGAGTCACGAAACCGGAAGATGGGGATAGTAATGGCCAGTTGTTGGCAATGTAGCGGCGGAAGAGACCGATTTCGGTGATGATGAGACCGACTAGATTTATTCGTCAGTGACAGTCAATCTCGGGTTCGAGCTGGAGCAACTTACTCGATATACAGGCAGTGATGAGATGGCTCACTCCGTCGAAGAAGAAGAACTTGCTGACAACAAAAGTCTTGACGAGCATGACAAAGGAAGCCGCCAGCACGGAGAGAAGGCATATGATGTTGCACACGCGAATGCCGTTGAGGACGATGTAGCCTGGGCCTGCCAGGGAGCGCTTGAAGAAAGGCATGCTTGTGAAAAGTGAGTGTAGTAGCTCTGTGGAGGGAGGAGGATGAATGGGTGGAGGAAGATGTCGGGTATGTGGAGGCAAAATTGGTACAATCGTGAAGCCGCCCAGCGGTGTTGAGGTGGAGATTATCTATTAAGCTCGACACGGTCGAGAGGAAAGAAAGCTATTGTTTGAGTTGAAAGAATAGTGTTGGACAATGGAAGTAAGAAAACAAGAGGGCAGAAGCCCGAAGACAATTAGAACACGCAGTGATGGGACCTGAGGGGGAACAAAGAAAAGATTGAAGAAAAGAAGAGAAGTGAATGAGGGCAGAGGCGAGAATAAAGCGGAAGACCGAGTATGAGTAAAGTGTGGGACTAGTGTTTGATTCTTCAGATATATGGGGTACATGGTCAAAGATTGGGTGACGATTCTTGCAGGTCGAGTATGCGCCCACGCACTCGACCCCCTGGTCGCAACGATATCTCGGGATGTATATGTTATTACCTTGATGAGGAGTTTATGTTGATGGCTATCGATCTGAAATGAGAAAGTGACTGCAGAGATGACTGGCTGAAGAAGCCTGATGTTTTGCAGTGGACTTGTTTCAGGTTTTGGATTGGGCGTTTAGACACGCTTGACACGCCCCTGAAACGGACGCGTATTCATACATCTCTGATACTGTCCCAAGGATACATATTATCTATAAATAATAATGCTGGGGTTGAGGTGAACAAGATACAAAGATATGGTGGTGATGAAAGGCAAAAGGCGAAAACGCTGGCGACCTTGCGGTCTCGCCTAAACTTGCCCTGCTCGGACTTTCCTTGTGCGACCACAACTATCTCTTCCTCTATTTCATTGTGCTGCTTACGCCTTCCCACAACACTGTCGCTACTCTCCTCATCTCTCAAGCACTGCACTCGTACACCCTTGACACAAAACCCCATCCTATCAACTCTCTCTCTCATCCAAACCAATTCACGCAGACAAGGTCCAAGCAGAGTAGTCTTGTTAAAACCCACCATGGCCCGGGGCAACCAGCGCGACAAAGCCCGCGAGAAGAACCAGAAAGAGGCCGCCGGTCAGGTAGAATATCTTTTCCTTCCCCAATTTCTATTTCCTTTTCCATATGTGTGTGTTTTCTCTGACAGTTTTCCGGCTTTTGCAGAAAAAGAAGAACAACCAATCCGGCACCGAGTTCGCCCGCACCAAAGAAGCTCAAGCTGCCATCATGCGGGAGAAGCAGGCTGCTGCGGCGAACAAGAAGGAGGGACCGGCTGCCGGGGCGAGCAGTAAGAAATGAGTTGAGATCTGGGAGCAGAGGAATGATATCTTGCTGTCCTGCTCCTTCAGAGGGAAGGAGGCGAAGGGGAGGGGGGCCAAGGCTGGTCAATGATAGGAAATGGAAATGGTACAGGATAAAGCAGATTGGGGAGTGAATCAGATTGCTGATAATGAGAGGAGGGCGCTGAGGGGGAACAGATTGCCGGCGATGATGATAAGATGATGACATGACTACCAAGATACTTCGTAGACTTCCAAACTTCAGTCATTGCGCTTGCGAATACATCTGACTGGCTGCATCTTCTTTTTTCGATTCTTCGACAATCACTACTCTTTACATCCACGTCGTACACTTCCCAGTACGTCCGGCATCAAGCCATCATTCATGAAAATTACAGCAAGGGGTATAGGTCATCCCACGCTTCCTCGCTATGCGTATGATCAAAGGCACTTCCAGAGATAAGAGAAATCGATTCTCCGCATTGGCACTCCATCACGGAACCCCACCAGGCCGTTTGAACATTGTCTGCCCTTGCAGCAAGTTCTCCGCCCGCTGGAAGACATTACCAGTGAATATGTGAGACATGGAGCCTGCCGTTGCAGGTGTACTGGGTATCGTAGCTTGAGCTGCTGGTCCAAGGGCGGCTGACAGCGGTGTGGCCGGCACACTGCCATTGCTCGGACTGGTCACGGAGCTGGTCGCAGACTCGCCAGATCCATTCGGTCGCCGATGCTGATAGTGCTGATGTACAGACATTGATGGCGGCGGTATCGGTGGCGGGGGCATCATCTGGGTCTGGATTGGAGGCGGCATCGGATATCCATGTTGCACAGGAGTCGGTGCGCGCGAGCTGGTCGTGGAGGGAGACCGGCTCGGCTTCGTCAACGAGTCCCATGGAGAACTCTTGATCAAGGAAGAGACTTCCTTCATCGTTTTGTGAATAGGCCGAAGCTGATTGCGAAGTTCTGGGTCCACCTGATTCAAACTTTGCGCCTCCCGCAGAGTACCAAGCAAGTTGGTGTAGGAATCGACGAAACGTGTCTGCAGTTGCCAGAGGTCAGGCGACGTTCGCACCTCAGGGTTGGGCACTCTGGCGTATTGCAGACGGCGCTTGAGTGACTTGCTCGATTCTGCGCAGCTTCTCACCCGATCCAAAATGATGGTCCAGAGGTTTTGCATGTCCCTGGGCAGCCACTGTCTTCTAACTGTATCGAGCTTTTTGTGAGATGTAGCCTCGAGTGAGGGGAGGAGTTGAAGACCCTGGGAGACAGCGCTGTCGAGCATGTCAAGGATTCTTTCGAATTGCAGTCGCTCGGGGTCGGCCTGCCGAACCCTGTCGGGATAAATCGAGATGCTGCCATTGCGCGAGCGCGGCAAAAACCCGCCTGCGCTCGCGAACGAATCCCCAGATCGTGGTGTACCGGCTACAGGGTTTACTGTTGACGAGTGGGTGAAACCAGCTCGACTGTTCGAGCGGCTCACTGATCGACTTGAAAAGTTGGAGTGCGATGGAGTCGTTCGCTGTGAGCTGATTATAGAAGCCAGATTCAACTGATTGAAGGAATGCTGCCCGTTCGTCCCATTCGCCCCATTCGCCCCATTCGCCCCATTGCTACCACTACTACCATTCCTCCACCTTCTTTCAGGTTTGGGGTGGTCTTGAGTCGGTGTCAAGGCGTCATCACGATTCAGTCGCTGCTCCCTTGAGCTTTCTCGCACGGATCGCAGGCCCCTCAAGGTATCCTGTGGAGGACCCATCTTTGCGGCCAATTGTCTACGTGCATTTCGTTGCTCGTTCCAAGTGCCATACAACATGAGCATTAGAGTTCGAAGGTGCTTGGGATCTGCGCTCGATACTATGTTTGGAAGATTGTCCAACAAGATCCCTGCAACCTCCATGTAGACGTCGATCGACGCATGAGTAGCGCTGCAGACCCTGGTTCGAGTCAGCCTAGGCGGCTTCCCTATGCTGGCTGCATTGTCGTATCCAAGCAACGATTGGTCCAGATGTTCGAGTTGGAGCTGGAAGCCTTCCAGACTTGACCTCCTCGACTTATTACTCTTGGTCAGGCTCACGAGTGGCGCTAGATATGGCTGAATCAGATGAAGAGAATACAGGACGCCTTTGGCACCTTCAAGGGTAGCGTTGTATACATTCTTTGGCTGCTTCTGTTCTGGGACACTTGAGAGGGGGCGGAGGAAGGTCCCTCTCTGACCGCTGTACCGGTTGACCTCGTCGCTGGAATCGGGATCCCCTGCCAGAGTGACATTCTTCAATGCTGAGCTATGACTCTGACCTCGGAGGTGAAAGCTGTTGCGATTTGCCCTGTTTTCCTCTAGAATTTCAAGTTCGGTGTGCTTCTTCTTCACCATTCCCATGCGCTTGCTCTTGTTGTTTTGAGTTGCCTGAAGAACGCTCTCACTATTACTCCTATTCCGTTCATTTCCAAGGGCAAGCGGCGCAAGCCCAGGTCGACGAGGTCCATTGTTTTGGGAGGCACTGTATTGGCTAGAATTCATCCTGTGGTGGGATCGAGAGGGCTTGGAAAACCCAGGCGATCGAGGGGCTGTGGCAGACTCGGACCCGCTCGTCAGGTAGCCTGAATCGTTTGGGTGTACTGGGAAGCGCGACAGTGCACGAGGTGTTTCTAGCGGAGCGTCTTGCAGCTGTCCCTTCCTACGCAGATACTCAATGATCCGCTCAGTGGTAAGTTTTTCTTGCATTCTCTCATTCTCAGGGATTGCTGGTGTCGCAGGCGATAGGGTACCCTCTGGGCCTCGTACGACATCCATCAGGTCTGGTACCAGAGGATTGCCGTACAGCTTCAACATACGAATTGAACTGATGTTAGCAAGACAGAGAGGGATGTCTCGTATTTGATTATGATTGACCGAGAGGACGCGTAAGGATTTGAAGACTGTGATTTCGTCAGGGATATTCTTTAGGTAGTTTTTACTAAGGTCGATGATCTCCAATTGCGGCAGACGGAAGATCTGGATTCTTGTTAGCGGACACATGTCACAGCTCAAGTTCCGATACTGACCACCGGGGGCATCTCTTGAAATCTATTGTTGCGTAGGTTAAGATATTTCAAGGTAGAACACATGGCAAATTCGGGAGTGATGTGCCGAAGCTGGTTGTGGGCAAGCTGTAGTCTTTGATTCACTGTCAGGGATGAAACGAAGTGAATTCGAAGCGGATCTCCACACGAACCGTTCTACCTCCGGCTTGATGATTGCCACTACTTCGCTCGGGATTGCGGCGAGCCGTTTTCGACTCAAGTCAACAGTGAGTTTGGGTCGTAACGCATCCCCTGCACTTCCTGTACCAGCCAGTGACTGCTGGATATGTTGTTTCGCCTCGTCGATCTTCTCCTGGAATAACTCGACGCACTCGCGCGTTGTGAGGGGCACTGATTCGTATTCTGAGGTGCGCGGAGTCTGTAGAATCTGGTCGGGAATGTCATAATCCGAGGCATAAATGCTTCCAAAAAGATAAGTAAAGAATCATGTTATATTGCAAGAGAGATTCGCCTACCCTGGATAGGATGGCTCGGGAATTGACCGATAGCCATCTCCATTCTGATTGAGGAAATCTGCGTTATCGGAGGGTTGATGCTGTGTGTACTTTGCAGCTAACGTCATATTATGACCGCACGAATCGTTGATCCACACAGAAGGGCTATTAGAAGGACAGGCCAGAATGGCTCTCGAATGGTGTTGTCATTGATCTTGGAGAACAATGGGTGGATGCGTCAGGCTTTATAGGTGAAACATTGGAGTAGCATTCTCTCAAGACGTTTGTTGCTAGGGTCTTGGATGTGCTGTCATTGAGAGAAGGAGAAGGTAATTGCATCTTCTGATGTTGCACTCCTGAAGATGGCGTAAGTGGATGACTGAAGGTGATGCGGCGTTGCGCTACCTCATGCTGGCATCCGATATCTCTGCTTTTTTGTGCCTTGCAGCAAGGGGGCGGCTTTGGCGGGCGCTAACGCTGCCAAAAAATGTCCCCCCCCAGCCACAGGCCCCAGTTCTACCCCGGATTACCATGTGCGCGGCAGCCGTGGCCAACGTTCAGCCTCGTGCCATTTCCATACATCAAAAGCTTAAGGCTCTTGAAAAAATTGCATTTGCGCATGACAGGGAACTGCTGCCTTACAGTTTCCCCCCAAGTGCTTCTCAGTCGTGTCGCCGTAGTGAAATGCAGGCGATGCAAAGCAAAGCAGAGCAAAGCAAAGAAAAGCAAAGAAAAGCATGCAAATCGCTAGCAATTACGCCATCATTCACTCCAATCTTCCAATTAGAAGCTTCGCTTCTTGAGGTTGACCAAATTCTGCGCCAATTGCGCAATCTATTGGACTGCATATGGCTTGACTTCCGAAGGAACACCCTCACCAAGCTCTTCTTCCGAAGGCTCGTCTTCTTCAAGTCCTCCACTCCCAGTATCCGTGTACATGGCAGCATTCTGTCGATCAAGCCTCTTGGACTCCTCCTCTGCCCACACCTTCCATCTATCATACTCTTGATCCTCTAGCTTCATCCCAATCTCCATCATGGAAGGGCCAAATTGGGCCCCAGTCCACAACGCCTCCTCTCTCGCCACGCGTCGCTCGGTGTCTTCGAGCAATCTCACTTCGTAGAATTCTTTTCTGGCTCGGTCGTAGGCAGCAGCTTTTGGTATTTCTGGAGCCTCTTGTTGGATATGCATCTGCCGTTGTACAACGCTGCAGGTATCTTAGTAGTTATTTCCATTATTGCTACCACAAAGCCTACCTTTCACCGCTGAGACCTTGTTCGGGTTGTTGTATCAGACTCCAGTCGGTCTTGTATGAGTCCCGTCCATCATCCTCAATCACCATCCTCGGTCTAGCCAATTCCCACGGATGATCTTTGAAAAACTCCCTACGCAGCCTATCCTCTTCATAGGTTATCTGTTGTGGTTGGAAAAGCTTGCTGGGTTTCTTCGCCCGGCTGCGTCTACTTCGTTGGGCATGTGGAAGCGGCTGTGTGCGGACAAGTGCTTCTGCTGGTGGGACAGTGGCGACCACACTGTACCAGGGAGGAGGGCTACTACCCTTGTTTGCTTGAAGGAGCTGCGTGGCGGTTTGGTGGACTCTGAGGGGTCTGAAGTCGTATCTGCCCATGAAGCTCTTGACTATTCCAATGGGGGGGACTTCAAGAAATGCCACCTGATTGAAATGTTGAGATTCACTTACAGGTGGATAGACATGATAGACAATACACCCTGCGTTGACTTTTATTGCTTTTTGGGTGCTTTCGCGGCAGCTTTCCGCACTTCACTTCTGCAACTCTACTGGGTTAAGGATCACTACCATGCTACCATCCTTCGATCTGCGCCATTGACCAGCAAGCAATCATCCTCTTGACAGAAAGGAAGAACTAAAAGCTCTAGTAAAGCTGACTCCGGGGTAGAATGGCACCATTGGGACACGCCATGAATTGCAAACCAGTACCTTGACAGCATGACTCCTCAGCAATGTCCCGGCAAAAAACGCCATCAAGGCCATATGGCAGCCCAGCTGGATCACTTCGAGGGACTGGGCTGCTGAAGTTGATCTTCAATGTCGGCCAACCACTTCTCACTGGGGTAGCCATTGCCTGCATGGAGCTATCTGCAACGCGAGAGCCCCCACACGCTCCTCCACAATCTTCTTCAACCACTTCTGCAGCACCAATGGATACCCCTATCATCAACATAGAAAAGTACTTTGTCGATTCTCTCGTTGAAATCGGGAGTTGTCGCCAGCATTCACGTCCACTTTTGAGCTCCACGTTCTCTAATCACACTACAAGACACGCGAAAAAGCGGAGGCTGATCTGCAGTACTGGCAATCAAGCAAGAGACCTTCATCAGGCCACACACAGTCGACGCCCGCAGCTCAAGCGTTCTCCCTTATCTCGAGATGAATGTCTGAACATGCTGGATTACTACTCGGAAGCTTATGGCACACTCGCCCTTTGCAAAGGAGACGGTCCACCAACAACACCAGCATCATCTGAGAAGTCAACGAGACAACCCCATGCGTCACTCGACTTGCCAGACTCGTCCCCCGCTCGACTACCCGACACAGGCCAAGAGTTGGGTGACATCTACCCGAGTTCAGATATTGAAAGGCTTGAATCAGCTCTTGACGAGCCAAAATGCACCCATGCCGAGGCATGGGAAGCATACTCGAAGGTTGGCTCACGAGGAATGCCTCATCTTTCAGACCATTTCCGCCACAGACTGATGCAATGCCTATCGATCATCGAAAGGAAGAATAAGGAATCGATGTTCCGATACCTCTCGGTCGTAGATGATATACAAGCGCTTGACCTGCCATTGACTGAAGCGGAGTGGAACAGTGCCATTGCTTACACAGCCTATGCGTTTGAGCGCATCAATGCCGAAGGGGTGGAGTCTGCCCTTCTGAAGTGGAAGGAGATGGAGCAGCATGCCAAAGTCAAATCCGGACATGTGACCTTCAACATACTTTTCGACACGGCCACGAAAGCAGGCAAATTTGTCCTTGCGGAGATGATCCTGAAGGAAATGGAAGCCAGAGGCCTGAAAATGAATCGGCACGCTCGAGTGGGACTTATTTACTATCACGGCTTGAAAGGAGACGGTGATGGCGTGCGGCGAGCTTATCGCGCCTTCGTGGAAGCTGGAGAGATCATCGACACCGTAGTCATGAACTGTGTCATTGTTTCGCTTATCCGTGCTGACGAACTATCTGCTGCAGAGCACGTCTATGAGCGGATGAAGCTTGTGCTCAGTCAACACACTGGACGGCAGGTACCCAATCTTCACTGGACCGAGCCACGGGACCTAGGACGCATACTTGATCGGGCGGCTCGAAAACATCGAGACGAGCCTGAGAAGCTGCGGAGGTTGCAGGAGCAGCAATTCCTAGCCCCGAGTCAGCATACCTTTGCCATTCTTGTGGAGCACCATGCGAATCGTACGGGAGAATTGCGCCGGATTGGATCACTCTTGTCAGAAATGCAAGACTTGGGCGTACCGATGGATGGTCGAATCTTTGTGAAGATATTTAAGGGATTCGCCTTCCATGGCGGCGAACGCTATACGGCGTGGACCAAGGCACGACTCGAGAATGTCTGGGAATCGATGCTCAGCAGTCTTGATCAAAGGCTAGATTCAGTCAAATTGAACCGGTGGTTGGCCGTATGGGCTGTGCGAGCCTTCGAAAAGTGCTCCAGCCACGAGGAAACGCTTCAAATCTGGGAAGAATTGCAAAAGCGGTGGAAACGTGACTTTGCAGAACTGGCGACGACCCAGGAAATGCTAAGTGACCTGCTGAAAAGGGCCATGAGACATGCGGCCACAGCGCCTGCAAAGATATATATATGAAATGAATCGACGTGAAACTTCACCCAGTGCCAGAAGACGATCTAGATCCCTTTTGAAGTTCTGGTAGAGCGTCTAAGCCCTTCTCGAAGATGAACTGGCGGTTGCCTTCCCACTCCAGCCAGGCCATACCCTGTAGTACGCTATCGGCAAGATCGTCGAGTTTACCGAATGTGCTTTGCTTCTCTACTCCGTTCAATACATTTCCATATTTGACTGCGGATTCTTGTGCTTCCTCTTGGACCGAGAACATGCTACCCTCACGCAGCCATTGGCCAACAAGCTGCATCTTGAGCATTTTCGTCTGCTTGCTATTCGTCATCTTGACCATTTTCTCGCCGGTTCCGCTGGCTTTCTTCTGCTTCCTTAGAGAAGTCGCGGGGTCTACCTTCTCGCCCCCTACCCAAAATTGCGCCACCCGCGCGGGACTGACGCCATACACATCACCCCCCCATCTTCCCTGTCGCTTCAATGTCTCGAGAACGGCGTACAGCATGGCCTCGAACACGTTCACCCGCAGAGTCCACTCTTGCACGGCAGCAGCACCCATGGAGCGAAACCTCTGCCTTTCTATCAGTACGTGCGAAGGCATGCCTCCTTCAAACAACCTGTTCAAGACATCGTAGGCAAGCGCAGCATAGACGTGCGGCTCGAATGACTCCTTGACGACGGCACCGTCCACGGTTTTCGGGCTCTCGCCAACGTCCTCGCGCTTCCACTGCACCAGCTGAGGTGCTGTGTGTTCGGAGTCAGCCACAAGGAAGCGAGAGTAGCAGAAGTTGCGGATCCCCATGTCAATGCTCAAGATATTCGCTCTCACCCGGCCCCCAGCGCGCCGTGGCGAAGTTGAGCGCAAAGTTTCGTGGCTGGGGAGCGCAGCCCGCGGTATCTGGGTCTCGAGCGACGAGATCAAAGTTGCCTTGGTGCCGCTGGAATTGATGCCGATGGATGTGGCGAGAGTCCGAAGCTCCACCCCTTTGAGTCCCGCGAGCCATCGCAGTGACATGAATTGTTGTCTGGAAGAGGACTGGAGATAAATCGGGAGCACGCAATCTGAAATTACGGTCACGTAAACATGCGTCTGTCTTTTCTTGGCAGCGTATTCTTTACTTCCCTCGGCCTGTCCTCTGAAAATCCAAGGTTTACGTATTTCTTCACTGCGAGCTCAGATGAAAAAGTTTTAAAACACCACTTCTTGTTTACAATGTTATTAGCCAGCCTAGGTGTTACACGCATGGTGTTGCCAGCATGGAAGGTCTTATGCAAGCCCACTCTCTGACACCTGTATATTGAAGCACCTGGCGGAACATCATATAATAGTACACCTGGGGGTTTCCTGCCCTCGTGCAGATAGATTTGATGCAGACATAATATGGACACAAGGCACCCACACTCGTTTTCCTATGCATGTGACAACTATTTTCTGTTCTCACATCATTTGCAGAATCAAAGCTTCGTCCTTTTTTTTTCTTTTTTTTTGGGAGCGGAGGGACAGGGCGAGTCAGAGTCGAAACAGACACATTGATCGGACCAGATATCTGTCTCGTCTTGTTATTAGTCATGTGAGCAATGTGTAAACATAAGGAACTATATGTCTTCTCAACAGAGAATATAACATTACATCTGCTCCATATGCCATAGAGTCTCGAAGCAACATGCCGTATCAATGAACAGTGAAGCGTGCAGAAAGCTTGCATCAGCCTCAAGTGCATGGAGGTGGCCAACAGCTTTTGAATGCTCGCCTTCGCTCTAGTTCTACTATACAGCCGTCCGCGCTCAAAAGCACCGGTGACATTCTCCGGCGTTTTGAAACGATAGATTCAGGCTCATCAGCGCCCCATGGTAGGCGTATGCTCGGAAGTGCTTGTAGCAGTCTGGCGATTATATATGATATCTCCGACAAAGCAAAACTCTGACGGAGGCATGCCTGGGCCAATTATGTTCCTCCGCCTAGGACTGACGTGCTGTGAGAAGACAACAAGCTCGCCACGCCTGACGAGAACAGGGGCGGATCCGTCAAGTCCACTACACCTTGCCAAGATCGTGGTTTTCTTTTCCTGTTGTTCAATGGGACTGGGGTAAACATCCCAATGCCTTCAAAATGATTGGACAGATGCTATGATGATGGTATTCATGCTACAGAGTCGTCTTTGATTGTGCGCACAATTTGTCTAATGGCACTGTACCATCCCTAAGCGCGCCACCGTCGCTTAAGCTCTTACGTGACCAATAAGATAAGCCTCAGCTTACACAACCCAGGGTTGTGAAAGCCGAAGATAGTCTTCTCCTGACATATAACCGAAGAGACAGCTTGATATGTATATAAGTGCCATTGCTTGAAAATCGTTGCCTTTTCCCCTTCAATTACATAAGTTGCCCTTTTGTGTGCGCTTCCTTGTCTACCAGTACCATATTATCAAATCCCCAAATGCTTTCTTTCCTAGCAAGCGCGCCGAAAAGGCATTCCCAAGCACATGCTCAGACTCTCGTAGTCGAAGACGGCGCCACGAGAATCCAATTCCTCGACCAAAATACGGGTTCCCCATACAGCATGAGGATCAACCAGAAACCCAGCGACTCGCTGGCCAACCCACCCTACCACTTCCACCACTACCAAACCGAAACTTTCCACGTCGAAGAGGGCACCTTCCGCGCCACCATCGAAGGAAAGACCACGGACGTGAGTCCTGGAAACGACATTACCATCACACCAGGCGTGTATCACAAATACGTCAATGGTTCCGACACAGAGCCATTGATTGTTAGCATGAGGCTGGATCCTGAGGAAAGGGAGAGGGACGAAGCTTTCTTCCGTAACCTGTACTGTTATCTGGACGATTGTAGGAAACAGGGGATGGCGCCGAATGTAGCGCAGCTGTGCTTGTTCTTGCATTTCTTCGACTGTCCGTTGGCGTTGCCGGGGCCCAAAATAGTAAGGAGACCTTTGAGCATGATGTTCACCATGTTGGTGGGGGTGGTGGTGGGGAAGTGGCTGTTGGGGTTTAGGGAGAGTTATGAGGAGTATTTCAAGCCAAAGGCAAGGTAAGACCGCCGTGTTTGGGAGAGGCTAGGTTTAAAAGGGGCCACATGAGATGAACCTGACCTAAGTACATAGCTCTCTAATTTGGGTGCCTGGATCAAGCCCGCGCGTAACATCCAGTTTCTCGTACTAGACGGATGGAAGTATGCTTGTAGGAGTCTCGACGCAAGTCATACAAACATTGTCTGCTAATTAGGACCTTGGATAGCGAATGATGACCAGACCCTAGGCTACGTCACCAAATCTTTAGATGGCGTCATGGATGCTCAAGACCTCCAGCACTCCTTGCATAGATCCCTTCTCCATTCATCTTGATATTCATTACCACGTACTTGTAAGCTTTCTGGCCTCTCAAGAGGCAAAGTTACTGCAAACTGTCTTCATCAACCTTCTCATCTGTCTCCCTCCGCCCCTCCACCTCCCTCTCAATAAGCGTCGCGCTCAACCGCCACTTCTCATCCACCTCCCCAAGCATGGCTCCCATCCGCAAGGAATGCGACTACCTCGTCATCGGCGGTGGCTCTGGCGGCCTCGCCTCCGCCCGCCGCGCATCCGGGCAATGGGGCGCCAAAACTATCGCGGTCGAATCCAAGCGACTGGGCGGCACCTGCGTCAACGTCGGCTGCGTGCCCAAGAAAGTGACATGGAACGCGGCCGCCCTGGCCGAGAAGCTGCATCAATCTAAAGCCTACGGCTTCTCCACCAAGGAGACCGCGCCCTTTGATTGGAAGACGTTTGTGGGGAAACGGGCGGCGTATGTGAAGCGGCTGAATGGGATCTACGACAAGAACCTCGAGAAGGATCACGTGGAGTGGCTGCACGGTCGCGCCCACCTTCTATCCAAGAACGAGGTTGAAGTGGCGATGGATGATGGCAGCACTCAAACCATACATGCGAAGAAGATCCTCCTCGCCACGGGGGGCTACCCGAACGTCCCCCCTTACCCGGGCGCCGAGCTGGGGATCACCTCGGACGGCTTCTTCGAGCTCGAGCAGCAGCCCAAGAAGGTCGCTGTGGTGGGGGCTGGATACATCGCCGTGGAGATGGCGGGGATGTTCCACCACTTGGGGACGGAAACACATATGTTCATCCGGCATGAGAACTTTCTGAGACCCTTCGACCCGATGTTGCAGGAGAAGATCATGGCGGAGTATGAGAAACAGGGGATCATCGTGCACAGATCGTCATCGCAATCGAAGATCGAGAAACATCCTGAAAAAGCAGGGTGGTTGAATGTGCATTACAAGGATTCGAAGGGAGAGGGCGTGCTGGAGGCGGATTGCTTGCTTTGGGCGATTGGGCGGAGTCCCGAGGTGGGCGACCTGGGATTGGATAAGGCGGGCGTAAAGCAAGATCGAAGGGGCCAAATTATCGCGGATGAATACCAGAATACCAACGTGGAGAATATCTATTCCCTGGGCGATGTGTGTGGGAAGGTGGAGTTGACGCCCGTGGCGATCGCGGCGGGGCGGAAGCTGTCGAATCGACTGTTTGGGGGACCGGAGTACAAGAACGCGAAGCTAGATTATAGCAACATACCGTCGGCGGTATTCGCACACCCTGAAGCGGGGACTATTGGCATGACGGAGCCCGAGGCGAGGGAGAAGTATGGCGACAAGAATATCAAGGTGTACAGCACGCAATTCACAGACATGTACTACGCAATGATGGATCAGGAGGACAAGACGCCGTCGAACTACAAGCTGATATGTACCGGACCAGAGGAGAAGATTGTGGGGTTGCATATGTTGGGGAATGGCTGTGCAGAGATGTTGCAAGGGTTTGGCGTTGCTGTGAAGATGGGGGCGACCAAAGACGATTTCGACAGTTGCGTCGCTATCCACCCCACAGCCGCCGAGGAGCTTGTCACGTTAAAGTAATGAAATGAGCGTGAAACAGTAAATAGGTCTTTCAGTTCTTGGTATATGCTTAGCCATCATTAGCCATCAAAACCCGTTATTACACACCTCCATTAGCGACATGCAAACAAAGCTTCATGGATATCTAATGCCTGCTGTTCATCGTCTGGTCCGGATCCCACCCACTCCAATTCGCCTGTAACGCTGGTATAGCGACGAGCATTTGATGGCTCATCCATGTTTGTGCCAGCTCTATCGTGCGAGATATGAAAGATCAAGCTGCTGCTTTCTTCGCCCTTTTCTTCGCCTTCTTCGCGGGCTTTTCGGATGAGGCATCTTCTAGGGCTCGTTTGGTGCTCTTTGCGACTGTCGCGATGACATCGTCCGCCTCATGCTTGGCGGTTTCTTTCCTTTTCTTCTTCTTCTTCGTTGCCTTCACCTCCTCGGTTATGATCGTTGTACCGTCAGCCTCTCCATTTCCGGTGGTCACAAGGCTCCTCTCTTCCTCCACCAGCGTCTCAACCGCATCATCAACACCCGGTATTGCCTTTTGCACGTCATCCACCGACTTCAGCGCCGGGGCCGCGAATTCGTACCCGATCTTCTTGGTCTTCTCCAGCTTCTCGGCCCGCTTCTTTTCCTCCTTCCGCTGTCGTTTTTCCCACTGCGTTTTGCTCACGGGCATCGCCAATTTGCGCCCTTCGATCCGATTCCTCGGCACCACCTTGAACCGCTTGTTCGCGTCCTTCCACAGGTCCTCGTGCACGTTCTCTTTCGCCAGGAGCTTGCACTTGAGGATGTGGCCGAACAGCAGGTAATTGTCCATGGTGGCCGCGGCGATCTTGGCGACCTCGTCGCTCTCAAACTCGACGAAGGCGTAGTGCTTCGATGCGCCGGTCTTGCGCTGGCGAGAGAGTCGGAGGCGGGTGACGGTGCCGAACTGGGAGAAATATTCGCGCATTTGATGCTCGTAGAAACCGTGGGGGATGCGTCCGACGTAGATGACACCACGCTCGGCAGTGCCATCTGCTTTTACTGCCTCAAGCTGCTTCATTGTGGCTTGGGAAGAAGGAAGAGCAGCGATAGGAGATTGATGGGTTGGTGATGAAGCCTTGGAACATTGGAAAGTGCGCCGAAAACGCGCCCGCTTTTTCGCCAAGAGATTTGACAGGCATCCAACCAATCACAACGTCACTCCCAAAATTGGACATCAGTCTTGCTTTTTACCTCCCATGTCATGGTTTATGATGCCAGTGACTTCGGTATTGTTCACGGAAACATATTAGGTTCATGTTGTAAAATTCCATCCAGCCTGACAAACACAAGGCCACCATGGTGATCAGAGGCCGTAAAGTATTTGAAACGAGGCTTCCTGATAAGTACTCCACTCTCGCAAACCTATACTCTAGCTAGCGCTGGGTTTTACACGATCATTGAAGCCAGAAATGCCAGCTCAATTATTGCCCTTGCACCTATCAGTGAATCCCCCGGAAGACTTAGCAAAACCTTATTGTTCTTGAAGCACCTATTCCTCACCCAAATCGGCGTATTAAATGACGCTCCCCACTCCATTCCATCTTTATCCGGCTTGTCATAAGAAGTGCGTAAGTCCGCCCCCAATGCAGCCCTTGACATTATCCTTGAGCGTATCCTCACCCGACCACCCTCGGCCGTGGAATAAGGACCTCCGCTCGCGCTTCAATCATGGTCTCCAGAGCTTATTCCTGGATAAATGACAACAATACCTCTAAAACTAGCGTTTCATATAACTTACCCCAGACGCCGATTCTTTCATATTGGTATCAAAAGTCAAATATTATTCAAGCAAGGAATTGTAATTCTTATTTCACTACTCTGTTTACCTTCCAATGTCGCGTCTGAGAACCTTCAAGACTAGTCGATTGAGGTTTCCCAGGTCGCAGCCCTTCTCGTTCAGACATTCCGGTGCCTTCGAGTTGCTTGCTCACAGACCCCGCTCATGTCCATATTGTATGCCTTCAACCTGCCCTGACAAACACAGGGTCAAGGGGCTTCCGTGGTGAGTATCAATAGACCTTTCTATCCGACTTCTTTACAAAACATCTTCCAGACCTTTGTCAGAGTCCTTCTTAATTAATTCGATCATACCCTGTAGATTTCAGCTTGGGTTATAGCAAAGGAAGCATCCCATTGTACCTGAGGCATGACAGGTCTTCCGTCGGCATCTTTGACGTAACGAAAGGGCATTTCGGTGCTCTCATGTTCATCTAATCTCAGTTCTGGAAAGTCAACGTATGGAATATCGTCGAGGCTGGCTGCGCTCAATCAGAAGTTGGCAGTACAAAGGGTCACAGCAATTTACTCTTGTCTTGCACCACCATACGAGTTACTCGAACAGCAGTGTCTGTTGTCATCTGCACGGGCCCCAACCGGCGTCCTTGAAAACCCTTGTTGCGGAGCTCAGAGGTCCTATCTACTGATTCATTAGAGCATTGAGGCAGACTGGGGAGAGTGGTCGGAGTGGGTCTACCGCGTGGAGGGTCATCGCCCAAAATACCGCCAAACAGGAATACGTCGAAGAGACCCTCATCTTCCGGGGCCAATTCCTTTTTCGCGGCCGGGTCCAGTAGACAGACTCGGTCTTTGCTTTCTGCATAGATGTTTTCTACACTCTGTCTCTCAACCCTGAAGCCTTTGGCTGAGCTAAGCTCAGATGGGAGATTAAGTTGCTCGGGCACAGAGGAAAGGCAGAAGTTGGCTTGTGCAGCATGACATTCGCCGGCAATTGTTTGATACTCCAATGAGGACCATGGCCCTAGTTCAGGGTCAAGATGCTCTACGATAAAGGTTTTTGTCATATTTCAGCAAGCCAAATCACGACCACGAAATCAAGAGTTGAACGTAATGAGAAGTACACCAATGATCAACACACTGCAGGACCTAGCTGCAGCTTTGCATTTCTTCTGCATGCAATATAGGAACATGGTGCGCATGTGACTGTAAAGCCATCCAATGGGGTGTGCACATTCCCGGAGCATCTTTTGCCGAGAGGACCCTGGGAAAGCTTTGTCTCCACCCACTTCGTCACTTTGTGATACGATAATTAAACACTTTATTTTCACATCTATCCTTTCTCTCAATTGCACGACCTTTCGGATATAAAGTAGCTCAGAACCTCATCCTAGACTGACTTTCTGCGCTTCTTCCCCACTCAGCTTCACAACTCTCCTGCGGACTCTGCTGCATTGTAAATTTCCCTTGGCACAAATAAGTCCCCCCCAAATTTGATCCCACCGGCGACGAATCGACATCCTCTACCTCTCTACCTTCCAAGTAGTCACTGCAGTAGCCACAGAGACAAGGATTTCACCCCACCTTCGAAGGCAAAAGCTCACAATCGTTGTGAAACCGATCGTTGACGCGCGTACACCCCATCCGCAACTCGCCATTGGAGGCCGGTATTTTGCCTGTGAATCAAGGGGCAAAAAGTACATAGCAAGGAGCCATCCCTAAAGTCACTCAGACCACCTGGAAAGATCCCCACGACTGTTCATACGATATCAAAATATTCGGTCGTCATCACTTGTGCTGTGTCGCAGAAAGCTGTCTGCAGCATGAATCCTTTTCAAAAGAACAAGATAGACGTTAGCGTAAGAGTCCCAATACATTTGTATTTGTTTGACCACTAACGCTTCGTCAGACCCTTAGCGAGGAAGAACAAAAGGTCTTCCGCCTGTATGGCAAGCTACCCAACAAGAAAGACCTATTTCAAAACAAGCTAAAGGTTGGTCATGAACTTTGTCCCACATGGGTTCCTCACTAAGCTGGTCGTAGGAGCGCAAATACTTTGACTCCGGCGACTATGCAATGTCCAAGGCCGGCAAAGCCAGCGAAGGGGGCGTCACTTCGATCGGCAGGGAGCACCCTCTTCCTGAGAACATCCCCCACGCGAGCTCACCCTCCGGTACCAATGTGAACGCCAACGGATCCTCGAGCAATGCAAACAACGGTACTAATGGCAGTGCGTTACCAGGCGCTACCAGTAGCAGCCCGGTGAAAGAGAGTAGCTTCCTGCAACGGGAGACGAGCGTGGATGAAGCTGCCGGTGTCATGAGCCCCAAGAGCCCACAGTCGCCGGAGAACAAGGGGACCACCAGCCCCCCTGCCAGGGAAGGAGTGCCTATCCGCTGGCAGAGTTGAGCGATTTGATATCATGGCAGTGGCCCTGTCTATGGCTTGATAAGGCGCAAGGAGAATCACATGTATGTTCGGAGTTTATGGAGTTGCCAAACAAATGCAAGGTCGAGTATTGGTATGAACAAAGTTTCCAAGCCAGCGGATTGGGAGTCCTGGAGGTCAGTCAATATGGTCTTTTTTGGGACCGACCAAAACATTACTTCTGAGAGACCTGGTGTAACAGGGTATATCATTATGCTTGTTCTCGGTCTACATTTCTATTGCTTTGGTTACCATGGCTAAAGCGCCAGCTTTGGAAGTATTGCCTCCAATGAATCCACTAGCATGCACAAAGATACAGCCATCTATGCCAGTTGTAGAGCTCAGCTCCTCATCTCTCAGCCCTCTCCATACGTCTGGTAGAGGTTTCCTGCTCTCGAAACTGTCCTTGCTGACGCTCACGGCCTGAACCCGCCATTTACTACCTTCATGCTCGCCTTCAGGATAGAGAACATAAAGGACCTCGCCTGTAGTCCCCTCGGCATCCTCCAGGGTGTAGAGATGATCCTTCCAAGGACAGCCTCGCGGGAAAACCATCACCCTACCCTTGGGATCGTTCTCGAACCGTCCAGCATACGTCTCCCGCACCAGGGTCCGCGCCGGCAACCAAGCATTCGCATAGTAATTCAGCTTTCGCAAGAAGGACGTCCCCATCAGCTTGCTAGCGTTCAGGAACCTATGATCTTCTGCCGCCTGCTTCTCTTCAGGCGTTGTAGGCTTTTGGTCTTCCTCGAACGGGTCGTTCAGATCACCGACCAAGGAGCCAAGATTGATGCCCGAATCATTGAACCTCTTCTGCAGGCCCTTGGTGTCGGCGGGCGCATACGCAGAAATGCCATTGTCGTGCGCGTCGAGCGCCTCGATGAAATCTAAGTACAATTTATTCCACAGGATATCGACTTCAGGGCTATCCTCCGACAATCCCGTCCGCAGCGCTATGATCGGCTTGCCAAAGTGCATGTACACCAATCCGGCGGAGCTCAATTTCGTGGGTCTGCTGGGGAAGGTGGTGTCGAATGTGCGTTGGTGGTGGTCATATCTGTTGCCGGCTGGCTCGTATTCACCCCCGACGTCTACTACGGTGTGGCATTTGGAGAGGAGGGCGGGATCGCGGGTGCGGACGAGGGAGCTGGGGTTGTATGTGGGGAGGAGGCGGAGTAGGTAGACCGCAAGGGCTTCATCGGCGTGGAAATGACCATTGTGAGTGCCAATCAAGGGGCCATCGGGAGAGCCATTTGTCTTGAGGCGCTTGGCTGCCTGTTCTGTTGCCATCTTAATGTGGCGTAGAAACATGTATGTTTGAAAGCTTGAGAGTATTCCCTTTAGAATTTATTGTTTAATTGTTTGGGTATGACGCTTTGCCCAATTTCAATTTCTTGGCAACAGTCCCCCCAATCAATCCCTGCAAAGAAGGTTCCACTGCCTGCTTAAAGTTGCAGGAGTCAGCCTGCAGACGCGACCCTGCTTCGACTACATTCAAGATCTCGAATCCTGGAAGTAACCAGGGATTGTCAGCCTGTTTGCACTCCTTTAAATTTCTCCCTTCACACCACCTGGCTCGCCCTTCCATGTCCCTCCAAAACCCTTTAACACGAGCCTCGACGGCAATCTCACGCGATAAGATAAAACAACCTTAGGTTAATCACACACACTCCACCCACCACTCGAGCACCCGCAAGATTGATCATCACCCTCAACGGTACTGTTAAAACACCACAGTCTGGGAAAGGAGGACGCCTCAACGCGTCGCCGGCGCTCTTTGCGCTGATGTGGATCGTACGGGTCTCTTCCTCCATCATCTTCTTGACCTCCATCATCATCTCCATACCCTTGGCTTTCGATGTTGGGGGCAGGGCATGCGGACTCGCCTTCTCCCTTTCGCTCGCCTCCTTCTATTTTTCCTACTCAGTCCTGAGATTGTCGACTCCGGATCAATCGAGATATCGATGGACACTAATACAACTGATCGCCTGGATGCAATGGGCTGTCTTACCCTCACTTCTGATCTGGTCTCTCAACCGCTTTTCCGTCGAACCGGTGGGTAATACTAGCTGGGTTGAGCGCACCTTCAGTGGAAAGAGGACACGGGACACGTCTCTGTCGCAGTGGATCTTTGGTCCAGACGGGTTGGCCGAGACTGTGACCGTTGGTAGCTGGGATAAGCTTTTACGATGGTCAACGCCTGTCTTCCAACTGGTCGAGGGTTTCTGTAGCCTTCTCGTCATACAAGCAGCCGGTCAAATCACCCGATGGCTCGTCAACAGAAGTGGACGGAGTGATAGCTGGATGGTAAGAAAATCCATATCCTTTTGATCATAAGAGACTTGAAAACTCACAATCTCCAGATTGGTCTGCTGGTCATGTCTGCTTCGGTCATCTCGAGCGCGGTCTACTTTTTGTGGAGGGTCATGAACTTCCCTGAAATCAGCCACGTGGATGCCACTTTGATCGGAATCACCGTCACATGCGCCGTCTTTCTCTGTGCGTGGGGAATTGGATCTGGGAAGGGAAATCCCGTGGAAAGCTCGCTACTCTTCGCCTACGTGGTCCTGTGCCTCTACCAGATCTTCACAGACTATCAGCCCTCAACTCCCCCGGAGTCACAGCCTCCTCCACCTCAAGCTCCGGATTTCCCACCTTTCCCGCCTCTCATCATGGCCTCTTACACGACCCTCATGCACGCTGTTTCGATACTGCCTGGCGCCATACACGCAGGCTTCAGCTTCTTCGCAGCCGCACTCAGTACCGTGACACCATCAGTCATCATATCCTTGGCATATCGTCTATTTGTGCTTTACGCCTCTACTCGAATCATTCCGGCAATCCGAGAATCTGGTGCCAGGGCTTTGTCCCAAGAAGCATCGTTGGAGGACTCTGACGGCGCAGGACAGATCTTAGGCTTGCTCAGTTGGTTCAGCCCGAGCATATTGATTGCAGTGTACACTAGCCTGCTAATGGAGCATTTCGGCTCTGCGAGCGGCGACGCTAATGGTGATTGGTGGACAAGCCAAGGGGGTGACACAGGCAACAACTTGTGGAGATGGATCAATGTCGCAGGCACCATGGCCATGTATGCTCTTGAGTTGTACCTGGGGAAAGATGACCTCGATGGTGGTTTGACTACGCATTGGAAGGAGGATTGAACTCCTCTGTTCGAGCTCTTTGTAATCAAGGTGCTCAAATCTTTCCCACAAATTCTGCCTTGTCGGACTGCATTATCACTTGAGCATTCGCAGTGACGGGGAGTGGTGTGATGGGTCCACCTTGAGCCCGCTCATTGTACGTTCAGACCAATGCCCCCCCCCTCTCCTCATCACTCCTTGGCGCGCTTGATACTGAGACGCAAGATAGCCTCCGTCAGAGCAGCGTAGGGCCACAAAGGCCTGGTACCGGTCAACCCTATCTAGCTTGGCTCAAAAGTCGTATTAGATATACGTAATGCCGATGGTTGTGCCCAATATGGCGAACAGAGCGACATGTCTCATTAATTGTACTAACGCTGGCTTTCTTATTTCTTCCTGTCTCTGCACAGTGTCTTCGATGCTTTGCAAAGCACTATGATTCGGCTTGCTGTAGAGACCTGCTCCTCATCTTCTGCGCGTAGAATGATGTTTCCATTCAGCTCCTTACACTACTACTGAGGTACTAATCAGAGATCACCGCGTCTCACCTGCTTTGCTAAAAATGAGGACCTCTGCAGAAAGCAGACGGTCTGGAGCTAAATCAACATGACTCCGCGGCCGCATTCCAATACAGCCAGCGCTTGAATAGTCCACAATTGTGATGCCAGAACTGGCCAGCATAGTGCACGAAATATTCCGGTGTGTCTGGTCCAGCAATTGCAAGCTCGACATTTCTTGCCATTCGTCCTTACAGATTCCCAGTCCTCTTGCACCATGTTTTGGACCTTCAGTATTCAAGTATAGTCGTTCGAAAGGAATCAATCTTCGGTCTCGTGGTGTCCATACTTTTCTCACATGAGCACAGGCGCGGGCGGTGAATCAACAGCTCTTTCATGTAAGCCCACACTATATCCCGACATCCGTATATCCATCCATAGCCCCAACTGCTTGAATGCCCGAGGTACAATAACAAAGTTGCCTCTCCCGATCCCCGGAGCACATGCAAGGGCTTTCCGATATCTTCGTCGAGGATGAGCTATCGCCCCTTGTCTAGCCTAGCAAGCAGCTCCAGCTCAGGGATCAATGGGGCTCCGCTGTTGCTTTTACTGCTGCTATCATCTCTAATGCTATCTATGACTTTGAGGATCATATTGTTCACGGTGGGGTTTTCTCTAATGCTATCTATGACTTTGAGAATCATATTGTTCACGGTGGGGTTTTCGAGGAGGTAGTTCAAATCCTGTCTTGAGGAATGTATGGTTTGAATGTGTATTATGCCCGTACTGAACTGATACACTATCATAATCCCAAAACGATTCTAGACATGCAAGGCTTTCTGAATTCATCTCGGCATGATTTGCACTAGACTTCGGCTGGATTTGACTTGGACTCTGAACATGCCGTGAAGGTACCTGAAAATGATGTTGTAAAGAACAGAAGTCGCTTTCACTGATTCTGGAGATCATTTTCCGGAAAAAGGAAAGATCAGGGTCCGCAGAACGTTTGTATATGACTGTGACTCTATGAAAGACTCTTCTTTCATCGTTCTCTGTAAGTACAAGCCTAAGAGCCATCATGTTTCCTGATCGTGGGGTTGCTCTCGCCGTTGCTGTCACTGCCAGGTAGGTACAACGTTGTAGGCGTTCGCACTCTGCTGCAGCTACAGCAAGACATAGGTGCAACAAGCTAAAGGCATGTTCAAATACTAGAGGCTCGGTTGATTGTTCACAACCTGCACCACACCAAGACTTTCTCCTGTATCATGCAGATCAGACACTCGAGCCAATTACCGTTTCCAGTGAGGAGTGGTGAGGTGGATGTCTCTTGATGGCTGTCACGTGAGCAATTCTCAATATCAAAAATTCCCTCCGCGCCACCTCTAAGCGCGATTTCCACCATCACCACGTCGTGATGATTCCTAATTTCCACACTTTATCCGGGTAAACCTTTGAACGACCGTGATTCTATGATTCCGAGGTTGGAAATTGCCTTTCTCAGTTAGCTCAATACTGGCCCAGGGTAAACTGCACTCAACGCTAGATGGTCAATCGAGCCGGCGGCATGGAGTGTGGCGCAGGTGGAAAGATGAGTCCTCTGTACCCTTGCCGTTTCCGATTAGCTATGATCTTTAGCATAAAAATGCGCGGCAACTGCCTAAACACTGCTTTGCGCTACCAGGTTTCTCGTCCACCCATGTACGTTGGCAATCGTCGGGATATGTGATAGAACGCTTCTAGCACGACTCCCTCGTGGATGTTCGCATTTGGATACGAGCGACAGAC
Organism: Niebla homalea; assembly: GCA_019925105.1. NCBI lineage: Eukaryota > Fungi > Ascomycota > Lecanoromycetes > Lecanorales > Ramalinaceae > Niebla > Niebla homalea. Next base: position 450,856 of record JAHGAU010000007.1, read on the forward strand.
GTCTTTAGCCCGGTGTCGCTGACCAACTGTTGGAAGTACCGATTGGCATCTCGTAATGTCGTCTGGCATTCTGACCTGAGACCCGCAAACCAACCAGAAACGAGCAGGACTTTCGCGGCATGGTATCCTTGGACCGCCTTTTCAATCAGAGGAAAAGGCAAGGCTGGATCTGGTGAAGGAAGTGCATGTTCATGAGAACTGAGGGGATAATGACTGAAAATTGCCTCTAATACATTGACAGACCATGTAAGGCTATCCAAATGGCCCCCCTGCACGACTAATGCAGGTAGGATTCAATCTGCTATTCCTACTCTCCATTCATGGATCAACATGTGGTGGATTAGCTTGACTGTATGCTTTGTACGCTTTTGACTGCCATAACGAAAAAAGCTGGTCTGATTAAAATGATCCTGGTCCAAAGAAAGGTTCTAATGAGATACAGCCTACTAGGTGTTGAGAATCCTTTGCAAGGGCCATGGAGAGTAGCAGTTCCGGTTCGCCAGACCGTCATGCAGACAGTATCCCAAGCGGATGAAGGGTGACAAGCCCGGAAGGTGTATGAATTCAAAACAACGTTCTTCATTCCAAATCTAATTCGCACACGGCGCGTTGATGATTCTGATTCGCCAAAACCATTCTTATATGTCTGGAAAGGTCTCTCGATACGAGCCCCATATCTTTCGCGTAGGTTTGAGCAATCGCATGCAAGGCGCTCGATCTGTAGCCACCAAAGCGAACCTCAACGCATCATTCAATCTAATACGCCAAGGATTAGAAGGGGCCAGTCATCTATCTTCGTCGCTCAGGAATTTGCAAAAACCGACGTAGAGGCAATTCGTCGAATGCAAGGGTATGTAGAGGACGGTGAACAGGTCCGCAAGTTGAGAATAATCATACCAGACCTTAGCTCCATGGTTGATCATAACATTCGTATTGAAACGCAGTTTTAGATACCACAAAAGGGCGGTCGGTATAAAGCACAAAGGCCATGATGTTTGTGCTGAAGGTCCTGCAATGCCAGTATTTCCGCGATGAGGACAACTGGAATCTTTACATAGAGAAAGTCCAGTAGTCACTTACACAATGTAGGTGAAGCAATTCATGACAGGGTCTTGCAGTAGCCTAGATGCTCCAACTTACCTGCAGAACAGAATTTTCGAGATTTGACTAAACGGCAAACTTACAGATCTGGAGCGACAATTTGGAGATACGTCCCTCCCTTGATCGTGACTGCAGCCTCGACGGCCTTGATATCACTAGGCAAATATTTATTGCCCTCCACATGTGTAAGCGCCGCAAGATCATACCACGGCTCAAAGAGTGAGCACGGTAACCCGCTCAAGCTTGGCTGCCGGCATGGTCTCCCTCCTCACAACATACTAATGAAGCTAGCTTTACGTTTCCTTGTGATTCGGAGACTTTTCGATGTAGTTGAGAGGACAGAGACGCAAAGGCCGGGTCTGGACCCGTTTGTCAGCAATGAGGCGGGAAAGCTAGGAAAAGCAACATACCCTTGGCTCAAGTGTGGGACAGAGCTTGCACTGGAATCCCGGTAGTTGGTCCTCTTCAACCCCGACGATGATTTGATACTGAATACCGAAGGGTGTGCACTTTGGTACTCTTTGGCGACGGCGTTCGCTTCAAGACTTGCCGTTCTGGGCTTGTGCTGCCTGTTGCTGCCCTTCATGAAGCCCAGTATAATATCCTGCCCAATACCAAGACAGCATGAGATTTTTGGTGGCATCGTCATTGACTGAGGTTCACATCAGAATTGAAAGCTGATCTAGGATCGTGTTCCACTCACCTTCATTTGAAGCGGTTGTTGGTACTGATGTTGAATGTGCTTGTGGTTGTGAGATTTTCGAAGTGGACGAATCCTTATGCTCGAGGGTGGCTGCGAAAACGTCCTCGTGGGTGCCATTCAACAAGTCTCCAGCATCAATGCTATCTTCGTCAAACTCTCCTTCCTCTAGATCTTCGTCCATGCCTGCAACAGCCTCATTCGTGTCTGTTCGGGCCGAAGACGGGTCTTGAGGTCCTGCGAGTGTACCACTATCCAGTGTCTCATCCATGTCTTTGATCACATCCTCGACACGTTCACCTTTTGCGTGTATACTATGATAGAGCTGTAAATGCAATTAGCATGCACCTTTGTGCACGCAGAGAGGCTTGCGGTTTTACCTTGTATTCCTGGAGAGCGTCTTCCCAGGACTGCAGTAGAGCTGTATCATCCCAGACTTCGGCATGAGTCAAGATTTTGCGACTCTTGCCCATAATTGGGAAGAAAGCTGGCAATACAATTGTTACGTGAGGATGTTCGAGGGTTGTTGAAGTGAATCGAGACTTAACGATAAGATTAGGGCTTGTTGCAGTGACGTATAATAATACAGTACAAAAAACCGTTGAGGGACCCGAGAAATTAATTCACATATCTAAGTTCGATGATCATGGCGTCGTGGAAAGTCATCTATTAGAAGTTTCTGCCTGACGTTAAATTAGCGTTGGCTCTATGCTATCAAACACGGAAGTACTCCATCAATACCGAAACCATGGCGCGCACACACGATTTGAAGGTTGAGAGCATATTTTCCGTCAAGGACTATGTATGTCTAGTGACGGGCGGTGGGACTGGCATTGGCCTCATGGCAACCCAAGCATTGGCTGCGAACGGTACTCCATCTTCTGTATTCCATTCATCGGCTCTAAATGTTGAACTCGAGTAGGAGCAAAGGTTTATATCACGGGTCGTCGCATGGAGGTATTGGAGAATGCAGCAAGGTCCCACGATCCCGATGGAGGGAGGATAATACCGTAACGTACACAAGCATTGCAAATGCTAGTTCACTCCTCATCCTTGCGCTCCAGTATAGGACCGTGTGATGTTACTTCCAAAGCCGAGTTGGAGAAGCTCGTCAAGGACCTCTCCGCCAAAGAAAAGTTCTTGAACCTTCTCGTCACCAATGCTGGACAATCAGGGCCCAAAAATTCTCCAGATTCAGACTCTGCGGCGGTACGTAGATCTCAAAGACGATTTACCCAACTTCGCCGAAATTCCATGAGTCTTGGATCGCAGAGAGTAATACTGATTTCGCATTTGCTTAGGAAATCAGCAACAGAATATGGCAGGGGGAATCATCAGAGGATTGGCAGGGAGTCCTGAATGCGAACGTAACGTCGGTATTTTTCAGCACCCTCGCATTTCTGCCGCTGCTTCAAGCCTCCATCGATCCTGCTGGCCCGTATGCTCCGCGCTCCCCCTCAGTCATCGTCATATCGAGTATCAGCGGGATCATGAAGTCCGCTCAAGGGCATTTTGCGTACAACGCAGCCAAAGGTGCCACAGTACATCTTTCCAAATTAATGAGTGCAGAATTCGACAAGATGAGCATACGGGTCAACTCGATCGCTCCTGGGTACTTTCCATCAGAGCTGACCATGAAGGAATCGGGTGAAGACAATAAAACACATATGCCAGCCGAAAAAGTGCAGGAGAAGGGGCACGTCCCAGCACAGAGGCCTGGGAGTGATGAAGAAATGGCACAAGCCATCATATTCCTTACCAAAAATCACTACGTCAACGGTGAGACCATCGCTGTCGACGGCGGTGTCCTCAACACCGTCGGCGTGAGATAGATAATGTCCGATTTCCGAGCGGATGCGTCAATCTTGCGCACCATGTCAGCCTCTTGAATTGAGAGCGTGAATATCCTCAATGCTGCCTTGTCTTGTGATTTTTTGGCCAGAACGAGAAGTCTCACGCTCCGGGAAGCCTTTACTATGAGGGTCCACCCCGTGCTTGAGTTTCTCAATCACTTTGACCTTGCCTTCGGCTCGCTTCAGACGATGATCAAAATCGGCAACAGATTCTTCGGTATTCTCAACCGAGAGACTGCCAGGCTCTGTCAAAGCGAATAGCGTCCGGACATGCGATTGCAAACGCGGATTCGTCTGGGATACTGGAATTTGAGAAGACCCTTCTGAGAATTGACCAGCAGGACGTTCGGAAGATGGCCTATTGATTCCCTCGGCGGTCCGGTGCGCCTTGTTGGTCTCATCCATTTCATCTAGAGTTCCTGCCCATACTTGGGCTTTCCCGTGCAATCGTCCCAATGCCGTGTATTTTTCAAAGCCTTTTTCAAGTCCAAATGCACGACCCTCGATACGCCCGGCACGCTCGCCATCCGCGAGACCTAGACTGTAGCCTTCCTGAAAGAATGTCTCCTCCAGGTCAAGCACAGAATCTAGAGGATCGCAGTCTTCATTCTTTTGATGTGTCATTTGTCAATTGTGGTGGGCAGTCGCATGAGTCGGAGCTTGGGGATTATGATATTTGCGGAAGCGGAGAATGACGGAGATCTGGGGGGCCTTTTGCCGGGTAGCGTTGGGGGAGACCGCAGAAGACCATTTGTCAAATTCCATCAGGAAATTGATCTGGACAGCAGCAAGTTCAAAATCTCCCTCTCTCTCAGCATCGACAACCCATCTTGTCTGTAGACGAACGAGACGAAGCTACAAAAGGCCCCTTCGAGTCAGATAGACGCAAAAATGTGGCTCTTCGATTGGTGTACGTATCGTCCAAGAAGTCTCGAAAGCACCTGCACAGGTCATGAATGCTGGAAATCAACACGCATGCTGATTTGATTGCACATGGCATAGTCTTCGATCTCCTGGCTTCTCTAGGTCTTCTGAACAAACATGCCAAACTCCTATTCCTGGGCCTGGACAACGCGGGCAAAACCACTCTTTTACACATGCTTAAGGTGAGAGCTCATGACCATCGACTACAATTCGCTTCGACTCACCGATGCATTTTTTTAGAATGACCGAGTGGCTGTACTCCAGCCGACGTTACATCCTAGTGAGTCAAGATGGTGATACCGGCCTGGAATGGCGTATCTGACGACTTTCAGCATCCGAAGAGCTCGCCATGGGCAACTGTCGTTTCACAACCTTTGATCTTGGAGGCCACCAGCAAGGTAAGTCATCCACTTGCCTCGCATATGGTTACTCGTGGCGCAGTGATCGCTGACAATGTGCAAAATAGCTCGTCGGCTCTGGAAAGACTACTTCCCTGAAGTCTCTGGCATAGTGTTCTTAGTTGACGCCAAAGACCATGAACGTTTTGCGGAGTCGAAAGCCGAGCTAGATGCCCTTCTCACCATGGAAGAGCTTAGCAAGGTGCCTTTCGCCATTCTTGGGAACAAGATCGATCACCCAGACGCTATCAGCGAGGAGCAGCTAAGGCAGGAGTTGGGATTATGGCAAACGACAGGCAAAGGCAAGGTGCAGCTGGAAGGCGTCCGACCTATCGAGGTCTTCATGTGTAGTGTGGTAATGCGGCAAGGTAAGCTTCGAAGCCCACAGCTATTGCCTTTACAGTCCTCACTAATGTTTCGCGCAGGCTACGCCGAAGCTTTCCGATGGATCGCGAATTACGTCTAATGACGCTCCACGGAGAAGATAGAGGGTGCTCTTCTACTACCTGGACGAGAGAAGGGCAACGTGATACCCTGGTGCCGGCAGATGGGGACGTTTATAACGTCCGAGAGGCCTATACTTGGTAGTAGTCAGTTTTGTATCCAGCGTGTAGCATTCAAAGGCGTCTCTAGGAATCCCGAATTGAAGTTTTCATCTCAATGTCAGTATTCTTTGCATCTTAAACGTAGTTTTTCATTGATATCGAGCTTTTGCGAATTCTAGCTCACGGTGTGCACAGGGCGGCGGAGCTCGACCCCAGAAGAAGGGGATTACGCCGCATGAAGAATGCGCTGTCGTCATATTGACAACCAACTCGTGAACCGCCATTTTCACATGACCATGACTAGAGATTATAGATATTCTGTATAACCTTTTTACTGCCGGCCCCTCCTCCCATGATTCCTGCATAGGTGTCTTAACCTTCCGTATATCTGCTGGGCTTCGACCTGCGCTCCGCTCAAAGAGAAAGAGCAGACCTCATAAACAAAGGCCAGATGCAGCAGACCTCTAGGTGACCCGGACGATCTGTCGAGGGCAAGCTTCAGCCGTGCAAACCCTCGTATCGTCTTCTGGCCAAAGGTTGTTCACGATGATATATCTCATACGCCATTTTGCGGGCTGCGCTCCATTCGGGCTTTCACGCACTCCAGCAAGATTGGCTACCCTCGTTCTGCTATCATGGCTACTACGAACAGTGAGCGCAAAGACCGCATCAGACTACTTTGTGAAATCTCTACCAGGGCAGCCTGAGGGTTCATTGCTTACGATGCACGCTGGGTAAAGCAACCTCCACTGCCCATCAGGCCCATCATCCTGCCGCCTTCTGCTGATCACCTTGTACAGACACATCGAAGTCAACCCTGAACACAACGGTAATCTCTTCTTCTGGCACTTCCAGAATCGACATATTGCAAACCGCCAACGGACTGTCATATGGCTGAACGGAGGGCCAGGCTGCAGCTCCATGGATGGTGCCTTGATGGAAATCGGACCCTACCGGCTAAAGGATAAAGATCATTTAAGATACAACGAAGGAGCCTGGGATGAGTTTTCTAATCTCCTTTTCATCGATAACCCTGTCGGGACTGGCTTCAGCTACGTCAATACGGATAGCTTTGTTCACGAGCTTACGGAAATGGCCGACCAAATCGTGAAGTTCCTCACAACATTCTACGAGATGTTTCCGGAGTACGAAGACAACGATGTGAGCGGTCTGAGAGGAGGAGGGGAAATCAAGTGAGCTAACGGCAAGGCCAGATCTACATCGCGGGGGAATCCTATGCAGGCCAGCATATTCCATACGTCGCGCAAGCAATACTTGATCGAAACGATTCGCCGCCAAATGGCAAGCACTGGAATCTTTCGGGTCTCTTAATAGGCAATGGCTGGATATCCCCACCGGAGCAGTACGATGCATACTTAACGATGGCCTACCGATCCGGTCTGGTCACCGAAGGCTCAGCTCAGGGCAAAGAGCTCGAACAGCAGCATGAGCGATGTACAGACGTGCTCAACAAGCCGGACGGGCACGATAAGGTGGACACACCCGCTTGCGAATCGATTCTGCAGTCGATACTGCGCGTTGCGTCCAAGGACGACAAATGTCCGAACATGTATGACGTACGTCTCACCGACAGCTACCCAAGTTGTGGCATGAATTGGCCCCCGGACCTCGCGAGCGTCACGCCGTATCTCCGAAAGAAGGACGTGACCGCAGCCTTGAACATCAACCCGGATAAGAAGTCTGGTTGGACAGAATGCTCGGGGTCTGTCGGGTCCGCATTCGATCCGGTCAAATCCAAGCCGTCGGTATATTTACTGCCCGGTATCATTGAAAGGGGCGTGAAAACCATCTTGTTCTCGGGAGACCAAGATCTTATTTGCAATCATATAGGGACCGAGGAAGCGATTCACAACCTGGAATGGAATGGGGGCAAGGGATTTGAACTCTCTCCAGGCACTTGGGCACCAAGGCGAGACTGGACCTTTGAGGGAGAGCCCGCTGGCTACTACCAAGAGGCGCGCAACCTCACGTACATTCTCTTCTACAATTCGTCTCATATGGTTCCGTTCGACTACCCGCGGCGGACCAGAGACATGCTTGATCGCTTCATCGGAGTTGATATTGCCAGCATTGGAGGGTCACCGGCGGATTCCCGGATTGATGGCGAGAAAGGAGTCGAGACGAGCGTTGGAGGCCACCCTAACAGTACAGCTGCAGAAAAGAACGAGGAGAAGAAGTTGGAAGACGCGAAATGGGGAGCATACAGGAAGTCTGGAGAAATGGCCCTCCTAGTCGTCATTATACTCGCTGGGGCTTTTGGCTGGTATGTGTGGAGCGATAGGAGAAAGCGGGCTGGCTACCAAGGTCTGTTCGGTGGCTCTGCCGGTACCGTGCATCGAAAGCCGCAAGGGAGGGACGTTGAAGCCGCGGATTTCGATGAGGGTGAGCTTGATGATTTACATGTTGCGAGTCCACCTGAGGAAGGGCTTGAAGACAGGTACAGTCTCGGAGGGGGAAGCAGTGATGAAGATAATAAGGGCGACAAGGCAAGACCAAACGGGCATGCCGGAAATTATACAGATGCGGATGTGGAAGGTGACGTTGGGGAGAAGAGAGGATGATTGCATTCTGCATTGCTAGAAGTATGTAATATTGTCAATTCATGTGATCCAATCTTGATCTCACGCAGTTACTTCTGGGAAGATGAGCTTTGATAACTTGGAAGTCCCTCCAGTCCATGGGTCTTACTGCGGACCAAGGGACGAGTGTTCATCAGATACCATAACGCATTTAGTCGTCTTCAAGGACACGCCGACACCACATAGGGTCTGCGGAATGCCTAAGTGCTTGACTCTATGTTTGATATATCATCACGCGAACAGAAGTTTGATTTTGGTCGGTCCGACGCCTGTGACAGCGCATTCCTCACCGCCTACATAACTCCTCGAGCTCAAGCAATCATGAAGGGATCTGAAACAGACCTTTTGTCAAGGAAAAAAAGGGGGTGACTCCTCGCCTCAAGAATAAGCCCCATCGAGTTACCCTTGCCCCCAGCGCCGTGGTGACCACGGCCTAGAGGTACAGGCAATCGCATAACTTTCCACAACGACGAATGGCTCTCCATCCACAGCCTATGAGCCTTCCCCCTCACCATCTCGGTGCAATCCTCACCTCCTCCCCCACCCTGCCCGAGGTGCTGAATTGAGCGCCATCTCACGAGTGCGGACTCATATCATTGTCCATGTGGCCTCGAGCGACAGCACCCACCAGTTCGAGAGCAGAAGATGAAAGGGAGTACGAACGGTAATAGATATGGAGATGGTGGGGTTTAGAGAAGAGGCAGGGAGGAGATGAGCCGCGAGGGTTGCTTTTATGGCGGCGCTTTTCAGCTTGCTCTGCCCACCCCCGAAAGAGTGGGAGAGATGTCCGGGGACTTTCTCCCAAAGCAAAGGTTGAGTTGATGAAAGGCCAAATACATGGCACTTTCTGTTTGTAAGCTTCGAATGCGATTCTTTGAGCGAGGAGTGAAGAGGGAAAATGTTGTGTGGGAGCCGCAGATTTGAAATGCTGGTGCTTGGCTTGGCGCTGCTAGGCGCGTTTGACGCGAATTTAATGGCGGGACGGTGCCTGAAAGGCTGAAAGCTGCCTGAAGATAGAATAGCTGGTGTCATGAAGGGGACTTAGAATGACACTCATGGCTTGACCTCCTCTGCATGAGGATCCTCGACTCATCCTCTTTTCTCAATCCCCCGTGAACAACTCATCGCTGTACGATGTCGGGCCTCTTCGGTAGTGCAGCATCAACAGCATCGAGCGCCAGCAATACCCAAGGAGACATCTCGAAAGACGTTGCAATAAGCAATCCTCCCGATGATTCCATTTCGGACTTAAGCTTTTCATCACAATCAGAACACCTTGCCGTGGCATCGTGGGATAAAAAGGTCAGAATCTACGAAATCAACAGCCAAGGGGGTAGTGAAGGAAAGGCTCTGTTTGATCATGAAGGGCCAGTATTGAGTTGCTGTTGGTCCAAGGTACCCTGTTCCAATTTCTGAAGGTTCGTGTACATTTCCTCATAATCACTAGGATGGCACCAAAGTAGTCGGAGCCGGCGCCGACAAAGCCGCCCGCCTGCTCGACCTCGGCCAGAACGGCGCTCCAGCTCAACAGGTGGCGGCGCACGAGAAGGAAATCCGCTGCGCTCGCTTCGTCGAAGTCCCTGGCCAACAGACTCCCGTCCTCGTGACCGGTTCGTGGGACAAGACCATCAAATACTGGGACCTGCGCCAATCCTCCGCGGTGGCCAGCATCAACTGCCAGGACCGCGTCTACACCATGGACAGCAAGGACAAGCTCCTCGTGATCGGCACGGCGGACCGCTACATCGACGTCATCAACCTCGACAAGCCGGGCGAATTCTACAAGACGATGCAATCACCATTGAAGTGGCAGACCAGGGTGGTGGCCTGCTTCACCGACGCCACGGGCTTCGCCGTAGGGTCTATTGAAGGCCGGTGCGCGATCCAGTACATTGAGGAGAAGGACAAGAACTCGAACTTCAGCTTTAAATGCCATCGGCAGACCCCGCCCACGCAGCGCGACATTAGCAATGTGTATTCGGTCAACTCGATCAACTTCCATCCACAGCAGGGGACATTCTCGACGGCGGGGAGCGATGGGACGTTTCACTTCTGGGACAAGGATGCGAAGAATCGATTGAAGGGGTACCCCGAGGTTGGGGGCACGATCAGCACGACGGCGTTCAATCGCTCAGGCAGCATTTTTGCCTATGCAGTGAGCTATGACTGGAGTAAGGGCTACAGCGCGAACACGCCCCAATTGCCAAATAAGGTCATGTTGCATGCTGTTGTGGGAGACGAGTGTAAGCCGAGGCCAAAGACTGGCAAGTGATGGTTGGATGCGGTCTAGTGCGAGGCGAGAAATAGAATAAGACGAGAGTATCACCACGTGTTGCGGGGGAAAAGGGGCTGATGCGGTTCATGATACCAATGGTCTGGGATGGCCATGTAGCAAGATGCGACGAAGAACATCAAGCCAGGCCGGAGCTAGTCCTTTCCCCACTCAAGAGACCAAGCGCCTTTTGCGGTCAGATGTTGAGGTACACGAGCTTCTTCTTGCTCGCTACCACTTACTCACATGGCACCCATGAATCGATTCAGACAGATGATATAGGGGATACAGTCTCAAGACAGAAGTAGGTAGCTTCATGGGATGGCTAGTAAGCAGTGAAGAGATTATGTTTAGATTGGACTTGGATTCACGTTTGGATCGTATACTCACCTACTCTTTCTTACCCCTCTTTGCCAGTAGATTCAACGCACTCCCCGCGAGGATGAATCCAGCCTGGTCAGGGCTAATCGTATGCTTCACCTTCAACATCATCTCGGCCCCACCGCGTCTTCGCACCCTCAAGGCCACATCCCCTTTTCCACCCGCCTTTAGCATGTCCAAAAGCCCGACACTATCAACCAAATCACCTGAGCCGATGCGAGCATAGTCATTCTCATCAGCAAACACCAAGGGTACGATGCCCTGCTTCTTCAAATTGGTCTCGTGTATCCTGGCGAAGCTTTTCGCAAGTATTACTCGACCCCCTAGGTACCGGGGCTGCAGAGCGGCATGCTCGCGCGCACTTCCCTCCCCGTAATTGGTCTCCGCGACGACCATCCATTGATGACCCTGGGCTTTCCATTTCTCCGCCAATTGGGGGATGCCACTTTGGGGGACTTTGCCGTCCAGCCCTGGAGGAGAGAAATAGTCATAAGCGACATTGGTCTCCCCAGTCTCGGCATTGACAGCTCCAATGAGAGTGTTTGCCGAGATGTTCGGGAGATGGCCTTTGTATTTCAGCCAGGGACCGGCGGCGGATATAGTATCAGTGGTACATTGACCCTGCACTTTATAGAGGACACGGATGTTGGTGAGTTCATGGTCTGGGAAACGCGCAAAGGGATCGAGGACTGCGAGACGCTCAGATGTTGAAGATATTACAACTGGATGCGTACTATTAGGGTTACCCGGTGTTGGCTCAAACTCGGGATTCCCAGATGCAAAGCCTTGACTGGGCAGTTCAGAGCCTGTCGGTGGTGAGAAGCGGAATTGCTCTCCTGAAGATAAGGGTATCGAGTCGACGAGCGGGTTGAACGTTGTTGAGCCTGAGTAAGACATTGCGATGACGATCTCGGGAGAAGCGAGAAAGTTCATTGTTTGAGGATTGCCGTCATTGCGGCCCTTGAAATTGCGATTGTACGAGGAGAAGATGGCATTAGAATCGCCTTTGCTGACACCGTCCGTACGTTTCCACTGCCCAATGCACGGCCCACAGGCATTTGCTAGAATAGTGCCGGAAGCGGAGGAGAAGGCCTCCAAGGTAGAATCCCTGTCCAAGGTAGCTCTAATCTGCTCACTGCCTGGTGTGATAAAGAGATCGGCTTTTGGTTTTAAGCCTGCTCCCGAGGCCTGCCTAACAAGATCTTCCGCTCGAGTCATGTCCTGATACGAGCTGTTGGTACAGCTGCCGATGAGACCGGCTCCGAACGACTGGGGCCATTGATTGATCTCCACAGCCTCTTTGAATCCTGAAAGAGGCGTCGACAGATCTGGTGTGAATGGCCCATTGATATGCGGCTCTAGAGTAGACAAATCAATGGTGATGACCTCATCATAGCTGGCTTGCTCATCTGCACACAAAAGGTCTTGCTGTCCGCCCAGAGCTGCCACGATGTCGGCGGTTGAGCTTCTATTTGTTGATCTTAGATAACGAAGCATCGATCCAGTTAGGGGAAACAGCGAGGTCGTGGCTCCAACCTCCGCTCCCATATTACAAGCTGTGGCCATTCCAGTGCAGCTCAGGGTCTCGACTCCCGGTCCGAAGTATTCAAGTATGAATCCAGTACCACCACGGACGGTCAGGATGCCCGCAAGCTTGAGGATAACGTCTTTCGGAGTTGCCCAGCCACTCAACGAGCCCTCCAACCTGATCCCCAGGACTCGAGGGGCCTTCAGCTCCCACGGCGCATCTACCATTGCATCGACCGCATCCGCCCCGCCAACGCCAATAGCAATTGTCCCCAAACCTCCGCCGTTGGGAGTATGGCTATCCGTCCCCAGCATCATCATTCCTGGAGCTGCATAATTCTCGAGCACTGTCTGATGTATGATCCCAGCACCTGGCGGCCAGAACTCAATGCCATATTTCTTCGCCGCTGACTCCAAAAAGTCGAAGACCTCCTGGTTTCCCCTGATCGACTCGGGCAGGTCGACATCGGCGCCCTTCTGGCCCACGATCATGTGGTCGCAGTGGATGCTTGTGGGCACGGCCGTTGTGGGCAGGTCGCATGACATGAATTGTAAGAGCGCCATCTGCGCCGAAGCGTCCTGCATGGCCACGCGGTCCGGCTTAAGCTTGAGCGATGCATTGCCCCGTATGTTGCGGCCATTGTCGGTGTTTGTGAGCAAGGAGTCCTCGACATTGTCGAGGTGCGAGTAAAGGATCTTCTCCGCATGTGTGAGGTGGTGAGATGTTCCTAGTACCTGACGAACTTTATCAAGGTTCTTCACTATCTTTGAGTATGGTGGTCGGCGAGATTGTGCGATTGTATCCGAAGAATTAGAATTACTAGGAACGGCTTCAGAAGCAAAACGTCGGACGAAGGGGCGCTGGGAACTTTGTCCATAGCGACGCGCCTATTACATTATCAGCAGTCATGAACGCTTATACAATTGCACTGCAAGACGAACTATTGAATGTGGGCGTAGGGGGGGTAAAGCCCTCCCAACGTGCATATCGTCGAGGAGTTGGATGGAGAGACGGTGACCTCGGTAGATTTGCAGCAAGATTAATCGCCAAATTACACCATTGAGCACAAATTTATTTCTGAAAACCTACAACGAACATGTTGACAAATGATGCGTAGATTCCCAAGAGAATATGAATTACTAGAAGAAACGCACAAATTCACTTGAGATATTGCAGTAGATTGTGAGTATTATTAGTCCTATGAGGTCCAGCCAAGTAGCAAGCAGCAAGTCTAATCTCTCGTAGAATTCCAAGCTTCATTTCTCCACATTCATGGTCATCTGCTTTGCGAAAGATGCTCCTTTCACAAAACGAACCATTTGGGTAAGAAGTGAATGGTAGAGGATCGTGATTATGTCGAATGGCATGATGGACCTTGGCCCCCCTGATTAACGACCGACCTAGCCCTGTTATTTGATCCCTCAACATGCGCGTAGGTATGATCAATCTACAGTGCAATGGCAACGCCGGCAACTGCAAGCAGTGCGCCAGCTACAGAGCCCACGTTCCTGCTTCCAGCACCAGTAAACGCCGAGGCGGTTGCCGAGCTTGATGAACCGGTCCTTGTCGGGACAACGGGGGTGATGGGTGAGCCCGTGGCTCCAGAGCCTGAACCGGAACCAGAGCCAGATCCTGAGCCAGATCCTGAACCACCAGATGCAGAGGGGGCAGAGGTGCCGGTTGCGATGGGTGCGGTGCCGGTAAGAAAACCAGACGAGCCAACTGCGGATGCAGACCTATTCCCAGTGTTACTCAGAGTTCGAACCACGTGAAGCGCGAGGCACTATAGAAGACAGAGACTTACGCGAAGCTGGTCGTCTTAGTGCACGAACACGAAGAGTCATAGTATGTCGAGGTCACGACGACCGGGTAGGGTGCTGAGTTCGAGCCCAATTTCTTACTGCCAGAGGTCGCGGAGCCAGAGACGGTAGATGACGAATTGGACGAGGTACAGTCTACAAAGTCTGTCATCAGAGGAGCAAGAAGTTGACGGTCGATTACGAGTGCATACCACCCAGGTTTGCGTCTTTGCAAGCCTTCTCGAAAGAGCTCACAGCGTCACTCTGGCTGGAGGAAGGGCAAAGGTCCGAGATGTATTGCTTGACTTTATCCGACTCTTTACAGCAGATCGTTTTCTGATCGGCAGGATGCTCAAATTTGCTGTTCGGATCGTCAGCAAACGCGCGTTGCACAAGTAACCTTGAAAGCATACTTCACAGCAGCCAAAAGACATGCTGGTTGAGCGACGACCACTTGAGCAGCGGCGAGGACAGCAAAGGACAGAACAGTTTTCGAGAGCATTTTGACAGAAGTTTCGATTTTTCTTTGTTGATGGTAACGTGAATAGACAGAGTTGTAGATGGAGGGAAACAGATTAAGTGAGTGTGTAATTAGGTCAATAAAGATTGTGCGACAGATCAAGTGCTAATGAGTGACTGTATGAAGTTGGATGTTGAAAAGTAGAAAAGACAAGAGAATTGGCAGCAACGATCAAAGAAGGATGAGGGAAAAGAAGAGAAAGACGCAAAGAGCGGCGTCTGAAACTTCAGGGGCAAGTGGATGCGGCCAAATTGCGCTTTGATTAAGTAATTATATAAGCGTCGTCCACACCAATCAGACCCTTGCGTTCGGCAAGAGTCCAGGCTGTTCCTGACGCTAATGCATATGCGGGCCTCTACCGTTGCACGGCTGTACCTGAATATCATTGTCATCAACTCATCATACTCCTCACTCGTATCACGCACGATATATTGGATGTATGCAGAGGGCTCCAGTCAGATAATGAAACATTGTGCTATTGTTTCGAAAAGCTATTGCGCTTCCCTAGTTCTACATCAACCACCCGAAGCTTCCCTGTAGAAGCAAATGCTCCTGTTTGCTCCCCCCGTGGCAAACCCTTCATTCTTGCCTGTTTTGGGCAACCAGTTGACACTCCATAACGTCTTGTCCGTTTCTGAGTGGGTTGCCACACAATCCCGCCGATCGATTGACCAAACTTTCGCTTTGCCATCGAATGATCTGGGCACTCGTATTAGCAGAGCAAGCACTGAGCGCCGTTCATGCACGTACCCGCTGAGTAAGAGTTCGCCAGTATGGCTCCAGTCCAGTGACAAAATCCAGGATGTGTGGCCACCAAGGTTTGCAACCTGC
This sequence comes from Niebla homalea, assembly GCA_019925105.1. Classification (NCBI taxonomy): domain Eukaryota; kingdom Fungi; phylum Ascomycota; class Lecanoromycetes; order Lecanorales; family Ramalinaceae; genus Niebla; species Niebla homalea. Next base: position 466,308 of record JAHGAU010000007.1, read on the forward strand.
TCGCCCGAACCAACGTCGTATAGAGCAATGAGTTTGGAATCGCCCGCGGCGGCTAACAAACTTCCTCCGGGAGAAAACTTGACAGAGCGAACAGACTTGACCATGCCTATTCTTCGTCAGCACGGCCGTTCCTCAATACGTCGGTCATCCTGACCCAAGAGAGAATGGGCCAGTTTCCCGGTATCATTGTTGAACACGTATACACCGCCGTTCTCATGTCCAGACGCTGTAAATCTTCCATTGGGAGACTTGGGGACATTCGAGTAAGCAATGTCCAGAAACTATTTTCGGAGGAGCTCACCAGGTCAATGCTCATACCGAAGCTACCCTTTGTCTCGAACTCTTTGAACTTGGCCCCATCTGCAAGGTTGTCCCAGACGTTGATTCTACCGTCAAACGATGTAGCTGCGAGGTATTGGCCATCTTCTGAAAGGACTATGGCCCAAACTTCACCAGCCCTGTTACCATCTGCAAGACTTTTAGAATTTGCGACTCTATGCCATGCTCGGATGTGTCAACGAGGCTTCGTACCCACAATATTGCGCTTCAGAGTCCATTGCCCCTCAGAGTTCATCCACATCTTGACTTCCCCTCCAAAGCCGACACTAGCTGCTGCCTGACCATTCTGGCTGGTAACAATGTGATGACAGCCTTGAGGATGAGCGCCCTGGAGGGTTTGCGCCAATGGGAAGGAAGGTTCATTTGTATTGTGGATCAGTATGGATGAGGCACCGGAGGCAGATAGAATTTGAGATTGGGTGACAGCGAGCGCAAATATGTCGGTCGAATGTGCTGAGAGACTTCAGCTATGGGTAGAAGAGAGGAAACGGAAGAGCGAACCGCCATCAAGCGTGTGGGAGGTGAGATATTGTTTCGACTGTCGATGTCAATTCCTGTGGCACTTTGTAAAGTGGGGCTACAGACCATGTTGTACCCAATTATTTACAGAGGGTCGATCGGCACGACTTATGTATTCTTTACTGAACTGATCTGCAGGTGAAATCTCCTCACTCATCGTGACATTTGGGGGGGGGTGGGGGTTTCAAGGGAGGCGTCGCCAGTCGAGCCTTTTCCCGAATGCGGCCAGGCATAAAGGAACGTCATGCGCTGCGCAACTCAATCGGACAATAAAGAGGCTTCCAAATCACGCGGTCGATGTGCTAGCTAAGAGCTTTGCAGCCATGCGTTGTGCTTCACGATTGCAAATACAACATGTACATCCTAACACCTTCGCTATGCTTGCCAATGTCACGCTCTTTCCGTCACGATCGATATAGGAGGTTGTCACGAATCTTGATCATTTGTTCCAGCCGTCCTCTCCATCTTCTTCGAGGTTGCCGCTTTGTCACTCTCTTTCCACCGACTTCGAATCTCTGTGAGATGCTGTCAGTCTTGTGTGGCAATGCCTACAATATCTGATGATCTTACCTCCCACGCAAAAAGGACAGAGGAGATGTGCTCTCTTGATGTTGCCACACGCTGAGCACCTATTCAATGATGTGATGTCTTTTAGTCCCTTGCCGGCTAAGAATCGCGATCGCTTCTTGCTGTGTGACGTTTTCTTCTTCGGCACCGCTCGTAGAACTGATTCCCATAGGCCGCCTAGTAGTGAGGGTATACTGATGCCCAATACTGTTGGTATCGTCAGGGTCAATCGGGTAGCCATGCCTGCAAGCATCTGATACCGATACCGGGGCGGGCTAGTCGCGAGAGAGCGGAGTAGAGGTGCAGAGTACAGCGGCGCAAGTGGGAAATGTGATGAGAGGATCCGAGCTGCAGCCATTTTGCAATTGAATGGCCCAAGCTACAGTCTTTGCAGTGAAAGAGGCTTAAAGGTCTAGGCGCTCATTCTGTTAGAAGTATTGGCGAGGCCGAATACAAATAGCACGAGTAGTAGGCATAAAACAGCAGTTGTTGTGTGCTCTATTGTAACATTGTTTAACAATTGTTCCGAGACAGAAAGCTTTAGCTCCCATGGAGGAAAACCGCGCTAGCGTGCCCCTATCAAGCCGGTCAAGCCAACGGCCAGGCGTTTCTCCTCAGCTCTCTCCAACCACCAGCAGTTCTCGACACCTCGAAGTCCCACCAGCTCAGAATTCTCCTCGCACGAGTATCGCACCTTTCACTCGCGATCTAATACCTGCAGCATTGCACCCCTTTCCGAACATGGCAACTGCATTCGCCCCGCCCCCCAGCGGCTCTGTCATGCCCAAGAGCCACGTCGGATTCGACAGCATCACAAATCAAATCGAGCGGAAACTGCTCAAGCGCGGCTTCCAATTCAATGTCATATGCGTTGGTGAGCTATCGACACTATATCACGCCAATTACGCCTGCTAAACTACTCTCTCTCTGAAGGCCAAACCGGCTTAGGAAAATCCACCTTGATCAACACCATCTTCGCCTCGCATCTGATCGACTCCAAAGGCCGTCTCTCCCCCCAAGAGCCAGTTCGCTCGACCACTGAGATTCAATCCGCCTCGCACGGTCAGTCACTTCCCTCCGTTCACTGACACGGTGCTGAAACCATGCACAGTGATTGAGGAGAATGGTGTGCGACTGAGGTTGAACATCGTCGACACCCCCGGCTATGGAGATCAGGTCAACAACGACAGATGGTCAGCAGACTCAAATATGCTATTTTAGGCTTGAAGCTGACGATATTTTAGCTGGGATCCTATTGTCAAATACATCAAGGATCAACACTCGGCATACCTACGCAAGGAACTTACTGCGCAGAGAGAAAGATATATTCAAGACACCCGCGTCCATTGCTGCCTCTTCTTCATCCAGCCTTCGGGCCATGCGTGAGTCCAGCAATACGCGAATTGGTAGTGATCCCACATTGACGTTCTTCAGTCTCAAACCGATCGACATAGTCGTCCTAAAGAAGCTTTCCGATGTGGTCAACGTGGTTCCCGTCATAGCAAAATCCGACTCACTTACACTCGAGGAACGCTTCGCCTTCAAGGAACGTATAAAGGAGGAGTTCGCCTTCCACAATCTGCGAATGTATCCTTACAGCAATGATGAGCAAGACGACGAGGAACGAGCCATGAACGATGGCATCAAGAGTCTGATTCCTTTTGCTGTCGTCGGCTCCGAGAACAACATCGTCGTGGGTGGTCGCTCTGTTCGAGGCCGCCAAAACCGATGGGGTGTGATCAATGTTGAAGACGAAAATCACTGCGAATTCGTCAGCCTGCGAAATTTCCTGACACGCACCCATCTCCAGGATCTCATCGAGACAACCTCTCAGATCCACTATGAGACATTCCGCGCTAAGCAGCTCATGGCTCTCAAAGAGAATAGTGCCGCTGGACAAGGAAGCCGGCCAATCAGTCCGAGCGCTGAGAGGGAATTCAGTAGACACTCGCAACGGATGACGATGGGAAATGCCCCTAATGGCGTCTAATTGGAGAGGGTAGGATCAGCATGGTGTTTGTGATTGTGGGCTTGATGAAGATGTGCCGATGAAGACAACAGTGAGGGTCTTCGCGTCAAGTGCGACCCAGTATCTTTTACCAGGCCGTGGGCGACTTTTCTCCCGAATTAATTCCTGCACAGAATGGTGTGTATATCGTGCTAAGCTTTCCTCGCGATAAGTCCGTCACAAGTCAAGAGTCTCGGCAGTTGAAAATTGGGAATGTCGTATGTACATGTCCTTCCTGTGTGAGAAACTATTCAGGCCCCGTACTTGCCATTATCTACCACCCATGCCTCAACCTCCTCATATGCCCTATCCAAATCATCATTTACAACAATTTTCTCATGTACATCCCCATTCTTCGCGAACTCCATTTCCACCTTTGCCTGTTCGAGCCTCTTCTTGACACTGTCCTCATCATCTGTCCCTCTTCCCCTAAGCCTTTTTTCCAGTATCTCCAGCGACGGCGGCGACAGAAAGAGGAACCTGGCATTCAAGTCGGTCTTCTTCACTTGTTTGACACCCTGATCCAAGGTCATGAGCCTTCCATGTGAGTCCGCCGAGCCGGAAAACGGGTAGGAGGACAGAGGACTGACCTCCATCTCAATATCCAAAACGCAGATCCGCCCCTTATCGGCGACGTCCTTGACGGCCTTGACGCTCGTTCCGTAATGATTGCCTCCAAACTGGGCGTGCTCTATGAATCCATTCTCATTGACTAGCGAGAGGAAAGAGTCTTTGGAGGCGAAGTTGTACTCGCGGCCATGCTGCTCGCCGGCACGGGGCTGTCTTGTGGTGTCTGTGTTTTTGGCGTCAGTCAGACGTGATTGGCGTCGGCGGCAGCGTGAGGTACTGTACGGGAAACGGAGAAGCCGAATGTGTCAGGGTGGTCGGCGAAGAGGCGCTTGAGGATGGTGGATTTGCCCGAGCCCGAGGGGCCCGAGATCACGATGGGTCGGTGCGTCTTGATGGCTAATAGGGGTTGTGGGATCAGTGGGTGTCTTGGGGACCATGCCTCGTCTGCTTCGTACCTGACGGCGCCATGGAATGTAAATGTGCGGTCGCAAGAACAAGATATTGAAAGCGGGCTCGTAACAAGCCAATGATCAGGGGAGAACAATTCGCGTGGGCAATGCAGCACATCCAAAACCAGTTGTCGTAAAGAAGCGAAGCTAATTTTCCAATGTTATAGCATGGACCAAAGTGGGTTGGTTTCTGAGTCCGAAGGGTCCCTATCGATGTCCAGTAGCTGTGTGAATGTGAATGGTACTGGCCCGGCCCGTAAGTGCGGGAGGAGTACAACATACCTAAGGTAAGGTACCTTACCTACCTAAGTACCCTATAGTCCTGCCTATAAAACCTTGAACCTAGGCTCGTCAAGCTACTTAACTAAGGTAAGATACTGTACCTTACCATTGGTTCCAGGGCGACAGAAGCCTAGTACAGCTTATACTGTACAGGTATCAAAAATGATGTTCGATGATTCCGATTCTGCATCAAAGATTTCCCCATTGGTAAATTATGATGACTGCTGATGCCACTTGCCTTACTAACCTCATTAACTCGTCAGCTGACTCCGAATGCACTTTGTGAACCTCAAAGCGCGAATTTGCGTTAAAACATCTATAGGAAGGAGCTCCAACAATGTTGAATCTCGCATGGGAAGTATATAGAGAATTAATCCGGCTGTTTCTGAAGTCGGAGTTGGTGTCCCAATAGATCCCGAATGGGACAGTCAGTGCCGCAAGCCTTCTGCAACCCAAGCGCTTCTCCATACATAATTCAGTAGCTTGCTTGAGCCCATGCGTTACTTGCAATGGGTACTCTGCCGATGAGATTAGCGGCTTCTATCACTAGTGAGCCTCGTTATTGAACCGTATAATCTTCGTAAGCCATGTGAAATGTAGGGGATAAAAGGTCAGAAAATGGCCTATCGCGGCCTCGAACTGGCCGAACTACTCAGTCCAGCAGAACTGTCCGGTGATCTCGGAGATTTGACGCCATCCTGAGCTTCTTGCTCCAGGAAGTCGGACCAGAGCTCTGCTAGCGACTCTTTCCTGCTCCCGTTGTCGAACGGAAAGTCCCCGGATAACGCGGGTGTGCTGGCCTTCCTGTGCCACGGGGATACTGGGACCCCTAGACTAGGATTCGAGGCGCCAGGCCGCGCCAGCCCCGCCTGTTCCCTTTGCTCTGTCAGTGTATTAGCAAGGCTGCCTCTCTGAGTTAACGGGAGGCAAACCATCATTCCAGCCGAGGATACTGGCCATAATCTGGAGCACCTGAAACTTCTTTGGATCCGTTCTGTCCAGTGCTAGGAATCGCATGAGATGATTCGTGACAAGGTCCCTGCTACCTTTTAGCTAGTTGCGCCTTCACGACAATGGTATGGAGTTGCTTCGTACTTCCCAATAGTGTCCTCTGGTCTTCCTTTCTTTAGGTTCTTGGTATATCTGAGAGCTTTTGTCAGGTGTTCGTTCAGTATTACCCCTTCATGTCGTAGTTTGCCAATGAGCAGATTCTTCTCCTTGACCTCTTTCTCGAAAGGAAGCACTCTTTCCAAGTCCCTGCGCGAGGCCTCAAACCCCATGATAGCTTCTGTTGCTTTTGTTTCGCTCTCTCGGAGCTGTTTCGAAAGACGTTCCATCTGAGCCTGCGAGTTCTCCACCACCTCGCGCAACTCCTGTCGACGCGCTGAAAAAAATCAGCATTTTGCAGCTTCTAATTTGACAATCATACCTTCTTGTAATTCTTGAAGGGCTCGTTGCAACCCATCAACTGTATTAGACTGTACGTCGCGCTCCGAAGCGGCCTTCTCGTGGGCCTCTCGATGGGTCGCAATTTGGTCTTCCAGGTCAGCAACCTTTTCAGCGATGCTCTCGCGTACCGAGCGCTCTTCCATTGCCAGGATTTCCCAATCTTGCATGGCTTGCTTTGCCGCCTCGAATTCTTCCTTTACGTTAGCCTCTCGTTGTACAAGATCTTCACGTTCTTTGGAGAAGTTTTGCTGTGAGAGAGTTGTCCGATTCCGCAGACTGGACAATTCTTTCGACTGCTGTTCGCCCTGCTCAGCCAGAGTTGCCAACTCTGCCTCTCTGGCTTCGTTCTCCTCCCGCAACCCGTGGTTCTGTTCCTCCAACTCCTCAATTCTTGTTCGGGCCTGAGACAACTCCTCCTGCATGCAGCGATCAGATATGTAGGACTGGCGAGATGCGGTCATCCTTCAACTTACAGCATCGGCTTTCAATCGATCGCCTAATTGCGACCGTATAGTGTTTACCTTGCCAAGAAGGTTTCGATGTTGCGTCTCTGCTTGCTCCTTCTTACTGTGTGTGTCCGCAAGCTGGTTCTGCATGTCCTTGACATCGGCTGCGTGTTTCTCTTGCAATGCCTCCAAAGATCTTCGTACTTCTGCCAAATCTCTCCGGAGAGCTTCTCGCTCTTCGCTGAGCCTGGCAAAGCGCACATCAGGTTCCTCTATCTGCTGATCAAGAGCAACGCCAGGGGAAGCTGCTGGCGCCTCGGCAGCTTGATCCGCTTGTAAGTCTTGCCTTTGAAAAACCTGCTGCATTGAGGACGGCTCCATGACGTCAAGATTGTCTGACCTTGTCGATGCATGTTCATCACTTCCATTGGGTAGCACGGTGACCTTGGGCGTGTCTGGCACTCTAGGCGATGTGGGAGTCGAAGGTTCTGTAGTACTCTGCATCTCCGTCTCTACATTTCTACCTTCTTCATCATGCTCAAACTCGACTTTAATGCCATTCAGCTTTGAACTCTCGCCATTGACCTGTCTGTTCTTGACTGGTTTTTTCTTCTTGTTCTTCTTCGATTTTGGAACTGATAGAGATTAGAGGAGAGCAAGAAGGGGCATCTGAGCAATAGACAGGTACCTGCAGGACTTGACTTCGGCTCATCTAAGACATTCTTTGAAGACATGGTTATGCTAGAAGAGGAGCCTTCGATGTATGGGCTTTTGAAGACAGACCGTGGAACGCAGATGGTACGTACCTATTGACGCAAGCTGTAAGGCTTGGCTCTGACTACGCTGGAAACACCCGGTATTGACGGCTTTATTACCTATAGCTCCATATATAGCTAGAAAATTACTGTCTATCCGGACTTCACCCGTGAAGCCTTGTCCTTTGATCAGTCTTACTCACACATGCTGCGCAAACAACCCGTTGAATATGGGGCAGCATGCGCAAATTCTCCCCATCCGGGGTCAGAGAAATATACTCATTACTAGTGCTCTCCCATACGTCAATAACGTCCCTCACCTCGGCAACATTGTTGGTAGCGTCTTGAGCGCCGATGTGTTTGCCAGGTACAACAAAGCAAGAGGTAGACCCACTCTCTTCGTCTGCGGCACGGACGAGTACGGCACCGCAACGGAGACGAAAGCTCTGGAAGAGGATGTAACCCCGCGTGAGCTTTGCGACAAGTACAATGCGATCCACACTGAGATCTACGAATGGTTCGAGATCGACTTCGACATCTTTGGCCGCACCTCCACCCAACAACAAACCGACATAACTCAGAACATTTTTCGTCGACTTTATGAGAACGACTACCTCGTAGAGCGGATTTCATTGCAGCCATACTGTGTCGGAGAGACGGGTAAGGAGCATGGCTTCTTAGCGGACAGATTCATCGAAGGCATCTGTCCAAAGTGCGGGTATGACGATGCTCGGGGTGATCAATGCGATAAATGCGGCTCAGTCGATTACGAACCACTAGATCTGGGTAGTGCTCGTTGCAAGATCCACCCAAAGGTTACGCCAATTGCTCGTGAGACGAAGCATATACATATCAGGCTGGACCGTCTGCAGCCAGCCATTGAGTCATGGTTCAGAGAGGCTTCTGTCAAAGGAGGTTGGTCCAAGAACGGACAGATCATTACGGACTCTTGGTTGAAACTGGGTTTGCGAGATCGGGGCATCACCCGCGATCTCAAGTGGGGAACGCCTTTACCCCTCGATGCGTTCAAGGAGGAGGAGGATCGTGACAATTACAGGGAGAAGGTTTTCTACGTCTGGTTCGACGCTTGCATTGGCTATGTGTCAATCACGGCCAATTACACGGACGAGTGGGAGAAATGGTGGCGCGATCCGGAGAATGTGCGTCTGTACCAGTTCATGGGTAAAGACAACGTGCCATTCCACTCGGTCATCTTTCCAGGCTCACAAATCGGCACGGGGGAGGACTGGACAATGTTGCACCACCTCTCAACCACTGAGTACCTAAATTATGAAGACGGTAAGTTTTCGAAATCACGGGGTGTCGGAGTCTTTGGCAACAATGCAAAAGAGACGGGTATACCTCCTGATGTTTGGCGATACTATCTGCTCAAGCATAGACCGGAAACATCGGATTCGCAATTCGAATGGAGAGACTTCATTGCTCACAACAACAATGAATTGCTTGCCAAATTGGGCAATCTTGTCAATCGCGTCATCAAACTCGTGAACACCAAGTATGATTCCATTGTTCCTGACTACTCCTCATCACCTTCAGACCCCAGATTTGATGAAATCAAAGTCATAGTCAACCAAAACCTTCGGAAATACATAGAACAGCTCGAAGCCGTCCGGTTAAAGGAAGGCTTGATAACGGCCATGGATATAGCACAGGAAGGCAACAATTTCATTCAGAGCAATCGACTAGACAACACACTGATTGCAAATGAGCCGGAGCGGGCTGCCGCTGTCGTGGGAATCACCATTAATATAATCTACCTTTGCGCAAGCGTCTTCGAGCCGTATCTTCCAGCAACATCGAAGTCGATCTTACAGCAAATTAATGCCCCTTTCCTGAAGATCCCGGATCAATGGACTGGTGAGGATATCAAACCGAATCATCAGATAAACAAAGCCAGGCACTTGTTCTCCCAAATCGACTCTAAGAAGGAGGACGAGTGGCGAGCAATGTTTGGGGGGACACAAGAAGGGCGACTGAAGAAAGAAGAACAAGCAGCGCGCAAACGAGCTCAGAAGGAAGCAGACAAAGCTAAGAAGGCGGCGAAGAAAGCTGCCAGGGCAGAACATGAGAAGCCAAAGGAGCCAGGAGCAAGCCAGCAATCAGTCGAAGCATCAGCTACCGGTGGAGCAGCGCCAATGCAAGTCGATAGCGAGCCCGTCGATGCTGTTACAGATGGGTAAGAACCCTTGATCAATGGAATGATGCAGGGCATATATTAAGCGACTGACACACGCCACAGGGTGCAACAAGTGACGTTGCCCTCATCTTGACGGGCGGAGGTGCCCTGCGATGCGACCGAAAGGCGGAGCAAATACCTGTCACAAAGACATGTTGCTATCCAGTACGGGTTCAGGCCCTTGGATCCTTCATCAGTCGTCATGACTTTTCGGTCGCCGAAAATTAGGAATAAGGCCACTGTCTTGCGCTAATGCAACCTAAAGTGACGCAAGAAATAAGCTCGACGTCTATTCAAGCATCCCGAGTCCCCGACAACAGTGAAGGGTGCGCTAGCGAAAGTTTGATGCCGAGCTTGAGCGTCGACTACCTTAGACCCTAGTCTCCCTGGCTCCGCGGGTTTGAGGCACTATGCTGATTACGGAAGTGAGGGGCAAGCTGGGAAATGCTGATTGTTGAAGCATGTTTCGGTCTGACAGCGAGGAGAATAGCAGTCAGCATCGGTCCCTATTAATACTTGATAAGTTGCAGCCTGTCCTCAATTCTTCCTCGGATTTACCATCACACCAAACACTGCATCATCATTGTTTCAGCCTATGATATGTCGTCTCTCATGCCAAAATTGAGTCCATTTACGTTACAGCAGCAGCTCCGCCGGGTGACTGTCAATCAGGCCGTCAGTGCTCGGGCCTACAGCTCCTTCTACCCCAAGATTCGTGTTGAGACCAAGTAAGTCCAAACGCTCGGTAACACGGACGGTCATTGCCAGATCAAGCTGGGTCCTGTTGAGTAATCGAAGCTGATGGTTGACTTTCTCTACAAGCGTCCCGGCTGGGCACCGCTCCCTCAACACCACGAAGCACGAAAATTCTGTTCACGATGAATCCACCATAGACTTCGCGTACATGCCCCAAGCCTCCCTTGCTGCTCCATCTGAGCCCGAGACGTTCCGCGTCCCCCTTCTGCCGGACAATGTTGCTCCTCCTCTTGAGCACACCAACAATGCTCACCACGATTTTCATATGCAATCAGTTGTACGACCTCAGATCCACACCATAAGTGCAGACAGCACACACATTGACAGCCCAAGCGCAATGAGCGAGGTCATGGACAATCATACTGTCGATGTGGATGTATTTGATCTCACAAGGAAAGTCAAAGATGCGGCTGCTGCGAGTATGTCAGGGGTAGCGATCATGGGCGCGGAGGAGGTTGAAAAACAGCGCGGTCTAGTTGGTAATCTTGTCAATGGATTCATGGACGATGTTTTTGGCCCCAAGCGAACTGCTTAGACGGGGTTGGCATTGTAAGAGCGAGAGGGTGATGGTGGAAGCGGTCCCAAATTGACGAAAGCGCGATCACAGAGCGGAGGAGTTTGGCGGCGTTCCTATGATTTGCTCGTGGAATTACATTGGAATGAAGCGTGTATCTGCGCGCGAAAGATTGTTTCGATTCGAGATGTAGCGTAACGAATGAATTCCTGACGACTTTCAGCGTTAGAGTATTCATTTAAGTCTGTAACCAGAAAACCCTACGAGGTTCTACCAAAGATGATGGATGGCATTCTCTCACGTTTTGGCACAGCGCAAGTCAAGTCGTTGGGTGAATGTCCTACGTACTAGAACTAGCCATATTGGGCGATTATGTTCAGCCCTGTCATAAATACTACGAACTAATCTTACCTCATAATTGTCCTCAAATAGTGTCATCAAAGATCAGACTCATGTCAAGCGTCTCCTGATGGTCTGCCAATATGCTTCCAACACTCGAAAATGCCCAACTATCCCTCAGATGATCCCTTGCAGGCGGAACAATCGCAAAGCCTCCTACAGCACTCGGAGCTGGACGAGAATAATACAGGATCATTAGTAAACAAGGCGCCTTTCAGGCCCGCATACCATTCCTCTGCCCGGCAATCCTCTTTCTCAAAACGAGCTCCAAACGGAGTGCCCCGGACACCGAACAGAGTCCGCTTTGAGGTTCAAGAAACGGACAATGTCGAGAATCATTCGAATCCACGTACAGACTCCACGGACGATTACTTAGATGGGGGCTTCGACCGTGAGCAGCACATTCGCGAGAATGGGACTTCAAGAGCCAGTACTGGGCAGCGAGCGCCACTGCTTACTGGTATCGAGGCGCCCAGTGTTGCGATTGCCGACGAGCTAGACTTCAATGCCGAGGATTTACTCGAGGACGCCAGACCCAAAAGTGGAATCAAGAGCGCATTCATGAATATGGCGAACAGCATCATAGGGGCTGGCATTATTGGACAGCCGTACGCCTTTAGGCAAGCAGGCTTGCTGGCTGGCATCATCCTTCTTGTTGGGTTGACGGTCACTGTTGACTGGACTATTCGACTCATAGTGATCAACTCGAAGTTGAGCGGTGCGAATTCTTTCCAAAGCACGATGGAAAAGTGCTTCGGCAAACCTGGCCTCGTCGCTATCTCGGTAGCCCAATGGGCCTTTGCTTTTGGTGGCATGATGGCATTCTGCATTATCGTCGGAGACACAATACCTCAAGTACTTGCGGCGATGTTCCCATCATTGTCTAGACTCCCGTTCCTTTGGATTTTCACGAATAGGAGAGCAGTAATCATACTTTTCATTCTTGGTCTGTCATATCCACTTTCTCTCTATCGTGACATTGCAAAGGTGAGCGAAGCCATCGCCTGTAATGTTTTTACCGCTTATTAGAAGCAGCTCGCAAGGGCTTCTGGTCTAGCATTAGTCTCCATGACAGTAATCATTGTTACCATAATCACGCAAGGCGCAAGAGTGCCTCAAGATCTTCGGGGGACATTCAAGGGTTCCATGCTTATTAGCAATGGCGTAGCACAAGCGATTGGCGTGATCTCTTTCGGTCAGAAGGCTCTATCTCCATCTCTTTGTTTGATGCTCGGTGCTGACGGACCACAGCATTCGTCTGCCGTAAGTCTTTGCAGAGATCCAGCGTGATATGAATGCTCAGCGATGTAAAGATCACAACAGCCTTCTCATCTATGGATCCTTGAAGAAGCCAACTTTAGACCGTTTTGCTCAGGTGACGCATTACTCGACCTTCATATCAATGGCCGCTTGTCTGGCAGTGGCCTTGGCAGGCTTTCTGTCCTTCCGAGACAAAACAATGGGTAACGTCCTGGTAATTCACAATGATTCTTAGAATGCTCAGACAAGCTAATGGCTGCATAGAATAACTTCCCAGAGGGCAACATCATGGTCAATATTGCAAGGCTGTCAGTCCTACCTAGGAGCAATAAGAGTCTGGAAGCCCAGATGGAGGCTGATGAGGGTTTAGGTTTTTCGGGCTCAACATGCTGACCACTCTACCACTTGAATGCTTCGTGTGTCGTGAAGTCATGCTCAATTATTGGTTTCCAAACGAGCCCTTCAACATGAATTTGCACATGATTTTTACGACTTCGCTGGTGGTGACGGCGATGACCATGGCACTAATCACCTGTGATCTTGGCGCAGTGTTCGAGCTGGTGGGAGCAACTTCAGCCTGTGCTTTGGCGTACATCTTCCCACCTTTGTGCTACGTGAAATTGAGCCAGCGGAGCTGGAAGACTTACATGGCCCTTGCCTGTGCAGTCTTTGGGTCGGGTGTCATGGCTATCAGTCTCATACAGGTAGGTTACTCTCGGACCTTTCCCATTTGGCTGACTCCTTCACTAATGTCTTTTGCAGGCAATACTCAAGATCAGGAGGAATGAGGGCGGTGCTCAGGTTTGCAACTGACGCCGAGAGCGGACGCATTCATCATATGTGATTTCCTTGTTTATTTCAATTTGCATCTCTGGTGAACAAGTCTGTATGAACATGAGCATGCGGGTGCCCTGGAATTGTGAATGAAAGGGCACCTCGGGAAATGGATCGAAAAATCTGATAGGTCAATCAAGCATTTGACCTATCGCGCTGGTCCTGGTCACGTTTCGTCCCCGGTCCAATTTATCAAGACGCGCTAACGAAACGTCCACAAATCAGTCCTTAGTCTGCGTCCATCCAACTTTACCTTCCACCTCTCATATTCATACTAACATCGTCTTTCCCCGTCGTCCCTCGGGCGCTTTTCAAGATGTCAGGATGAGAGAAGTGCTGCATGACATTTTCTAGCTCTTACTTCAATATCATGTAGATTGTTTGCAGCCTTTGGATCTCTGGCCCGTGTGGGTCACGTCAACAAGAGGCCACAATGGCCACCACTGCCAATCATGATGCAAGACTTCTGCAGATACAATTGGTGTGTTCAACATCGCATCCTGGCTGTATGATGTCTAAATGTAGAGCTTGCTAACGTTAATGATGTCGATTGCAGGAGGCACTGGGAGGTGACCGCCGTGAAAAGATCGTCACGACGCGCTTTAAGGAAGAGGAACAGCCGGCCCCAGTGCCACGTCCTAGGAACGTAACCGTCAGCAATTTGTCGTCCTCAGATGCCGACGGGGGAGGTCAAGCAACCAAGTTATCGGCTTGGCACGGTATGTCTGAACAGCTCAATGTTTGTTTCTAGCAAAGCTCATCATCTCAGCCGCGTGGCAGTATCTACAAGAGGACGTCCAACATGAACGTCATCTCGAAGACATAGGGACCGGTGTCGGTCAAAGTCATAGGCACAAGCTACAGCTAGGAATCGCAAGTGGTCCTCCCCAGCGAGGGGAGAACATCTTCCGGAGGAGCCCCCAGTCCGGAAGAAATCGTCCGGCTCCTATCAAGGCTGAGGTGTAAGGCATTTCTCTCCCAGTGAGGGTACTCACATGATTGAAATGGCTGACCCGATCTTCTTTGATAGAATCCGGATTGGTGGAAGAAACACCGAACTACCGTAAAAATGCTCTCCCAAGTCTATACCATCCAACTGCTAACGAAATGTAGAAGTAGGGGACTCCAATATCATGCACCGTCTTCCGTAAAGGGGCGAGGTCGTAATGCCTCATTGCCAATGAATGTCTCAACGACGACAAAGTCGTCCAAGCCTCAGAGAGTGAATGATGCTCATAGAAGACCGATGCCGGTGGATCCATTTCAACGGCGAGGGTCAGTCCAGACTTTCCTTGAGTGAGTCTTGTTCGATTTGCTTACTCTCCCAGGAGACGTCCTCATGCTCAAGTCGTGGATCTCTCGAAACCCTCGGACTTCCTAGCATTCTCGGAGCTTACATCGATCAACAACAAATTAACAGTGACAAAGGAGCAAACATCTTTGCAACGGCCAAAGTCTCCTGCAAAAACACTCAGTCAGGCAGCTCAGTCCAATAAATCATCGCCAGCTCCTACGCCGTTGGCGAAGATACCAGCAGATCCTCCACCATCAGTAGCCGGATCTCAACAAAGTATTGCGGTACCAACCTCCAAGCATGCCACAGAACCAAACGTTCAAGCGACCATTGCAAAAAAGCCAGCAGCTGAGTCCACGGACGGCCGGGTTCAGATGAAACATCAACCAGCCATGATCTCGCCTCCTGAACTTTCCACACTGACCAGTGCGGTACCAGCAAATTCAGAAAGCGCCAATCAAAGCGCAAAGCCGAGCTTCACTAAAGAAGGGCTTTTACAATTCATGCCGAAACTGCGGGACCAATTGCCCAAATACTTGTTTGCGCAGGTAGAAGCGTTCGTGCATGCCAAGGAGGAGGAAGATCAGCTCAGCGATGACCAAAATGTCGCTGCCAACGCAGATTCCGTAAGTGGTGGTGAACAAGGAGAAGCTTCCCCAAGACTTCTATCAGCAGATACCGTCACACAGACTGACCGCAAACCCTTGACAGCCGGCAAGTCCATTATTAAAGCAGAGGATGAAGTATCGAACGGAGCAAATGCTCCAACAACGTCTTCTTCGAGTGTACAGGATGCTACCGCTACATCTGCTCCATCAGGATCAAAGTCGCCTACCCAGCGCGGTGAAAAGCAGGCAGGAAGCCGTCAGAGTAAGGTCATTGACGCACCACCAATGATGCTAGACTCAGAGCTTTCAAAACCTGGAATTGTTTCGCAGATGCCTCGGCAAGCCACAACATCAGTCCACAGCGGACGACAGAGTCTTGCGCAGAGTCTGATGAGACAACGGGACGCGCTGATCGGTGAGCATGTGCACAAATTTCGGTTCCTGCACACTACGACGGCTTTAGAGAAACAATTTGCCAATTTGCGTATCTCTGAAAATCGCGAAGTGCCAGAGACTGATGGTTTACAAGTGTCTTGGCCAACCACTACCGAAATGTCGTCTCTTACCTCAAATGTGGCCTCACGCCGCAAGGGACCATCCTTGCCTGCCTTCCTGCAAGCGATGCAAAAGCAGTCAGGATATGGAGCTGCCGCTCGCGATCAGGTTTTGAGTACAGCCGAAGCCGGGACGTTCACAAACACCCTCGAGCCAGAATTGGACATATCAAGACGGGAAAAGAACCGCTCGATCTCCTCCTCGGCTTCAGAATCTTCACAATTTCTAGCTCCTCGGATCAATCGCAGGGCAAGGCAAGGCCCTGAGCTACCGGCTTTCCTCCGGCCAGGAGGAGTCCCTTCGACGTCCACACCAGCTACTCAGACAACGTCGGAATCGCTGGGCAGATTTCGTCTCAAAGAGAATGAAAACCCATTCGCACGTAGGCCAACCAATTCGAGTGCCGGTGCCGGTACCGGTAGCAATCCTCTTCAACCTCTGACTGACAGGGCTACTACGCACTCAACATTTTCCACTCCAACTCATCTAAAGAGCCACAGAGCCAGGCCCAGCGGCCCGGAATTACCTCACTTCTTACAAGAAGTTGTGGCAGCGCAGAAGAAGAATGGCCCAAAGTAGCTCACCCCAACACACTAATACGTGGGTAGGACATGGAGTGGCTTTGCAGGATTTCATACGAGATACGACGTGAAAAGTCATTTCGTCTCGAGCATACAGAGGATCTCGGAAATAGCATTCATGTAAAGGCGATACAAAAGTGCTTGTGATTACTTTGTGCCACTGACATTCGTCTCGAAAAGCAGAGGACGGTGGGAGGCAAAGGCACGAAATGAAGAGACAAGCTTGATTGCAAAGGAAGATGAAGAAGTTGTTTGATGGCCCAACAATGTTTATCTCGTTAGGAGCTCCATGATTCTCTGTGATCCACACATTTTTGTATCAGAAACTCGCTCGAGGCCTAAAAAGCATTGATTAACCGTGAAGCAATGGCAGAGCGACGATGAACTACCGCCCAACCACATGCTACATATCCTACGTCTTCAAGCTACCTTGCTCCTTGACACTATCGTTACCAACGTCAATCCTTGGCCGTTTTGCATCTCCATTTCGATCCGCAATTGAAGCATTCACTGACGCGTTCGTCACATCACCTAGTGCCGGTCTCGATTCCTGAATCCCATCGGCAGCCCGTTTCATTTGGGGTGGCTTATACGATCCACGATTCTGCAGTGGACTTGCTCCACCTCCAGGCATGCCCAGCTTTCTCACTTTGTCTGTTTGCAAATTTGTTGGGTTGAAGCTGTTTGGCGATGGTGGAACTGCCGCGGCTGGGGCGGTAGTAAGATCCCGATTGATGGGTTTGCTCTTGGTATGGTCCACACCGACAGTCTTCCGTATAGAGGGACTTTGCAGGTGCGGATTAAAGGTGGGGGCTTTGATCGAGGGGCCTTGTGCTTTTTGAAGGGACTCGGCTGCACGTGCTGTGAAGAAACCTACGGGTGCTTCACCATCTGGCGGTTTCATAGGGTCAGTATCAGTGGTTGGGTTGGCAACTGAGGCCTGCGGCTGCGTTCGAGTATCAGTGGATATTGATTTTGCGGGGATATTATTGCCATTAGACATGTGTGATGGGGGCTGCGGCACAGGGGGTGGTTTAGGTCGTGATTGTAAGCGAGGCTTGGTATCTGAATCGAGTGTCGATCTTGCCATGGCCGGTGTTTGAGGATTGGCTGCTGATGTCGCTGTGGGAGGCCGTATTCGGGGCGGACCGTTGCTATGATTGTCGATGCACGGATTGCTCCGATGAGCTGGTGCAGGAACCGGAAGACATGTCTTATCCACGGACCGAAAAGTTTCTATGTCCGTTCCTTGTTCCAGCGTCACACTGTCCGGCTCTTCGCCTTGTGGAACCGCAAAATCAACCTCATCGAAGTCATCGCCTGGTCGAGGTTAGCGAAGTCAGAAGTATCAGCTTTCTATTCCATAGAATCAAGCGCTTACTGCCGAATTCATCTTCGTGTGATTCTGGACGTCCTCCAGGCTCACGCTTGATTGGTGGGAGGCCCGTCTTCGTGGGCTCCTGCACACCCATCTGATGTTCGCTCTTCACAGGTCGATGTCTGTGGAGGTTTTCGGGATCCCATCTTGTCTAATTCTGATCAGCATTCTGCCACTACAACCACTGACACACTTACAGGGGCAGTCTTTAGCTTGGTTACTTTGGCCACATAATCCTTATCATATACACAATTTCCAAGCAAGTTTCCGAAGTTCCGCAAAGCCCTCTTCAGGCCATCGGTAGTTCCCTCTTTCTTTGCCTTCTCAAAAGCCGGTGCCTTGCCCTTGCAGTTCTCGATGTGCCCGTATCCAATGTCCTAGCGGTATCAGTACTGCCTGTGAGTGAAATCTGATTTGTGATGGCCGGCTCACTTCATGAAAGGTGCCGTCCCTCAAAGACACTCTAACAATCACCGAAAGGCCGAGGCTGACCCTACCTGTCGTCTGGTTGTCGTCGACCTTTCACGTACATCAGCATCTGGTTTTCGATCTCGACATCTGCAATGAACTCACAAAATCGATTTGAATTTGCTGTATAGAGCTCGACCAGCCATTGAACCCGAAAACTTCATTGGCCAGATTGATGCATTTATCTGTAGCCCACTCAGCCGCGCTCTCGTTCGATGGTGGGCCATGACAGACCTGCAGCTAAGTAGTGAACCTTTGCCCCACCTGCTCCTGGCCTCGACGAAATGTACTCTGGCCCTAATTGTTTCTCCAGTCGACTTGAAAGCGTGGCGATTTCGGATGCAGTATACTCAGAAACGTGCGGTTTGATCTCATCGAACGGATTGCCGCTCGGCGGGCATTGATGTTGTTGGCCTTGAGCAGGCATAACTTGTCAACTACTTGATGTTCATCGAGTGCCTCTCAATACATCACAACATGATCATCAAGCGTGTGAGGGTGATGAAGCTTCTTGATATTCCCTTGAACGCCTTGGAACGCGCTCTACTTTCTTCTCGGTGACGGAATTTCTATTCTACCGAGATGCGGTATCACGTGCTCCTTTTTATGTGATGCACGGGGGTATTCCGCGGTGATGCACGGGGGTATTCCGCGGTTGTCTTGGCAGCCCCTGCATTGAAGACCCTATCGCATAAAGGCCTACCAGACGGCCTTTTGTCAACGGTATTACAGGTGCATCGGTGCATAAGGTACGGTGAGTATACGGTTATTAAACGGTCCTTAAGATGGATATAAATACGGTCGTTATTACGGTATAATTAAATAAGTATAATAATAGACTTAATATAAATAATTCGGCTTATTTACCCTTCCTTTATACCTTATACCTATTTACGTATATTATATTAGGTTCTAAGCCCGATTAATAAGATAATTAATCGTAATATACTATTTAAGTAATAATTTTATTTAAGTAATATCTATAACGTTTATATAATTACTTAAGATTATAAGATAATTATAACTTTAACCTTTAATACCCTAATAAATAATTATAATTATAAGGATATTAAAAAAAGTAGCTTAACGTAATAGTATTTACTTTATTAAATATAATATATACTTTATACTTCCGGTAATAATAGTATTTAAGATAAAAGGATAATACCATTATTACTTAAGGTACCCACCGTAAAAACTATTAGATTACCCCTAAATATTTTTAAGGAATTCCTTATAAAGCTAACTTTATATAAGTTTCTTAAGCTTAATAATAATAACTTCCGTAAATAAAGTTAGATTATAAAACGTTTTTTAAGAAGTTATTTATTATAGGGTATTATAAATAACTTAACCCTATACCCTTAAGTCCTATTTTAAGCTAAGATTTAAATTATATATACCGATTTTACTACCGGTATACTTATAAATAACGTAATAACGACGTAAAGATCATATATCTTAATAAATAAAAACATTATACCGTTTTAGATTTACTTAACGTAAAGTAAGATCCATCTCGTGAAAAATAAAGGAAAATTAATCCCCTTATTAATAAAGATCCTTACTATAAAGGCTTAAAAGGATAACGGAGTAAATAAAGTTACTATATTTATAAAGAAAGTAAATAAATAAGTAAATTAAATTAATAAAACCGCTATATTAAATAATATTTATTTAAGTTTTATAATTATAAACTTATTTTAAGAAATATATAAGTTTAATTTTACTATATACCGGCTTAAGAATAATAAGGATATATTTAATAATAAAAAAGTTATTTAAAAACTTAAAATAATTAAAATTAATACGGCTAAAAAATAAATTATTAATACCGTAATAATAAGGGTAAATAAAGAAAATAATATTAAACTTTACCGCGTAATAAAATATTATAATTGTTAGAAAATAAGTTATATAATTAAGGATTATAATGAAAAAAGCGTAAAAGTAAACGGTAAAAATAATAAAAAAATTAATAAAAATAAAATTAAGAAAATAAAGAAACTTAAAAAATAAGTAGCTTAATTTAAGTTTAAATAAGTTAAAGGGGCTATAATTAAAAATAACGAAAAATTTAAAAAATTAAGCTTTATCGCCGTTAATAAAAAGGAATATAATATTAAGGAATTAACGTTTATATTTATTAATAATAATAATAACCTTATTATTTTCTTAATAAAAAACGGACCGGCCTTAATAAGTTTTTAAAAAATTATTAAAGTAATAAAAATCTATATAATTTAACTTTATATAAGCTTAATAATAATACCGTTACGATAAATTTAAGTAATCCCGGTCTTTATAACGGCGATAATAAGGTAAGAAATATTACTATAATAAACGGTATAAATAATAAAGAAACCTATTTACCTAAAAGTGATCTATATAATTAAATAATAAAATAAATACGGAAAAAATGTGACTTTTTTTAAAATAATAAAAACCTAAACCTTATAAAATCCATAAATACCGGTAATAATAATTACGCTTTAATAGTAATAAGGGGTAACTCCCTTAATAAGATAAGTTAAAATATACCATCCGAAGATAAAGAAACCCCTTAAATAATAAACTTTAACGTTATAAAATATATATATATTCAGAAAGGTATATTTTAAAGTTTTAAAGAAAAAATTATAAAAATAATAATAAAGGATAAAGGCTCCTTAAATTTATTTAGACGTAATAACGTAATAATTAAGATAAACGGTTAAAAACGTATTATTTAAAACGTATTATAAGTTCCCTACTTAAGATTTAATTTTTTATTTATTTCAGCCTTAAAGGATAAAAATATAAATATTACCTTTAACGGACGTAAAGTAAAGATTATATAAAGAAATCGATTTATTACGGTAAAGTATTAATATAAAAAGCTTTATTTACTTATATATATCTAGAAAAACGCTATATTAATAATTAATAAAGAAGATTTAAATCCCGTACCTTATAAATTATAAAATAAAAAAAACGGTAAAATTAAATATAATAGTAATAAAATTACTTAAAGACATAAAAAGGATAATAATAAGCTCTTTATAACTTTTTATAATTATTTAAGTTATTTAAATATAGCTAAGTTATATATTATATATAAAATGGTATTAAGGATATTAAAAATATCGGCCTTAAAGGACTTTTTCTATAATATATATAAAAATAATAAACTTATAAAAAGTATATATAAATACTATTATATAAAAGAGATAAAGTTTGGGTCTTATCTCTTTTACAACGTTTAAGGCCCTTATAATATTAAGGTATTAATTCCCGGAATAATACCTTTTAAGTATTATTTATCCGTTATTAATAAAGCTACGGGGTAATTAAATCTTACCCCGTTAATAATAAAAATTAAAATAATTAATTAAATCTTATCTATTATTAACGTACTTAATTATAAAGAAAATAATATTATAATTAAGTACGTCCGTACCGATAATATAAAAGAATTTTAAGCTTTTAAAGCGGCCATTAAAGAATATAATATTACTATAGAATATATTATATATTATATACTTAAATAAAATAGCATAACTAAATAATTTAACCGAATAATTATAATAATAATTTGGTATATAATATATTATATTAAATTATTAAATAACTTTTAAATTTTTACGGCTATATATATTAATTAATTAAGATAAAAGCTTCCCTTTATAAAGGGAATAAACCCTTTTAAAAAGTAAATAAAAATAAAATTTCTTATTAAAAATAAAAGGACATTTAAGATATTATATAAAGTAAGTATACTTAAAGAGATAAGATAATTAAAACTAAATAAAATTATTATTAACGGTATTTATTTAAAAATTATATTAAGCTTATAATTATACGTTTATATACCTTATAAAAGGAATATAAAGGTTATTATAAATTTAAAGGTCTTTAATAAAAAAACGGCAACGTACTTATTATTATAGCTTATTATTAAAGATATACTACCAGTTTTAAAGCCGATAACCCTTATTAATAATAATATAGCCTATTATAAAAGTAAGTATATATCAGATAAATTTAAAGGATTTAATAAAAACAAATTTATACTAACTTATATTTATTTAATTCCTTAAAATAAAGAAAATCATAATATAAATCCCGTAGATTTTAATTTTCCTTAGGTTAACGATAAAGTCTTTAATTAAATAAAACGAAATAAAAAGGATATATTATTAAAAATCTATAAAATAATAAATAGAATATTTATTTAAAAAAGAATTTAAAAAAACTTATTAAAGACCTTAAAAATATTAAAAATCTTATAAATTATAAAAATTATAATAATAACGGGGCTCCTAACTTACTTTTATTAAAGGGAATTAATATTTTTATTTTACTTAAAGATATTTACGATTTTATTTTAGCTTATTAATAAATAAGTAAAACCTTATTAATACCGGGATATATTCCGGAAGATAAAATAAATATAAACGATAATATTAATAATAAGCTTAAGATTAACCGCTTTTATTAAGGTTATTATTATTATAATCCTTACGTATTTAATATTAATTTTAATAATATTATTTTTATTATTATAACTTATATTAATTTATTTACTTATTAATAAGTTATAAAATCTTTAAACCGATTTAAATAGATTAAGGTTATTAATAAAAAATTACGAGTTTATTATTAAATAAAATTTAAGAGTTTATAAATAAACCGAAGGACCGTAAGCTTATTAACTTTAAGTAAGTATTTAAGAAAAAATTCCTTACTTTAAGCCTTATTAATAAATATAAAATAAGGTTTATTATAAGGGGTTTTACTTAAAAGCAAAATATTAACTATAAAGAAACCTTCTTATCTACTTTAAGGTATAAGTTGTTTTACTTACTTTTAACATTTATAATTATCTATAAACTTTAACTGTAACTCTTAAACGTTATTACCGCGTACTTAAACGGTAATTTAAATAAAAAGATCTATATAAGCATTTTTAAGGGTATTCTGATAACTTAATAAAATACCGGTAAATATTTCCGTTTATTTAAAGGTTTTTATGGGCTTAAATAGTTAAAAAGGATTTGGGCTGAGAAATTTTAATTACGGCTTTATAAATTTAATTTTATCTTTATTCAGGCTGATTTATATATATTTATTAAGAAGTTTAATAAAAAAACGTATTTAATAACCCTTTACGTTAACGATATCGTTATTATTATTAAAAGCTTAAAGATTTATAAATAAATAAAAGATTATTTAATTTTAATATTTAAGCTTATTAAAAAAGGCCCATTAAAGGTAATCCTTAAAATATAAATATCCTAAAATGATAATATTATTATTATAAATTAAATAAATTACGTTATTAACGTCTTTAAAAAGTATTATATAATAAATTATAATAATATTAATACCTTAATAAACGGATATAAAGGTATATAAGTAGCCCGACTTAATAAGTAATAAATAGATTAATATATTTATTAATAGCTTCTTAATAAGCTTATATTCCTTTAAATTGCTATCTGTCCGGATTTAACTTTTTAATTTTAAAATTAAGTTAATTTTATAATAATCTTATTATTTAATATTAGAATTATTTAATACGGGTATTTAAATACTTAAAAAGCATATTAAATTTAAACTTATATTTCCGACGTAACGGCGGATTACTTAAATACTTTATAAATATTACGTTTATTAACGATAAAAATAATAAGAAGTTATTATACGGCTTTATAATATTAAATACCGGTATAATATACGTATAATATACTCGGAAACAGCGTACCGTTATTACCTTTATTATAAAAGCCAAGTATATAACTTTTTCTAAAAGGTATAAAATAAGTATTTAATTTATAAGGTAAATTAATAAGACCGGATTCTTTAAAGATTACGGGCTTATTATTCTATTTAATAATAATAACGGTAATATTTCTCTTATTAAGAACCCGGAAAATTATTTACGGATTAAATATATTAACGTCCAATATTATTTTATTTAGAAAAAGGTATAAAAAGGCCTTATCTTAATAAAATATATTAATATTAAGGATTAATTTATAAACATTATAATAAAGCCTTTATTAAAATAACCCTTTAAAATGAATTGATTAAAGCTCGGATTATATTTAATAGGCTAATAGCGGTATTACCGTTATGGATTTATCGTAACTTTAAAGAGGGAGTGATATACGGGGGTATTCCGCGGTAATATACGGGGGTATTCCGCGGTTATCTTAGCAGCCTTTACATTAAAGACCCTGTCATATAAAGGCCTACCAGACGGCCTTTTATCAACGGTATTACAGGTGCATCGGTGCATAAGGTACGGTGAGTATACGGTCATCAAACGGTTTTTGAGATGGACATAAATACGGTCGTTGTCACGGTGTAATTAGACAAGCATAGTGGTAGACTCAATACAAGTGATTCGGCTTACTCACCCTTCCCCTGCACCCTGCACCCATTTGCGCATATTGCATCATTATGATCGACCGAGACGGACGCGTTGCGCTGAAGCAATCAACGGTACAGATCTTGCCATTAAATTGGTCTTCAAGTCTTCGACTACATTTGGTATGACCTTCAGGATGATGCTGATGAATACCCGATGCAAAGTGTGTTTCTTGGTTCCTAAATATTCTAGAGCCTCCTGTTCTTTTCCTCACAGCTCTCTGCTCCAACCATGCGCGTTACTTTACTATCAAAGATGCACTGGGGACCAAAGAGAGCTCCTTTAGGGAGGCACCAAAATCAACCGAGTCAAATGCTTAGGTGAACAATTAGTCTGATGTTCAAAGCTTGAGCATCCAGATCTTAACTTACTTTTCTTTGGGAAATTCTGGGTAAAGCTGGAAATTTCGAATCCGCCAATTTCCTGCGTCACTGCGCTAGCAACTTCGAATAAAGTCGTTTCGACGGGAAAACTTTTGGTAATGGTGCTCGTTGGCGTTTGCAGGCGCAGTCGGGTCTCTGTATATGCCGACGCTGGCTTGCTCGTCGCTGTTGGAGGTAACGTCGAGGCTGCAGGGCTGGAGACTGCGGGTGCCTGGCCAAGTCGCTCAGCCTTTGCCGCCTCAGCCTTCACTCGCCTCTCCTCTTTGTCTGCCGCAATTTTGTCTTTGATTCTCTGCTTTGCAGCAATTTCTTCCTGTTTTTCCCGTCTCTTGGCCGCCGCTGTCATCCGGTCAGAAGGCAGCTGTGTATAGAAGACGGAAGCCGCTTGCCTTCTTTCAATTGTTCCTTCTTCTTCAAATCTTCTTTGGCGTCTTGTGTTTCTTTTGTGCTCTTGCGCCTAATCTCCTCGTTCCGCTTCTTATCCACTTTGTCCTGCTCAGATGTACCTGCGCGCTTCTCTGCTAATTTCTGCCGGAGCCTGCATTTTGCATCGTCAAACAAAATTTCCATAATTAGGACAGCTCACATGAAGATGAAGGCCTACTCTTCTAACTTGGCTTTCTTTTCCTCTTCCGTCAAAGGAGCAATTTCTTCCGTGGACTCCGCAAAATCCGTATGCCCAGTCTTGCTGGCATGAAATTCGGCCTGGGCAACGCTCCGCAGCTTTCGACCACAGTCGTTACACAATAGCGACTTTGCTTCTTCCCCCGGCTGTAGCGCGGCTGCTTCGGTGTTGGGATCTGTTTCTGCAGCATTGTCGGCTTCATTGGCCAGGATGTCGTTAAGGGATTTTTCTTGGTTCTTCTCCAGCCAGTCAATGGCACCTTGGACTTCAAGATCATCAGCGCTACTGCCCATGCGATAGATAGTCGACAGCTTACGGTTCCCAGACTTCTTAAGAGCAAGCTCTGCTCGAGGCTGTTCGAAGCCCATTGCGAGCAGATTATCCATGTCACTCATGATTCAGATTTCGAACAGAAACGTCGGTAAGGTTTGTTTAGGGAGTATGGGAGAAGGAGATCCAGTAGGTGGAGTTGAAGCGTAGAAGCTCTTGTGAAGATCGAGGACTGCAGGTGTCACATGAAATCTCTTGTCACTGTAGAAGTGACCTGGTTGGCTCTGACACGGAGATGATTAACTGCGGACCGTACTCGGGGGCGGGAACTTTGCAGCACATTTGCCCAACTTCTCAGGCTTCCTCGATTGTACTGCATGAGTGCATGCAAGATAATTGGTCAGTGAAGCATGAGCATGACGTACTGTGGCCGAAGTCCTTCCGGCGTTTGGATAGCTCTCCCGCCCCAGGCCCGCGCTTATGGGCGCAAGGCCCAGGGTTATCTTGAGCTCTGGCAACTTGTAACAATATAAAGCCCAACTACTTCTTCCGTTTCATCATTCAATGCACCCTGTTTACCTCTCGCTTTCGTATAACAGCAATTCATCAAGGAGCGTATCATAGCTGTCACGTACAAGTCGTGTGACCGCTTGGGAGAAATCTAGGTCAACTCACCCATTGTCATAAGGAACTGACAAGCCCATCATGGCCGTTTCCTTGAATCCACCAGAGCTCGGGTTCCGTCGGCCCTTCAACCATGAAGGTAGTGCACAGATTTTAAACGCTCGACGTTTGGCCTTGGCACTGACCATTTCGTAGTCACTCAAATGCTTCGCTTGGGAAACAAGAGCAACAACCCAATAGCGTTCAAGGTTTCTGAAGCAGCTGAGCTGTCCAGGAAGGCGACCAAGCTGACAGCCCGGGAATCAGGTCAAAACCACTGCGCCGAAACAATATTGCGTTCGTCCAAACTCAGGCAGGTTTTTTCCTTTACCATTGAAAGCTCAACGCATTACTAAGCTAGTCCGTAGGTCGCATCGAGGTTGGCAGTGAGGTCGAGGTTCAAGGTCTGTTGCAGCCAGCGCAAAGCCAGCCATACAGAATTGATCAGTACTATAGTGCTTCTTCAGGCAATGCGCGAGGACCCAGCTCCAGATGCAAAATGTCGAGACAAGTTTCTGGTCCAATCAATTGCAATCACACCAGAAAGGGATCTTGGTAATATCGCTACCATTGTAATACTGCCCTGCAAGCCTTCACCTTCCTTTGCTAACATCTTGTAGTGGCAAAATGTGGAAAAGGCGGGTAGAGATGCTATCGAAGAGAAAAAAATAAGAGTTGTTTTCTTGCCTGCTGAAGGTGCCGCTACAACACCCAACCACAAGCAAATCAACGGTCTTGTATGTTCCCACCCCTCCGAAGGTTTCTGTCGCTCATCCGATTCAAACAGGCGAATGGTGA
The DNA here is from genome assembly GCA_019925105.1 of Niebla homalea. Classification (NCBI taxonomy): domain Eukaryota; kingdom Fungi; phylum Ascomycota; class Lecanoromycetes; order Lecanorales; family Ramalinaceae; genus Niebla; species Niebla homalea. The sequence goes on from JAHGAU010000007.1 coordinate 493,690, forward strand.
AGATGCACCTCCAGCGTATGGATCCTCAACGCCCTCCTACGGCTCACCAGTTGGAGACGCTGTGACACCTAACACCAGAAGTACCAACCCAAGTAGTTCCAGGCCCATCACCGACTCAAAAGCCGTTCCCCAACAGTCTTCATCTACCACAAGCGCGACCGTGTCGAACGCGGCCAATACTGCGCCTACAGATAGCGACGACACTAAGGGTCAGCTAGCACAGGTAATGAATCACAATCGAGCCCTGACATCGCAAATTGAGGAGCAAGGGTTAAAACAGCGCAAAATAGACGCCGTGAACCAGGATTCTCGAGAACGTATAACGACTGGGACAACAGGTATGGGGATCCAGCAACAACCGGCAGACGGAGTGCCTGTTCAAATTGTGGCCGCCTTGTGCTTACTCAGCTTCCTGCTTGCGTATTTCCTCTTCTGAATGTTACTGAGATACCATATGGGGCGCAACGGGGCCTCTGAACGGGCAAAAGGGCAGCGAGACCTATCCTCCTTGACCCTGCGGCAACGCAATCTCAGGCAACATGTGTCTCTGGCCGCTATACTGGGGGACATTGTAGAGCGTGGGACAAATCATCAGTTCAATCATACTTGGAACCTTGTATTTGTGAAAATTCCATAGATGCCTCCATATTGACGCATGCTGAACTGCTCAGATTTGCTATCTCATATGTCTAATTTACGTTGGTTGTCTACCGCATTGCCAGCTCAGGAAGCGAATTGGTGTCATCACGAAATGGTGCTTCCTCTATCTGAGACCGGATCATCTTCACGTCTATGGCCAATCTTCCTCCCTCCATTTTCTCTCTTGACGCGGCACCATAGGCCGACGTTCTTGTCATGAATAAATTGCCAGATCACCCAAGTCCAGCTCTTGTGATGTGGGAGGTCTTTGTAGAATTCTCGGGCGGTTTCGTGCAGAAGTGGTAGACGCGTCCATGGAATGGCCGGAAAATCGTGATGCTCGTTATGCAGGCCAACATTATAAGTCAGTAAGTTGAGGGGTCCATAGTAGGAAAATGTTTCTGGAATTGGCGTTACATCAGCTGTGTGCTTTGATATTTTCGCTAGCGAGTCCAACACGTAGTGTTCCGCGATAAAATGGGCAGCACAAGGATGAAGCGAGCCGGCAAAGAAGGAGCTCAATATCAAGTAGACCAGAGCTCTCGGCCCAGCGTACTTCACCAAGACGTAGTCGAATAGTACTTGGGAGAGGATGTTTATAACATGAATGCGTGTCAGAGGCACATTGTACACCATCATAGGTCGGACAGCATAGAACAGTATCTGAAAGGTGCAGAAAAAGGCTTTACCGAGCACCGAGTCTAGGAAAGCCGCTTCCAGTGCAGTGGGCAGGTCCGTATCGAGGCCATCGACCCCTAAAGATTTGTGATGCGTGAGGTGATAGGGCTGAAAGCAAGTCAGCCTAACAACACAGCCAGATAAGCGGCATAGAGGACCCAACCCGAAAAGCCGCGCTATATGGCAGGCCAATAGGTAGGTTGGCGAAGATCGCCACCAACCGATTCGCAAGTGGGGATTTGAATGCAAGATTGTGGGAGATTTCATGAATAGCCAGGAAAAGGTTTTGATTCGCAGTGGCCCCCACAACGTATGCAAGGAGAACAAATGTGGGAGACACAATGTGTGTGTTTCGTAGCGAAATAGCGCAGAGGATCTGCAAACCGAAAACAGCAAGCACAAGGTATTTGGTCCAAGGCTCTGGCCCGCAAAGCTTAGTGACCTAGATCAGGTCAATTGGATATAGTACAGAGACATGTCGGTGACGCGCACCTCTGGATGTGCTTTAATGATGGCTTGTCGTCGTGTCTTGTGGGGTTCCTCCGTGTATGACCAAAAGAAATGATCGTCATGAGCGCCCATACAGGGTTGTTGAGCGGTATTCGACGGAATATCAGGCGACAACGTGGTTGTGAGGGTTGTGGAGTACATCTTGCTGCAGTACAAAGCTTCAATGGCACCCTTGCCGCCCTACATCCAACCAAGTATGTACGAAAAAGCGTGGGTGAAAGCTAGGAACAAGAGTCTAAGGCTCGGATCGGAGATATATGACCCCGTCCGCAACACGTGTTTTGCTTGCGGCATGCCCAGGGCCACTCGTCAACAACAATAACAACACTAACAATTGCAACGTTCGCAGACTGGTATCACCCTTGACTCATAAGAGACTCGAATTTAAGAGAGACTTTGGCTATAAAAGATTTAGAGTAGATACCAATGAATCTCTTTGATACTAAGCTTGTAACAATTAAAGCACTTCCTCGATAGACGTGGTTTAAGCGCGTACACGTTCCATTGGAGCTAGGCGGCAGATTGCATCTTTTGGGTAGGACGCGGCTAACTTGAGTTGGTTAAAGTTTAATCCAAAATTGATTGCCGCTGTTTGGCGCCGCTATTAATTTATTCTATATCATTTCTTTGCAAGGAATAAAGAATAGAAGATCTTCGCGGCCATTGCCTCTGATCCCACATCAACGAACTCAAGCGATCGTCCGAGCTCATAAAGTCCTCGTCATAATGACTCCTCCTTTCTTCTCCGATATCGCCAAGTCATCCAATGACGTGAGCCATCATAATCATCCAGCTTGAGCTGTCATTCCTAATATATACTCCAGCTGCTGAACAAAGACTTTTATCACACCGCCGCAAGTATGCATATTACTCCTAACATCAGTGGCTAAGCTGACCTGCCTAGCCAAAATTGACGTCAAGTCTAAAGCCCCCAATGGAGTAGCTTTCAACGTTGCAGGAACTTCTGCACACGAAGGTCCTACGAGTGGCTCGGTATGATTGATGCGATTGATCCACTTTCATTGCTTAGACAGATCTTACTGACCTTGACCTCAATGGACAGCTTGAAGCGAAATATGCAGACCCATCAGCCGGTAAACCAGGACTTTTACGTTTCACTCTTGAGATACCTTCCACCCATCCTTATGGCCCCCCAAGCTTCCTACTCCTCATGTCACCCAGGAGATCAGCGATGCTGACGAAAATTCGCCGCGCAGGCTTAACTCTCACACAATCATGGAATACCGCAAACATCCTCAACACGAAGCTGGAACTTGACAACAACATCACCAAAGGGTTGAAGGCGGAGGCTCTCACCGTGCGCTCCTCTTTACCCCCCTTGATGTTCTGCTAGGCAGGCTTTACCCTTTTGTGAGTTGGCTGACCGGTTGTCTCTGTCAGGATTTCGTTCCCAGTTCCCAAAAATTCGGGGCCAAATTCAACTTATATTTCAAACAGCCAAACTTCACAGGCAGAGCATTCTTTGATGTTCTCAAAGGGCCAACTGCGAATGTGGATGCTGTACTTGGCCACGAAGGCTTCCTGGTCGGTGCTGAGGCCGCTTATGATGTTCAAAAGGCGGCCATCACTAAATATTCCGCTGCTGTTGGCTATTCTGCTGCGGAATACGGCGCTGCCATCACAGCTACCAACAGCCTTAGTGTATTTGCCGCGTCTTATTACCACAAGGTCAACTCCCAAGTTGAAGCAGGTGCAAAGGCCACCTGGGACTCGAAAGGCAGCAACAATGTTGGCATGGAACTGGCCAGCAAATACCGCTTGGACCCAACATCCTTTGCAAAGGTCAAGCCTTGCCGCCCTTCCAAATGTTATCGCGTCAAGTCTGACGATAGCATCTTTTTAGGCCAAGGTAAATGACCGAGGGCTTACCGCTCTTGCGTACAACGTCAAGCTTCGGCCGGGTGTGACAGTCGGCTTAGGTGTTTCTTTGGACACCCAGAATCTCAATGAAGCTGCTCACAAGGTTTGTCCTCTCTGCTTTTTGAGTAGTCTTCTGTTCCTAATGTCATACAGTTCGGCACAAACTTCAGTTTCGAAGGCTGAACGCAGCCGCCTCAGATCGCGGCTTCGAGGTGTTGGGCCGTACGCACAAAGAACATTCGCAGACAAGTTTCGCACTCTGTCTATTTCCATGGAAGGGGAGGAGTTTTAGAGCCTAATTGATCCCCTTTTTCCCCACCTTCTTCAACGTTTCATTTAGCCTCATTGTATATCATCAAAGTAGATTTGTATGTTTTGGCGAACATTTGCAGCAGGTCTTCAAGGAGTTGATCGATTCATGTTGGCTTCATATCTTCCTCTGGACGATCCCTCGTAGTCGCCCCATCTCCATAAAGGTATACAGGCCAGGCTGACGATTCCGCCTACAATAAGGAATCTCACGATGACGTCCACTTGATCCGTGCTATAATCCTCATCCCCTGTCCTCCGGCGCCTCTTCCAACGTTGTTCCTGCGAGACTTGAGTCCTGTAGTGGCCATCTTGATCGAAATGTGGGACATCATTGTTTATGCCAGCCTGGCCTTGACCTGGACCAAAGCCCCCCCCAGGGGCGTACGAGCCATCCTCTGCCCGATTGGCTCTATCTGCTTCGGGCTTCCTACGAGCGGTATGCGCTCCCCAACCTCCGTTGCGATAGAAACTGGGCGGTGGTCCTTTGAACTGTGTGCGCCTCCTGCTAAGGCCGCTGGGAGGTCGCGCGCCATATGGGGTTGAAGCGCTGGAGTGAGACCCTCGCGGAGCTTGATGTACCGGGCTGGACGGGGTGCAAAGGATGTCTCTGTCGTAGCGAAGGCGTTTCTCCGAGTTGCCTAGAGTGGCATATGCCTCGGAAATCTTGACAAAGCGTTCAGAAGCCTGAGGGTCGTCGGGATTGTGGTCTGGATGATGGGTCTTTGAGAGTGCATAGAATTGTCTACAGCGAGTCAGAAGGCATGCGTGGTGATGTGGTACGCTCACATGACATGCTTTTTGATGGAGCCGGCAGAAGCTCCAGGTTCAAGGCCCAAAGTTTGATAGAAGCTCTCTGCTCGCCATGCTTGCGTCGTATGGAGCTTCGCAATTTGGTGATAGGTCGAGATTGGTTTGAGATTTGATGTGATTTGCAGCCATGAGAAAGGCGGGCGCATAACTCATCTCTATGTCAGTACGTCTTGCAAAGATCATCGTTGTTGAAAAGAAAGCATGGATGTCGCAAGTCAAACGCTGTTGAAGCCGCAAATGAGATTCGTGACATACGTTATTACGTCATCGCTATTGACATTACAAGCACGATCACCAACAACTGCAAGGCATTGCTGCTGGGGCTACTTTCCTCTTTCCACTCAAGGGCTGCGACTTATGTGCTTCTACGACAGGATCTGCTAACAACCGAGAGATCATGCCCAATGATGGCTTGAATGGGAATAGTCCCGAGGGTGTCGACGATCATTCTTCTATCAAGTCCTCGAATAATTATGGCACTTTCGAGCAAAACGGGATTGGGGAGTCCCCTGATGATACAGCGCGAGCCATGCATCGTTCATTGAATCCCGAGAACGACAACATAGCGGACAAACGACCCTTGTGGAAGCATTGGCTTTCATTCGGAATCTGGTTTGTCCATGATCAATGGTTCCTCTTTGGTCTAAGCTTCTTGATACTTGTGTCTTCGCAAATTCAGGTTCCAAAAGCCCAGCAGTCACTCAAGGAGACAGTAGTGACTTACCTTTGTGTGGCTGCCATTTTCTTCGTCACTGGTTGCACCCTACCAACCCAGGTACTTGTGCAGAACTACAAACGCTGGCGTCTACATCTGTTCTGTCAAGTTCAATCTTTCTTCCTTACCTCCATCGTCGTCTTCGGAGTTGTTTCCGCCTGCGCCTCCAATCCGAACTTCATGGATGCTGGCCTTCTCGTTGGACTCATATTCACTGGCTGCGTACCCACGACGATATCCTCCAATGTCATCATGACCAAGCAGGCGAACGGGAATCAGGCGTTGACCGTTGTTCAGAGCACGTTGGGGAACTTCTTGGGCCCCTTTCTGGCTCCACTGCTGATCTTAATGTATCTATCCTGTAATGCATGGTACACTGACGTAGTTCCGAATATTCAAACTGGGGATTTTGGGGAGTTATACCGGAGAGTCTTTCAACAACTAGGCTTGTCCATATTTCTGCCTCTTGTAAGTCACAAATTCGTTTGTAATGAAAGCCCTCAATGGCATGCTAATAAGGTAGCAGGCTGTCGGGCAAGTCGTCCGCAAAACGTTTCCCAATGCAACTTCCAAGATCTTCGCAGAGTGGAAAGTGTCCAAGGTTGGATCTCTTGCCTTACTACTCATTATCTGGCAAACGTATGATGGAGCATTTGCAACAGGCGCCTTTGATAGCGTTGACTCGAGTAATATCGTCTTCCTTATCTTCATTTCCATCGCATTCTATGCACTCTGGACCATCACCTGCTTTTCCCTCTCACTGCTGTGGCTCGGCAAGGAGGATGCGATTGCAGTAGCATACGTCGTTCCAGCCAAGACTCCTGCAATTGGGGTCCCGCTATCGGGAGCAATGTTTGCAGGTATTTCTCCAATAACAGCATCGAAGTTACAAATTCCCATGGTCATCTTTCAAGGTTTACAGGTGGCTGCAGGAAGCCTTCTGACACTTGTATTTCGTCGTTGGATGGAAAGCGGAGAAGGGGGGAAAAGGAATTCAACTGGAAACGAAGGAGACACTCCCGGAAGAGGAGAGGATGATGAATAGGGTGTGGAAAACTCAATGGAACTTCGATTCGAAAACTTCTCACACCTAGCTGCCCTCGACAAGGTGATCCAAATGATGTACAGAAGCTGGTGTTCTCCGTTGGTACTTTAATAATTCTTGACCGTCACTGACATGACATGGTGGCTTGATAAATGAAATAGTGATAAGGCAGGGAGTGAAAGACTCTGTTCTGTTCGGAACAGATGGTGTCGAGATGTACTCCACACAGCCCTGCCACCCGTGCAGCCCTATACTATATCATATACGACAGCCGTTCCAGCTTCCCCGCACCACTCCATCTTTTGAACCTCATAATAGATCACTCTCCTGACCAGCCACCGTCTCACCCTTGTTCTTGCGCACTGTGCTCTTGAGACTTTGGGAGCGTCGGTTGTTGTGATCGACTGAGTTCACAGACTTCGTGCAATATGGCTGCGCACACGGCAGGGGACGTTGCGCGCTTGTCTCGTAAGCTTCTTCGTTCGAATATCCTCCAATGGGTCATATGTATTGTGATGCACATTAATAAATAACATGAGTGCTCTAGAATCCCTCAAGAATAATTTCAAGGTGGCAGACCCTTCGATACCAGCCAACAATGAGATTGGAAATGAAAATTCGGAGGATGACAATGAAGAAGACGCTGGTCAAGAGAATGGTGTCTCATCTGGTCTGCTCCCATCGTCCAACATGGCCAGCTTACGCTCACGAGTTCTAAAGCAACCAAAAAGAAGAAGAAACGAAAACCGAAGAAGAAAAAGGGCGGAAGCAAGATCCAAACCTCCCCTCCTCGAGTTGCCATCTCGACCCTTTTTCCTAATGGCCAGTACCCTGAAGGTGAGCTGTGCGACTACGCCAACGATAACACTTTCCGGACCACCAGTGAGGAGAAGCGCCATCTCGACCGGTCCAACAATGACTTCCTGCACGAGTATCGTCAGGGCGCCGAAGTTCACCGGCAAGTGCGGCAGTGGGCACAAGGTCACATCAAACCAGGTCAGACGTTGACGGAAATTGCGGAAGGTATCGAGGATAGCGTGAGAGCATTGACAGGCCATCCCGGCCTTGAAGAAGGTGACAACATCAAAGGCGGTATGGGCTTTCCGACCGGCTTGAGCATCAACCACTGCGCTGCCCACTACACCCCGAACGCTGGAAACAAAGTGGTCTTACAGCAGGACGACGTGATGAAGGTGGACTTTGGCGCTCACATCAATGGACGCATCGTGGACAGTGCCTTCACCATGGCCTTCAATCCTGTCTATGACAATCTCCTCGCCGCCGCCAAAGACGCTACCAACACTGGAGTCAGGGAAGCAGGAATCGACGTTCGCGTAGGGGACATCGGCGCTGCCATTCAAGAGGCCATGGAGAGCTACGAGGTGGAGCTTTCCGGTCAGACGTATCCTGTCAAATCCATCAAGAACCTGAATGGTCACGATATCGTACAGTACAGCATCCATGGCGGTAAAAGCATTCCCATTGTCAAAAGCAGCGATCAGACCAAGATGGAAGAAGGCGAAATCTTTGCGATCGAGACCTTTGGTAGCACTGGCAAGGGCTATGTCCGCGATGATGTTAGCCCCCCCATCTCCCTCTCAATTACAAAGTGGATACTGATTGCATCCAGATGGAAACATCGCACTATGCCAAAAGGGCGGATGCACCAAATGTAGCATTGAGAGTGTCTTCTGCAAGAAGTCTCCTGAGCACTATCACCAAGAATTTTGGTACCTTGCCGTTTTGTAGAAGATATCTAGACCGATTGGGTCATGAGAAGTATTTACTTGGCCTGAACAACCTGGTCCAGAGTGGCATCGTAGAAGCTTATCCTCCACTGTGTGATATCAAGGGCTCCTACACCGCCCAATTCGAGCACGTAAGTCTACTGAGCTATCGACGCATTTAATTGTGGATACTCATCTTCATACAGACAATTTTATTGCGGCCCAATGTGAAAGAGGTCGTGAGCCGAGGGGACGACTACTGAGCTCGAAAGCCATTGACGTTCGCCCCACCTCTCGTACCGCTGTGTGAAATTTAGGGGCACAAGGTGTGAAACAGCGGGAGTACAGAGACACCGAAAGTGTTAACTCGCTGAAAGGAGCATGTCTCCTGAGTCAGGCTTAACTTCGAAGAGCACCAGAAATGATAACGACTGATGAGGTCGATCTATCTATCTAGAGAATCCAACGGTCCAAGCTGCACATAACTTGGGGGGGGGGCTCCAGATTCATCTATTATGCATCACGAATAAAGTCTTCTCCCTGTTCCAGAGCCGTATAACCGCATTTGCGATGCTCCTAGGAATCTCAGCCTTGGTCATATGACCACACACGCGAGGCCAAGAGTTCTATCGGCCTTTTTCCGCGTATCTAGCTACATGGGTGTCGATTGCACTGATGAAGCCGGTCAGCGGTCTTGCACTCTCTGCACATTGAATAGGGTAGGTGGCAACTCGGCATGCCCATGCTACTCACCGGCCGCTAGGATCAGTTTGTTTTGACCAAGTCGGCGTCCATCGCATGACGGTCGAGGCGCAGTGGGGCGGGAAGAGTTCATCAAACATTGTTCGATACCAGTAAGCCTCCTTACTATCAGGAACATCATCAGCCCACTCTGCCTTTGGATGCTTCATCATCTCATCGGTGACCTGTTGCTCTGCGTTATCCTTGAGAGCATCGATCCACCCATAGCCGACGCCATCACTGAATTGCTCTTTCTGCCGCCAGAGGATCTTCTGAGGAAGGTAAGGCTTTTCGTCTGGCTTATCAGAAGTATCGAATGCTTTGCGCAAGATGTACTTCTCGATGCGTTCGCTGGTGATCTCTTTCTCGGCTGGATCCACGTCCATTGCAGTTGCTAGAAACTGCCGTTGTGAGCAAGTCGACTTTTCTGCAGGTCTGTACGTCTTACATCTTTATCCAAGAATGGCACGCGTGCTTCTACACCCCAGGCAGCTGTCGACTTGTTGGCCCGTAAACAATCCGACAGATGAAGATTCTTGATTCGCCGCACAGTTTCTGCGTGGAATGCCTCTTTGTCCGGCGCAGCATGGAAATAAAGGTACCCGCCAAAGATCTCGTCACTGCCCTCTCCGCTGAGCACCATCTTCACCCCCATAGCTTTGATCTTGCGGCTCAGGAGAAACATCGGGGTCGATGCACGAATTGTGGTGACATCGTACGTCTCCAGGTGGAAGATGACATCCTGAAGCGCGTTGAGACCGTCTTCAATCGTGAAGGTGAAATCATGATGCCGGGTGCCGAGGAAATTGGCAACTTCCAATGCAGCCTGTGTATCAGGGGCGCCTGGAAGACCGATAGAGAAGGAGTGCAGCTCGGGAAGCCAAGTAACCGTGGAGAGCTCATGGTCATCATCAATACCCACAAGCTGTTCTCGCGGCTGCTGTTTATGATTGGCCGCATCCTCGACCATGCTGTGAGATGCAGTTCGCAGCCGGACCGTTTCCCGTTGCGCAATGGCTGCAACAAGACTTGAATCCAGCCCACCTGAGAGAAGAACCCCGTAAGGAACTTCAGCCATCAATCTCTTTCGTACCGATCTTTCCAATGAGCCTCTAATAGCTGTATAGTCGATGGCAGTGGTTGGAATTCGCGCAGGGTCCCACCAGCTAGGCTTGAAATAACGAGTCATTGAGTCGTCCCTTGAATCATACACATGACCTGGCGGAAAAGTTATGATCTTATCACAGACAGGATACAGACATTTCAACTCTGAAGCAAAATAAACAGCATTTGGCGTCTGGGACGACCATCCTTGGTAGAAGCTCGTGATCCCTATAGGGTCTCGAGCTGCTATCGTTCGGTCTTGTTTTTTGTCATACAATACCCAGGAGAACATGCCATCCAGAAACTGAGGGGCTTCGACGCCATGCTCCTCGTACTGTCACGGTGAGTAGGGGCCCACTTAAAGGAATGGCCTAGCTTTTCCGCTTACCAGAGGGAGAATGACTTCGCAGTCGGAATGAGTCTTGAAGCGGTAAGGTGTCTTGAGACTCTTTCTAAGGATTCTATGGTTGTATATCTCGCCGTTCACGGCTAAAGCGAGAGTACCGTCATCGCTGACTAGCGGTTGGGCGCCACTGTCTTGGGACTGGCGTCAGCATGCATTGATCGAGGTGGTCAATGATGAACGTGCCGACACCAACGATACTCAATCGCTCATGAGCCAAGACTAGTAGAGACTCAGTTCCATCTCCCTGCTGTGTTCAAAAAGATTACAGTCTCACTTGTGTTCCCAGCAACGAAGTTTCCGCCTAGAGGACGTTAGCAAGGCGATAATGAGCTTGTGGGAATGCTTTCGCACTCCAATCGGGACCACGATGACGAGCGCTACAATCCAATTAGACGAAATAGCTTATCTGCTAAGGAGCTGTTGTGTCCTACGCTTTTGCCATCCGCAAAGCGGTGGGTTTAAATTTTTGAACGTCAGGGTGGCTTTATACCCTGGTATTAGCACCTAAGCTCCGGCTGCAATGGCATGTGAATTGGAGGAATAGGGTCAATACACATACCGATGACACGCAAATATACCACACATTGCTAGGAATCTTGCTGGCAATCACAAGTGTGGAAAGGAGTGGGTAAAGGTCAATTATGTATCTTGAGGGATATATAGTAGCAAAAGATATGCCCAAGAACATTGAGAAAGGTTCGTCAGAAGCTCAATGGCATTCAATACTGACAGTCCGCGCACCTTCTGAGTCATCGCTTTCTGCTAGTTGTTATACTCATCAAACTCCAATCTCTGTTCTTACATAATAGAATTTTAAAATGTTTTAAGCGAACAGGCTTATCACGCATTTAATCTTATCGATAGTTCTAGGGGGAACTGAATTTTCATGTTTTTCATGTTTCTGGTGAACCTACGGAGTATGGTGCTGTTGACCAAACGCAGTCAGGTGCGTGTTACACATGAGCGGTATAACAACCTTGTGCATACATTAATGAATGTTTAACGCCTAAGCTAGAATTTTCGCCATTGCAAAATGAGCTTATGATCTTTCCGCCTTTCGCTGACACCATCTGAACCTTCCTCTCAATAATGTCATGCTACATTAACACATGTTAGTTTGGACCTTTGCTGCTAGTCTCCGTTGCACGTAATTTTCACGCGAGGGTAATGCAAATTGTCGCTGTCTGCATGCTACACAAATCTTGGGCGTGCTTTAGTATCTGGTCCCCCCCTTCCATCTGAGTTCCTCGACGAAAGTCGCAATCCTACGCTCACGTGTTGCCCCTCTGCTTCACGATGGGGTCTTCATCAACCAATATGCCTCTGCGGAACGTGTAGCAGCAGTGGAGAAAATGTCCACAGCTCATGGGGCTGGATTGTCTTTGACGATACTCTTCACTTTTCTCTCATAAGCCTGACGATCTTTCTTGAGGAGATTGTAAGCGTCTGCTTGAGCTGGCGATTCAGGATTGGGTTCATCAAGGAGCTCTTGGATCCCGAGGAGGATCTGCTTAATGGTGATGGCAGGTTTCCAGCCTTCTTCTTCGTTCAGGATAGATAGGCAGACCGTTCCTGAGGGATAGACGTTTGGATGGAACAGTGGGGGAACGAATTTGCCTAGATAGCAGTGAGCCCACTTCGTCCGGCAAGAACACTGGATAGACGATGCGCACATTTGGGCGGCTTCGTAGGGTACTCTGAGACGCTTTAGTCGGGCCTCGTTTCGTTACGGCAGTTTGAGAGATCCTTACCATCGGGAAACAACAAGTCAAGCTTGAAGAGGCCCCCCTCCCAAAGTGTCTTTTCCCTGCCGGGGATGCCGCACTCCCACTTCTTCAAATCGAGAACGCCATTTGCCGTTCGGGCAGGTCTTGCAAAGAAGCCAAAGGGATGTTCTTTTCGCCATTGCTTCCTGTGGCGCATCAGAGATTGACCTCAAGCGTGACAAGTCATGGACACATGAGCTCACCTCTCCTCACCAAGACGATTCTGACACAGAGACATGCCGTCGCTAGAGACCGTTTTGCGAAAAGGCCTAAAGTTGAATTTATAGGACCGGGTAGACGGTCATATAAGAAGTATTAAGAGGCGCTTTTGCAGAGTGGGTGAGTGTACAGTACGTTGGAAAGTTAGTGAGATTATCTATGGAATTCAAAATCTGTGATAGATGATCGATGTGCCAAGTCTCTTGTGCACCTACACTTAGAAGACATTTACATCCGTACGCTCTCAGCTTCCAGGAAAGATACGGGTTCATTACCAACCCTCAATTTGAATCCATCCGTTATTTGGTACGAAACAATTGGAGCTAGACACTAGTTCTACTGGGCCGCTGCCCCGCTCTCACGCCTGAGCGAGCAGAAAGCTTGCCCTACCTGACCCGCATTGCCATCCAAGAGACAAGATTTCCATGTCTCTTCCGTTGGAGTACCTTAGAGGCGAGGCAAGTGATGTATCCTCATTGAAATAAATGACCTTCATCATTTCCAATCAAGCTGCGCTATGAGTGGGATCTGGAGATGGTGATTCCTCCTTTGGCCGCAACAACTGCGTAGAGCAATGGACAAGGATCATGGCGCTCGTGCAGGCGCAGGCGTGTCGCATGCTGCCTCAAATATGGTCGAATCGAGGGAAGACGACTTCCCAGATCCAGATGAAGAAGATTTGGATGGTCTAGATGGTCCTACCTTTCTAAAATAACCCAATCTAAGTCAATGCGACAACTAATCTTACTCTAGACATGCTTGACGAATTCGCCTTGGCTCAAAATCCTGAACCTCGAAAAGTTCTTTCCACGGAGGCGGTTGCGCATAGTGACAAAGAGCGTCCAGCGCCGGAAGGTGCGCACGCCGAAGACTTTGCGCAGCAGTTGCAAGCACAGATGGCTGCCTTCATGGGCGACATGGATGATAGTCCGGAAATGAAGAGAGAGCTTGAGGATATGATGAAGGAATTAGGCACCGCTGTTCATCCAGATGCTTCTTCCACAAAGAGACCTGAGACAAAGCTTGGAGCAAGTTCGTCCGGCAGTGAGGAGCCCTTCCAACAATCGATTCGTAAAACCATGGAGAGAATGCAAGCATCCAATACTCAAGCCGAAGATGCGGCGCCAGCCGACACTTCTGATGACTTCTTGACACAAATGCTCAGGAGTATGCCGACGAACGAAGCTCTGGGAGGTGAGGATAAGGAGGGATTTGACAAGATGCTTTTGGGCATGATGGAGCAATTGACCAATAAAGAGATTTTGTATGAACCGATGAAGGAATTGCATGACAAGTTCCCGCCGTGGATGCTCAAAAATGCGGCAAGCATCAGGCCCGAGGTTTTAAATCGCTATCACAAGCAGCAAAGGCTCGTCGATGAAATTGTCGGTAGATTTGAAAACAAGAGCTATTCGGACTCCAATCCTGGAGATCGTGAATTCATTGTGGATCGCATGCAAAAAGTGAGTTGGCCAAAGACGTCGATGCTGGCAAGCCCATGCTCAAAACTGTCTAGATGCAAGCTGCAGGCAGCCCACCAGCTGATCTAGTTGGCGACATGGACGTGGCCGGTGCGATGGGGGAGATGGACCCCTCCTGTCCCCAACAATAGCAATAAACATAGTCAGCAAGCAAAGACGCTCAGGTGTCTGGCGAACAAGCGAACTCTTTTCCAGGTATTTATATTAGAGACAAGTCCATCTCGTTGTCCAGATCAGGCCTTTGCACTTCCGGGGTATACTGAGGTCCCTTTGGACCTTGCTTGTCTTTCAGGACTTCCCAGAAGAGGCTTTCATATCCCTCGTCATCGTTTTCTGGAGTTACCAAAGGTTGAGGCAACTCATTGTCCTCTCTTCTGTGCTGCTCGTAGAATGTCGCCAGAGCCTCTATTTCTTGATCTTCTTCATACACGATCCGATCCAAATCCTCGTCATGTCCTGTGGCCGATTAGCATGGGTAGGAATTCATCTACACCGAGTTAATTCACCAGTGCCGATAGAGTTAACAAGTTCTCGCTCCGTGTCGTCCTCATCAAAAGGCTGATCCATCTCCGCAGCGACTGTTCTTTTACTATGTTCCCACTGCCTGTGTTGATCAAGATATTGCTGTCGCATAATCTTTGCTTATATTAGCTATTGAAGGAGAGGCTCTGGGTATGCTACGGATGTGTTACCTTGTTACTCCGCGAAAGCCATCTCTGCTCTTCGCTCGAGGCTCGGACTTTCTGAAGGTACAAGAGCCTCTGACGTGCTCGCAGGTCGCTCTGATACTCTTGGCGCGTCAGCGAATGCTGCGGAGGGCGTTGGCTTATCCGCCGTGGTTCAGGGCGAGGTGGCTTTGAGTATGGAGTCCATGATGTGGGATATTGTGGAAGTGTGTTGGGATCTCGAGATGCCAGAGGAGATGGCTTCGGTAGTTGTGCGAAAGATGTAGCTGGAGCTGAGCTAGTCTGTGTCATTTTCGCCTTGATGAAAAGACCACGTAGACTGGATCAAATACGGTGTAAGATTCTACAGAGATGTGAAAGTGAGGTGATCCAAGGCCGTGGAATGCGCGTCGCGCGCTAGCCCTCAGGTACCGTGTTAATTTCCAGCTTTATCTTCCATCTGAAAGGAACATTGCGGAATCACTCATGGAACATGAGAACGCACAAAATTTCGTGAAAATGTTTGTCAAGTCTAAAGTCTGATATCAGGTATATTACAGTGCGGTCCTTCGATCACTCTTTGCCATCAAGGTCTCCATTGTGGATGCAAATGCTTAGATTATCTGCTACTCCCTATCCAGGGTTTAATACGCAACATTCTGCGGTGTCGAGTGAACCACATCCTGTACATTGGAAATGCTAGGCACCGGAGATCTTTGTTCGTTAAAATTCACTGCCGTTAAAATTGGGCATTTTCATTGTCGACTACGGTTGCCGTTCGCGCCCCGTCATAGCTAGAAAACCTCAAAGATGCACCTTGAATCCATCATACGCCGGCAATGCTGCTTGCTAAGAGATCTGTTCACTTCATAGGTGGACCTGAGATTAGAAGTTTGATGCTGTATTCACGGGCGCGTGTGCCTGGTCCAAATGGGAGCGGAATGGATCGCTAGCACCGCTTGTTTTCTCCTTGCCGGCTGAGCTTGGATGGGAGTCGAGCAAGTCGGCGTCGTCCATGCTAGCGCTTCTCTTTCTGCCCCAGATCCTCCATGCCACCACTGCTAATCCACCTAGTAATATTGCGCCGCCAATGCCCCCAACGACGCCACCGATGATTTTCTTAGAATTTGAGGAAAGACCTGAGCTTCCTCCGCCCTCGTTCCCACCATTGAGACCTGGCGTGGAGGTGGAAGATGCAGACGCTGCTGCAATGATCTTGCTTGACGTGCGTACGCTGCTTATTGTGCTGGTCCCGCTGACAGAGACAATGGTCGTCGACACCTGTTGGGTGATGCTCCCCGTTCTTTTAGCCGTGGCCGTGGATGTAATTGATGAGGACCTATCGGTACCAAAGGTTTGGGGGCTGCTGGAGCCTTGGCGGACTGTCGCCGTGGATGGATTCGATGACTCGGTCTTTTGAGAAGCCGCTAGGCTGTCAGACAGCGGTGTGTTTGTGGGCGCTCCCTCCGTGTCAGTCGTAGTGGATAGCGTGTCAGTCGTGGTGGATAGCGATGGACTTGTGGTGGTTGCAGCACTTGGCGCTGGACTTGGAGTTGACGGCCTGGCAGTGGATACTGGTGTGGAAGTTGGGGTGACACCTGTACCCAGCGGAGCTACTTGGCGTGGTATCAATCTATCGACGTCCATCGTCGAAATTAGGGCCGAAATCGATATTACGACGACATAAAGTGAACAGCTTGGGAGAAACATGATCGCCCGATGGATGGATAACGGAAAGGATCAATTAAGGGATTTGTTGAGGCGGCGGTTATTGGAGGATTGTGACCGGCAAGATTGAAAGGATTTTAGCTCTGACAGCCTTTGTCTATGTAACGAAGAACGACAAAGTGCTCAACAAAGAGTTGGAAGCGACAGACTAAAATCTATAGGGAACGAGAGGGGAGCCTTAACCGGCAAGCATGAAAAGAATGAAGGATTGGAAGGAGATAGTGGAGGAGAGTGAAAAGTGTGACCAGGTTCCTGAAAATACGAGGCTCGGCCTTGTGGGAGGCCTAGTTCTATTCCGTAGGTAGGTAGTCGCTAGCCTCTTAGCTTTACTATCGTCGAATCCATTTCAAGTGGCCACCGCGCTAATAATTGTCGATTTTCAGGCTTTTCTTGTATGAGTAATTTTGGTTTTTAATAATGCTCGAGCCAGAACCCGTATCTCGCCGAGTCCTTTCAGTTCAATAAGCTGTTAAGCTGCAATGCAATTTTGCCCTTCTGGTTGATATATGTGCGCGCAGGTCACGAAACCCATCATCCTGGAGCTCTCTCACAATATTCTACTGAACAACTTTTGGATAAACAAAGCTGGAATCGCATCATCGCTCTACTTGGCTTGATATATTGTCTCTCATGGATTTTCAAGCTTCTACCTCACCACTGAAAGCATGACGATATAGAGACCAAAGGTTGTCCCCACATTGTTCACCAAAGAATGGACACTATCTCTGCCCACGAGGCCTTGTCTGGTGCAAGTGGATCTGTCTCTCTCGTGGCTTGGACCTGCGTCCTTGTCAGTGACCCCGTCCCCAGATTTTGACGCCGTACTTACATATCACAAAGCTGCCACAGCTCATCGAGAATTATAAGACTGGCAGTGCAGACGGTGTATCCCTTGCATTTCTTGCAGTCTGGTTCATCGGCGACCTTGCTAATCTGATTGGTGCCGTCTGGGCTGACCTGGTACCCACAGTCATTGCCTTGGCAATCTATTTTTGCTTAGCAGACGTTGTTCTGATATCCCAATGTCTCTATTATAAATATAGATGTCAGGGGACATACAGTCTCCCGATCCCGATCTTTCAAGACGGTGCAAGTCAACCATTGTTGACGCAAGAGCGCACCGAACACTTTCGTCTGCCGGGATCTCGTCGCAGCTCAGCCGTTTCATGTCAGCGCAGAGACTCGGTAAGTGGGCAGGGCAAATCTGACGCGACTCCCGAGGGAAAGCGTGGATTACACCCGTGGGTCAAGAATACTTTGTGCGTCTTTATCGTCTTCATCATTGGTGTCGTTGCATGGGCGATTGTGTTGCAGCTTGGGGTTTGGAAGCCCGCCAACCAAGGTGATAGTGCCGAACAGCCTACAGGGGCCATTATCTTGGGCTATCTGTCAGCAGTATGCTATCTTGGGTAAGCTTCGTGTAATCCTTTCCACGTCGATGCTCAAGCAACCTCTTCAGAGCTAGGATACCTCAGATCGTCAAGAACTTTAGGGAGAAGTCCTGTAAAGGTTCGTTCACCGACTGACACAAGAGTTTTCTGCGTGGCTGATGGCGCATACAGGTCTATCTCTCTTATTTTTCATCCTTTCTTTGATAGGAAATCTCACATATGGTGGCGGAGTAAGTGGACTTTGAGGGTTGCGTTCCGCAGGCTAAGCAAGATCAGATTCTCTTTCATTCAGTCGAAGCAGGATATGTTTTGACCAATCTTCCATGGCTCATTGGTTCTCTTGGGACCATGGGGGAAGATGTAGTAATTTTTGTGCAATTCCAAATCTATGCAACAAACGTGACCAGTGATGACGAAACCACAACCCAGGATTAAGAGTGTGCCCGACAGGTGTCTAGATGCACCATCAGGGGAATAGAGCACATGGAGTCCGCGCACGGAAGCGAGCCTGCGACGTCTCAACTTGGACTGCTTTTCAAAATGCAACTTACTCAGCGGCGTGGGGCCCAAGCTTCCTGATTCGCCTTCGTGCGATATCGTGGGGAGTCCAGCTGGAGGTGAGCGAGCAGTTTTGATTTTATAATCTTTCCGGTGCAAATTGCTGGCTTTCGCCCATCATTAAGAAGACTAGGGGCGAAGGTAGGGTGCCAATTCGGTAGATCAATTAAGAATCAAAGCATATGTCCGCTTTTAGTCAAACAGCCCAAAGCCCATGTCCTCGTCTGATTCCTCTTTCTCCTCTTCCTTCTTTTCCTCCTTCTTCTCTTCGGCAGGTGCATCAGTAGCTCCTCCAGCAGCACCTCCGGCTGCAGCAGGTGCAGCCGCCGCCCCTCCTCCCGATCCCACGTTAAGCAGCAGTTCCTTGACGTTTTTACCATCAAGTGCCTGGATTGCTATCAGAAGGACACCTCCGAGCTGGGGGTAGTCGCCAGTTACCTTGGCAAAGAGGGTGGTCCAGATTGACTCAACATCGTCGACGTTCGCTGCTTTTATGAGAGTCTGTAGCTTATCTGCCTAGCCAGATGTGTCAGTCTCGTGAATGCACAATGTCGCCAGCAAGCCTACTGTGATGTCGACTTCGTCATCTGCAAGGATAAGGGCGGCGTAGGATGCAGCAAGCTCAGAATGAGACATTTTGATTGTCTCGAGTATGGAGAAGGATTAGAGATGGTAGAGACGGATGCGAAACGACAGAATTGCGATCGAAGTGAGCTGCGCCTTGTGGGTTTGTGATAGTGAGTGTCTCGCTTAAGACCGCCCGTGTATCATGTACGGAGCTGCGCAATACATTACTTACCTACGATACAACCTTACATCGACCACCTTATCTTAGTGTTATCCTGGCCTTGGCATTACCTTTGAACCCCTCATTGCGGAACACTTGGGGAATTGGAATTAGGAGGCCGCTGGAGTGAACGACAAGGGCTCCAATATCATCGTCACACAAAGCTGATTGTTAGAAGAGCTTAGAGACACTCGACTCTGTCCAAGCTGGTCCCAATGCTCGCGCATCGATCGAATCTTACCCTTTCCGCCCAACCTCAACCCCATGACTCCCGTCTGTGTCTAGAGCCGTACATAGATTTGGCCACCGGATGAGCACAGAATGGCCGACTCCCCTGCTCTTCAGCATCCGCTAGACCCCAAGGAGGAGCCGATCCTCACTCGTGTGCTTCAGCTTCGTGACGACCTATCTCTTCTCAAGCAAGACAAGTCCACCTACGTGAAATCTCAGGATGTAATACACGTATACGATCAAGTTATAGAGCAAGTACACTTGCTGAATACGCTGAGAGATGAGCATGGAAAACCGCTTGAGTCGAATAGAGGTCCGTCCGTCCGGCCTTACATGCCATCAAAATAAGAGCTGATCCCAAAGTACGGCAGTCGATCGCGTGTTGGGGGATTGCTTCCAGCTGATTTCCCTCTTCTTCCTGACCATTGGCCGCAACAATGAAGCCCCAGCTGTGTCAGTTCTCTCGTTGCTACTGTCTATTTCATCTTCACTCATATTGATGGAACACCAGGTATTCAATGGCCTCCACTGTTAGGGCAGGTTTTGTCGCATCCGTTCCCATCCGCTTGCACTGACCGGTCCCAGCGACTTCTGGATCACTTGAAAGAAGCTGCCTTTTTCACCGCCAAGGACCTCGAATCCATTGGCCAAACTCTCGACAAAATGCGTGATAATCTGAGACGTGGAAAGGATACATGCTCACCGCACTTGCTCACATTACTTGAGAGCAGGATGGACATATGCCGAAACCTGCTGGCAGAACTGAGAACATCTTTGTCCGGCCTCTCTCCGGCTCTGACCCCGGTACATGAAAGACTCGTGTCAATTTTGAGATCGATATCGGCAGCGAATACGCGGTCAAAGGTCCTGTGATGATGTTGATTTGGGTCCTTCCACTGACTCTTCGTGCAGTTCCCTTCTGCCGAGGTTGAAGGCTTCCGCAATCAATTGAAGGAGATAAAAGCCACCATGGTCGATGGCAAGTTTCTAGCTGAAGACAGCTCGGCGCCAGCGGGCCAGAGCATTGTGATTGTGCTCTTGGACCGCTGTTTCCTTTGGTCTGACATTGTCTTAACAAGGTAGGAAAGACTTCATCAGCATGATACGTGGCACTCCCAAGTAATTGGCTGAGACACCTTCCAGGAAAGGCAAAATCGATGAACGATTCAAGGCGATTTATGACAAGCTTAGCGACATTCGTAACCATTTGGAGCGTCTGACCCTGACCCAGGCATGGTCGCTTCGTGAAACTGATTTATATAACTATCAGCGACAGCTCGATCAAATCGACGAGAGCCGCATCAATGGTAATTTTGAGGATCCTACAGGTTACAAGGCTGATCTACATGCCCAAAGGGTGAGCAGACCAGGCTTCCTTGTTTGAGGTCTTTCGCTAACCCAATTGAAGACATTACTGTATCTTCTCAGAAGGAGTTACGCCTATATCTACAGCCTCATCATAGCCTCCGAGCCAGTGTCCGAGGCCTTATTACCCATCTTCAACCAACTGCAAACCCTTCGCAGATGCCTCCTCGAAGTGAAACGATCTGGAGGTGTATCCTCCCCACGAGAGTTGTACCCGTACAGTATGAAAGTAAGTGCACTTAGCCCAAGACTTCGGCAGTACATTCGATTGCTAATAGTTTCAGCTGTCTTCGATAGACAATATGCGAGTTGACGGGAAATTCATGGTTGGGGCAGATGTGCCTGAAGGCCAAGGCAGCGTCAGCACCCTCCTTGCCGAGTGCTTCGATCTCCAGTAT
This sequence comes from Niebla homalea, assembly GCA_019925105.1. Classification (NCBI taxonomy): domain Eukaryota; kingdom Fungi; phylum Ascomycota; class Lecanoromycetes; order Lecanorales; family Ramalinaceae; genus Niebla; species Niebla homalea. Next base: position 514,847 of record JAHGAU010000007.1, read on the forward strand.
GAGCTGAAAGTGGAAGCCGAGGAGCACGAGACGGATGAATCTTGAAGCTTCAGGAGCTCCGGCATTCGCTTTGCTCAGATCTGTCATGGTGTGCGAGGCTTGATTGGCTTGAAGATCGGCAATTCGTAAATGCGCCACACCGCATTTATAATGAGATATTTCATGAACAAATTGTGTCTGGTCCATGAAGCTATACACGATTCATGAATACCACATCGCTGCTCTTGAGTATTGCATAGGTAACCTTTGGAGGGCCTAGTCGCCGTCGCCGCCCCCGTATACCCCTGCAACACCCTTTATTACCGCATCGACCTCGTATCATCTCATCGTTACCCTCGCTGTTGTAATCGTTGTCCTTGCTGCTATCATCCCCCTTGCTATTACTACTGCTCCAATCCTTATATAGAGTATTCAAACGTACGCTGTTTGATAAAGGTCATGCTTAGAGGGTAGCTCAATAAGGCTATGTATTGACAAAAAAAATAAGTATGAAGAGTAAATGTACAGTTGGGACCTGTTATGTCAAGAATCCAGGTTTGCAAAACCGGCAGTGACACCACCAACGTCACTGCAATACCTTTGCAAGCTCAAAAGACCTTTACCACTTTCATACCTTGTTATGTATGAACCAGGAATGATTTTGAGAAACGTGTATGGAGTGGGCAATGCGGCATGTTTAGTGTATGATTCAGGTATTTGCTCTTGATGTAGGTAGTAGGGCATGTCTCAATTTAGAGCAAATACCTCATTAATACACTGAATATGCCGCATTGACTCAATCATACACTTTTCTCGAAATCGTTTGAGGAGTGTTGATGAGTGTTGAGGGTAGGGTGATGACGGTTGTCACGGTAGCTGATAGTCTCCTGGGTAGATACGCCCTCCAGAGCCCCCAAACGCTATGTATGAATCAGGAATGATTTTAAGAGAAGTGTATGATCTGGGAAAGATAGCATGTTTTAGTGTATGAATGAGTCATTCGCTCTATATGTTAGTCGTGACGATTGCAAGAGTATCTCACCAGTTGTGCATAGAAAGGAAAGAAACAAAAAGGTAGATAATCAAGCTAGCTCACTCCTACATGGCCCTGGACTCCCCTCTAGCTCTCTGGAATACGCAATTTGTGCTATGTCGTGTAATTCATATGGCGCTCGCATGAGGTGGATATCGTTCGGTCGCTGTGCAGGGATGTCTCCCCTTGTATCAAAATTTTCTGGCTCTCGAATGTTCCCTCCCTTACCTGCTTGCGAGGACCTTGTGCGGCGACGTAGCATATATGCAAGGAATGCAATGGTGGTGAGAAATAAAATTCCTAAAGAGACCCCAACCCCAACCCCAATTTTCTCAGCAGTATTCAGCCCTGAGGATAATGTACTTTGGGTCGTCGAAGGCGAAGGCGAAGGCAGAGACGAGCTTGCGATTTGTGTAGTCAAGGGCGTTCCTGAAGGGATTGACGCTGGCGACACAAAAGCTATCGACAGATCTGTCATTGAAGACATCTTGGCTTCAGACGCAGATGACGAAGAGGTGACCGTCAAAGCCACGGTGGGCTCCGCAGCTACTGTGGGAACCTGTGTCTGGATTGAATTGAGGTTCGCACCAGGCGTTGAGCATCCGACCCTGCCACCATTGCCGCTGACAGCACCCTGTGTGTAGCATGTCCAGCCTGGAAAGCAGCAGAAGCCTATTCCTGAATCACATAGTTGCCAAGAAGGGTCGGCACACTGTTTTATGGGAATGAGAAGGTGGCTCAATCAAATCAATAAGTCCCCCTTTACTTACTCGCGCTGCCTTCTCGACTTCGCTGTAGCAATCATGGCCTGGGAACGTTTGAGCTCGGCGAATCCCGGCAACGCGGGTGCTGTACTGACCATCTGGACAGCACACGGGAGCTTCCTCCTTGACAAAAGTCTGATTGGTACCGCAACAACTTTGTTCGAACGTGATCTGTCCAGGTACCAAACTAGATGGGCAATCTCCTGGGAGGCGGAGTGGAAGGCCCCCACTAAAAGCTGGAGACTGTGCAAGAATGCTGGATCCCCATTGCAACAGGATGCTTAAAGGTATTAACAACAGGCTTCTCACGTAAACTAGAGCAACAAAAGTTCTGCAGACAATGACTGGAACTTTGCAGATGGTCGAGAAAGGAAATGCACGAGGCACGCCACGGACGTTTCAGCCCCGCCCATGGGCAACCGCCTCCCCACCTGCAAAAATAATTGCAATGTGTACGCGCCAAGATCAAAGACCATAAGATATCTTTGACTCCTTGTTACGACCTTGGGTGAAGAAAGATTTTGGTAATAGAGTTGTTCATTAAAGCATAATCTACAAATTATATTTTTTCCGACGGCCAAGAGCCGCGTCCGCCCATGGGCGGGTACATCCGCTGAAGGTACCAAGCCGCCGATAAACACGTTAAAGATACCTTTAACGCAGGTGCCCTCCCTAGGTGCAAAAAAGATTGCAACGTGTACACGCCGAGATCAAGCACCTCCCAACTATCACTATACCTTAAAACTGTTTAAGAATGAAAAAGTTCTTGGTATCCAATTTACTCCTTAAGTTATTCTGAGTAACTTTTATATCAAAAGTTTTTCCAAGGCCGGACGCTTATCATTTTATAGGTATCGCGAGGTTACTTACGTTACAATCTTTTTTGCACCTGGGGAGGTACTTATGATTTTTTTTAATAACCCGACGCCAAGCCCGAGCCCGTACCCATAAATAACCATTCCTGCGGCTTATATACCCATTTTATTAATAATAACGGCATTCTATTACTTGACTTTATGCTTAATTTAAGTATAACTTCTATTATTATAAATTATATATATAAATTGTTTAAAAATTATATTTTTTAATATTATGAAGCTTTTTTTTTAATTTACTTTATTATAGATATACCCGTTAATTTCCCTATTATTTATAAAGTATTACTTTAAAGTAATAATGTTATATGTCTATGGACATACAGTATAGATACCACATTGTTAGGGACATATATATGTACGTATAGAATTACTTAGATAGCTCGTTTATCCTATAGGACAGATAAATCCTTATTATTATCTATATTTATTATTTATACGTTTATTTATATCTATTATAATATAATAATAATTATTATTAAATACTAAACGACTATTTAACGGTCTTATTATCCTCCTAAATATTATTATAAATAACGATAATGTTATTTTATTCTTATTAAGATAGCCCGTATTATACCTATCCGTTTATCTATAATAAATAATATAAATAAACTTTTCATTAAGCTTTATATATTACCTTATATACTTTACGTTATTAAAAGAAGGGATATTATATATAACTATATAATTATAGCCTTAAATATTAGAACTCAAGGCTTTTATCCCGTTATGAAATTAACTATTTTTGGATAAATATTATTTTATTTTAAACGGAAAAAACTATTGTTTCTATTTAAATACCGTTTAAAAATAGGAAATATTTAGCTTAATAAAAACGTTACCCCGTTTATATAATTTTATTAACAGCTAGCGCCATCTCTGCGCCGGCGTTATAGTAGTGCGTTATACTGCTACGCTAAGGTAGGCCGTTAGGCCTTGGTAAAGGGCCTTGGTAACGGCCTTGGTATACGTTATTTATAAGCTGTAGCTCAATAGACGTAAAGCGGGGTAATTATTACCTTTACCTTAAGTAAAGGTTATACTTTAATTCTTTCTAAGTTCTTTAAGAATTAATCTTATTATCAATTTACTTATTAAAGTAATACCTAAGTATCCAGACCGTAACGTCACGTCTTCTACACCTACCTTTACTAGTCCCGCCGGCGTACCGCCAGCGGAGTCAGTCTAATAAATTTATTTACGGAAGTTATTGCTTATTCTTATTTTATGTTTTTTATTAAATACTTATCTTTTATCCTTTATATATAATAAGATATTATTCTATTTTAGTAACGTTAACAAACGGTTTAATACGTTCTAATTAAAACGTTCTGTGCTTTAATAGTTAAAATTCTGTCAGGTACTAAAAGTACTGAGGTAAAATGTGGGTGTAAAATGTATCTATATGAGTATCTAGCTATAATGGTGCGTAGTATAAGTGTGTATGCCAAGCACGGGCGTCCGCTATACCCCTTTAGGCCTTAATATCTATAAATGTCTTAGCATATATATAGTATATATAATAAATATACCATAAAAAGAAAAATCGCAACGCCCTCGTTACGACGGTAAGGTTAAAGTCTTTATTAAAGAAAGTGGTTCCGGGGTTAAGGATTAAATATATTTAACGGCGAACGTATTAAGGAAGTAAAAGGAAGTAATAATAATAAAATATTAAGGTTAATTACTGAAAGAAAGTTAAAAAATCAAAAAAGGTATAAGTTAAGTAATTATTATAATTTTACCCGGGAGATAATTATAAATTTAAGTATTTTATAAGAGTCAAATTGCTTAAATCCGTAACATCCGTAATTTAACCGGGTAAACTCTTTAAGCCTTTAATAGCTATAATACCGGTATTATTCCAATATAATTTGCGAAAGGACCATATATTACCCTTTTTATTATAAAGGTAGGCCTGGTTATCCACCCAGTATACACCGACGTACTCGTTTTATAATAAAAGCCTAATCTTATCGTCGGATTTAAGGATAAGGTTATTATCGCTATTATTATAACGGAGGTAATAAATTTTGAAGGGGTCCGGTACGGGGAGTACTTTATAAGTAAGGCCGCTTATTGGGCGGTATTTATTATTGCTCTTAAAGTAAGGCTTATTATATATAGATATTACTTATAATAAGGGATTTATAGCCTATAAGCTAAAAGAACTAAATAATATCGACTTACTTATATATTAATATTACTTATATTATACTAATTACCGAAGCTACATATAAGCCATAAAGGTTTCTTAATCATAAGGGAATTAAAGGGTGCTTTATAAGGCCGCTTTAAAGTAAGTAAATACGAGCTTAAAAGCCTATTGCTGGATATTATTTCGTTATTTAGCTATAGTTATTACCCGGCTTATAAACGTAATTACGGACTTTTAATCTACGGCGTCTTTACGGGTATATTTAAAATAAATTAAGTAAATATTAAGGAAAAGTTATAGGAAAAGTTAAATAAAATAAAGGACCGGTAAAAGCGACGTTATAATAAAGGAATATAAAAATAAAACTTATTAAAAGAAAGGTAATAAATTATATAATAAGATTTTATTTTAGGCCTTAAGAAACTTAAGTTTTATTAAGTTAAGTTATTTATTATTAAGGGCTTTATAAAAAAGTATAAAGCTTTATATAAATTAAAAAAAATAAATAGAACTTTTATACTTAACTTATTTTATAATAATTATCTTAAAGTATTTATATTACGTATTAAGTATCTTAAACCCTCTGATAAGTTAAAATTAAAAGTAATAAAGAAAATTTAAATCCGGCGGATATTAATAAAGAACGTATTAATCCTTTAGAAACTATTGTAATTATTAATAATACGGTTTAAGGGGAAGAAATATATATAAATAATATAACGCCGTTTCCTTTATATTTCTATTTTATTTATTTTTATATTTTAATATATTAAGGACCTTAAGAAAATACGGATATAAAAATTGAAAAAAAGAAAAAAAGAAAAAAGAACAAATAGTTATTTAAGTAAATATAATTAAAAAAGAAAAATTAAAAAGAAAGGAAGCAGGAATATAATAAAAATTTAAAGGAGATAAATATAAATAAAAGGATATTAAGCTTTTAATCTTTTATTTATTATATAATAAACTATATATTAATAAAATTATAAGAATTTATAATTATTTATAATTGTCACGGCATAAGGACAGTACTTACTAGTAGGGGTAGGACACTGTCCTTTGTATAGGATAGTGTCCCTTAGGTATAAACTTAGGTAGCATAGCTGTTTATCCTTTAGAATAACAGCAAGTAATACATACTTTACTATACTATATAATTGCCCATACCTTATAACATAATAGCAATAGCGGGTCGATGCTATTAACCATCGTTTAAAGTCTTAGTCGTTTAAATACTTATCCCGTATAGTGTCCTTTTAATACTTAGTTATTTAAATATATAAAATATAGATAAAAAACGACCTTTTTATTAATACCGTCGTTTAAAATATAGTAAGAGAAGGATAATATATAATACTTAGTTTACTATCTTATTATTAGATTATATATACTATTATATACCGCCTTACGTTCTCGGATACGTATCCAGCGATTTACGATATTATCCTTTACGATACTGTCCTTTACGATAATACGTTTATTTTTATTAAAGTATATTTACGGATAAGTATTTATAATTTAAGAACTATAATAACAAGATTCCTATAAAACACTTTATCGGAGTACCTTTTAAACGTATTAAATAAGTAATTAACGTTTTAAGAAAGCGCTTAATATATATGTTAACTTAATAAAATATTTAAATAAGAATAATAAGTACCGTTTACTTTTTATATCCTTAATCTTTAAAAACTATACCTTAGATTTATTTATTCTTTATATTACCCGTTTAAGATTATTCTATTTTTATATACTTTTTTAAACGTCTTATATCCCGGATATATTATTATAGTACTTTAATTTTATCTGGGATATATATCCTTAATTTTAAAAGTATTACTTTAGCCTTTTAAATTTACGACTTTACTTAAATAAGGTATTAATACGTTAAATAATACGTATTTAAGGACGTTAATATACGTTTACGGTATATTATTAAATACCGCTTTCGTCCTATTACCGTAATACTTACTTTAACTCCTTTAATTGGTTTTTTTTATCGTAATCCTTAAGGATAAGGATTAATTATAATATACCCTTTAAATTAAGCGATAAATAAATCGGTATTTTAAAAGATTATCCGTAATTTTAATAAAAGGATATTATAATATTAAAGATTCCATTTTAATTTACCGTTTATTAACAATATATTAAAACGGTTACTTACGGTATCCCCACTATTATAGCGATCGATTATATTAATAAAAATAACGTCAATTAATATTAAAGTACCGTCCGGCTTAAGTAATAAAGCGTAATTATCTAGATTAACTATATCGTTTAAAATAAATAAGTTAACTTTTAAAACGTCCGCGTTAAAAATTATTTACGTAAATCCTTTATTTAATTTATAAAATAATAATAATAATATAAAAGTATTTATAATAACAATAGAAAAGTAATTATAATAAATATTAAATATAACGTTTAATAAAGTATTTATTAAATTTAAAGTAAAAACAATATAAATTATTATTAAAGGACCGCCCGGACCTTAAGGTAAGCTTAAATAGCCCGGATAACTTAATAAACCTAGCGAATTTAATTTAACTTTATTTAATAATAAATAAAACTTATTTAACTTAAAATATTTTAATTTATATCTGAATAAGTTATAGAACGATAGTAAAATCGTTATTATCGGAAAAAACGTATACTATAGGAGTATTATCCTATTTATGAAACGGATTAGGATTTATGCGTTATTAAAGGCGTTATACTTATCCGTTTAAATATTAGTATAATATTAAAAAGCTCCGCTTTCACTTAATATATTACGGAACTATCCAACCTTAAGCGTTTTAAATTATAAATAAACGTAAATAATATAAAAGAATAATATAAAGTATTAATATTCTAATTTAAGGAAATAATAATGATTACTTTATTTTATTTATAATTTAAAAAGTATAATATAAATAACGTAAAGTTACGCCGTAAGCCGTCCGTTTACATTTAAGCGGTTATCCATTATTATAAAGCGGCTAATATTAAAAACGTTAAAAATTAACTTATTTTTATTTATAATAGAATTATATTTAAGCTCTATATGTTTATCGATTTACCGGAATTAATAACGTTTATTACGTTATTTATCCGGATACTTAAATTTAAATAAATACTTAATTTAAAATAATAAACCGTTTTTATTATTAATTAATATAATAATAATTATAACGTAATAAATATTATAACTTTTCTTATACGTTTAATAATAATCGTCCTTATAGAAATAATTAATTTAATAATGTATCGTACCGCTTTTAATAAGATAATATTTACCTTTATTAATAATAAAATTATTAAAGTAACTGCCCTTAAGAAAATTATCTTTATAATTATTAATAATAATAAGGACGTCCCGAATAGCGTATAATAATAGTATTATAAGTGTTTTTATAAATTATTATTATATTAAACGTGTCCGCTTTAACGTTATTAATAAATAACCGATAATAAAATTAAGGGTACTTAAATAACGTAATAAAAGGAAATAGGTATAATAATTATAACAGAAATAAGAACGGTAACTTTAATTTATTTAAATGCTTTATCGTTATATATTATATTAAAAACAATAAATAAAATAAAAATTAAAAGGATGTATAGTAAAATAAAGATATCTTATATTATTATAATAATAAACCTTATAAATAAGATAAAAACGATTATAATTAAGTAAATAAACTATATTATTTTTAAGATAAATTTATTAATTTTATAAATATTAAAACCTTTTATATTAAATATAATATAATATTCTTTTTATATATAAAATTATATAAATACCTCCGTACGGATTATCTTAATAAAGGGATATTTATCTTAAAAAAATTAATACTTTCAATTTTATATTAAGTATTTTTTATTTTTAATAATAAATAGGAACTATATTTATATAAGATTATTTAATTATTTATATCCGTATAAAACTTAAGTTCCGGATTTAAGTTTTATCCTTAGAATTATACTTATATTAATATTTATTTATAGTTAAAGTATAACTTAACGGATATTTATCTAGATACTAATTACGGTATTAACTTTATAAATAAGGCATTCTTATTATAAAGTTTATTTAACGTCGTAATTTCTAAAATGTCTTTACTATTAAAAGTATATAGTATCGGTTTTAATCGTTACTTAATAAATAAATTTAAATTTATCTTTATTTACTTTTTAAGGATAAAGGATAATAAAGACGGAATAAAGGATAATAAAGACGTCTTTATATATTTAAAGAAAGAATTTTATATTATTAATAATTTACGGGTAAATATATTAGTAAAAAATAATATTATTAACCTGGAGTTAATCGATATCCGTATCTTTAATAATACGGCGTATATTAATAACTACGGGGTTACTATTCCGATTAAGTATTATTAACGTAATTAATTTAAGAAACGGAAAATATATTTAAATAAGATAATTATTATTTAACTATATATTAAGACGATTATCCCGGTTAAAACGTTTTATATATTTATAAATAAAGATTTTATTTTTAAGTTACGGGAATAGATTAATTTAATATTATTTACTTATTTAATCGACTTTAATATTATTAATATCGTTATTAAAAATAAGATAAATAAGTTTATTTAAATATTTAAACGGATATACGTTAATTCTATTTAAGAATTAGAATATAAGAATTATTTTTACGTATAAAACTTAAATTCATTATTAAAACAGAAATTATAAGTTAAATAAATAAATATAATTATTATTATAATAGCCCTTTTATCCGATACTTATTAAAGTATATTTAATTTAATAATATTTATTATTATTAATATTTTTATTATAACTTAAATATTTAAAGTTTATATTATTAAAATATTTTTAACGGAAACGTTAAATAAAAAGACTTTTATAAATAATATTTATATATATAGAACAAATAAGGAACGTTATATTATCCGGGAGCTTACCGAGCGTTTCTTAATATTATAATAAAATTAAGGGTTTATTAATATCCTAGAATATAAGTAAATAACCTTAAACTTACGGAACGATTAATAAATACGTTTAATTAAGGCCTTTATATATATAAAGATCTATTTACTTAATTTTCAGGATTATAAAGTCGTTAATCGTATTTTTAATAAGTTATAATAATAAGGTCGATTATAATAGATATTAAATTCTATATTATTTAACTTCTTAATATTTATAATATAAAAAACACTTAAAAACGGCATAAGGAAAAGACGTATTATTATTAATATACGTAAACTTAATAATCTATTTATCCCGGATATTTATTTTTTATTTTTATAGTTAAAAGTAATTATAAAATTATCCGGTTATAATTACTTATCCTTATCCGACGTTATCTCATTCTTCTATTAATAAAAGACATACTTATTAATACGTTAAATGCTTATTATAATAAGTTATTGCGGATAAAAGATATTTAATATACTTATTATAAACTATATTAACTTTATTATTTATATTTAATAATAGATTAATAAAATTCTTTATTTAATTAGGGATATTACTTAAGCTTATATTAATAATATTGTTACCGGAATAAAAACGTTTTAATAATATTTATTTAATTTAAAGAAACTTTTTATTATTTTTATTAAATAGAACGTATTATTAAGTTTAAAAAAGACCTTCTTAAATTACCCCGATCTTAAGCTTTTAAAACGTTTTATTAATAGTTTAAGTTTAGTTACCGTAAAGGATAAATTATAAGTAATTATTTCTTTATTTTATTTACGTACGCTTAATAAATTAAAATATTATTTTAAACTTATAAATTATATAAAATTATCGATTTATATATATATATATATAGTTAACGTAATTACTATAAGATTTAAAAACGGACTTATTTAAATAAAATCCTATTAAAGGTACTCCGCGTAAACGCTACTTATTAATATAAAAACTGGATATCTTTATTACTATATAATATATAAGCTTCAATAATTTTTAATTTATATTATTTAACCCTATAATACTTATTTATTTTAATCCGAATAAAATATTATAAATTATTATAAATACGTTTAAGGAATTTAATATCGGATATAAAATTATTTTATATTAAAGATAAAATTATATTTAAAAAATCGGAAAAGAAATAATTATTAAAAACGATAATATAACCTATTATATATTTATTAAGGCTATTATTTAATATTAAGAAGAATTATTAATTAACGGAGCTTAAAATCGCCGGTTTTATTTAAATTATTAAGAAAATTCATTATTTAATTAAATTATTACGCTATATAATAATAATTTAAATTAATTATTCTATAATTCTAAATATTATGAAATAAATACTTATTACGGTAATATTATCGATTATTTAAAATAATATTTATTTAATAAAAGCGTCTTAGTTTTTACGTTTATTTAATTTAAATATATACTATTGACCGAATAAAGAATATATAATACCGGACGCTTTATCTCGCTTTATAAGTATAAATATTAATAACTTATTAAACGATTATTTAGAGTTCGATTATCTTACGTATATTACGTTTATAATTATTATAAAGGACGACTTAAGATAACGTATTAAATAAGGGTATTAAAAAAACCCCGCTTAAAAGTTATTTATTACGATTTTAAATAAAAATGAAAACTTTAATTATAAAAATAAATCGATATTATCATTTATATACGGACGATACTTATTAATATAAGATTTTAACCTGTATTTTAAATTAAGGTTAAAATATATATAGGACGTAAATATAATATAAAAGTATAATTTAACTATAATAAACGTTTATAATAATTTTATTTATTATATCGATCGGATTATAAAATATTATTGTATCTATATTCCTTATATAATAATAAAGAATATCTTTAATATTACGTATAATAACGGATATCCGGGCTATAAACGTTAGTTCCATAATATTAATTCGTTTTAATACGTACGATACCTCGGATATTTCTTACGATAATATCTTAATTATTATCCTTAATATTTAATATATTAAATATAAAAATATCGTTTATATAATATCCTATAGCTTATTTTAATATTATTAATACCGTTTTATATTATTATAATCGATTTTATCCTTATATTACTTATAATAATAAATAATTTTAATACCGTAATATCCGTTACTTATAAATTCAGTAAAAGAATTATATTAATTATTAATAAGAATATATTCTCGGCCAGATAATAAAGTAAAATCTTATTAAAATAATTAAACTTCGTAAATTAAGGACTTCCTTCCGTTATTATATCCGACCGCGATCGGAAGTTTATATTAAGTTTTTAAATAAAGATCTTTATTTAACTTAACGTTAACTTATTATTCTTTATTACGTATTATCCTTAAATAGACGGTAATAATAAGTATACGAATTAAATAATAAAGATAGCCTTACGGTTTTTCATGTTTACTCTAAAAAACCTGAAATTATAACCTTTAATATTACCCCGTTTATAAGCTTACTTTAATAACGTTAAATTATCTATAACGTCCCTTACTCTGAATAAAATAGCTTATAAATTCTTAATTAAAAAACTTCTTAATTTAACTATTTTATTAAAGTAATTAAATATTAAATTACCGTTTATTACTCGTATTATTATAATAAACGCTATCTGAATAAGAATAAATATTATAAAAACTATATTATAATAGACGGTATACTTTTATATTCTTAAAAATCGGTAAATTTAAGTACTTACGCTTATATAAGGGCTATTCATTATTATTAACGTACCTTATTAATAAAAAGCTATCTTAATAATACGTAAAACCTTTTAAGGTTATCCAGTATATTAAGATATAAGCTTATAAACTCGATATCCTTAAAAATTAACGAATTAATCTTATTTTTATAATAGCTTAACTTAAACTTATATTAAACGGAGTTAATCTATATTAACGTTTTATGCTTAATTATCCGTTATTTATCTTTATTAAGGGTAATATTATAATTATTAAATTATATAAGATTAATCGATTATTAAACTATAAAGTTAAGCTTATATAATATAAATATTATATTTAATATTTTATATATTAAAAAGGACATAGTTTTAAGGATAATTAATAAAGATCTTTAAGTAAGTTAAGTAATATAAATAAACTTATCTAGGAATATAATAATAATTATCCGTTATTAATAATAACGTTTTTTCCTTTCTCCATTATTAAAGTACGTCCCTACGGACGTTTACTAAAATAGAAGACTATATAAGCATTAGATTTTATTATTTAACGTTTTAAACGTCTCGTTATTAAAGTACCTGTTATTACTACTATATTAAACGTTACCGTTACCGTATCGATAATACCGAATAATATGTTAAACGTTAAATAACGTCCCGGTCGTCTAAAGAAGGCCATCCTTATGCCTATCCTTAAGATACCGTTATCGGCTATAATGTTAAGAAAGAGAATATAAAGTTATCTTAATGGTTATACTTAAAACATGGTTATACTTGGGACATGGTTATACTTGAGACATGGTTACACTTGGGACATGGTTACACTTAGGACATGGTTACACTTGGGACATGGTTACACTTGGGACATGGTTACACTTGGGACATGGTTACAGGTTAAGTAGACATCGACGAGGACGTCGATCGCATTTTGTCTATGAGGATGTTGTTACGGTATAAGGACAGTACTTACTAGTAGGGGTAGGACACTGTCCTTTATATAGGACAGTGTCCCTTAGGTACAAACTTAGGTAGCATAGCTGTTTGTCCTTTAGTTTGTCCTTTAGAACAACAGCAAGCAATACACACTTTACCGTACTATACAATTGCCCATGCCTTACAATAATTAAAAATATTTCCTTAAAAAGAAAGAAAATATATTAAAAGTAATATATAAATAAAATTATAATTAAACATTAAGGTAATATATTAAGAAAGTTATTTAAAAGGACGTTTTTCTTAAAGATTATAAGTTTAAATATTAAACTTATTATAAATATTACGTTAAGAATATAAATAAAGTATATTATTAATATAAATATAAAAACTATTCTAGATAGCGGGTAATTAAGGCCCCGATTATACCCCTAAAATAGGAGAGTATATTTAAAATTATTTTATATTACGATAATTATAGGGTATAACACTATATTAATTATTTTATTTTAGGAATAAAGGAAAAACAGAATAAGTAAACCGGTATATATATAAGGGCGTAACTTAAAATAAAGGTAACCCGTTATTAAAAAGGCGACCTAACGGGTAAAACCGGTAACGTAATTAAGGGAGTTAATAGAGTTTAAGTAATCCAAAAATTAATTCAGGCTTTAATCCGTAAATAATTAAATACGTACCCGTTTAAAAAGGCGTATATTAAAGTTAAAATTATAATAACGTATAAAAAAACTTTAATTAAGAGTTAAAATTAACCAATATAAATTATAGGTAATTAACTTAAAAACTATTTTAAACGTAAAGTTTATTAAAGTAAATAATATAAAGTTAGAAAGGGTAATAAACCTTTTATAAAAATATAATTATATTACCGGCGGAATTAATATTAAACGGGAATAATTAAAGAGTTAAATTTACGTTAAGGAACTAAAAGGTTATTCTATATAAAGTAAAAAAACAGAAAGAAAGTTTTATTAAGGAAGTAAAGCCTATAAAGAAACGGGTAAGGGTTATTTTATACGTTTAACATAAATAGCAGAATTAAGAAGGAAAAAAGTTAATAAAGGAACCCGCGTAAAAATCTCGTTTAAATAAGAAACCGGTTAATAATTACTTTATATATAAAAAAGAAAAATAACTTATTAAAGTCAGGATTATTAAATTTTAAGTTAAAGATATCCTCCGTTATTTTTAAGTTTCATAAACGATATTATTTTTTCTTAAATAATTATTTATAAAACTTAATTATAAAGTTATTCTTTAAAAAGGTTAAATTATATTTTATATAAGCTTTCCTACGTTAATTAAACTTATATAATTACGATAAGCCGGCGATACCTACGGGGTTAAATTAATATAAAGATAATTAATTTATTTAAATTAAAAGGGAAAATCGGATAAACGGGTAAAAAATAAGTAATATCAACAATTAAATTAATTAAGTAAAAAATAAAGGTAATAAATAAGTTAATTAAAAATAAGACAATTAAATCCCGGGAATAAGCTATATTAATAATAATCGCGGGTTGAATATAAAAGATATAAAAGGAAGTATTAATTAAGATTAAAGTTATTAAGCTAATTATAGATTATAATTAATTATAAAATAAGTATACCCTTTTATATTAGATTTTCAGTTAATATCGGGATTCAAGGGCGTATAACGGATTAAAAAGAAAGCGTTTATTTAAACTACATTTTAATATTAAGAATCTATAAAAAGGAATTAATAATAATTAATTAAAAGCGAATTAATTTATATATATTTAAATAAAAACTATAGTTTTTAAGCCGGTATTTAAAAATATAACTTAAATATGCTTTATTAAATAAATTATTAATATAACGATAGTTAATAAATATAAAACGATAACCGCCGTTAATCCCTTAATATTTTATATACGCTTAAAAACCGTTACGCGTATAAAAGGTATAAACTTAAATATATATTATAAGTAACTCTTAAAAGTAGGAAAGTTAAAATAAATTAAAATCGTAAAGAATTAAAGGATATAACTTTAAATATATTAATTAATTAATAATTAAATAAACCCTTACGATAATAAGAATACGTTTATTTAATTTAATAAGGTTAATGATAAAAGCGTACTTATTAAGATATAAGGATATAATTAAGGTAATTAATATCGATATAATTAAAAATAATCTTATATAAAGTTTTAAAAAATTATAAATAAATTAATATAAATATTAAGTAAATAAATAATATTAAGGTTATTGATTTATATATATTATTTAAGGGATTTTAATAAGTTAATTATAAGCTTAATTTAAATTAAGTTTACATAAAAGAAGTTTAAGAAGTTAAAAATTAAAGAAAATAAAAAAATAGAGAAATTTAAAGAAATAAAGAAAAGTAAAAAAAAATAAATAAGCAAGAAGGATAAAGTAAAAAATTACGTAATAAGATTACGGAATAAATAAATAATTAAACGTTACTTTTAATATCTTATTTACCGACGGAACCGGTTAAGACGGAACTTAATAAAAATAATAAGTAATATTACTACGTTTAAAAGGAACCCCCTTTAATATACCTTTTAAATATACCTCGATCGGAACGATTATATAAAGTTTATTAAGAAAATATAAAAATAATTTTATTTATAAGTAAATATAACCCTAAAGGTACTTAATATATTAATTAATTAAGGGAAAAGTATATAAATAAATAAAGATAAATATTAAGAATTATAAGAAAGGATATACCTTTATAAAATATTATTAAGTATAATATTAAGTATTAAAGGAGTTTATATAAAAATTAAAAAGTTATTTAAAGATTAATAAATAATTATTTTATTATTCTTTCTTTTTTTTTACCTTTTTAAGCCGTAATAAATAAAAGGGATTAATTAAAATAAATTATTATATTTCCTTAATTACCTTCTTAAGATTAATATAATAAACTTATATAGAAATAATATTAATAAATGGGTATAAACTATGTATTTATATATAATGCTTTCCTTAATACGTTAATGAAAGAGATATTGAAATTTATAAAATAAAATTTAAATAAAGCTTATTTTATAATTTCCTTAACATATATTTAATTACGTAATAAGCTTACTTAAAATATATTTAAGAATAACGAGATTAAGAGAATAAAAAAAGATATTAAAAGTATATAAATAAAGGAATAAAATAAAAAGAAATTAATTATAAATCCCAATCCTTATAAAGGGTAATATTTATAATCTTTTAATAAACGGAATGAGGTACGTTATACCTTTCAGCGGATTAAGCGTATTATACTTAAAGAAAATATAAATATAAATAATTTAAACCTTAAGATAAATAAATATGAAATATTAAAGTCGTTATTATTAATATTTTTTTAAAAAAAAAGAAAAACGGTTTTAAAAATTAATCTTAATATACTTATTCATTATTATTAAGTAAAACTTAAGAATAAAGCTATAAAAAGAGTAAATAAATACGTATAAAAACGGCGTTAAAGGATAAAAATTACTTAAATATAATACGTAATATTAAAAGAGTAAATTTATTATAAAAAGAACCCGGGTAATTTTATTATTAAGTTAATATTTTCTTAACCTTTATATTTATAATAATTTAGGTTATATAGTAAATATTATAAACGATTAAATAAGTAATTAAAATCTATATAAATATATATATTATAACTTAAAGTATAAAGGTATTAAAAGTAATATTTCGTTATAGAAAGAGTTAAAAAGAGGAAAAGCGTAAAAAATATAAAACTTACGGATAAATATATAAAAGGATAAAAACATTAAAAAAACTAATTAAGGGTAAAATCGTTTTATATATATTTAAAAAAAAAAAGTATAACGGATTAAGATAATATAATACCTATACTTTATTAACTTATATAAGGGCTGCGGCCCATCTTTAATTGCTTTCCATTGCTATCTGCTATTTTATCACTTTTACACTTTCATTGCTTCCCATCTTTTCTATAGTATAATAAAATATTTAAAGTAATAAAATATATATAGAACGTTATGTTTTATTTATTATTAAACTTAATCCGTAACCGGTAATAAGTAATTCTAAGGTTTAACTTAATGAATTACTTAGAGTTATTTAATCAATGAAGAGTTTTAATAATTAAAAATAATAAATATCAATTTTTAATTATAACCGTATTTAATTTACGGTAATTAATATAAATATAAAAACCGTTATCTTTCTAAGATATAAAAAAAATTTAAGGCGTTTACGGGTAATATTAAATAATCAATCTAACCTTCGACTACAATATCCTTTAAATACCGCCGGATTTTTTTTTAAATATATCCGAGATAAATTATATAAAAAATTATATAAAAACCCTTTATTATCCAAGTTAATAATATAATCCTTTTATTTTAATTTAAACAAAATATTAATTATATTATTAAAAAAGATATTTATACTTTTATTTAATTCTTTCGGAACGCTTTAATTAATAAAGTCTTTTATAATATTTATATATATTAAATTATTTTAAAAGATTTACGGTACTTTTAAGCGTTTTATCGTTGTATCTATATAAATAATATTAAAAGCCTTATTAATCTCCGTTGAACTTTAATTAAAATAATTAATATTATTAATTTATAATATATAAAAATTAACCCTAAAATGTTATTTATTTACCGCCGGATTAACTATTATTTATAAAATGTTTAAGGCTAAGATATTAAAAACCACGTTTAAACCTTTTTAATTAATAACGTAGAAAAGTATTTTTTATTACTTTTTCTGCTTTTAATTATTAATTGAATAATATTATAATTAATAAATATTATAATAAAAGATTTATTTATTATTAAGAAAAAGTATTTATAATAAAATAACAAAAGTTTATTATAAGTTTTATTGGACTAGATATATTTATAAAATTATATTTATTTAAGCTTTAATATTAATTAATATATTTAATAATTAAAAATTATCTTAAAAACTTATTTAACCCTTGACATTAAAAGTTAAATATATTTTTAATTATCTTTTTATTAATTTTAACTTTAAAACGTCATTAAAACTTTACTATTTCTTAATACGTTATTTTTTTTAAGGATTTTATATATATTATTAAGATTTTATTTTATTAAATAATAAAGTAATTAGTTATATAATAACCTTTTTTATAATATATATAATATTTAACGTTTTTATTTACTTTAAAAATGGCATTAAAATTTTCACTATAATTGTATACTTTTAAACGTAAAGATTATTTTTAATAAAGATATACGCCGATTTTAAGTTATCAAAATTAAATTTAAATACCCTATTTTTAAGGGATTTACCCTTATTAACTTTTTGATTATTATTAACAATACGCCTTAAATTATTCTTTTATATAACTATTATTGTTATAATATTAATCCGGGTTCTTGATATTTTATTAATTACGAGGATTTTAATCTTAAGCTTTAATAAAAGCTTTATAAAGAATATATAAATATAAAACTTGATTGATTGATTGATTGATTTATACTACGGGTCTAGCTAAGCTAATTCCGGCGTTCCTTAATACGCGGCCTTTTGGTTTTACTGGTAACCGCAAAAACCTGATACTTATAACGTCAGGGTAAAAACCGGCATCCACCAAACCTCTACCCTTTATCCCTTAAGGTAAAGGATATTAACGGCCGTTTAAAGAATAATAATCTATTTATATACTTCCTATATTTTAATTTCCTTAAGAAAATCCGTAATATTATAATTGTATCCTTATAAAAATTATCTTTAAGCTTATTATTCTTCCGTTCCTTTATATATTTATATTATTTTAATTTTATATAATACCTCTAAATATCTTTATTAATATTTACGCGCTTATTATATACCCCTTTTATATTATTATTATTATTAACTTTTTTAAAGACTTTTAATAAACGTTTATTATTATATTTTTACGGCTATAGAAAATGCTTTCCGGTTTATATAATTAACGTAACCGGTTTCCGCTTTTCTTTTTCTTCCTTAACCGGTAACGGGCTTTCTTTATAAAATTTTTAATAACCTTATTTATCTTTATAACGAGGCTAAACTATAATAATAGTCCGGTAAATATTATAAACCTAATAACTACCCGGATATTTTACTTTATAAATAATATTTAACGGTAATTATAAATATTAACTTTTACGATAAGTCTTAATTTAGCCTTCGTAAATAAAAGATAAAAAATAAGGATATATATAATATCCTGCTTTTTTTATCCGTATTTATATCCGGCGTTTATCCGACCCTTAATATATATAATAAATAGGAAATAAATTAACCCGTTTTTACCCATCCGGAGTTAAATTATTAATACGTTATTACCCTTCTTTATAATATTATAACGGCGGAGATACTTATTAATAATCTTTTTATTGTTAAAAATTAAATAACGATAACTTTAAAATATAAAGTCTTTATATTTTTATTAGTATTTAGTTTACTTTATTATAACTTATAAAATAATTACTATAGTTTTTACTTTTTAAATCCTTTTAGTCTCGGTTTCTCTTACGTTTAACGGGAATTTATACCTACTTAAATTAACCTCTGGGATATTGGTAAAATTAACCTTTTTCTTAACTTATTTTTACTTTATCTTAATAAGAGAGAAAATAAATATTTTTAATTTATTCTTTTTAATTTTAAACTTATTAAGATTTTAACGGATCCGCCTGTTTCCTATTATTATAATTAAGTATATATATCTTTTTAACTTTATTTAAACGACTATTTAATCCAATAAAATCTTAATCGGCGGTATAAAAACCTTAAACTTTAATACCGGGATTAAGGTTATTTTATAGGTACCGTTAATTACTTTTAAATACCGATTCTGGACTTTCTATAATATCTAAATAAGCTCTTTCCTATATCTTAAAGTACCCTTAAATATATACCAGATAACTATAGTATATATTATAGTTAACTTTATTATAACCTGGTAAATAGTCCGGGCCTTTTATAACGTAATTCCTTATATTAATACGGCGAAATAAATAAAGTCTTTTTTTTATAAAGTTATCTTCTTTTAAACCTTTTTTATATAATCTTTTTAATTAAGCTTTTTATTTACTTAAAGGTTAAGGACTTTAATATTGGTATCTGGCTTTACTATAACTTTATTTAAATCCATTATAATTATTATATTATATAGTTTCGGGCTCTTAATTATATAGATAAGTTCGTACTTATATAGCGTAAATTAAGTTTTATAAATTTTTACTTATTAAAGATAGATTTTATAAACTTATTTTAATTCTAAATAATTTATCCGTATAAAAGTATTATAAATTAAAAAATAAATATCGTTAATAAAATTTCTAACTTAAACTTTCTATTTTAATTTAATAAACTCCTTAATTAAAGGATTATTAAAGAATAAGAATAATATAAAAGAAATAAACGATCTTTAAGGAATCCCCGTTATAATAAGCTTTATTAAACTTATTTTTTATTTTAAGTTAATTAATATAATTTAATTACTTAAGAAACTTTTTATTTACTTAATTAAGAAAAGTAATATCCCTTTTTTCTTTAAATTATATAGTAATTTTTAATAATTTATTTTATTAAAAATACCTATAATATTAAGAAAAAAAAAAAAAACTTATAATATGTTTTTTCCCGTAACCTTATATTATATATATGTTATTAATTAAGCCTTTAAAAGCTATTTCTATTAACTTATTTCTCCTTACTCCTATTTATTAATCGGGGAAAAGTCCGTAATTTTCTATATAGTTATTAAGGATCTTTATTATTATTATCTTTAAGGCTTTTTTTAATATATATAGGAGTATAATAGGTTTATAAGACTTTACTTTAAAGTAATCCGGCTTAATAAGCTTCTTAAGGATAATTATCTTTATTTCCTTAAACTTACGTAAATAATAGTTAACGTTAAAATATACTTAAAAAAAATAAATAAAAACCTTTTTAAACGGTAAAGTTATTATTACTAGGAATCTATTAAGAATCTTATTCGGTCCCGGGACTTTATCCTTTTTTAATTTATTAATTACTTTAATTATTATATCTTATATTATTACCTTATTTATTAATATGGGGTTAAAGTACGTAACGTTATCGATATCGTCCAGGTTAATTTTTAACGGAGGGGGAAAAATACTCCTTTAAAAGCCTTAATCTTCCCGTTAAAGGTATTAATTAATATATTATTAAGTCTTTTAAAAGGCAGAAATTTAAGGATAAACTTTGGTTTCCCACTTTATTTTTTATTATATTTTGTTAATTTCTAGATATTACGAAGTAAAACCGTTAAGTTATATATTATAAATTAAAAGTATATTTATTTAATATTCTTAATAATTTTTTCCTTTTTTTCTTAAGTAACCCTTAATTAATTAAGTATTTCTTAATTTTTATATTTAAAAGTTTATTTAATTAATTTTTTCGCTTTTATAATTGTGGTTATATACTTTTTATTTTAATAGATTTTAACTTTTTAAAAAAGTTTTATTATTAAAATAATCTTATTAATTATTTCGTTTAATATTTTTATTATTTATTTTATAAAAAGGTTAATCCAATCTCTATTATTTAATTAAAGGAGGTCCGTAAATTATATTATTATCTCCTCCGTTTTTATATAAATTTCTATTTCCTTAACCGTTTTTTACGCCCTCCTTACCGGTGGTAATAAGGTCGTATTAACGGTTTAATCTAAGGTTATTTATATCGGTATATAATTTAAGCTATATTTTAAGTCCTTTTATAATTTATATATTACGACTATATTAATAACCCCTTCCGTATTAAAAATTAGATTAATCGTTATTTTAAATTTATAATTCTTTTACGTAATAATCCCTTATAATATTAATAATAAAAAATTAACTTAAGCGATAATTATTAATAAGTTATCCGATTTAACGTGATTTATTATATATCCTTCCTTATTCTATATATAATAATATAAATTAAAGTCTTTAAATAATATATACTCGCTTAAAGTAATTAAAACCTTTTTAAGTAATAGTATTATAAAAGGTTTTTCCTTATTAATTAACGGTAGGTTATATGCGTTATAAATATTAAAATCGCTTTTTAAGTTCCCTTTTTTTATAATACGGAGTATATAAAGGTTTTTATTATAGTAAATAATATCCCAGTTATTTACGTCGAGTTATTTATTTATAAAGAAATATATTCTAATTATTTTATCCCCTTTAAAGGCTAAATAAAACTTTTTCTTTAAATTAATAAACGAATATATATATAGGTTATATAATGGTTTCTATATTATTATAATATTAACGTTTTCGATTTCTTTAAACTTAAATATTAATATTATTATTTTAATTCTTTTATTACGGACGTTATATTATATTATTCTTAGAAACGTTAATATATTATTTATTAACCTTTATAAAGGCTCCCTTTTTTATATCCATTTAAGTTACGGACTTCTTATTAAAACTGAACGTTTTTTAACCTAATATTTTCCCGGTTATTATTAAAGACGTAAGACGGCCGGCCCTTAAGGTTAAGATCGTAAAAAGTTTTCTTTTTTTTATTATTATTTATTTTTTATTATCCGGTTAATTAAACTTACGTTTTAAGGCTGTTTTTAATTAATTTATTAAACTAGTTTTATACGTATTATACCGTTAGATTTTCACGGTTATTTAAGTCTCCTTACGTTTAATCTCCTTAGCCCTTATTATACACTTAGAATCCCATATTAGGTATCCTTCCTTACTATATATAACGTATTTAAATATACTTTTTATAAGCCCTTTAATTATTAATTCTATATATTTATAAGTATTATAGTTTTTAACGTAGACTATATACTTTATAATATTAAAGTATTTTATAATAATATATTTATAACTTTAATACTTAAAATATTAATAAATATTAACCGCCCTATCTTATAATCGAATTATTTTAAGAGATCCCCTTTTAATAATCCCTTTATTTAAGATATTATTATATATTTTAATTAATATTATACTTAATATAACGGTAAAGTATTTCTTTACGCGTTTTAAGGAATTAAGTTTTTTTACCACCGGTAAAAGCCTATAATTAACGATCTTAAGCCTTAAATAAAGAATTATATTCTCCTTTCTATACTTTTTAATATAGTTTCTTTCTCGGTTTCCTTAAAACGTAAAAGGTATATTTTATTTATTATAATAATAAATAATTACCTTAAAACCTTAATTAACTTATATTTTCTTTTATTTATTTAAGCCTTAAACTTCTTTAAGCTTTTTTTCACTTTTAAAGACGTTATATTAAAAAGGATATCTTTATTTTATAATTTATATATTATAATAATCTATTTTATTAATAATTCCGTCGTTACTTTAAAAGCCTTTATTAATTATAATAGGTTTATTTTTACCGTTATATTCCTTTTTTCGTTATTAAATAAACGGATTATTATTATCCTTGTTTTCCTTAACGTAACCGTTTTCTCCTCCGTTATCCTTTTATTTTTTACCGTAAATACCCCTTTTATTATTCTTATTGCCTAGCTTTTTTTTATTTAAGGGGCCGTTATTTTTATACTTTCGTTTTATATATTTAGCTTTAAACCGCCGTCTTTATTTTTTATTAATACCTTTATTACCGTTTTTTAAGAGCCCTATAATCGCTCCGTTTTCTTTAATTTTACCCCTATTTTTATATAGAAGTCCCTTACGTTTTTTAGCTTAATTTATAATATCGGTTAAGTCTTTAACGTAATATCCTTTTACTCCATTATAAAAAGTCCTTTTAAGGCTTTTACCGCCTCCCCTACCGCCCTTTCACTTTTATTTACCGGGCGACGCTCCGTCTCCGCTTTTTATTTTTAATCCCTTAAGGTCCTATCCTCCTTATTAACTTTATTTCCCCTTTATATACCCTTAATAATACTTTTACCGCGGTTTTCCCGCCTTTTCCTTCCGCCCGTACCTTTCGCCGTTAATACCGTACCGGTTTTTCCACCCCTTTATTTACTTATTATTTCCGCCTTATTATTACGCGTTTTATACGCTTTAATATACGTATTTTATTAACCTTAATTCCTTTATTTATTTTAAGCGTTATCCGGCTTATTATTATTATATTACCCGTATATATCGTCGCTATTTCTATTAATATAAATTATTTACCCGTTTATTACCTTATTCTTAACCATTACGTTACTTCTACTTATCGCATTTAATATACCTTTCTTACTGTTATTAAAGCTATACGTATACGTATCGTTTTGGACCTCTGGGGTCCCTTCGTTCGTCGCCATTTTTCTCTAATCGGGCTTTATTATATTTATCTTTTCAAATATAAAACTTATTTAATAATAATAATAAGTTTTTTTAATAATTTTTAAAGTATTATAGAATTACGTTACCTTTTAATTAAAGTATTATTTAATATCTTTAAAACGCTTATAATAAAAAAGTTAATAATTTTCCGGATTAATTATTAAATTTAAGAGTTTATTTTTAAGTTCTCAATAATTTATTTTATTGATTTCTTCGTTTAATAAATTAAAGGTTTTATAAAAAATAAACCTTGAATAAAAATTTTTTTCATAAAAAAGTACTTAAGATGAAAAAAATTAATCTTTTTAAGTTAATAAATTATATTTAATACTTATTTTTAAATTTATTCTAATATATTTAAAATTTATCTTTACGGGATAAAATAAAAACCGCTAGTAATATGCTGTTAATATAAAGGTTCATAATAAAATTAATACGGAAAAAAGTCCCGGAGTATAAACTTTTATATTATACGTTAATATAATATAATTAAATATATATTCTTAATAAGTATAATTTTTAACCTTAAATTAATTGACTTTAAATTATAGCCTTAATAGTTAAGCTTATTAAGTTATAATATTATAACGGTATTCCGCTATTACAATTTTTTTACTTATAATAAAAAGGTTTTTAATTAAAAAATAAATATTACTTTCTAATTTTACGTTTATTAAGTTAATTAAGTATCTATTACGATAATAACGTTAAGCTTTCTTTTTGATAAAAAAGAAAAAGAAAAATATTAAATTAATTTTATTGATAATATATTAGTAAGATTAATAAAAATAAATATATACAATATAACGTTACAATTTAAATATTTAGGTATTACTATAATAAGTAAATTAATAATAAAATTAATTCTTAAAGAAATTAGAAAGAATTAAGGTATAATTTTTATTTAAAGTAAAAATAATAATTATCCCGCTTTACGCTAGTTAAGCTATAACTTATAAATAATATATACCAAGGCCGGTATTAAAGCCTTTTATTAAGGTTTAACAGTTTACCCTAGCGCAATAATATAGCGTACGACTATGGCGCCGGCGTAGAGATGGCGCTAGCTGCTAACACTCCGCACGGATTATACGTATAACGGCCTATATAAACCGGTTATATAGTAGATTTTCGGTAATTTAAAGAGCTTAAACCGGCTTATATACGGTATTAAATTGAGCTTTAAAATATATATAAATATAGGCCTATTGGTATTGTATTAATAGTGAGCGTATAAACACGAATGGAAGAAGTATACCCTCAGATCCCATAAATTCCGCTGTTTCCGCACCTGCGTTGCAATACCATTCTACTAGAATTCAGGCTGAAAGTGGGGCTGTGCGAATATTCAGCAAAATGGTGACTGCAATCAGGGGTTTGTCCTGTTAAGATAGAATTCCATGTGAATAATTGGTAACCCAGCCGGAATCGCCATCAACGATGCCTTTAAACACCCAGTTTCAGCTCGGCGTAGAGCTCACAAAGTTTCTGCCTGTGAGACACATGGTAGAGACAGGATTCACTTCAATCATCAATATGGCGCGAGAGCTGCGAAAATCAGGCTCGGACCTGTTGGTGGAGGAAGATCTAGCTACCCTTTTCGGCCGGGCGAAAATTGACCCTGTAGTTGAAGGCAATTTCAGGCAGAGTGTGATGGAAGATTCCAACTCTACATTCACCAGTCTATCTCCTGGCAGCGAAATCGGCTTCGATAGAGAGCCTGGTCCAACAGTGAAGCGTGCTTTGAGCTCCAAAGATCCGTTCTACCTCTCGACTGTCATTCAAGTCTCGATGCTTGTATGGTTTCATGAAACCCCGGAGCTGGCTTCAGCGATTTCAGAATGTATGAGCCGACGCCATCAGCTAGGTCTTCCCGACGCCGCACCGGAGCCAGGCTTTGGAACTATACTGGGCACGCTGGAGGCGTGCAGTGCTCAAACGAGCGCCTTCCCTTGGAATTATTACGCGCAGACAGTGGAGCAGAAGCTACGGGATAGCTATCCGTTTTACAATCGTCATTCAATGAGTCAGAAGAGCTTGATCAGTCTGGCCTCCACGACCATGGCCGCTGCAGTCGATCTCTTTTTTCTGACTCAAAGTCTACCTGAGGACAGAAGAATATCGCTGAGCAACCAGGAAGGAATGATTACTATCATCATTTGGGCGCACTACATTCTTGGCTTGTCAGTCAGTGTGCAAGGAATGCCAAATGGAAAAGTCCTTTTCGGCCGGGAGGGTCCTGCCCAGGTCCTCATAATGTGGAAGCCTAATTGGCAATCCTTACAAAACCAGGAGATATGTCTCTTAGACAAGGATTCCAGGATTGTCTTCAAATCCCTTGCGATTGACCTCAGTTTGGATCAAGTAGCTTCTGCCGAGCGACATCCTCTACTGAATTATGGTACGCTGGGGTTTCGACGCGCCTGCAATACCTACGTATATACCCCAGATGATGACCCGCTTTATCCTACTCTAGTGCACCACGTTGTCGCATTGGCCATCTCCGCTGAGAAACGGCTAGTACGTGGCAAATTTACCAGTGCCCAAGAGATCGTAAAGGATTCAATCCTGTGTGATCGATTGAGGATTGAGCGATGGCGGATTCTGCGATCTGCAAAGCTCTTGTTCGAAGAATTTGACATTGACGTGAAAGCCATTGATCGGATGGCGGACATTATACCGCTCGAGAGTTCTCTGGAGGAGGTGGCGAATCCTCGAATCCTCGATGCTTATCTGAAGAGGGTTGAGCCAGACGCTAAGAAGCTTGCACTGAATCTGCTCAGGCTGCCATGTATGACTGCGATGATTTTGGTCGTCGCAAACATAGAGGCTCTATCTGAGTGTCAGCAAGTACCGCTCATCAGTGATGTTAGCTATACAGAGATGATACACGTAACTAAACGCATCTGGAGGAGTCGCGGACCGCTTCTAATCGAAGAATTTGATCTTCCGGGTTTCATAGCGACACTCCTTATTGGGCGCAGATTCATCAGAGATCAATCACTGGATCCTGAAGCCTTCGTCCTTAGTGATGTAGGCTGGAGTCTTGTTCTCAGTGCCGTGGGTGACGAAGATCCCATTGACATTCAGCCCGAAAGGTTGAGATTGTGCAAAGGTACACCAACTAATATGAGGACTGGAGCGGTAAAGAGGATAGTCAAAGATTTCGCACAAAATGACGACAATCGACCAAAGCGAAAAATCTTGGATCGAGGTGATTCGTACGTTCCGCGATGTGTAACGAGCATTACACAACGATTAGAGTATCTCACCGAAGACAAAGAAGCCTTTCGCATCAGTCTACGCTATAATGCCCTTTTATCGGCGACGGCTGGAGCTTCGGACGACGATTTCCCAAAACTTGAGCTTGTGGACGGCTATCGCAACCAGCATAATGCCCTATGGATGACTTCAAGAGTCCCAGAGTGCGATCACTCCCACATAGGCTGGAAATCAGCGCGTCTGGGGATCGACGTGGCGGCCGGAACATCACTGGATTGGAGGTGTGAAGCCGAAGTCACGCTCGACGACGACGGCTTTATTGAGTCACTTACAGATTTTACAGAGGTACCCGAGCGAGTCTGCATCTGTTTGGTGAAAGGTGATGCCAGGTCGCGCTGGCTCGCCGTCTCGGAAGGCGCAAAAAGCTCCCATAGACGGAACATCCTGCGTGGTGAGAGGACTTGCGAGGACTGCGCAGCCGATACAGCCCTTGCCCGTCCCGGAAAATGGCTTCTCATTATATGATGTTATCTTCAACTTGAAGATTTATACTCCTCATCCGTCGTCTCTCTAGCAGTCCTATTCTCAAGGAATTCTTCATTGGTTTACATACTAATACAAATCTCTACTTTCAGATACGAGACTATAATGGAGGTTGCCGAGGAGGTTCACGGAGAAGGTGTTTGATGGTATCAGACGCATAAAGGCATATCGCATATGATGTGGAGTGAGGTGGATATACATATATGAGATTGTAATAGTTATGGGTATGAATGGGTGTCTATCTAAGTGTACGTATGCTGAGATAACTACAGAATATGCCAAGCCATTATACCCGAATAGGTCTTAAGGCCCACTGATAGCAGATAAGCCTTATTACCATGGTTATTACCGTAATAATATCCCCTTAAATAAATGAAAGGCGGATATCCTTATCGTTTTTAATAGATTACCAGTAGTATAATAAAAATAAAATAATAATAACGTCGTAATTATATATATTTATATTATATTTACGTAAAATAATAATAGCGTATAAGGGGTAAAGGAATTAAAAAAATCAAAAAGAAATTAAAGGATTTAAATTTAAACTTAAATTTTATTATTTTTATAAAAGGGTAACTATAATAAGGTTTCAATAACGGCAACGTTATAAACGGCACCGGAGTTAAAAATTACCTATATAAAACGTTAAGTATATATATTAAGTAAGGAAATAATAATATTATTATTAAGTATTAAAGTAGTAAGTAAATCGTATATTCATAAAATCGTGTTACGGTATAGGTGGTGGGTATGGAGTGGTAACTGCCTGAGTTGCTATCTAGCTAGCTGAGTGCGAGAAATATAGGTATGCGCCAAGCCGCTATACCCCTTTGAGCCCTAGTGCCTTGGCGCATGGCCGCGCATGGCTTGCCTGGCTCATATCCGTAATAAATCGAAAGATTTAAAGCTGGGAATTTATCGTAATTATACCCGGTTTATAATCGTAATTTTTCGAGCTTTAAAAAGCTTAAAAATGACTTCTCTAAGGTATATCTGATTCAGGTTCTTTCCAGGGTTTATATATTTAAATAACGTAAAAGGATCTTTTTATTCTTAATTTTAAGAACGTTTTTAAACGTAAATACGTTTATTTAATTAAAATATAAACTTATTTATACTTAAGATTACTTTAATAAACTTAACGTAAATTACGTATACTATTATTTATATTTTAATACTATTAATATAAATAAGGAATTTAATATAAATATTAATCTTTTAATTATTAATCTTATATAAATATATTATTTAAATATACTTTATTTTAAGGTAATATTCTTTTATATATATTTTATTGATAAGTAAAATCGTTAAACCGATATTAATATAAATATCCTTTAATTAACGGTTTAATATTTCCGTAATTATACTTATAAAGTTTTTAGAGTTTAATAAATATATAATAGTAATTTTAAATATAGTATATATATTTTAAGCTCTGTAAATTAATTTATTTATTAAGTAATCTTTAAGCTTATTATTATCCTTAAATTTACGGATGTATCTTTTATATATAAAAGGTAATATTATTTTATAATTATTACGTCATTTCTATATAAATTTATAAAAGAATACTTTAGATTTAAATGATAATTCGGGGTTATTTTTAATAAATTCTTTATTTTCTATGTAATAAGTATAACCCTTATTAATATAATAAGTATCATTATTATTGTTATGGTTCCAGCAGGCCTTGCTCCCAGCCTCGGCCTACTTGCCTTATGAGGGCTAGCTCCTTGGCACTTATACTTATATTATGGGTGCGTCCTGTATTATAAATACCACCATAGTTATTATTCCGTTTATAGCTTGACTTTATAGATTAGTTATTTAACATAATAATTACTATCCTCATATATAAAAGGTTAATTATAAGCCTCTTAATACTTATACTTTACCAAAATCACACTATTAAAGTGGTATAACGTATAATTCAGTTAATAAGTTAGCTAGTTAGTTAGCAAGCCGTATAGTAAGCACGTATTATAAGTCCATAAAACGTTAATAGTTATAGAAACCAAAAGTGGAAACCCCTGTAGGCCGGAATGGCTAGTAATTAAGTGGACGGTCAATATTGATAATAATTAAGTTAATAGGACTTAAAATAAAACAGGAAAAGATAGTTAAATCAAGAGAAGAACGTTTAAAATATACCGTAGATAGGCCTATCGTTAAAAACCTTTTAATTGCCCTGTTTATAATATAAGGCTAAAATCAATCCTTTAGTTATTCTTTACCTTTGATAAACCCTTCGATATATCGATATATTATAAGCTTATAAAACGTTAATAGCTATAATAATAACTTTTATAGGTTAGAATAATAATTACTAGGCGGCGTTAAAACCAACAATGATAAATCGGGGTAAATAAAGCGGAATAAAAAATGGATTGATAAAGAAAGATTTAAAAAAAAAAACCGTAAATAGGCCTGTTATTAACCATTTCCTTAAAATGTATATAAAGCATATAATAAGCCTATTATAATAATATCAAGTTCCTTTAAATTCTTAATTAATTAGATAAATCACCTTTATCTTTATAATTCCCGTGGTAAGCAGATTATTAATATTTTATAAGCTTATAAGACGTTAATAGTTATAAGGCCCTTAATAGGGTAGCTTATAGGCCAGAATAACTAATAATTAAATAAACGGTTAATACTAATAGTAATATCAATAAAAGTAATATTATAAGTAAAATAAAAGCGGGGAAAAATCTATATTTATAAGTATAACGACGGTATTAAGGGTAAAAGCCACCTTTATAACTTCGGCTTATCTATATGGGTAAAAGTTACTCGGTCGGGCTCACCTGCGGATACCTCGTTAATCGCTTCAGTTATAACGGCGTTAACGGTGGTAGCCCTATATTAAACCCCTTTTCGATTAAAAGTGTACGAATCGGCTTTACCTCGGAAATCACGTTAATCGACTTAACTTAGGTTGATTTTTTCACCCCTATAGTCGGTTTTTTCACCTTTTTCAGTCGATTTTTTAGGAGGTTTTTTCAATACCCGGGTTTCTCAGTTTTCCAGCATTCAACTATTATACTTATACAAGGTATCAGCTATATACTCGGTGGTTCTTTAAGGCTATACCCAGGTCCGATAAGGGTGGTTTTGATATAAATGGCTCGCAGGAGCTTACCGTCGTAGAGGGGGGGATCGTATCATGGTTCCAGCAGGCCTTGCTCCCAGCCTCGGCCTCCTTGCCCCATAAGGGCTAGCTCCTTGGCACCTACACTTATATGATGGGTGCGTCCTGTAACATAGATACCACCATAGCTATTATTCCGTTTATAGCTCGACCTTATAGATCAGTTCCCTGACAATTATTGTTAAGCTAAGATTAAGAACCTTAATCTTATTAATAATATTATTAATTTGAATATCCTTCTTAACTTAACCGTTTTTTACCGGCTCTTAAATTACGTTAATAATTAACTTTAATCGTATTAAGTAATAAGTAGTTACTATTTTTACTTTAAGGCTTATTATGGGATCTACTTAAGAACCAGTATTTAACGATTTTATTAAGATCCTGATTAAACTTATTAATATTATTATTTAAATAACGGATATATTTTTTGAATATTAAGATTAAGGTTTTTTGAGTTATTATAAGGCTTATTTTAATTGTTATTCCGTATTAACCTCTAAAAAATTACGTTTTAAATATACTTATTAATATAATAATTATTATATATATTAATTATTACATATCGTTTATTATTTAACTTATTTAAAGCTTATAATAAACGTAATTTATATTTTATAAAGAATTTTTTATAAAATAAGTTTAAATTATTATTTTATTAGCAGTTAGCGCCACCTCTGCGCCGGCGCCACAGTAATGCGCTATACTGCTGCGCTAAGGTAGGCCGTTAAGCCTTAATAAAGGGCCTTGGTAACGGCCTTAGTATACGTTATCTATAAGCCGTAGCTTAACAGGCGTAAAACGGGGTAATTATTATTTTTACCTTAAGTAAAAACTATACTTTAGTTCTTTCTAAGTTCCTTAAGAATTAATCTTATTATTAATTTACTTATTAAAGTGGTACTTAAGTATTTAAACCGTAACGTTACGTTTTCTATATTTACCTTTATTAATCCCGCTGGCGTACCGTTAACGGAGTTAATTTAACATTTTAATTCTTCTTCTTTATTAAGGAAAAGGCCTAACGTTACCGTTATAATAAATACTTAATTAATTTAACGAACCTTAAAATAGGAAAGCGATATTTACTTTTCGGTTAAGAACCTCTTTATTATAGTTAAGTAAATTAAAACGGTAAAGCGTTATCGTAATATTATAACTTAATAAATTTAACTTTTAAAACTATAATTTAAAGTTAACCAGTTTAAGGCCGAAAATCGTATTTATTAAGAGTATATATTTAATTATATTAATATATAAGAAGATATAATTAAAGCCGTGAATAGCGACGAACAACGGGACCTTAGAGGTCAGAAACGATGCATACGTATATAGCTTAAGTGATAATAAGGACAGTACTTTAAATATAATAGGCGGAAGCGGAATAATAATGGAAATAAAAAGGGAGGAAAAGTAAGCGGCTTAAGTTAATAAAAACGATAATAAGTCATATAAATGACGCGATAAATACGAGATAAAAAAGCCTTAAATCAAATAGAAAGCTTATAATTAATAAGATATATATGAAAGAACGCGTATAACGTATAAAGGTATTATTATAAAGGGTAATAAATAAAGGGCGGAGGGGATAAGGACGGTACGCGGGGACGGATAAGGGGTAAACGGAGGCATAAAAGGCCTTATTAAGTATATATAAATTAAAAGAAAATTAAATAAAGATAAAAAGATATTAAATAAATAAGAATAAATTATAAAAAAAGGTAATTATTAAATATATAAAGGAAAAGTAAAAAGGGAGAAAACGGTAAAGGCGCTAAAAAGCCTTTTTATAATTATATAAAAGGATATTATATTAAAGACTTAATTAATACTATAAATCGGGCTACGGAAAATAAGAGACTTTTACGTAAATATAAAGAGAAATTTAAGGGAATTAAAAAAACTACGCGGAGTTTAAAAAGCAATAATAAAAGCGCCAGCGGATAAAGGTAAAAGGAGATAAAAAGGATATATACGAAATAAAGGAGCAATAAAAAAAACTTTAAAGAAAAGAACGGGAATAAATTAAATAGTGAAAACCGTAAAAGTAACGTTAACGTTAACGGTAAAGGAAATAAAAGCGGGGGAAAAAATAACGGTATTAAAGAAAACGAAAATAATAATTATACGATTATCGGGCGAGGAAAAGAAGAATATAACGGTGAAAATGAATCCGTTATAATTAATAAAAACGTTTAAGGTTACGGAAAAGCTATTAATAAAATAAATTATTACAATATATAAATTATAAAATAAAAATATCCTCCTTAATATAGTTTTATTAAAGGTAAAAGAAAAGCTAAAGAAGTTAAAAAAATAAGCTAATAAAAAAGGATATAAAATAATAAAGATATTAAAATAATCTTTCGCTATTATAATAAACGGGATATACTTAATAAAGTTTATAAGGGAAGAAAAAGAAATTATTTTAAAGCGGATAAAAAAGAAGAATACGGTTTTTTATTTTAAGTTAAAGATTATTAATTATAATCTCCTTTTTATAATAAAGAAATTAAACGTTTTTAATTATATAAAGAGATACTTTACGGTTATTTTAAGTATAACGTTAATAAAAATATATAATAATATCCTTAATAAAGGGGTAATAAAGGGTAAGTCCTTTAAATTAATAAGACCTTAAGACCGGGTAATGGATATCTATTAATGCTTTAAATATTAAGGGTACGGATATATTATTATAAGGTACCTTAATAGTACGAAATACGTAATATATATTAAAGGGTATAATACGTATAAATACGTTAACTTAATAATAAAGGGCTTAATGAAAAATATATTAAAATACGTAATATACGGTAATAATAATTACTTAACGTGGGATTTACGGTATATAATAAGAGCAAAAGAGACTTAACGTAAAAAGATTAAGATAATAATTAAGGTTTAACGTTATAATTTATATAAACTTAAATTAATAAGGTAATTAAAGACGGTTTTAAGACGTAAACGGAATTTATTAAATAAAGAAGGGTAAAGCGTAATAATTAATAATATAAAAAAGAAAAAGCTTATAATAATATTAACCTTTAAAGCCGGCCGTTTAATTAAAATTATTATTATAATAAGAAAATTAAAATAAATAACGCTTAACTTTAAAAAGAAACCGTTTATATAAATAAAAGTTAATAAAAAAAGCTTAATAAATATTAATATTTAATATATTTATACTTTTAAGGATAATATAATATAATATAGGTGGCAATAGCACACGTGTCGGTGAGGACATTCAGTGGTGTAATCGGAATTCTGAAATTTTAGCATTGGACAGACCCGTGGGGTAACGGAAAAGCAATAGGTTTAGGGGTAACCCTTAAGTGGATTCGGTCGTAATATTATAGGTTTTCTTGGAAAAGGCGTACGAATAAATTCCTATTCTTTAGACGGCCGTAGATGCTCTTAACCCTTAAAACGTAAGTGGAGGCTGGGTAAACACCGGTTTTTATTCTTAACGTTATGGATATCGGGTTTTTTACGGTTACCAGTAAGGCCAAATAGCCGAGTATTAAGGAACGCCGGAATTAGCTTAGCTAGATCCGTAGTATAAATCAATCAATCAATCAATAATATAATATATACGGGGAAATAATTAAAATTATAATATTAATATTCGGATTTAAAAAAATAAAGGATATTAATATTATAGCGATATAAAAGTTATTATATAATCCGTATATTTACTTTTTAATTAATTTAAAAAATAATTTTTATTTAATTTTTAAGGGTAATAAAATAATATAAATATATTTCTTTATTAATAAAAGGTTAAATATAAATAATTAAAACGTTATTTATTACGGAAAAAACTTATATATATTCCGGATCGTATAAGAAAAAAATATTAAGGGTAATTTAAATATTTATAATACGTATAATCCGCTACCGGTTAATAAGAAAAACCTTTTATAATCCCGTTACTTAAGGATATTATAATTGTATTTAAGGAGTACTTTTTAATAAAGGATTTTAATCTTTATTACGTTTAATAGAATAAAAACGGTTATATAATTAATTATATTGAATTTAAAAAATTATTAATAATTATTATATAATTTAATTTTATGTTATTAACGCTGAAAAAGGCTATTATATAAGAAAATTATAAATTTAGGATTATAATTGACTTAATATTCGGCTCAGAAAATATTATTAACTTAATTATAATATACGGACCTTAAAAAGATTTAAAATACGGTTCAAATTACGTCCCGATATAAATAATTTTAAATTAATCCGTTAATATAATTCCGCCCTTACCGTTTAAATAAATATAAAAAACGGTTAAGGAAGTTAAGGTATTTATAAAGATAATAAAAATAATATCTTAATTAACGGAGTTCCCCCGGTTTAATAATAAAAAATAAATTAACTATTTTATAAAGCGGGTAATAAAGGCTTTAAATAAAATAATTAACGTTATAATCTTAATAATAAAACCGTTTTAAAAAGTTAAAATTTATTAAAATAAAAAATATATAAAGGCGATTATAAAGGTAAAAGTGCTTATAAAGTAAATTATTAAATATAAAAACCGGAAGACGTTTTAACGGTTAAAGGAAGCTTAAAAGGAAAAAAAGAAAATTATCCGGAAGGTTAAATAAATATACTTCCGGGCTATAATATATAACTTAACGGTTTCCCTTCGTAATATTTAAAAGTTAATAAAATATAATAAGGAATAAAGTAAAAAACTTAAACTTATTCTTAAGTTTTTACCTTTAAAAAGATTAAACGGTACGGTAATAAATACCTTTAATAATAAAATTAAGGCTTTTAAAAAGGCGTTTTTTCCCCCGTTACCGGAAGTTAACCTAATAAATATTAACGGTATAATATATTTTAAATTAATAATAATAAATAAGGTAATAATTTAAAAGATAATAATTAAAACGATTAATAAACTAAAGAAAAATAAGGCCTTTAAACTTAACGGCATATTAAATAAGTTTTTATCTATAATAACGTTATTATTTAATAAGGTTTTTATTTATTTATTTTAAGTTTATTTTAATATAAAATATTACTTTTATAGATTTAAGGAAATTAAAATAATTATCTTTAAGAAACCGGTTAAGTTAAATTATTTAAAAATAAAGTTATATAAACTTATAATATTCCTTTATACGTTAAAAAAGGCTTTAAAGATAATAATCGTGAAAATCTTAAATAATTACGTAGAAAAATATAGGCTGCTTTTTAATTAATAAATAAAAGTAAAAAAAAAATAATTAACGGAAACGGCTTTTAAAGGCTTAATTAATAGTATATATACGGTATAAGGCTATAAAAAAAAGTACATTATAAATTTTCTTTCTTTAAATATTATAAAAATATTTAATAAAGTAAATTATTAAAGGTTATTATATAATTTACGGAAAAAAGGGTTTTATTTTTCTTTATAAATTAAATAGAAAGTTTCTTAAGTAATTAAATAACGTTAATTAACTTAAGATAGAAAATAAATATAATAGAACTTATAATAATAAGGATTCCTTAAAGGTTATTTATTTCCTTAATCTTATTTTTATTCTTTAACGGCCTATTTATTAAAGACTTAATAAAATTAAAATAGAAAATTTAAATAAAAAACTTTATTAACAATATCTATTTTTTAATTTATAGTATATTTATTTATATAAATTATTTAAAGTTAAAATAGGCTTATAAAGTCTATTTATAATAAATAAAAACATATAAAGCCCAATTTATTTTATATAAGTATAAGCTTATTTATATAATAAAGAGTTTAAAGTTATATAATATAATAGCTATAATAAACTTAAATAGTATAACGGTAAAACCAGAAGTTAATATTAGGGTATTTAACTTATAAGTTAATAAGAAATTAGATTAAAAAAACTATATAAGAAAAATCCAAAAAAAGATAATTTTACAAAAGAAAGGCCTTATTTACCTTACGGTATTAACGTAGGGAACTATTTTATAAAAGGTTAAAACCGTTTATTAAACGGTTATAAAGTTTATAATAACGTATACGGCAGTTATCTAATATGCACTTAAGGGTACGCTTAAACACAGGAAAAAGCCCGTCCGGTAACTATAGAAGGTTTAAAACCGATACTTAAAAATAATAAATAAAGTATATAAAATAACTTCTATTTTAATGCTGGAATCCGAGGTCTTTATATTATTAATAAAGCTGGCCTTAAATTAAATAATCACTTAAATAAGGCTTAAAAAGGATATAAATTTAATTACATTAATAGAAAACGAATATATTCGTTAAAACTATAAAAGGCCTTAAATAAAAAAGCGCGGAAAAGCGGTACCTATCCTTTTTACGGAAGTTAAATTAGAATAACTTAAAAAAGAAGTCGATTTAATTTACGTTTAAGAAGTTAACGTAGGAATATATAAACTCTCGTTTAAAGTGAAAATAGCGGGGAAAAAAAAACTATAAAAATAAAATTAACGGTAATTACCCTATAAATTATAGGGAAATAAATAAAGCGTTAATATAAATATAGAGAATTAATTCTTTAAGGGTAATAATATTTAACTTTAAATAATAACGAAATTATTAATAAGTATTTCCGGCGTTATAAGATTATAAAAAAAAAAAATAACGTATTAATAATTTAACTTTAAATAAATAAAAACGGCTTAATTTACTTCTTCTCTATTATATATATTAATAGCCGGATTAATGCCAGTTATAAATATAAATAATGAAAGTAAAACGCTATATATATATTAATCTTTTATTTATTATTTAAGGAGCTTAAATTAAGATTAATTAAAAGGGTAAAAATTAATAACTATCGTTAAATACTTATTAATAAAAAGGGTATTAAAGCGGCCGCCAGATTTATAATAGTTACGGGTTTATTACTATAGTTCAGCCTAATTAAAGAAATAAAGGAAATAATTAAGGATTTAATTAAAAAACCTTATCGCCAACCCGGGGGTAAAAAGTAACGGCGGGAAAATTATACCTAATAGGGGGCTAAAAGGACTATAAATACCGGGGCGGTATAAAAAATAATACTATATTAATCGGTAGAATTATATAAATAAAATAATAATAATATATATATTAGTAAGGATATTTAATAATATAATCGGAATTCTAAAATTTCAACATTAAATAAACTTATAAAGTAACGGAAAAGTAATAAATTTAAAAATAATTCTTAAGTGGATTTAATCGTAATATTATAAGTTTTCTTAAAAAAAGCGTATAAATAAATTCTTATTCTTTAAACGGCCGTAAATACTTTTAATCCTTAAAACGTAAGTAAAAACTAGGTAAATACCGGTTTTTATTCCTAACGTTATAAATATCGGGTTTTTTACGGTTATTAATAAGGTTAAATAGCCGAGTATTAAGGAATACCGGAATTAGCTTAGTTAAATCCGTAGTATAAATCAATCAATCAATCAATATTAATATATAATATAAAAATTCACGCTTTAAAACTCTTCTTTATATTAACTTTACTATTAAGCTTTATACCGATAATATATTACCGGCGGCTTTTATTTTATTTTAGGAAAATAAATTTTTTTATCCGGAAAAGCTTAAGTTATATTAAAATAAATCTAAGGGTAAATATTAAACGTAATTTATTAACTTAAAGAAATAATTTATACTTTATCCTAAATACTTCTTTATTAAAAAAAAAAGGTAATTTTTTATTTAAAGTTTATTTTTCATAAAATCTTTAACTTATTAAACGAGGAAATTAATAAAATAAGCTATTAAGAATTTAAAGATAAATTTTTAAACTTAATAATTAATCCGGAGAACCGCCGGTTTACTTATTATAAATAGTTTAAAAATATTAAATAACGCTTTAATTAAAAAATAATATAATTCTATAATACTTTAAAGATTATAAAAAAGGACTTATTATTATTATTAAATAAATTTTATATTTATATATTCTTTATAAAGCTTTTACCGGAGCTTAAAATTAAAATCCTTATAATTAATAAAGTATTAAGAATCCGGGATAATATTATAACGGTAATAATTATATAAAAGAATAACCTAAAGTATATTATTAATAATAATTAAAAAATTAATAAAAATAAATCCCTTAAAAATAAGGTATTTAAATTTAATTTTAACGGTTTAAAGCCGGTACGTATTTTTATTAAAATTAATTCTTATAATTAAAAGTATAAGGTTATACCTGAAAATTTTAACGCCGTTTTTAAAGTAAATAAAAACGTTAAGTATTATATATATTACGGAAAGGGTTATTATATATCCGATTGCTTTATTATTTTATAAAATAAAATCTTAATAATAAACGTAAAATCTTATAAAAAGGATAATGTATTAAAAAACGATAAAGCTTTAATAATGTTTTAAAGTCGGAATTAATAAAGAAGTAATTAAAAATATATTTAACTTTTATTATTAAGGATTAAATAAGTTTTTAGGATAATCCTTAATTATTAAGTATATTAATTAATATTAAAGCTTAAATAAATCTAATTTTATAAGTATATACGGTTTAATAAGACTTATAATTAACTTCCGCCGTCTTATTATAAGTAGCTTTTCTTAATAATAAATAGATCTTTTATTATAATATTTATTAATTATAATATTATTTAATTAATAATTAAGGGTAATAAAAGTAATATAAAATACTTTTTTATATTATTAATTAAAAAGGTTTAAATATAATTTTTAATTTATTAATTTTATATACTTTATAAATAACGATTAATCCGGCGGCGGATAAATAACGCTTTAAGGTTAATTCTTATAAAATAAATTAATAACGTTTATAACTTTAATTAAAGTTTAACAGAGATTAATAAAGTCTTTATAGTCGTTTACGTAAACGTAACGACGGAACGCTTAAAAGTACTGTAAATCCTTTAAGGCAATTTAATATATATAAATACTATA
Source organism: Niebla homalea (assembly GCA_019925105.1). Classification (NCBI taxonomy): domain Eukaryota; kingdom Fungi; phylum Ascomycota; class Lecanoromycetes; order Lecanorales; family Ramalinaceae; genus Niebla; species Niebla homalea. The sequence continues at coordinate 555,412 of JAHGAU010000007.1, forward strand.
AAAAACTCTATTAATTAGAACGTCTTAAAAAAGTTAAGTAAATACATAAATATCTTTTTTAGTAATATAATTAATACCCTATTTAAATTAAAATAAAGGGATTATATTATTAACTTAAATAATAAAAAATTATTATATAATCCCTTATATAATTTATTTCGGGTAAAGTTAACGGAGCTCCGGCGGTATCTTAAGGATATTATAGCCTAGAGTTAGATTTATTACTTAACGTTATCCATAAACGCCCCGATCCTTTTTATATTTAAGAAAAATAGCGGTTTTTATTTCTATATTAATTACCGTAAATTAAATATAATTATAGTTAAAAATCAATATTTATTACTTTTAATTACTGAAACTTTCGATTAATTATATAGCTTTAAACGGTTTATTAAGTTGGACCTTAAAAATACCTATTACCGGTTACGGATTAAGTCCGGCGATAAGTAAAAAACGGCGTTCTATATACGTTATAATTACTTTAAATATTTTATTATATTATTTAAGCTAATTAATACCCCGGTAACCTTTTAAGCTTATATTAACCGTACTTTTACTAGCCTTATCGATATAACTTATATAATTTATTTAAACGATATTTTAATATTTAATAAGAATCCGGCGGATTATTAACGTTATATTTAATAAATCCTTAAGTAACTTTATTAATTTTAGTTTTATATTAACCTTAAAAAGTATTAATTTAATATTACTTAAGTAAAATTCTTAAAGTTTATCGTTTCCATTAAAGGGATTTAAATAAATTAAGAGTATATTTAAATAATTAAGGATTAATTTACCTTAAAAACTTATCGGGAAGTATAATTCTTTTTAAACTTTATAAATTTTTATCGTTATTTTATTTATGAATATTTAAGGATAATTAAGCTTTTAATTAGTTTACTTAAGGATAATAAAAAAAAGAAAAAGGTTAACCCGTTAAAATAAAATAATACGGTTAATACGGCGTTCCGCCGGCTTTATAAAATATTTATTAACGTATTATTATTCCGTTATTTTAACTTAAAACGGGGGGTATAAATAGAAACCGATGTATTTAACTTTATTATTATAGGTATCTTATCTTAATAATTTAAAAAGGGTTATTAACGCTTAATTATATATTAATCCAGAAAAATAACCCTTATTAAATAAAATTATAAGACGTATAATTAAAAGCTTTTCGTTATTATTATAACGTTTAAATAATAACGGTATTATTTAAAAGGGAGCCTTAAAGTTATTTAAATATAAATAGATTATAATAACCTTTAAGGGTTTATAAAATAATTAACGTTAAGCCCGTATTAAGCTAAATAAACCTTAAAACTTATTAATTATAACTTTAAAGTATTTTATCGTTAAAATAAAATAAACTTTATTAATCTTTTATTGAAACGTTTAAACTATAAAGGAGTTTTATTTTTCAATATTACCTTATTATTTACCTTATAAAATAAGCTCGTACTTTAATTTAATAAGTTAATAAAGCGCCGGCGGATAACGGTTATTAATTATTAATTATTACTTACTTTAAAAAGTATTTAAATTATTATTTTATAAAAAAAGATTTAATAATTACCTAAAAAGTTTTATAAAAAATTTAAATCAATTAAATTGCTTATTAAGGATCTATAGGTTAACGATACGTTTATATATAAGATTAAGGACCATAACATAATACCGATATATTTTTATTAAAGTCATAATAATACTTAAAAACTTAATCTTAATAGTTTTATAACTTATAAGGATTATATATACGTCCCTTAGGATAAAACGGTTAAAAAAGAATTAATTAATAAGTATTATAATAACTTATTAACGGGTTACTTTAAAACCGAAAAGACGTATAAGTTCCTAGCCCGTAAATATTATTAGGACGGCTTAAAAACTTAAATTAATAATTATATTAAAATATATAATATTTATTAAAGGATTAAGGTATTATATTACCGCTTTTATAATAAACTTACTTTATTCCTTTAACCGGTTATACCTTAAAAAAAACTTAATATAAATTTTATTACCGGCTTACTTATAAGTAAAATTAAAAGTAACGTTTATAATTTAATTTTAATAATCGTAAATAAATATATAAAAATATATAAATACTTCCCCGTTATAAAATAAATCGATATTATTACGTTAACGGACCTTTTTTTAAAGAAATCGTATTACGTTATAATATACCGGTTAAAATTATAATTAATTAAGGGTTTTTATTTAATAACAAATTCTAAGGTTCGGTATATTATTATATAAAGATAAAGCGTAAGTTAAATACCGCTTTTTACCCGTAAATAAATAATTAAATAAAACGTTAAAATTAAAGTTTTAAATAATATTTAAGGATTTTTATTAACTTTAAATAAATAAATTAAATAAGGCTATTCCTTTTAATTAAATTTACTTATATAAATTCAGAATATTTAACTTTAAACTATAGCCTTTTTATAGTGATATATAATTATAATTTAAATATTTATTTTAAATTTAAAGATAAGCTTAAAAAAAAGGAAATATTTATAATAAAAAATAAAAATAAAATATTATATAAAATGCGATTAATATTAACGGATTAATAATACCGTATTATTAAATTAACTTAAAAAACGTATAATAAGAAATATAAATTAAAGTTATATAACGTTAATGATTTAATAATATTAAATGTTAAAAACCTTAAATTAAAATAATTAAGTAAAAAGCTTACGCTTTAATTTATAAAACCCTTTAAAATTAATAATAAAATTAAAACGTAAACGTATTACTTATTCCTCCTTATTATTTATTAAATTTACTTTATTATTTATATTTCTTTTTTATAACCTTATTATATTTACGTTAACGATTAAATAACGGAAACTATAATATAAATATTTAAATTAATTAATAATAAAAAGGAATAAATAGTTAAAAAAATTATTAATAAAGTTAAAAGTAAAAAGGGCGTTTAATATTAAGTTAAGTAAGTTAATTAAGGCTTTAAATATAATTAATAAATATTAGAAACGGACTTAAAGTATTCTTAAGAATTACGGGAATAATACGACGAGATAATACGGAGTAAAAGGAAACGTAAATAAGGTTATAACGTTACGACGGTAAAGGTTATATATATGGTTAATAGTTATATATATAATTAATATTATAATTACTTAACCTTTATACGTTATCCTTCCGTAAAATTATTAGAGTTTAAACTTTAATTAATAATTTTATTTATTATAAGTATTATATATGCGGATAAGCCGGCGTTACGGAAACAATTATTTTTATTATAATATTATAATTAATAAGAATAACTTTAATAATAGTTATAATAATACCGAAAATAAAAAAGCGTAAACGTTAAATTATAAGTATTTAACGTATTATTAAATTAAGAGTATTAAATAAATAAAGTTATTAAAATAATGTCAGGGACTCAGTAGGGATAAGGGTGAATATGACTGAATTTCAACTATGTAGAGAAATCTATAATACTGTATATATATAAGTATGCAGAGGGTATACGCTAGGCCCTATTAGGCCTAGCGCGCTGACTTAGTTCTTAACTATTAGCATCGTAGCCCTTATACCTTAGCCCTTATACCGTAATATTACCCCCTCCCTTCGATAGCGAGTTCCTGTAAGTTATCCACGTTAATAAGAACTCTGAAAGGCTTTACGTAAGCACCCAAAATATACTTAAGATTGGGCCTATAAGCTTCCCTATACGTCTTTATAAAACAGTTTACTTAACTTTAGCGCTTAGTATATTTCCTTAATCATTATAATTCAGTAAATCAGTTAAAGCTTCAGCTTTTAATCTTATTAATTAACGAGTAAAATTACGAGCATAGAACTTTAGTCTTTTAATATTTTAAATATTAAGTACAGACCTAATTTATTAAGGTATTAATAATAATAGTTTGCGACTAAATATAAGTATCCGGCGACGTCGATATACGCCTATTATAACGGACGTACGTTTTATTCGGGACAGCCGATATACTTTATTCGGTATATAAGATAGCCTTTTATATTAATAAGAAAGTCATTACTTTTCTTATCGATTTTAAAATCGATTACCTTAAGCGTATCGTAATTTACGCCCTTATCGTCTACTTTAACCGGTAAGGGCGGCTATATAACTTATCCTAATAGCGGATCTTACGTATCGTAGTATAGTAATATTAAGTAAAAAACAGGGTAAACCTTTTTTATTAAATCGGATAACTTTAATTTATATACGGAGTTATCGATAACGTAAATAATTATAAATAATTTAAGGTTCTTATAATTTAAGGACTTAAAAGGGTAATTTATTTTAATATTCCTTATATTAAGTATTATTATATTATTAACTCGGAATTATAATAACGGGTAGCGGTATTTATTGGCTTACGCGGACTATATTACTTAAGCCTACTTTATCTCTTTCTTTATAAACTTTTTAAGTTTATCGATTTTATTAATTAACGTATTATATACCTTTATTTCTTTTTTCTATTTCGGTATCTTAAACGTTATAGGTCCCGGAGCCTTAAGCCTAGATCGTAATATATAGCCTTTTATTATAAAGAATAGCGAGAGTTTAGTGGTTAAGCTTATAGTAAAGTTTACTTTAAACTTAATAATTAAAAGAAAATTTATTTAATTATCTTAATTATAATTAACGTAAAACCGTAGGTATTACTTAAGTATACCGTTAATATTTTCCGTTTATTTATTAGTCTTCAGATAGAAGCTAATAAATAACCTTAACTTTATTTTAATCCTTTAATAAAGTTTCTGTTAGAAGTATAATATAAATTACGTTCCTTTATTGGAGATTGATTTAAGGTATCCTTCTTTTCGTTATATTTAATCTATAAAAGTTTAAACGACCGTAAATACGTTTAATCCGTTTAATAATGTAAATTTCTTCTTTTTTAAATAGTTGGTCGATAATTACTATAATATATTTATAAATTTTACCGTAACGTTTATATTTTAATAGTTTTACGATAAAGTTTATAGAAATATTTATTTAATATCTATCTAGAATAAGTAACGATTTAAATAATCCGTATTTCCTTCTACGGTAAGCTTTAGATTTCTTATAAGTATAATAAAACTTAACGAATCGGGATATTAAATCTATTATTCGCGGTTAATAATATTATGAACTTAACCGTTCGTACGTTATTGTTTTATTAACGTGGCTTTTTACGGTTAACTTATAAAATAAGCGTATAAGCCCCGTACGCAAATTGTTATCCGTAGGTATAAATAGTCTATTAACGACGTAAAGTAAACCGTCTTTAATAGTATAATAGCTTAGTTCCACTTTAATTAGGTTTTTCTTAATAATATTTAAAGGGATTTTTTTGTTTTTTACTTCCTTAAAATATATAATTCGTTAAACGACGTTATCGTTAATATACGCGTTTTAAATTTATCGTAATAACTTAGTTTAAAACGCGAAGATATTATTAAGTAATTATTCTATTAACTCCTCGTTTAATATATTTCCTCTTAATTTCTCCGGGGATAATTACTCTAATAACTCTTTATTCTTAAATATTTCTTCATTTAAGGCATAAATTATCGTATATAAATTTATAACGTAAACTTCGGAATCATTAATTAATAATTTTATTAAATTTGTCAGGGTTTAGGGGTGTTGGTAACTCAGGAGTAGGCCTTACCGGGCCTATCCCGGGCCAAGCCCGGGGTTAATCCGGCACCCAGGAGTGTCACCGACTGGGTATATTAGGGACTTCGGCCCCTTTACTTTTATACCTTTATACTTTAATATCTTTAATTATATATAATATACCCTTTACCTTTTAACCACCTTAAAGGGGCTTATACTTTAACATTATATTAAAGTTAACCTATTTATACTTTTATAGGGAGTAACGAAATAAAATAAAGGCTTTTATTAATAATACTTATTAATAACGGATAATAAACCGATAGTTAAAAACGGTATTAAACGGGCGGTAATTACGGTTAAACGTATAGCGATAAGCATCCGGACGGGCTATAAAAAAACGTTAATAATTAAAACGGAAGGTTATAATAGCTTTAAATAAGTAAATATTGATTTTATTAAGCTATATAAAGAATTAATTTAAGGGTTAAGCTTTAATAAGGCGATTTAAAGGTTAAAAATAAAATAGACCTTAAAAAAACCATTATAAATCCAGTTAAAAATAGGTTTATAAGAGCCTATAGAATCCTTACTTATTACTTACCATTTTTTTCTCTTTAAAACCTTTAATTAAAATATCTGGTTTTATATTTACTTTATAATATAGGGTATTTAATATCCGGAAGAAAAAACATTTTAAGGAATACTCTATAATATAGGGGAATAATATTAAACCTTATTATAATATAAACTTTATTATTTTACCCCATAATACTACCCTTATAATATAGAATCCGTCTAACGGAAGGATTAAAAAACCTATCTTTTTCCTTCTTTTTAATCTTTTCTTCTATTTACCTTTATCCCTCCTTAACCTTAATTTATTTTTTACTTACCCTTTATTTATTGAGATTATAAATAATAAACCTTAATAATCCTTTTTATTAAACGTTTTTACGTTAAAATATAACTTATAAAATAGTTTTTAAAAAGACTTTAATTAATATTATTTATTAAGGATAAAGCCCCTTTCCAGTAAAATAGAAAAGATAAGGACCCGATAGATTACTTAATTATTAAGAACCCGGTTTCCGATAATAATTACGGGGGATATAAGGATTATATTACCCGTTAGTATCATTATAAACTAAAAAGTATTACCCCAAAGGAATTAATCGAACGTACTTTATACCTTATAAAGATTTACGTTTATTTTATTTCTTAATCCGTATTATTTAAGAGATTTAAAGAATTCTTAAAGTAATTAAATCTTTTACGTTAAGAACGTAATATTAATATATAATATTATAAGGACGTAAACAATAAAGTATAAGTCCTTTAAATAAAATTAAATAATATTAAGAAAGACTTATAATTAAAAATAAATTAAATTACTTACTTATAATAATAAAATTATAATAATTCCCTTCCCTTAAAAAACTTAAATTATCTTAAAGCGTTAGAAATCCGTAATTATAAATTAAAAAATTAAAATATAAATCTTATTATTAAGCTTAAAAATCTTTAACGGAATAATCTAGCTTTTTTATTTTACCGATTTATAGTATCTTTTATTTTTTATAAGAAGCTTAAGTTAATTAAAATTAAGGATCTTAAATCTTTTATTAATAAGGATTATAGTTAATACCGTTTCTTTAAACGCTATATTATTATTAAGCTTTAAATAAATAAAGATTAATATTTAATTATATAAGCTTAAGTTAATTATATTTTAATATTATTAAATCTTAAAGTCCTTAAATAATTAAAAACGGAATATAATAATAATATTTCGTTAAGCTTTTAAACCCTTAAGGAATTCTAAATTTTTTTAAATTAAATTTTTAAAAACATTAATTAAGAAAAAAACCAAATTAATAATTTTTAAGCCTTAAGAATATCGATTAAGGATAAATTTATTATATTTTACCTTAACTTTACCCGCTTAATTAAGGTTTTTAAGTACGTAAATTTCAAGAAAAACCTGAAAATTATAGTTCGTAAATTAATTACTTAACTTTTTAACCGGTTTTATAAAAACCTTTTTTAAGGAAGTTATAATCTAAATAATTTAAACGAAACCTATATATATTTTAAAAAGATAGACCGTTTCTAATATTTAGAATATTACCGTTAACGAAAAACCTTTAATCCGAGTAAAACTTTTATTAAGGAAATTAAGGAAACTATAAGAACCCGTATTACTTCCTTTAAATTCCTTAGCGGAATAAAAAGTTTCGGAGGATCTAGGTTTTAATAAATTATTCCCGCCGTTATAAAGTTAATTCCCTTTTTAAACGTTAAATATTTTACTTATTAAAAAAATTATTTCTAAGCCGATTGCCTTAATTATTAACGTAATTAAAATAATATTCAGGAGCGTTCCGTTTAAATTTATTATATTACCCCCGACTTAAATAAAAAACTTACTTATAATTAAAACGGCCGGATCTTTTATATCCTTAAAGATATTTTATTTAATAACTTAAATAAACCGCTAATAAAAGATTAGGCTTTATAGAAGTTATTATAAAAAATAAAAATATATATTATTTTCAGATTTTAGCGATTGGGTATATTAAAAATATTAAAAACCCCTTTAATATTTAAGATAATAAACCCTAAATTATTAACGGGTTTATAAGTTACGGAAATTAATATTTTCCTTTATCCTTTTTAATTAATTTAAACGTTATTAATTATTATTTTATTAATAAATAAATTATCTTATGAATTTACGTAATACTTTAAATTTCTTTTTTAGCCTTTTTCCGACCTAAATTTATTTAAGATTATAAAAATAAATACTTACGGCTTATTACCTATATAATTTATCCTTAAATAACCATAAAAAACTATTCAGAAAGTTAATTTTTTATATTTATTATCCGGCTTAAGATATATAATATAATCTTTGGAAAACCCTAAATAAAACGGTATTACGTATTTATTTACTTTATAATTAATAAAATCTTCTTTATATTAAATTAATATAATTATAATAAGGCCGATTATTAAAACGTAAAGCTTATTCTAGAATTCCTTTAAACTATAGCCTTAATTTATTAAGTTTTAAATATACTCCTAGAAAATAAGAAATTAAAGCTATTAAAGTCCCGGGAAAAAAAAAGGAAATTATTAAACGATTTTCCCTTCCCGGAGTTTATTAAGGAAAAGAAACCCTTTTTAATTAAAGTTATTAATACGGCGGCCTTCTATATTATTATAAGGACTTAAAAGGAAAAAAGGATTTAAACCTTTTATATTTCGGTAATAAACTTAATTAATTACCTGGATTTCCTTAATAATGCTTTAATCAATATCTCCGTTATAATAACCTATAAAAATAACTTTATAAAGGAAATAATCCTTATAAATAAGATTACGGTTAAACTTCTAGCGGAATATTATAATTTTAAGGATATCTTTAATTATATAATAATAGATAAGCTACTTTTATACCGGGATTATAATTATAAAATTAATTTAACCTTAAAAAGGATTCCTTCTTAAAGTTATATTTATTCACTTTTAAGTTATAAGCTTTAAAAATTAAAGGAGTATATTATTAAAAACTTAGAAAAAGATTTATTAAACTTAATAAAGCCCTTTATGGATCCTTTATCCTTTTTATTTTTAAGTTTAATGGCGATTTATAACTATACGTAGATTATCGTAATATTAACGTTATTATTAAAAGGAATCAATACCTTATTCCTTTAATAAAAGAAATATTATCCTAAGTTACCGGTTATAAATAAATTACCCGCTTAAATATTATTGCGGCCTTTAATAAACTTTATATATACCTAAAGAATAAAAACTTTACGATATTTATTATTTTATTAAACGTTTTTAAGTATAAAGTTATACCTTTTAACTTAATTAATAACCCCGCTTTATATTAATAATATATAAATAAAGTTTTATTTAATTATTTAAATATCTTTATTTAGGTTTATTTAAATAATATTATTATCTATAACGTTATTAAGAAAAAGTATACTTAATATATACGCTTAATATTAAAACGCTTACGTAACACCGGTTTATAAATAAATATCCGGAAATATGAATTTAAAGTTTAATAAATTAAGTTTTTAAATTTTATCCTTATTATTAATAGGCTAAAAGTAAACCCCGATAAAATAAATAAAATTAAAGATTAACCGGTCCCCGTTAACTTAAAAGCCCTTTAAAGATTTATTAACTTCTATAATTTCTATTAAAAATTTATTCTTTAATTCTTTAAAATAATAAAATCTTTTTTAAAGCTTATTAAAAAAGAAACCTTATTTATTTAATCCTTAAAGTATTAAAAAACTTACGCGATATTTAAAAAAACTCTTATTATAACTTTTATATTAATTTATTATAATCTTAATAAAGAAACGATCCTTAAGATTAACTCTTTTAATTATATTTTTAACGGTATTCTTTCTTAATATAATAAAACCGGAAAATTATATTTAATAGCTTATTATTTTAAGAGTATATTACCGGTTAAGTATAATTATAATATTTATAATAAAAAACTTTTTATTATTATTAAATACTTAAAGAATTAATAATTAAAATTAAAAATAATAAAAAAGCCCTTCCGTATTTTTAATAATAATTAAATTTTAAAATATTTTATTAAGAATTAAAAGCTTATAAAATATTAAGCAAAATACCTTAATACTTTTTCTAAGTTTAATTTTAAAATTATTTATTACTTAAGTAAATAAAATAATAAAGTTAATACCCTTATTTAAATACCCGGTTATCGACCTTAAAACGATAACGATAATAAGGTTAAAGATTAGTTTTAAACCATTTTATTTTCTATGTATTTTAAAGTTTTAACCTTAAATAAAAGGGAAGAGGTATCGGTATTAACTTATTTAATCCTTAAAAAACTCGGGTTTTATAAATAAATCCGTAAAGCTAACCGTACCAATAAAGCTTTAATGGAGTTTAAGAAAGTAATTATAGAGGACGGATTATTTAATTTTAAAAACGTATTTTTAATCCGTATTAAAATTCGGTCCGATATCCTTATTAATAAAGGTAAATTATAAATATTAACGTTACTTATTATAGAGGTTTTAAAGTATATTTATAATAAATTAATTAATAATTATCCCGGCCGGGATTATATAATTAAATTTACTTTCCGATATTTCTTTTAACTTACTTTATAAAATAATATTAATTATTATATTTTAAATTATAATATTTATTTTTAATTTAAAGCTTTATAATAAAAGCCCGTAAAATTATTTTATTAATTAAAAATTTTAAAATAAAAATAAATTAATTTTTTAATTAACTTTATTACTAGATTATTTAAATATAAAAGTATAAATACTATTTTTATTATAATTTATATATTATTTAAAAACCGATATTATATCCTTTATTATGTTAAAGAAGAAAAAACTTTTATTAAAAAGATAACCTAACTTTTTATTAAGGAAGTATTTAAATATTATGGCCTTTTAAATAATATTATTTTAAATTACGGTTTATAATTTATTAATAAAATATAACGCTTTTTATTATATTAACTTAAAATTAACCCCCGGATTTTAATTCCTTATTACGTTAAAAATAATAATTAAACGGAAAGAATAAATTAAAAAGTAAAATAAGGACTTTAAATTTACGTAAATTATTTATAAAACGATTAAATATAATAATTATTTATAATAGAATTTACGGATAATAATAACTTAAATCGATTAATTAAAATAATATTTTTTTATTTTAATAAAAGCTTTTACCCAAAAATATTATTTAATCTTAATAATATTAAATATATTACCGTTTATAAATAACTTTAAATTAAAAAAGTTACCGATATTATTAAAATTATATAGGAAGTTCTTAATATAATATATTTTAATTTAAATAAGGTTTACGATAATATATTTAAGTAAGTTAACCGTTAACGTTAAAACGTAAAGTTTAAAATAAGTAATAAGGTTTACGTAAATATTAAATATTTAATAATTAATCGGTTTAATAAAAAGTTAAATTATAAACGTTTAAGTCCTTATATTATTTTTAAATAATATTATTCCTTTTATAAATTAAACGTTTTAAATATTTTTTAAGCTTATTTTATTTTCTATATAAGTAATTTAACTTATATCCCGATTAAAAAAAATTATTATTATTAAGATAGGTTAATTTACCCCTTAAACCCGTTATTATAAATGAAAAAAATATTAAAGAATAAAAACTTAAAGAAATTATTAATTCTTAATATATTAATTAAAAATAGAAACTATAATATAAAGTTAAATAAATAAATTTATCCCCGGATAATACTTAATATTATATTAATATAAAAGAATTCTTTTATATTTAAGGATTAATTAAAGTTTTTATAAAAAATACTTAAATTAACCCGGATTATAATCCGGAAATCCAATTAATATCGTTATATTTAAAATAGCCTTTAAAAGCTATCTTAAACGTTTAGATTAAATAACGATTTTATTGGGCTTAAAACTTAATATTATAGGCCGTATATTACGTTTTTATTAAATTTAAAAATCCTTTAAAACGGCCTTATAACTCCTTAAAGTTATTAAAATAATTATTATTAATATTATTTACTTATATAGATTATATGTTTTTTTATTAATATAAATTTAATATATAAAATAATAAGGTTAAAAAAATATTTTAAAAAAGGGGTAAATTATAAAAAACGATACCTGCCCCGGAACCCCCCGGACGAAATCGCGTTTCAGGGCTTATTATAAGGGCTACCGCCACGATCCTACCCCCGTATATTTACATTAATTACCCGGTTACCGCTACGATACTACCCCTATAATTCTTATATTATTTACCCGGTTAATTAATAACGGGTAACCTAGGTAATATTCTTATATTACTTACCCGGTTAACCAGTAACGGGTAAGCTAGGTAGTATATAGACCTCACTTCAATTACCCGGCCTATAAGTAATAGGTAAGAAAGGTGGTTTTAAGTAAAAAATTTTTCCTTTTTAACGTACTTATAGGCTCGAAGGCGAGCCTTTCTTAGGGGGGGGGGTAATATTAGGGTTTAAGGGTATTAATAACTCAAAAGTAGGCCTTACCGGGCCTATCCCGGGTTAAGCCCGGGGTTAATCCGGCACCCAGGAATATTACCGACTGGGTATATTAAAGCCTTCGGCCCCTTTACTCCTATACCTCTGTACTTTAGTATCTTTAATTATACGCAATACACCCTTTGCCTTCCAACCACCCCAGAGGGGCTTGCACTCTAACAAAATTAACTTTTAAGCTTAAGCTAAAATTTAATAATTTCAGTATAATTTATGTTTAAAAGTAGCTTTTATTATTATCCTTAATAGTTAATAGGTCTTTTAATCTTCTCGTTAAGCTATCCGGCTTAACTTTTTACTTCTTTAATTAATAAGTAATATAAAAATTGAATTCAGAGAAAAACTCGGCCTATTTCGCCTGCCTTTTATTTAATTGCTTCAATATTATAAAGTACTTTAAATTCTTATAATCTATAACCACTTTAATCGGGTCCTTAATTAATATATTAACTAATTCAGGGTATTACTCCTTAAACGCTTAAATAACTGTTAATAGCTCCTTATTATAGATTTTATAATTATATTCCTATAACGATATTTTTTTAAATAAAAAAGCGATTAAACGTAAAATATTTTTTAAATCCTTTTATAATAAGATAATGGCTATAATATAGTTTAAAATATCTGTTTTTAATTAAGTCTCCTTATTTAAATTAAAGTATATAAGAACGAGTATAGTTAAAAAAGCTTTTTAAGAGTATTAAAAGCTTTTTATTCCGGTCCTCTTAATAATTAAGGGTATTTAAACTTTTATTTAAATATTAACTTTATTAAATTAATTAATAACGTTATTATTTTTAAATAATTAATAATAAATCTCCTATAGAAGTTAACGAAGCCGAGAAATACTTATATATTTTTAATATATTTTAATATTTATTATCTTTAAATAACGTTAACCTTTCCGCGATCTATTTTAAAACCGTCCGTTATAACTATAAGCCTTAGGTACTTAACCCTTTTTATATTAAATTTATATTTATTAACGTTTAAGAATAAATATATTTACCTTAATTTTATAAGGATTAAACGAAAGTATTATATATAGGTTTCTTCTTTATTATTATATATTAAAATATCGTTTAAGTATATAATATAAAAGGTATTAAGGTATTCCTTAAGTACTTTATTAATAAAAAACTAAAACGTCCCTAATACGTTATAAAGCCCGAAGGGTATTATTACGTATTTATAAAGCCCGTATCTTATAAAAAAGGCAGTTTTTAACTTATGCTTTTCCTTAATCTATATTTTATTAAAGGCGGCTATAATATTGAATTTCGTATATACCTAAGCCCGATATAGCCTTAAGAGTATCTTACGGATTAAGGTAATACGTTCCTATTCTTAATTATTAAAGTATTTAACGCTTTATAATTAACGTATACCCTTAATTTACTATTAAGTTTCTTAATAATCAATACCGGCATTGCGTATAATAACGTATTAAGCTTAATATATCCTTTATTTAATATATCGTTTATATACTTTTTAATAATAATCGCTTATTTTTTCAATATATTAAATGCTTTCTTTATTGGCGGGCGAAAGTTATTTTTTAACTTAATTATATAATCGATTAACCTAAAAGGTAAAATTTTATTCGCCTCCTTTGGGTTTTATACGTTAAGAAAGTCATAATAAGGTATTAATATCTTCTACTTAAATTAATCTTATATAATAGGTTTTTTCGTAAATTTATTAAAGAATTTCTTATAATCGTCCGTTATAATTATAACGATATTAATCATTATAATTACGGATTTATTAAGATTATTCTCTTATAATTACTTAAAGTATTCCGGTTATATAGCGATTATTTCGTTATTATTAAATTTTAATATTTTAAAAAAAATATATATTAAGATTTCGGCTATATCTTATTAAGGGATAAACTTATCTTATTATAAAATACGTATATTACTTTTTATTGTTATTAGCTTATTATAATTAAGGTAATAAATAATATAGTAATCTAAATTAAAGGTTATATAATATGTAAAAAATTTTACTTCTGGATTATATAATTTAAGTTACGGTATACTTAATATTATATCGTACTTTCCGAGCGTAATTATTATATATTATATTTTATTAATATAATTTCTTAATATTACGGTAACTTTAATTATATAGATAATATCCGTATTAAACTTATTATTCATATATTTAAGTTTATAAGGTTTTATTAATAAGCTTATATTTAAATAATAAAGTTTTACGAAAACTTTATTTACGAATATAAGTGTTAAGGTATTAGTATCCGTAAGGTAATTTACTTTTTTCTTCCTTTTTAATAGTATAATTTACCCGGTAAAGTCGAATTAACGGCCTTATTTTAATTATTCCGACGGTTACAGATAGTATAATAATAACTAAATAATAATAAGTTAATTTACGTTTTTAAATTACGTAATCCTTTTATATATTTAATTGAAGAGTCCTTAATTATAACTTATATTAAAGACTATTCGTTTTCCAACTTATTTAATATTATTTCCTTAATACCCTCGATATCTTTCTTATCCGTATTAAATTTAACGTACTTAAGTTTAATAGTTAATTTATCGGAAAATACTTATTTTTTTCCTTTATAGGGAGGTAAATCGTTAATCGTTAAATGTCCTTTTTCTCTATAAGTAAAGTAACGACCGTCCCTTATTAATCTTTATTTAATATAAAAGGGTCGGCGGATTAAATTTATATTAAAATTACGATAATTTACTTAACGGGATTATATTTTCAAAGTCGTTTTATTATCCTTCTTTATTTTCATGATAATTATTTTCTCTTCTATAAATATTCAATTAAACGTATTAACGGTACGTATATTTAAGTCGTATTACCGTAAACGGTTAATATAAGTAAGAAAACTTATATATATTATACCGTTTGTAACTTTCTATTTTAACTTAAGTATAATTATATATTATAGATTTAAAATCTTCTATAAAATAGTTATTTAAAGTAAAGTAATTATTATAGTAAATCGTACTAAAAACCTATTGAATTTCTCGTCTTTATTTATAGAACCTATAGGGAAGTTAAGATTATAAAGTCATATATTAAACTTCTCTTCCTAATTAAACTCTCCGAATAAACTTATAAGGTCGGTAATAATTTCTATTACCGTTAAATATAAATTATTATTATTGGATATTAAACGGGCTTTTATAATCTTAAACGTAATTAACTTATAATAATCCCGAATATATATAATCTTTAACTACTTATCCGGGAAAAAAATAGCGTTTTACAGGAATTTAGAGTTTACCCTTATTCTTTAAGCATCTTATTCATATACGTTATTGTCTCCTTTAAATACCCCGGGGTTTGGGTAATAAATATTTCCTCCGACTCTATTCTCCTGGTATTATTGTAGTTCTATAAACTTATAGCGACGATTATATCCGCGACCTAAACCTCCTAATATAAAATAATTTCCTATATTAAGTATAAAGCCTATATTGTCATCGGAGTCGTTTAATAGCCTATAAGAATAACCCGGTTTACTTAAGCGTACGATTTTAGCTTTTAAACGGTTAATTTTATAAAGGTAGTTATCCGTTTCTTAATAATATTAATTACGATAATTACGGATCCTTTTTACGTTATCCTCCGATAGTAAGAGATTAATTTTTATTTTTTACGTAATAAATATTAATTCCTTAAATACTCTTTAAGCTTTTTATATAGTTTCGTTTATATATTACTTTACTTTTTTGCTTTTTATAATTTGATTTTTCGCTTTAATTACATTTAATATAAGTATATCGACCTCGTTTTATAGCGACGTATTAATAGTTATTATATGCTTAATAGCGTCTATTTATATTTATAAGTTATGGTTTACGGACCTCTTAAAATCCTCAAAGTTTTTTACGCGGAGTATTTAATTTTCGTCATTAATTAGTTTTATTATTATAATTATATCGTCGACGTTTAATATATACCTCCTCTTTTCCTTTTTTTATCGGTTCTTCTTCTCCTTAAGTATAGGCGTATCTTATTATAAGCCTTTAAGATTATCGTTATCGTCTTTATTTCCGGACTTATCCTGGAAGTAACCGCCGGGCGTACGCTACTTAAGGGTCGGGAACAGTTTTCTTACTATTATTGGTATCGGTATTAATATAGTCTTTTTTAATATTTCTTAATTTAAGTCGTTATTAATAATATAACCCGTTTACTTAAACCGGGCTTTTAAGTTGGATCTTACTATAATCTTAAAGTACGTTCTTATTTAATAGTACCCGCTTTAATAAACCATTAAATCCTTTATTTAGGATTTAATAACGGTTTTATATAATTCGATTAACGCCCGTTTCTTAAAAAAAATAATTAAAATTATATTAAAGACTTAATAAGGATAAGGGTGAATATAACTGAATTTCAATTATATAGAGAAATCTATGGTACTATATACATATAAGTATGCAGAGGGCATACGCTAGGCCCTACTAGGCCTAGCGCGCTGACTCAGCTCTTAACTATCAGCATCGCAGCCCTTACACCTCAGCCCTCACACCGTGACAAATAATAAAAGATCGATAAATATATTTGTTAAGGTTACGTTAACGCTCCGGTAACTTTTATAATATTATCCGTTATATTATTTCCAATAATATATAGATTATAAGTATTTAACGCTTAACGTTATTAACTTTAAACGCTTAATACCGAACTTTAATAATATTAATATATAAAAATAAAAGAATAATCTATAACTCTACGTTAACGCGGGCCCGTTCCTTTTATAAATAGGTTAATAAGGTTAAGAATAAGTATAAAGGTATCGTATTTTCTTTATTTTCCTTTTCTTTTTTTTCTCCGTTTTTTTTTCCGCCTTAATTAAAGGCCTTTTTTTAATGTTATTTATTGGAAGGGTTTTTTAGCTTAATTTTAAGGTATTATTTTTAAAAGTTAAGGCCGACCCCTTTAACGGCGCCGTTAAAAAGGGTATAATTTCCTTTTTTTCTTTTTTAAATAAGCTAAAACCTATATCTTTTTTTTCCTTTTTATTTCTTAGGTTACCGGATATTATAAGCTTAAGGTTTACTCTTTTTACCCCGGATATAGGGTCGGGAAATAAGGAATAACTCCCCGACGGAGTTAACTCTTATAAAGGGCCCAGATCCCCCGTATTAAGCCGATTTAGTTATTAAACGTTAACGTTATTATCTCGTTATTAAATTATAATTTACTTATTTATTCTTTAAGTTAAATAATTTCTTTTTCTGCCGTTTTAACGTAGGTAATAAGCGCCTTTTTTTTAATTTAAAGGATTAGTATTTCTTTTTTAACTTTTAAAATAACTTAACGGAACGTATATTCCGTCCGACTAATAATAATTAATATTTAATTAATATTTAATCGGAAGGCTTTAAAATTTTAAAGGATTTTATTACGCTTTTATACGTACTGGGCTTACGCTTTAATAAATTACGTATTAATTAATTAATACTTATGTATTTATTAAATTACCTGGCTGGGGCTATAATTAATCCGGGAATTATATATATATTAGAGTAATAACGGTCCGATAATATTAAAAATACTTATAGGAAGGTAACGGGAAAGGTATTATTTATTATAATATTTACGGTAAAGTAAAAGGCCCCGTTAATACGAAAGTTTATTTTATAAGAAGTAGGTTAAATAAGGCGTTACTATATATATTATTAATATTATATTTATATTTACGTTAATAAAACGTTATTACGTATACGTTATATTATTTAAAGATTAGGGTAAACTTATATATCTTATTAATAAATAAAAAATAAATAAACTATTAATATAAGTAAAACGCTTACGTAACGTTAACGTTACTTATTATAATAATAATATAGATAATAAGGATATATAATTATACGTATATTAACTTCTAAATACTTATATAAACCCTTAATATATTATACTTATAAAAGCGATTAAAATTATTAAAAAGAAAAAAAAAGAAGTTTAAAATAAAATAAAAACCTTATTATAATCGTATACCGTTTTTATAATAACGCGTATTTTTATTATAACGTAATAAATTAATAGTAAAGCTTTAAATAATTATTAATTAATATTATAAAAACTCTTTTCTTATTTATTTTTTCTTATTAAGTTTTATAAAGGGGTTTTTAATAAGCTTTATAAGTTATATTAATTATTTATTAACGTAAGGTACCCTTATCTTATTATTATTAAATAAATATTATTATATTTACGTATATATTTAAAAATTCTTTTCTTTTTACCTTTTTTCTATTAAGTTTAATAATAGGTTTTTAATAAACCTTATATTTAACCGGTTTTACGTTAGCTTCTTAAATATATTTCTTTATACCCTAAAGATTAATATATAAAGGAAGAGATAATTATTAATAGTTAACGTTACCTTTATATCGGCGCTATAGTAGTACGTTATATTACTACGTTAAAGTAGGCCATTAAGCCTTAATAAAAAGCCTTAATAACGGCCTTAATATACGTTATTTATAAGCCGTAATTTAACAGGCGTAAAACGGGGTAATTATTATTTTTACCTTAAGTAAAGGCTATACCTTAATTCTTTTTAAGTTCTTTAAGAATTAATCTTATTACCAATCTACTTATTAAAGTAGTACTTAAGTATCCAGACCGTAACGTCACGTCTTCTATACCTACCTTTATTAGTCCCGCCGGCGTACCGCCAGCGGAGTCAGTCTAACATATTTAAAGCTTTTTATATTAACTTTTTAAAAATATTAAAATACATTAATGCCAAATTATATAAATAAAGCTATGAATATAATATAATTACTTTACCCGTTTTTCTCTTTATTACCCGTTTATTTACGGCAATAAAGATATTAATATTATGGTAAATAACGTTCTTATTAATTATAATAAAAGGCCCTTTGAGGTTTTTCTTATTAATTTATAGTATAAAATTAAAAAAGCCGATTTCTTAGACTTTAAATATAAAGTCTTCTCTTATTAATAATAATATCGTTATTATTAATTAACTTTATAACCGGTCCGGTTTTAAAAATCGACTTATTTATAAGCTTATAAAAAACGGTAATACGGTAAGGGAGTAAGCTATCCATAGTAGAAGGGAAAATAATTAGACTTAATGATTTATATTAAGTAAAGCATTTATTCTTAAATTAAGGGTATCCATTACCTTTATAATAATATCCGTCCTTTAATTTAGAAAGGTAATAATAAGGCTTTTTATCGTTACCTTACCGGTTTCCACCAAAGGCCTAAAAGGGTGTAAAAAGGGTGTCAAAATGCTTTGATTTCCAAAAGGCCGTTCTTATTAATTAAACTTTAAGATTTAAAGCCTTTTTTTAAAAAAAGCCTTTTGAAAAAATAATCATTTTATTACCCTTTTAACACCCTTTTAATACCCTTTTAATATCATTTTCAGATTTAAAGGGGGTATCCACTTTTAGGGCTGCTTAGGGGCGGCTTTAAGGTAATAAAGTATTATTAATTTATTTTTCTATTTATTTATATATCTATTTATTAAAGGGTTTATTAAGGGGCCTAATAAAGGGCCTGGTAAAGGGCTTAATAAGGGGTTTATTAAGGGTGCGGGTAAAGGATATAGGTAAAAGGCCTTGCTTACCTTTTAGGTTCTCCATTTAAATTACGGCGGTAAAGGCATATATATATTAAGCGTTATATTATAGTAAAACGCCTAATAAAGGATTTAATAAAGGGCTTAATAAAGGGTTTATAGTAAATAAAGGTGCAGTAAATAAGGGTGCAGTAAATAAGGGTGAAGTAGGTAAGGGTATAGTAGGTAAGTGTCACGAGAAATGCGGTATGCATAAAGTGAGTGGATGTAACATGTATGATTAGTAGCTACCTAGCTATGAAGGTGCGCAATATGAGTATGCGCGCCAAGCAATGCGGAACAAGGTAAGTCCGATCCGTGCCAAGGAATCCTCCCATGGTCCATACCGTGACAGTAAGGGTGGAGTAAATGAGGCTACAGTAGGTAGTACAGGTGAGGCTGCAAGTAAGGGTGTAAATAAGGGTGTAAGTGAGGGTGCAAGTGAGGGTGCAAGTGAGGGTGCAAGTGAGGGTATAAGTGAGGGTGTAAGTGAGGGTATAAGTAAGGGTATAAGTGAGGGTGTAAGTGAGGGTAGTGCAGGTGAGGGTAAGGGTAGTGCAGGTGAGGGTGAGGGTAAGGGTAAGGGTGGTGGTGATAGGGAGGGTGATGGTGAGGGTGAGGGTGATGGTGATGGTGAGGGTGAGGGTGATGGTGAGGGTGAGGGTGATGGTAAGGGTGAGGTAGGTAAGGGTGTAGTAGGTAAGGTTGGAGTAGGTGAGGGTGGAGTAGGTGAGGGTACAGTAGGTAAGGGTGGAGTAGGTGAGGGTACAGTAGGTAGTGCAGGTGAGGCTGCAAGTAAGGGTGTAAATAAGGGTGTAAGTGAGGGTGCAAGTGAGGGTGCAAGTGAGGGTGCAAGTGAGGGTATAAGTGAGGGTGTAAGTGAGGGTATAAGTAAGGGTATAAGTGAGGGTGTAAGTGAGGGTAGTGCAGGTGAGGGTAAGGGTAGTGCAGGTGAGGGTGAGGGTAAGGGTGAGGGTAGTGCAGGTAAGGGTGAGGGTAAAGGTGAGGGTAATGTAGGTAAGGGTGAGGGTGAGGGTGAGGGTGAGGGTGCAGGTAAGGGTAGTACAGGTGAAGGTGAGGGTAAGGGTGAGGGTAGCACATGTGAGGGTAAGGGTAAAGGTAAGGGTAGTGCAGGTGAGGGTAAGGGTGAGGGTGAGGGTGCAGGTGAGGGTAGTATAGGTGAGGGTAAGGGTAAGAGGGAGGATAAGGGTGATGAGGGTGTAAGTAAGGGGTAAGGGTGCAAGTGAGGGTGGTAAGGGTGGTAAGTGAGGCTGTAGGTGGTAGTGCAGGTAAGGTTAAGGGTATAAGGGTAATAAAGGTGCTAAGTGTAATAAGGGTGATAGTGCAGGTAATAATAAGGGTGATAATAAGGGTAATAATAAGGATAATAATAAGGATAATAATAAGGATAATAGTAAGGGTAATGGTAAGGGTGATGGTGAGGGTAATGGTAAGGGTGATAGTGAGGGTAATGGTAAGGGTAATGGTAACGGTGAGGTAAAAAGCCTTTTAAAACCCTTTTAATACCCTTTTTAAAATCCAAGCATCTTAATACCATTTTGACACCCTTTTAGAAGTTTACAGGACACCCGTAAGGTATTATTATTAAATTCTTAAAGCTTAAATTTATAACGATATATAGGTATTAATAATTATAATATTATAAGGTAAATAATACGGTTAGCCTTAAAAGTTCTAATAATCTTTTATATTTAAATAACCTTAAATCGTTAAGTATTTTTTTTTTTTTTTATAATATTAACCTTTTTATAAATTTATTTTTTATTTTCATAAATTAAATATTATTATTTATTAAAATATGCTTTTTTACGTATAACTTTATTTTATTAAAGTAATAAGTATATTTACTTTATATGAAGTTTAATTACGAGGATAATATACGGTTTACCTTAATAATGTTAGAGTGCAAGCCCCCTTGGGGGTGGTTGGAAGGCAAAGGGTGTATTGCGTATAACTAAAGATATTAAAGTACAGAAGTATAGGAGTGAAAGGGCCGGAAGCCCTGATATACCCAGTCGGTGACACCCCTTATGCCGGAGTTACCCCGGGCTTAGCCCGGGGTAGGCCCTGTAAAGCCTATACCTAGGCTATTATCACCCCTGAACCCTAATATTACCCCCCCCCCTTAGGAAAGGCTCGCTTTCGAGCCTGTAAGTACGCTGAAAGGAAAAAAATTTTAACCTTAAAATCACCCCTTTTACCCGTTATTGATTGGCGGGGTAACTGAAGTAAGGTTTAATTACTACCCAGCTTACCCGTTATCAATTGGCCGGGTAAGTAATATAAGAATTGCAGGGGTAGGATCGTGGCGGTAGCCGGGTAAATAAGGTAACTATACGGGGTAGGATCGTGGCAATAGCCTTTATAATAGGCCTTAAAACGCGATTTCATCCGGGGGGTTCCGGGGTAAATATCGTTTTTTATGATTTACCTTTTTTTTAAAATATTTTTTTAACCTTCTTATTTTATATATTAAATTTATATTAATAAAAAAACATATAATTTATATAAATAAATAATATCGGTAATAATTACTTTAATAATTTTAAAGAATTATAAAGCCGTTTTAAAAGGCTTTTAAATTTAATAAAAATATAATATATAGCTTATAATATTAAATTTTAAACCCGGAAAAATTATTATTTAATTAAAATATTTAAAATAACCTTTAAAAATTACTTAAAATATAGCGATATTAATTGGATCTCCGGGTTATAATCCGGGTTTATTTAAGTATTTTTTATAAAAAATTTTAATTAATCTTTAAATATAAAGGAATTCTTTTATATTAATATAATATTAAATATTATTTAAAAATAAGTTTATTTATTTAATTTTATATTATAGCCTTTATTTTCGGTTAATATATTAAAAATTAATAATTTCTTTAAGCTTTTATTCCTTAATACCTTTTTTATTTATAATAACGGATTTAAAAAATAAATTAATTTATTTTAATAAAAGTAATTTCTTTTTAATTAAAATATAAATTAAATTACTTATATAAAAGGTTAAGTAAGCTTAAAAAATATTAAGAACGTTTAATTTATAAAAAGAATAATATTATTTAAGGATAATATAAAGATTTAAATATTTATAATTAAGCTTTTTATTAAGTTAATCGGTTATTAAATATTTAATATTTACGTAAACTTTATCGTTTATTTTAACCTTTATATTTTTACGTTAATAATTAATTTACTTTAATATATTATTATAGACTTTATTAAGATTAAAACGGGCCGTATTAAGAGTTTCTTATATAATTTTAATAATATTAATAGTTTTTTTAATTTAAAGTTTTTTACGGGCGGTAACGTATTTAATATTATTAAATTTAAATAATATCCTTAAATAAAAGCTTTTATTAAAGTAAAAAAATATTATTTTAATTAATCGATTTAAGTTATTATTATCCGTAAATTCTATTATAAATAATTATCGTATTTAATTATTTTTTAAATAATTAACGTAAATCCGGAGTTTTTATTTTACTTTTTAATTTATTCTTTTAATTTAATTATTACTTTTAATATAATAAAGAATTAAAATTTAAAGATTAATTTTAAGTTAATATAATAAAAAACGTTATATTTTATTAATTAATTAAAGGTTATAATTTAAAATAATATTATCCGGAAGGTTATAATATTTAAATATTTCCTTAATAAAAAGTTAAATTATTTCCTTAATAAAAATCTTTTCCTTTTTTACGTAATAAAGGATATAATATCAGCCTTTAAATAATATATAAATTACGATAAAAATTACGTTTATACTTTTATATTTAAGTAATCCGGTAATAAAGTTAATTAAGAAATTAACTTATTTTTATTCCGGGATTTTAAATTAATAAAGTAATCTTACTGGCTTTTATTACGGGGCTTTAAACCGGAAATAAATATTATAATTTAAAATATAATAATCGATATTATTTTATAAAATAAATTAAAAGAAACATTAAGAAATAAATTTAAATATACAATCCCGGCCGGAATAATTATTAATTAATTTATTATAAATATATTTTAAAATATCCGTAATTAATAATATTAATATTTATAATTTATTTTTATTAATAAGGATATTAAATTAAACTTTAATATAAATTAAGGGTATTCCTTTAAATTTAAATAATTTATTTTTCATAATTATTTTCTTAAACTTTATTAAGTTATTATTAATATAATTAACTTTACGGATTTACTTATAAAACTTAAGTTCTTTAAGTATTAAATAAGTTAATATTAATACTTTTTCCTTTTTATTTAAGGTTAAAATCTTAAGGCGTTTAAAAGGTAAAACGGTTTAAAATTAATCCTTAACCCTATTATCGTTATTATTTTATAATTGATAGCCGGATATTTAGTAAGGGTATCGGCTTTATTATTTTATTTACTTAAATAGTAAATAACCTTAAAATTAAATTTAAAAAAAATATTAAGGTATTTAACTTAACGTTTAATAAGCTTTTAATTCTTAATAAAATACTTTAAAGTTTAATTATTATTAAAAATATAAAAAAGCTTTTTTATTATTTTAAGTTTAAGCCGTTAATTCTTTAAATATTAGATAATAACGAAAAGTTCTTTATTATAAATATTATAATTATATTTAATTAATAATATATTCTGAAAGTAATAAGTTACCGGGTATAATTCCCCGGTTTTATTATATTAAGAAAGGATATTATTAAAAATATAATCCGAAAAATTAATCTTAAAGATTATTTTTTTATTAAAATTATAATAAGTTAATACGGGGGCTATAATAAAAGCTTTTTTAAGTATAACGTAAGCCTTTTAATATTCCGGGAATTATATAAATAAGGTTTTTTTTTAATAAGCTTTAAAAATAACTTTATTATTTTAAAGAATTAAGGAATAAATCTTTAATAAAAATTATAAAAGCTAATAAATCTTTAAAAGGCCTTAAAATTAATAAAGACCGGTTAATTTTTAATTTTATTTACTTTATTAGGGTTTACTTTAAGCCCGTTAATAATAAAAATAAGCCTTAAGAATTTAATTTATTATACTCTGAATTTATATTTTTAAATATTAACTTATAAGCCGGTATTACGTAAACGTTTTAAGATTAATTATATATATTAAGTATATTCTTTTTTAATAACGCTATAAATAATATTATTATTTAAGTAAACTTAAATAAAAACGTTTAAATAATTAAATAAAACCTTATTTATATATTATTAATATGAAGCAAGATTATTAATTAAGTTAAAAGATATAACTTTATATTTAAAAACGCTTAACGAAGTAATAAATATTATAAAGTTTTTACTCTCCGGGTATATACGGAGCTTATTAAACGTTATAATAATATTTAAGCGGGTAATTTATTTATAATTAATAACTTAAAATAATACCTCCTTAATTAAGGGAATAAGGTATCGATTCCTTTTAATAATAACGTTAATATTATGGTAATTTATATATAATCGTAAGTCGCCGTTAAACTTAAAGGCAAAAAAGATAAAGGATTTATAAAGGGCTTTATTAAGCTTAATAAATCCTTTTTTAAAGTTCTTAATAATATATTCCTTTAATTTCTAAAGCTTATAATTTAAAAGCGGATAAATAAAATTTTAAAATAAATCCTTTTTAAGGTTAAGTTAATCTTATAATTATAGTCCCGGTACGGGGATAATTTATTTATTATTATATAATTAAAAATATTTTTAAAATCGTAATATTTAACCAGAAGGTTAATTATAATTTTATTTATAAGGATTATTTCCTTTATAAAATTATTTTTATAAATTATTATAATTAAAATATTAACCGGGGTATTATTAAAGAAGTTTAAGTAATTATTTAAATCCGTTACGGAAATATAAAAAGTTTTAATCCCTTTTTCCTTTTAGGTTTTTATAATAATATAGAAAGTTTTTACGTTAATAACTTTAATTAAAAAAAACTTTTCTTCTTTAATAAGCTTTTAAAAAGGAAAATCGGTTTATAGTTTTTTTTTATAAGGTTTTAAATAACTTTAATCTTTTATTTTTAAGGAAAACGTTTAAAACTTAATAAATTAAAATTATAATCCAAAAGAAATCCGGAATAAACTTTACGTTTTAATAATTAATCCCTTTATAATTATATTAATTTAATATAAAGAATATCTTATTAATTATAAAGTAAATAAATATGTAATATTATTTTATTTAAAGTTTTTTAAGGATTATATTATATATCTTAAGTTAAATAATAAATATTAAGGATTAACTTTTTAAGTAACCTTTTATAATTATCCGGGGGTAAATTATATAAATAATAAACCGTAAGTATTTAGTTTTATAATTTTAAATAAACTTAAATTAAAAAAGGGTTAAAAGAGAAATTTAAAGTATTACGTAAATTTATAAAATAATTTATTTATTAATAAAATAATAACCGGTAATATTTAAATTAATTAAAAAGGATAAAAGAAAATATTAATTTCCGTAACTTATAAACCTATTAATAATCTAGGGTTTATTATTTTAAATATTAAAAGGATCTTTAATATTATTAATATATTTAATCGTTAAAATTTAAAAATAATACGCGTTTTTATCCTTTATAATGACTTTTATAAAGGCTATTCTTTTATTAACGGCCTATTTAAGTTATTTAATAAAATATCTTTAAAAATATAAAAGATCCGCCCGTTTTAATTATGGGTCGGTTCTTTATTTAACTTAAAGGCTATATAATAAATTTAAACGGAACGTTTACAGATATTACCTTAATTATATTAATAATTAAGGTAATTAACTTAAAAATAGTTCCCTTAATAAATAAAGCATTTAACGTTTAAAAAAGGGGTTAGCTTTATAACGGCGGGAATATTTTATCGGAACTTAAACCTTTTAAACCCTTTTATTCCGCCGGAGGGTTTAAGGAAAATAATACGGATTCTTATAATCTCCTTAATTTCCTTAATAAAGGTTTTATTTAATTTATAGGGTTTTTTATTAACGGTAATATTCTGAACGTTAAAAACGGTTTATCCTTTTAAAATATATCCGGGTTTTATTTAAATTATTTAAATTATAGTTTCTTTAAAGGAGATTTTCATAAAGCCAATTAAGGAATCGGGTAATTAATTTATAAATTATAATTTCTAAGTTTTTCTTAAGGTTTATATATTTAAAGACCTTAATTAAGCGGGTAAAATTAAAGTAAAATTTTATAAATTTATCCTTATTTAATATTTTTAAGGCTTAAAAATTATTAATTTAATTTTTTTCTTAATTAATATTTTTAAAGATTTAATTTAAAAAGGTTTAAAATTCCTTAAAAGTTTAAAAGCTTAATAAAATATTTTTATAATATTCCGTTTTTAATTATTTAAGAACTTTTAAGTTTAATAATATTAAAATATAATTAATTTAAGCTTAAGTAATCGGATATTAATTTTTATTTATCCGGAGCTTAATAATAACGCGGCGTTTAAAAAAACGATATTAATTATAATCCTTTTTTATAAAGGATTCTAGGTCCTTAATTTTAATAAATTTAAGCTTTTTATAAAGGGTTAAGGATACCGTAAATCGGTAAAATAAAAGGGTTAAATTATTTTATCGGAGATTTTTAAATTTAATAATAAAATTTATATTTTAGCCTTTTAATTTATGGTTATAAGTCTTTAATACTTTAAAACGGTTTTTATTTTCCGGGGGAGGGGAATTTAAATAACTTTATTATTATAAGCGGGTAATTTAATTAATCTTTAATTATAAATCCTTCTTAATATCGTTTAATTCTATTTTTAAGACTTATATTTTATTGTTTACGTCTTTATAATATTATATATTAATATTACGTTCTTAACGTAAAAGGTTTAATTACTTTAAGAATTCCTTAAATTTCTTAAATAATAAGGATTAAAAGGTAAAATAAGCGTAAGTCTTTATAAAATAAGGGATCCGTTCGATTATTTTTTTTAAGGTAATACTTTTTAATTTATAATAAAGTCAGTAAATAAAATATTCTTTATATTTTTCGTAATAATTATTGGGTACCGGGTTTTCCGGTTATTAAATAATTTATCGGGTCCTTATCTTTTTTATTTAACTGGGGTAAAGTTTTATTTTTAATAAATTATATTAACTAATCGGGGTTTCCTTAAGAATTATTTTATAAGTTATACTTAAAACTTATAAAAGCCTTTAATAGAGAAAGTTTATTATTTATAATTTTAATAAATAAAATATAAGTAAAAGGTAAATTAAGGTAAAAGAAAAATAAAAATAAATAAAAAAAAAGTAAAAAAGAAAGAAAAGGACGGGTTTAATAACCCTTTTATTTAACGGTTTCTATATTATACGGGTAATATTTTAAAATAGAATAATAAAATTTATATTATAATAAGGTAAATATTACTCCCTTATATTATAGAATATTCCGTAAAATATTTTCTTTCCGGGTATTAAGTATTTTATATTATAATAAAAATATAAAATTAAATATTTTAATTAAAAGTTTTAAGGAATAAAAAAGTAAGTAATAAATAAGGATTTTATAGGATTTTATAGGATTTTATAGGCTTATTTTTAATTAAATTTATAATAATTTTTTAAGGTTTATTTTATTTATAGTTTTTAAATCGTTTTATTAAGGTTTAACCTTTAAATTGATTCTTTATATAACTTAATAGAATTAATATTTACTTATTTAAAGCTATTATAACCTTCCGTTTTAATTATTAACGTTTTTTTATAGCCCGTCCGGATATTAATCGCCGTACGTTTTAACCGTAATTACCGCCCGTTTAATATTGTAATTAACTATAGGCTTACCGTCCGCTATTAATAAGTATTATTAATAAAAGCCTTTATTTTATCTTATTACTCCTTATAAGGGCGTAAATAAATTAACTTTAATATAATATTAAAGTATAAGCCCTTTTAAAGGTGGTTAAAAGGCAAAGGGTATATTACGTATAATTAAAGATATTAAAGTACAGAAGTATAAAAGTAAAGAAGCCGGAGGCCCTAATATACCCAGTCGGTAACATTCCCTATGCCAGAGTTACCCTGGGCTACTATCACCCCTGAACCCTGACAAATAAGTATAGGATTAAATATATTATTGAAGGTTTTTTAAGTTTTTATAATTAAGAATATTTAAAGTATTTTTATCGTTATCAATATCTTATTAGAAAACGATTTACGGGATCTAAGCATTTTAGGAATATTTTTAATAAAAGGGCAATATATTATTATTCCGATAACTTAATATTTTTTATTTAACTTATTAAAATTCTTAAAGTTCTTAAAGTTTCCGATAAGTTTATAAATATTTAATATATAATATTATAATAAGAAGGCTTCTTTTGATCTTTATTATTATTGTATTTACTTATACGGATAAACATCAAAAGCGTATAAATACTATTTTAAAAGGAACCTTTTACCGTGATCTCGCTACCGCAAAGTTAAACACGTGTAACGATATACTTATAAATTAAATTAATTATTATTATTATATTATAATAATTATAAATCTATAGGTAAATAGAATATCAATAATCTATCTGAATATACGTATACTAAGATAACTGCAGAATATACCAAGCCACCATACCCGAATTGCCCTTAAAGCGCGCTGATAGCAGATAAGCCCTATTACCATGGCCATCACCGTAACAGAGATCTGTAGACCAGCTATATAGGAGGGACAGATCTCGTCTATATAATATCTATAGGTATACTCAGATGTACGGCTAGTAAACTCAGATATATACGTATTATGTAGGTATTTTAGTATTATATAGGTAAAACCTGATTAATACTATAATAATAATATTAATATACCCCCTTAAAACTATATAATTATGCTTAAGATGGGTCCTATACTAATGATATATATATCCATTCTTTTTAATATTTATTACTTGTTTATTAATTATTCAAATTCTTATAGAAATGTTTTAAGTATTAGTATTAAAAAATAATAATATGAAAAACTTAAGAGTAAGAATAATAATAGCAATATTATAAATTTAATTTTTAAGTATTTTTAAGGCTTTATATATATATTATCAAGCTTTAAGTTTTTATCCGTATATTTATATTAAATAATTATTATTAGATATTAATTAAAATTTTAAAACGAATCAAACAATTATAATTCTTATATAATCCGGGAAAATAATAAAAGTTTTAAGGTTTAAACCAAGTTAAATTATTTGAAACCCTATATTTCTAAAATCTTATTATGTTATATATTATCTATTAAAGGGTTTATATTATTATTAATCTATTATCCTCAAGTATAAAGAACTTAATAAAGTCCTTATATTTTTAAGTAATAAGGCCTTTATTAAATTATTAATAAGGATTTTTATTATTTTAACATATGTAGTATTAAGTGTTTTCTTGAATAAACTTATTTAAAGCTATAAGTAATAAATATTAATATAATATAATCTAAGAAAAGATTGGGAGGCCTAACTTTTGATGATTTATATAATTTAAGTATTATTATATTTAATTAAAACTCAAATATTTAAATTAATAAATATTACTTTAAAGAATTATGTTTATTATATAAGCTTTTTACTTATTAATATAAAAAGTTTAACTTTAATGAAAGTAGTTGTTACCTTTTTTTATCTTATTACTTATTAATCAATAAAATCGTTAAATAACTCAAAGATATCTCCTCAAGAATTATACCGGATTTTTAATCATTAATAAATAATATGTCCGATAAAATTATAAAAATTCTTTTTAAATTCATAATTCGGCCGTTAAAGACGCCAATATAGGATTTAATATAAGTAAAAGACTTTGATACACTTATAATTGTTTCGAATAAAAATTGAGAAGGTTTTTAAAAATTTAAATAGTTTTAATGTTATAAAAATTACGTTTAGTCTTATTATTATTGTCTAAAGTTAATAAGTTTAATTATTTATTAATATATAAGGATCTTTTGAGATATAAATAATTATTAATTTCTAATAAATAATTTATTATTCCGTAAAAGTAATGGTAGAACACCGGGGATGTGGTCGTCATTTATATGGTAAATATATAATTGATAAAGATTCTACCTAAGGATAAACGGACATATGAATCCTTTATCATATATAAAGGATAAAGATTTACCCGAAGGATATTGTCTTACTTTAAATATACAGTTATTGTCACGGTATGGACCTTGGGAGGATCCCTTGGCACGGAGCGGGCTTACCTTATTCCGGTGCTTGGCGCGTACACTTATATTTCCCACCTTCATAGCTAGATATAGCTAGATAACTACTTATTATTTATATATTTATTACTTTATTACTATATATACCGTATTCTTATAATAAATAATAATAATAACCTAATAATCTAAACGTTCTTATAGCTTTAATATAACCGTTAATACGCTATAATCAGTATATCTATATTATGGCTTTTATAATAACCGTATTAAACGTACTTCCTTAATACTTAACTTATTAATCTTTTTAAACGGCTTTTTAACGTATATTTTATATTTAACGAAGAAGGCTTTATTACTCAATTAAAATTATAAGACCCGTAAGCTTAATAAGCTCCTTAATAAGAATTTTAAAAGCTTAAAAAGAAAAAGCCTTTATAAATAAATTTTATTAATAATAATTTTAAAACTATATTAAAACGTTTTATTTTAAGCTTTAAAAAAGATTTAATATACTTAAATAAGTTAATAAAAAGCTTATTAATAAAGTTATTAAGCTTAAAGTTAAACGGACACCCTTAAAGGAATAATAATAAGAGCTTTTACCGTTAATTAATATAGAATTAAAAGAGAAGTCTATATTTATAACCTTAAAGAAGGACCGTTTCCGCGTTAAAAAGCTTAAATACTTTAACGGTATTAATAACGTTTATACGTTTATTAACAAAATTAAGACCCTTATTAAGGTAAAAAGTAATAAACTTATTAAAAACTATATAGTTTTTAGCTTTATAAACCCTTTAAAATTAAACGAAGCTTATAATTAATAAATATTAAAGCTTATAAATAATAAATATAAGGTTTTTATCTTTAAAATTATATTAATAATTCCCCTTTATAATATATTTATCTTTTAGTTTAAGATATTAAAGTATTAAACCCTTAATTAACTAAACTAAATACGGTATATACGTAAAGATACTATAAATAAAAAGCTTATAATAACCTTTATTAATTAAGTTATAACTTTTATTAAGCGATTAAATTAAAAAAATTATTTATAATTAATTTTTATTAAATTTAAGCTATTATTATAGAGTACCTTATTATTCCTTAATAGTAACGGTAATATAGATTATTTTATATCTTAAATATAAATTCAGCAGATAGTATAATATAAGTAATATTATACCTATAATAAATTACCCTACTTATAATCGATATTATTAACTTTATTATTTTATACTTAATAAGCTATTAATAATTATAATCGTAATAAATGATTTAATCGTAATTAACGTCCTTACCCACCCCGTAATAACTATTTAAATTAAGGCCCTTATTTAGGTTAAAAACTCCTTATTATAAATTACGTAAATATATTACTATACCAAGTTAAGCCTATCGATAACAACGATTTTAACTTATTCCTTTACGTCCTTAACGATAACGTCCTTAAATATATTAAAGTTAACTTCGGTAATATTTATTAAAAAAATTATAATCTTATTAATAAGTAAGGATACCGTTAATATATTTATAAGCTATTTAATTAATAATACCTTTAATATATAACTTAAGAATACCTCGGAAATTACGTTTTTAAGCCTTTTAATTTAAATATAAAAGCTTAAAAAATACGATTATATCCCGGGTAGATTATAATAATTATTCGGCTTATACTTTTCTCGGTTTTTTAATATACGATTTTATTATTTTTTACTTCTTAATAATTATATATATAAATAACGTTATCTATATACTTAAGGCTTACTCTTAATTACCTTTATTACCAAGGTTATTAAAATTTATAATGTTTTATGGTAAATATACTATAATAAGGACGTCGCTTTTTTCTCTTTTTTATAAGCATATTATTACGGTATAAACCTTAGGAGGATCCCTTGGTACGGAGCGGGCTTACCTTGTTCCGGTATTTAACGCGTATACTTATATTTCCCACCTTCATAGCTAGATAGCTACTTATCATTCATATATTTATTACTTTATCACCATGCATACCGCATTCTCGTGACAGTTATCTTATACCTATAAACGTTTATCCTTTAATAATATATTATTATTCGAAAATAACTTAATGCTTTTTTTTTAAAATAATATCCGCTATAAATATATCTTAAAGTTGTTCTAAAGAGTTACTTTAATAAGAATATCATAATGTTTTAAAGTATATATTATTGTAAAAGGTAATATATAAGAAGAGTAATATTTAATTCAGATAGTATCCTTATATTTTTTATGGTTAATTACGTTTACGCTTAAACGGTTAATCGTTATTTTACTCCGGAAATATTTATTAGACTGACTCCGCTGGCGGCACGCCGGCGGGACTAGTAAAGGTAGGTGTAGAAGACGTAACGTTACGGTCTAGATACTTGGGTACCACTTTAATAAGTAAATTAATAATAAAACTAATTCTTAAGGAACTCAGAAAGAATTAAGGCATAGTCTTTACTTAAGGTAAAGGTAATAATTACCCCGCTTTATGCCTATTAAGTTACGGCTTATAAATAACGTATATTAAGGCCGTTATTAAGGTTTAACGGCCTATTTTAATGTAATAATATAACGTATTATTATAACGTTAACATAAAGGTAACGTTAATTATTAATAATTATCTCCTTCTTTATACGTTAATCTTTAAGGCATAAAAAGATATATTTAAAACGCTAACGTAAAGCTGGCTAAATATAAAATTCATTAAAAACCTATTATTAAACCTAGTGGAAAAAAGGTAAAGGGAAAAGAGTCCTTAAGTATATATATAAATATAATAATATCTATTTAATAATAATATGATAAAAGCATTTTACATTAATAAAAAGCTAACGTAATTTAAAAAGCTTATTAAAAACCTTTTATAAAACCCAATAGGAAAAGGTAAATAAGAAAAGAGTTTCTATAATATTAATTGATAATTATTTAAAGCTTTATTATTAATTTACCACGCTATAATAAAGGTAAACGTTATTGTAAAAACGGCGTATGATTATAATAAAACCTTTATTTTATTTTAAACTTTTTCTTTTTTCTTTTTAATAGTTTTAATTATTCTTATAAATATAATATATTAAAGGTTTATATAAGTATCTATAAGCTAATACGCGTATAATTATATACCCTCGTTATTTATATTATTATTATAATAAATAACGTTAACGTTACGTAAATATTTTATTTATATTAATAGTCCGTTTATTTTATTTATTAATATTATATATAAGTTAATCGATCTTAAATAGCGTAACCTACGTTAATACGGCGTTAACGTAAACGTAAATATAATATTAATAATAAATATAATAACGCTTTATTCTATTTACTTTTTATAGGGTAAATTACGCTATATATATAGCCCGTTATTTTACTCGTAATATCGTTATAAACGATATTTTTTCTATTATTTTTCCGTAAATATCTTAACGCCGTCGTACCGCCGTTATTCTAATATATATATAGTTCCCGGATTAATTATAGTCCCGGGTAATTTAATAAATACGTAAGTATCCTTCGATTAATACGCGGTTTATTAAGGTATAAGCCCGGTATATACGGAAGCGTAATGAAATCCTTTGGGATTTTAAAGCCTTCCGGTTAAATATTAATTAAATATTAATTACCGTTAATCGGACGGAATATACGTTCCGTTAAGTTATTTTAAAAGTTAAAAAGGAAATATTAATCCTTTAAATTAAGAAAGAAGTACTTATTGTTTACGTTAAAATAACGGGAAAAAAAGTTATCCGGTTTAAAAAGTAAATAAATAAATTATAATATAATAATAAAATAATAACGTTAACGTTTAATAATTAAATCGGCTTAATATGGGGGGTTTAAGCCTTTCATAAAAGTCGACTTTATTAAGGAGTTACTCTTTATTTCCTAACCTTATATCCGGGGTAAGGAAATAGGATTTTAAGTTTATAATATTTAATAACTTAGGAAGTAAAAAGAAGGAAAAAGATATAAGTTTGAGCTTATTTAAAAAAGAAAAAAAGGAAGTTATACCCTTTTTAATAATACCGTTAAAAGGGTCGGTTTTAACTTTTAAGAATAATACCTTAAAATTAAGTTAAATAGCCTTTCCGGCGAATAATATTAAAAAGAGGCTTTTAATTAAGGCGGAAAAGAAAACGGAAAAGAAAAAGAAAAGGAGAATAAGGAAAATATGATACCTTTATACTTATCCTTAATTTTATTAATTTATTTATAAAAAAAGAAAGCTTATATTAATATAGAATTATAGATTATTTTTTATTTTTATACGTTAATATTATTGATTGATTGATTGATTGATTTATACTACGGATCTAGTTAAGCTAATTCCGGTATTCCCTAATACTCGGCCATTTAGCCTTATTAATAACCGTAAAAAACCCGATATTTATAACGTTAAGAATAAAAACCGGTATCCACCCAGCCTCTACTTACGTCCTAAGGGCTAAGAGCATCCACGGCCATTTAAAGAATAAGAATTTATTTATACGTTTTTTTTAAGAAAACCTATAATATTACGACTGAATCCACTTAAAGATTACCCTTAAATTTATTATTCTTTTATTACCTTATAAGTTTATTTAATATTAAAATTTTAGAATTCCGATTATATTATTAAATATCCTTATTAATACGTATATTATTATTACCTTATTTATATAATTCTACCGACCAATATAATATCGTTTTTTACGCCGCCTTGGTATTTATAGCCCTTTTAACCCTTTATTAAATATAGTTTTTCCGCCGTTATTTTTTACCCTTAAGTTAACGGTGAAGTTTCTTAATTAAATCTTCGATTACTTTTTTTATTTCCTTGGTTAAACCGAACTATAATAATAAGCCCGTAATTATTATAAATTTAACGGCCGTTTTAATACCCTTTTTATTAATAAGTATTTAACGATAATCGTTAATTTTTACCCTTTTAATTAATCCCGATTTAAGCTCCTTAAATAGTAAATAGGAGATTAATATATATATACTATTTTACTTTTATTACTTATATTTATAATTAATGTTAATCCGGCTACCAGCGTATATAATAAAAAAAAAAGTAAATTAAGTTATTTTTATTTATCCGGAATTAGATTATTAATACGTTATTATTTTTTTTATAATCCTATAACGCCAAAAATACTTATTAATAACCTCGTTATTATTTAACGTTAGGTATCGTTACCCTTAAAGGATTAATTCTTTATATCTATATTAACGTTTTATTTATTTCTTTATAATCTATAAGGTAATCGCTATTAACTTTACCCTTATAGTTTTCTTTTTTTCTGCTATTTTTACTTTAAATAAAAATTTATATACTCTTACGTTAACTTTTTAAATATAAATTAAATCAACCTTTTTTTTGGTTTACTTTAATTTAATTTCCGTAAAAAAAATAAATATTATTTCTTTACGCTTTTTTATTTAAGGCTTTTTATAATTTTAATAAATACGTTCGTTTCCTATTAATGTAATTAAGTTTATATTTTTTTTAAGCTTTATTTAAACGATTATTTAATTTAAGGCTAATTTTATTAATAATATAAAGACCTCGGATTTTAATATTAAGACGGGAGTTACTTTATATATTTTACTTATTACTTTTAAGTATCGGTTTTAAACCTTTTATAATTACCGGACGGGCTTTTTCCTATATTTAAGTATATTTTTAGGTATATATTAAATAGTTATTACGTACGTTATTATAGGTTTTATAACCGTTTAATAAACGGTTTTAGCCTTTTATAAAATAGCTCCTTACGTTGACGCTATAAAATAAATAAGGCCTTTTTCTTATAAAATTATTTTTTTCTGGACCTTTTTTATATAATTTTTTTAATTTAGTTTCTTATCGATTTATAGGTTAAATACCTTAATATTAACTTCCGGTTTTATTATTATATTATTTAAGTCTATTATAATTATTATATTATATAACTTTAAGCTCTTTATTATATAAATAAGTTTATACTTATACGGGGTAAATTAAACCCTATATATTTTTATTTATCGTAAATAAACTTTATAAGTTTATTTTAACTTTAAATAATTTATATAAATAAACATACTATAAATTAAGAGGTAAATATCGTTAATAAAACCCTTTACTTAAACCTTTTATTTTAACTTTATTAAGTCTTTAATAAATAAGTTATTAAAGAATAAAAATAAGATTAAGAAAATAAGTAACCCCTGGGGAATCCCTATTATCGCGGGCTTTATTGTACTTATTTTTTATCCTAGGTTAATTAACGTTATTTAATTACTTAAAAACTTTCTATTTAATTTATAAGGAAAGGTAAAACCTTCTTTTTCCGTAAATTATATAATAATCTTTAATAATTTACCTTATTAAACGTCCTTATAATATTTAAGGAAAGAAGACTTATAACGTACTTTTTCCTATAGCCCTATATTATATATACGCTATTAATTAAGCCTTTAAGAACCGTTTCCGTCAACCATCCTCTTCTTATCTTTATTTATTAATCGGGGAATAGCCTATATCCTTTTACGTAATTATTTAAGATCTTTATAATTATTATCTTTAAAGCCTTTTTTAACATATAAAGGAATATTATAAGTTTATATAATTTTACCTTTAAATAATTTAATTTAACCGGCTTCTTAAGGATAATCGTTTTAACCTTTTTAAATTTACGGGGGTAATATCTTATATTAAAGTAAGCTTAAAATAAATAAATAAAAACCTCTCTAAATAATAACGTTATTATAGATAAAAACCTATTTAATATACCGTTAAGTCCGGGGTTTTATTCTTCTTTAATTTATTAATTATTTTAATTATTATTTTTTAAGTTATTATTTTACTTATTATTATTAATTTAGGATATATTATATTATTAATATTTACTAGGTTAATTTCCGGTAATAAAGGAAAGAACGTTTTTTAAAAGTTTTAATTTTACCGTTAAAGGTATTTATTATTATACCGTCTAGTCTTTTTAAGGGTAAAAATTTAAGGATAAATTTAAGTTTTTTACTTTATTTTTTACCGTATTTTATTAGCTTTTAAATATTATAAAAGAAAACCGCTAAATTATATATTATAACCTAGAAGTATATTTATTTAGCCTTTTAAATAATTCTTTCCTTTTTTTCTTAAGCTTCCTTTAACCGTTAAAGTGTTTTCCGGTTCTTATACTTAATAATTTACTTTATAAGCGTTTTTACCTTTATAATCGCCTTTATATATTCCTTATTTTAATAGGTTTTAACTCTTTAAGATAATTTTATTATTAAGATTATAATATTAATTACTTTATTTAAAGCCTTTATTACCTGTTTTATAAAACGGTTAATTTATTTTTTATTATTAAGCCGGGGACGTTCCGTTAATTAAAATATTATTTTTACCGCTTTTATTAATACCTTAACTTCTTTAATTATCTTTTACGTTTATTTAAATAATAAAGGCGGAATTATATTAATAAATTAATTTAAGGTTATTTATATTAAAACGTAATCCGAACCGTATTTTAAGTCCTTTTAAGGTCCATATATTATAATTAAATTAATAATATTTTCCGAATTAAATATTAAATCGATTATAATTTTAAGTTTACGGCTTTCTTATATAATAGCCCCTTTTAATATTAATAATATAAAATTAAATTATATAATAATTATTAATAGCTTCTTAAATTCAATATAATTAATTATATAATTATCTTCGTTCTATTAAACGTAATAAAGATTAAAGTCCCTTATTAAAAAGTATTTATTAAATATAATTATAATATTTTTAAGTAACAGGATTATAAAAAATCCCTTTTTATTGGTTAATAACGGATTATATATATTATAAATATTTAAAATATTTTTAATATCCCCCTTTTATATAATCCGGAGTATATATAGATTCCTTCCGTAATAAATAACGTCCCAATTATTTATATCTAGCTTTTTATTAATAAAAAAATATATCTATGTTATTTTATTACTTTTAAAGGCCAGGTAAAAACCATTTCTTAAGTTAATTAAAGAGTAAATATATAGATTATATAATGGCTTTTATATCGTTATAATATTAATATCCTTTATTTCTTTAAATTTAAATATTAATATTATAACTTTAATTATTTCCTTACGTACGTTATATTATATTACCCTTAAAAATATAAATATATTAAATATTAATATCCGTTGGGCTCTTTTTATTAACTTTTATTTATATAAACGGTTTCTTTTTAAGGTTAAACGTTATTTATTTTAATCTTTTTATTATAATAATAATCCCGGTTAAGCGGTTAACTTTAAAGGTTAATATTATTATAAACTTCCTTTTCTTTACGTTATTAATTATTATATTTTATCTTTTTTTATTTAATAGGCTTTATTTACGTTTTAAAACCGTTTTTAATTATTTCGTTAATTTAAATTTATATAAGTTATAACGTTAAATCTTAACCGTTATTTTAATCTTTTTATATTAAATTTCTTTCGCTCTTATTATATATTATAAGTCTTACGTTAAATAGTTATTATTATTATATATCACGTATTTTAATACGTTTTTCATTAAGTTTTTTATTATTAAGCCAGTATATTTATACGTATTATACCCTTTAATATATACCGCGTACTTCGTACTATTAAGGTACCTTATAATAATATACTTATACCCTTAATATTTAAAGTATTAATAAATATCCGTTACCCGATTTTAAGGTCTTATTAACTTAAAAACCTACCCTTTATTATTTTTTTATCGAGGATATCGTTATATATCCTTATTAACGTTATACTTAAAATAACCGTAAAGTATTTTT
This sequence comes from Niebla homalea, assembly GCA_019925105.1. Classification (NCBI taxonomy): domain Eukaryota; kingdom Fungi; phylum Ascomycota; class Lecanoromycetes; order Lecanorales; family Ramalinaceae; genus Niebla; species Niebla homalea. The sequence goes on from JAHGAU010000007.1 coordinate 595,743, forward strand.
TTATATGACCGAAGGCGTTTAACCTTTTTACCATAGCGGGGAGGCTATAATCGACGATCTTTAACCCAGGGTAAAGGACCGTATTCTCCTTTATCCGCCTTAAAGTAGTTTCCCTTTCCTCCCCCGTAAACCTTATTAAGTATATCTTATTTACCGCGATAACGAAGGATTGCCTTAATACCTTTACCGTCTTATACCCCCTTTTACCAGTTTATCTCTTTAATTTCTTTAGCCTTTTTTTCGCCTTTAATAAGGTTATATTAAGGAAAATGTCCCCGCTTTATAGTTTACGTATTATAATAATTTATTTTATTAATGGTTTTCCTATTATTTTAAACGTTTTTATTAATTATAATAGGTTTACTTTTACCGTTATACTTTTTTTTTTTTTATCCGATAATTATATAGTTATTATTTTTATTTTCCTTAATATTATTATTTTCTTTTCCGCTTTTACTTCCTTTATTATTAACGCCGGCGTTATTTTTACGGCCCTTATTACCCAGCTTATCCCCGTTCTTTTTTTTAAAGCTTCCTTTATCGCTTTTTTATTTCGTACGTATCCTTTTTATCTCCTTTTATCTCCGTTTATTAACGCCCTTATTACCGCCTTTTAAACTCCGCGTAACTTTTTAACTCCCTTAAACTTCTCCCTGCTTCTATGTAAAAGTTTTTATTCCCCGTAGTCCGATTTATAATATTGGTTAGGTCTTTAATATAATATCCTTTTATATAGTTATAAAAAAGTCTTTTAATATTCTTACCGCTTCCTCCCCTTTTATTTCTCCCTTATATATCCGGTAATTATTTCTTTTTATAATTTATTTTTATTTATTTAATATCTTTTTATCTTTATTTAGCTTTTTCCCAGTTTATATATACTTAATAAAGCCTTTTACGCCTCCGCTTACCCCTTATCCGTCCCCGCGTACCGTTTTCATCCCTTTTACTTTTTATTTATTACCCTTTATAATAATACTTTTACGCGTTATACGCGTCCCTTTACGTATATTTTATTAACTATAAGCTCCCTATTTAATTTAAAACCTTTTTATTTCATATTTATTACGTCGTTCATACGATTTATTACCGTTCTTATTAACTTAAGCCGCTTGCTTTTCCTCCTTTTTTACTTTTATTATTCCGCTTCCGCTTATCGCATTTAAGGTACTATCCTTATTATTACTTAAGCTATATACGCGTGCATCGTTTCTGACCTCTGGGGTCCCGTTGTTCGTCGCTATTTTATATCCTTAAGGCAATCATTACTTAAAAACAATATAATATAACGTTTATAATAAAGGAATTAAAGTCACGTTAATATTATTAAAGTTCAATGTTAAGCGTTAAAGTTAATAACGTTAAGCGTTAAATACTTATAATTTATATATTATTAAAAAGTAATAAAGTAAACGATATTATTAAAGTTATTAATACGCCAGCATAAACCCAATAAATATACTTATTAACCTTTTATTACCCTTAATAACTTTATTTCTTTAATTTTATTTACTTAATAGTATATCGGGTACTTATAATTTAACGTTTACGCTTTTTCGTTTTTTCCGGTATTATTGCGGTTATTATTAAAGTTACTTTTATTAATTATAATATTATAATAAAGATAATCGCCTCCGTAACGCCGGCTCATCTATATACGTAATACCCGTAGTGGATAAAGTTATTAATTAAAGTTTAAACTTTAATAATCTTACGGAAGGATAACGTATAAGGGCTAAATAACTATAATATTAATTATATATATAATTATTAACCATATATATAACCTCCGTTATTGCGGTATTATAATTTTATTTACGTCTCCTTTTATTCCGTATTATTTTATTATATTATTCCTATAGTTTTTAAGAGTATTTTAAGTCCGTTTCCGGTACTTATTAATTATATTTAAAACCTTAATTAACTTATTTAAATTAATATTAAACGCTTTTTTTATTTTTTACTTTATTGATAATTTCTTTAATTATTTATTCCTTTTTATTATTAATTAATTTGGGTATTTATATTATAGTTTCCGCCGTTTAATCGCCGGTATAAATATAATAAAACTTTAAAAGAAAAACATAAATAATAGGATAAATTTAATAAATAATAAGGAGGAATAGGTAATACGTTTACGTTTTAATTTTATTATTAATTTTAAAGGGTCTTATAAATCGGAACGTAAGCTTTTTACTTAATTACTTTAATTTAAGGTTTTTAATATTTAATATTATTAAATCGTTAATATTATATAATTTTAACTTATATTTTTTATTATACGTTTTTTAAGTTAATTTAATAATATAATATTATTAATCCGTTAATATTAATCGTATTTTATATAATATTTTAACTTTATTTTTTACTATAAGTATCTCCTTTTCTATAGGTTTATACTTAAGTTTAAAATGAATATTTAAATTATAATTATATATCGCTATAAAGGAATTATAGTTTAAAGTTAAGTATTCTGAGTTTATATAAATAAATTTAATTAAAAAGAATAGCTTTATTTAATTCACTTATTTAAAGTTAATAAAAATCCTTAAATATTATTTAAGGCCTTAATTTTAACGTTTTATTTAATTATCCATTTACGGGTAGAAAACGGTATTTAGTTTATACTTTATTTTTACGTGGTAATATATTAAACCCTAGAATTTACTAATAAATAAAAACCTTCAGTTAATTACGATTTTAACCGGTATATTATAACGTAATATAATTTCTTTAAAAAAGAAATCCGTTAACGTAATAGTATCGATTTATTTTATAATAAAAAGGTATCTATATATCTTTATATATTTATTTATGATTATTAAAATCGAATTATAAACGTTATTTTTAACCTTACTTATAAGTAAATCGGTAATAAAGTTTATATTAAATTCTTTTTAGGGTACGGCCGGTTAAAGGAATAAAGTAAGTTCGCCGTAAAGGCGGTAACGCGGTATTTTAATCCTTTAATAAATATTATACGTTTTAATATAATTATTAATTTAAGCCTTTAAGCCGTTTTAATAATATTTATAGGCTAAGAGTTTATAAGTCTTTTCGGCTTTAAAGTGGCCCGTTAACGGGTTATTATAATACTTATTAATTAGCTTTTCTTTAATTACTTTATCCCGGGGGATATATATATAGCTTTTATAAATTATAAAATTATTAAAATTGAGTTTTTAAGTATTATTATAACCTTAACGAGAATACGTTAACGTTACATTATTATTTTTAATCTTATATATAAACGTATTATTAACCTATAAATCCCTAATAAGTAACTTAATTAACTTAAATTCCTTATAAAGCCCTTTAAATAGTTATTAAATCTCTTTTTATAAAATAATAACTTAAATACCTTTTAAAACGAATAATAATTAATAATTAATAATTGCCGTCCGCCGGTATTTTACCGACTTATCGGATTAAAGTACGAGCTTATTTTATAAAATAAATAATAAGGTGGTATTTAAAAATAAAATTCCTTTATAATTTAAATATCTTAATAAAGGATTAATAAAGTTTATTTTATTTTAACGATAAAATACTTTAAAGTTATAACTAATAAGTTTTAAGGCTTATTTAACTTAATGCGGGCTTAACGTTAACTATTTTATAAACCCTTAAAGGTTATTATAATCTATCTATATTTAAATAACTTTAAGGCTCCCTTTTAAATAGTACCGTTATTACTTAAACGTTATAATGATAACGAGGAGCTTTTAATTATATATTTTATAATTCTATTTAATAAAGGCCATTTTTCTGGATTAATACGTAATTGGGTATTAGTAACTTTCTTTAAACTATTAAAATAAGATGCCTACGATAATAAAATTGAATATATCGGTTTTTATTTATATTTTCCGTTTTAAGTTAAAATAACGGAATAATAATATATTAATAAATATCTTATAGAACCGGTAGAACGTTATATTTACCGTATTATTCTACTTTAACAGGTTAATTTTCTTCCTTTCCTTATTGCTTTTAAATAAACTAAATAAGGACTTAATTATCCTTAAATATTTATAAATAAAATAACGATAAAAATTTATAAAGCTTAAAAAAACCTATATTTCTTAATAGGTTTTTAAAGTAGACCAGTTTTTAATAATTTAAATACGCTTTTAATCTATTTAAATCCCTTTAATAAAAACGATAAACCCTAAGAATTTTACTTAAATAATATTAAATTAATACTTCTTAAAATTAATATAAAACTAAAATTAATAAAGTCGCTTAAAAATTTATTAAATATAATATTAATAATCCGCCGGATTTTTATTAAATATTAAAATATCGTTTAAGTAAACCATATAAATTATATTAATAAAGTTAATAAGGGTACAATTAATATAAGCTTAAAAAATTATTAAAGCATTAATTAATTTAAATAATATAATAAAATACTTAAAGTAATTATAACGTATATAAAATGCTATCTTTTACTTATTATTAAACTTAATTTATAACCGGTAATAAGTATCCTTAAGATCCAACTTAATAAACCGTTTAAAGTTATTTAACTAATTAAAAGTTTCGGTAATTAAAGATAATAAGTATTGATTTTTAATTATAATTGTATTTAATTTACGGTAATTAATATAAAAATAAAAACCGTTATTCTTCTTAAATATAAAAAGGATCGGGGCGTTTACGGGTAATATTAAGTAATAAATCCAACCTTAGGCTATAGTATTTTTAAGATACCATTAAAGCTCCGTTAATTTTACCCGAGATAAATTATATAAGGAATTATATAATAACTTTTTATTATTTAAGTTAATAATATAATCTTTTTATTTTAATTTAAGTAAAATATTAATTATATTATTAAAAAAAATATTTATATATTCACTTAACTCCCTTAAAATACTCTAATTAATAAAGTCTTTTATGGTATTTATATACGTTAAATTACCTTAAAAAATTTATAATATTTTTAAATACTCCGTTATTACGTTAACGTAAATAACTATAAAAATTTTATTAATTTCCGTTAAATTTTAATTAAAGTTATAAACGTTATTAATCTATAACTTATAAGAATTAACCTTAAAACGTTATTTATCCGCTACCGGATTAATTATTATTTATAAAATACGTAAAGTTAATAAATTAAGGATTACGTTTAAACCTTTTTAATTAATAACGTATAAAAGTATTTTATATTATTTTTATTATCCTTAATTATTAATTAAATAATATTATAATTAATAAATATTATAATAAAAAATCTACTTATTATTAAGAAAAGCTATTTACGGTAAAACGGTAAAAGTTAACTATAAGTTTTATTAAATTATATATACTTATAAAATTAAATTTATTTAAGCTTTAATATTAATTAATATATTTAATAATTAAGGATTATCCTAAAAACTTATTTAACCCTTAATAATAAAAGCCGGATATACCTTTAATTATTTCTTTATTAGCTTTAACTTTAAAACGTTGCCGGAGCTTTATCGTTTTTTAACGTATTATTTTTTTTATAGGATTTTACATTTATTATTAAGATTTTATTTTATAAAATAATAGAATAATCGGATATATAATAGCCCTTTCCGTAATATATATAATACTTAACGTTCTTATTTATTTTAAGGGCGATATTAAAGTTTTTAAGTATAATTTTACGCTTTTAACCGTGAGAATTAATTTTAATAAAAATACGCGTTAATTTTAAGTTATTGGAATTAGGTTTAAATACCTTATTTTTAAGGGATTTATCTTTATTGGTTTTTTAATTATTATTAATAATACGCTTTAAGTTATTCTTTTATATAATTGCCGCTATTACGATATTGTCCTGGATTCTTAATACCTTATTAATTATAAGGATTTTAATTTTAAACTTCGGTAAAAGTTTTATAAAAAATATATAAATATAAAACTTATTTAATAATAATAATAAATCCTTTTTTATAATCTTTAAAGTATTACGGAATTACGTTATTTTTTAATTAAAGTATTACTTAATATCCTTAAACCGTTTATAATAAATAAGTTAATAATTTTTTGGATTAATTATTAAGTTTAAAAGCTTATCTTTAAGCTCTTAATAACTTATTTTATTAATTTTTTCGTTTAATAAATTAAAGATTTTACGAGAAATAGACTTTAAAAAAAATTACCTTTTTTTCTTTCGGTAAAGAAGTACTTAAGATAAAGTATGAATTATCTCTTTAAGTTAATAAATTACGTTTAATGTTTACCCTTAAACTTATTTTAATATAATTTAAGCCTTTCTAAATGAAAGGACTTACTTTCGCGGGGTAAAATAAAAGCTATTAATAATATACCGTTGGTATAAAGCTTAATAATAAAGTTAACGCGGGGAAAAATCTTAAAGCGTAAACCTTTATATTACGTATTAATACGGTTAAATATATACTCTTAATAAGTATGATTTTCAGCTTTAAGCCGGTTAACTTTAAACTGTAGTTTTAAAAGTTAAGCTTATTAAACCGTAATATTACGGTAACGTTCCGTTATATTAATTTACTTAACTATAATAAAAAGATTCTTAATTATAGGACGAATATCGTTTTCTTATTTTAAGGTTTATTAAGTTAATTAAATATCCATTATAACGGTAACGTTAAGCCTTCTTTTTAATAAAAAAGAAAAATTAAAATATTAAACTGACTCCGTTAACGGTATACCGGCGGGACTAATAAAGGTAAATATAAAAGACATAACGTTACGGTCTGGATACTTAAGTATTACTTTAATAAGTAAATTAATAATAAGATTAATTCTTAAAGAACTTAGAAAAAACTAAAACATAACCTTTACTTAAAATAAAGGTAATAATTACCCCGTTTTACGCCTGTTAAGCTACGGCTTATAAATAACGTATATTAAGGCCGTTATTAAGGCCCTTTATTAAGGCCTAACGGCCTACCTTGGCGCAGCAGTATAACGCATTACTATAACGCCGGCGCAGAGGTGGCGCTAACTGCTAACAATATTTATAAGATAATAAGTATTCTAATAATAATATTTAACATAAATATTTTATGGGGACAACCTTTAAGGCGTTTAAGTATATTCTTTAATAGTAATCTATATCCGTAATTAATTAATTTATATTGCTTTATTTAAATCCGCTCTATCTCGTAATTTATAAAAAGATCCTTTACGTTTTATAAGTCTTTAGTATTATATCCAATATTTATATAATATTTACAGTTAATCTATTTAATTAAATATTAAAGATTATTTTTTATAACACGTTAATTTATAATTTATTTAATTTTTTTAATTTTATAAGAAACAATCCCATTTTTGTTAATAAATATAAGCGTTAGATTATCCGGGGGGTTACGTATAAAAGGGTTTTTACTGTCTAAGGCAAATTTTAACTATATAACAAAGATTACCGGATAAATACGTATAATTAAAGGTAATTCTAATTTATACGTTAAGTTCTTAATACGTTTCTTAATTCGAAACAATTTAACCGTTTATAATTTAAGCTTTTTAAATAAAACGATATCCCGAATAAACCTTTATAATTATAATATAAACGTAGAAAATTTTGATCGCCGACTTTAAATAATTTATATAAATTATTATAATAGTATTTAAAATTTATATTAACTTACGTAATTGCTTTGAATACTTAATTACGTTTTATTTAATAAAAATAAGTAATAAGAATCTTTTAATTAACGTTTTTTAACAAACCGATTATGTCGTTTATTTAAAAGCTATAGAAAGCCGGAAACCAAGGAAGATACCAAATGTCAGGGACTCAGTAAGGGTAAGGGTGAATATGACTGAATTTCAACTATAAAGAGAAATCTATGGTACAGTATGGATGCATATAAGTGTGCGGGGGGATGCGCTAGGCTCGATTGGGCCTAGCGCACTGACTGGGCTTTTGGCTATCAGTATCGCAGTCTTTACACCGTGATACCAAGCATACGGTTAAAAATATAAAGGGATGAAAATATTAAAAGGGTTTAGCCAGGGTGGAATCGCTTTATATGTACTTTGAAAAGGGAGAGTAAAATGAACTATTATAGTAAGTAACCTATACCTTACTTACTTATATAGGGGCTTCAGCTTATCTTTAATTACACTTTGTTATTATTTTTATTTTATTACTTTTATTTTTTTTATTTACCTTTTATCTTTTTTAAAGGTCCTAAAAAGGCCTTTATTGATTTATATATATTAAGGAATTTAACTTAATTATATAATTTAATTGGAAATAGCCTATTATATTTTTTTTATATTAACGGTAAGAAAAACTATAAAGATACCATAAAAAACCGATTACTATTATTCTTATATTATATATATATAATAAGAGTAATGAGCTATTAACTTATATATATCTATAGAATATTCTGAAGTATTTTTTTCTTATTAAACAAATATTAAAATTAAGAAAAATACGGGTATTTAATTAATTTTTTCCAAGTACCTATATTCAGATATTCTTATTATTATACTTAATTAATACGGAGACCTTATTTATACGTATCGGTACATTATTATTAATATTTATTTATTAATTGTTAATTATTGAAAATTAGAAAGTAAAGAAATATAACGGCGCCCTTAAAACGCTCCAATTATAGAAGCGCAATATTATTTTTATATTAACGATAGGCTTAAGGATTAATCAAGAAACAATCATATATATTACCAGAAATTCTAAACTACTATAGGGTTTTCTTAAAATAAGAGAAATTAAAGTAATTAAAAAGAAAAATTTAATTACTTTAAACGACGTAAGACTGTTATTTAATAATTAATAATTATAATATGAAAAATATAAGACTCGATAACTTATTACGAGTAACGGAATTATATATTATAAGTAAGACTCTTTAGTTTAATTCGGAACATTATATATATTCCTTAAAAACGTAAAGTTGATTTTAAAAGTTGTTTTATATTAAGTAAGCAGTTTCTTTAGACTTATTAAGCGATTTTAAGTACTTTATATATATTTCTTAAGAACTTAAAATAAGTTTCAACAACTTATTTTAAGTATATAATTTATATTAATAAATATATAAAACTCTTTAATAATTATCAGAATAATTAAACCGAATTATATATTTTAATAATAAAAGTAATAAAAACAAGATTCCTTAATAAAACTTAAATAATTATATATATTTCTTAAAGAAATATTTCTTATTAAAACGTAAATTAATAAGCTAAACGTTACTTAAGTAATAATTCAGTTTTAAATTACTTACGGAGGTTTAAATTGATCTTTAAAATTCCTAAGAAACAATATTAAGTTTTTATTTTAAACTATAAATTAAGCAATCAAGAATTAAAAGACCAGGAAGTAAACTAAGTAAATAAATAATAAAAAGAAAAAGTAAATAACAAAATTAATTGTAAAAGTTAATAAGTAAATTAAGAATAAAGAAAGAAATATAATATAATGATAATAATTATATTATATGTATATTAAAAATGTTAATAATAACTTATCATAATTATTAACGTAAAACTTATTTTAATTAATAGTATCCTTTTTAAGATTTTCCCGTATAAAAAGCTAAAAAAAAATTAAAACAAATACTTAAAATTTACTTAAAATTAACGGAAGAATTATATATATAATAAAGTATAATTTATATATACTTATATAATAACTTAAAAGACCAGAAAGAACCTTAATAACGTTATATAATTGTAGGTTAACTGAAGCCTTCTTTTTATCAGAAAAATAGAAAATAAAAATAAAATATAATTACTTTAAGTAATGATAAATTTTTTTCTTTAAAATATTTATATTAATATGAATAATATATTAATAATAATATGTTCTATTCTATATATGTCTTATTTTCCTTGAATTAAAAAAGGTAAAATTCAATATTGTTATATTAATTAAGAGAACAATTATAATATTATCGTTCTTTTTATTATTATTATTTTATTTCTTTTTTACTTCATATTAATTAAAGAATAAAGAAAATTAGGAGAGAAAAATATAAGTTACAGAACCATCCCGTATTTATTGATAGACATAAGTATTCTTAAGAATTACTTAATAGTAAACCTTATAAGCTTTTTTTTAAACAATAATAAAATGTTATTAAGAATTCTTTAATCCTCTGAATCTAAAAAGGAACTTACTGATATATATAAAATCAAAGAAGCATTTAAATAGTTTTAAATATCCTTTTTAATAATTATAATAAAATTGAATATAGAAGAAAATTTAATGATATTATTAATAATTCTAAATTTTACTTTAAAATTGTGGGAGACCTTATAATAAAGAATTATAATATTACCCGGGATTAAGACTTTATTTTACGGCTTTAAAAAGATAAATAAGTAAAAAAAACAAACAAAATAATATATAAAAATAAATCCGTAACGTATAAAAAAAGATTAAAAAAATAATTCTTAAGCTAACAAACTGATGGTGTATGGACCAAAAATTGTGATAATATATATGTTAGCAGCTAGCGCCATCTCTGCGCCGGCGTTATAGTGGTGCGTTATATTGCTGCGTTAAGGTAGGCCGTTAGGCCTTAGTAAAGGGCCTTGGTAAAGGGCCTTGGCAACGGCCTTGGTATACGTTATTCATGAGCCGTAGCTTAATAGGCGTAAAGCGGGGTAGTTATTACCTTTACCTTAAGTAAAGGCTATACCCTAGTTCTTTTTAAGTTCCTTAAGAATTAATCTTATTATTAATTTACTTATTAAAGTGGTACTTAAGTATCCAGACCGCAACGTTACGTCTTCTACACCTACCTTTACTAGTCCCGCCGGCGTGCCGCCAGCGGAGTCAGTCTAACAATATAAATGATAATTCTACCTGAATGCAGACGGGATCCTAAGGATTATCGGTCCTTTACGTATAAAGAGTATCCTATATTTATAAATGCTCCTATATATATATGCTATATATAATAAATACTATTAAAAAGGAAAAAGGCTACTATTTATAATAGTATTTATCTTAATATATTAAGATAAATATATTAACCCGATAATACGTTATATCTCTATATATATTATGTTAATATATTAAAATCTTACTTAATCTTACCGGGGCGGCCGTAATTACGCTTAAGACGGAACGTATAAAAGTGGCGGTAATTAATAAGGGTATTACTTTAATAAATACCGGTAATTACGATAAAGTAATAATACTTTAAATATAAGGTTTATTACGGCAGGTAATAACGACGTTATTAAATTCGGAATATATAATATAGAATTTACGTAATAAGTTTGGGTATAACTTTAATAATGAAAACTTATTATTACCTATATTTTATACTTTAAGTAATTTATTTAATTAAATATTTATTATTTCTTTTTTTACGAATAATTCTTTTAATAATATACTTTTTTTATGCTCGGAATTAACTTTAAAAGTAAACGGCGTATTATAATTAGATTATTTATTAAAACCGTCTTTTATTAAGTTATTAATTAATTTAAGTATATTTATTAAAATAATTAATATTATCTTTATATTAATAAATAATTCAAGTTTATATATAAGGTAATTAATTTTCTTAATAATAATAAAAGATCCGGTACGTTATTAATATAACTTATAATTTTTAATATTAAAGATATTATATTTATAATATAACTTTAAATAAATTAAATTTATTAATATTAAATTAAATTAATTTATAACTTTAATTATACCGGAGTTTAATTATTATTTATGTAAATTGTAGCATATTTTATGCCTTTTTATAGTTCTATAATTAAAGTATATTATACTTAAGAATTAAAGAGTCTATTAAAAGGTTTAAAAGGTCGCGGATATTTATATTATAATAAGTTTTATTTAAAGTAAATTTAATTAATATTAATTTTAAATTACTTAAAATACCTTAAATATATAAAATTGTTAGGGACTAACCTGAGGTCCTGGCATGGACATATATGGTAGTAGTATGATTGGATTTTGACTATGTAGGAGTAAATCTGAGTGTAGGTGGCCTGCAGCTACTTAAAGGTGCGCGCCAAGCTCCCCCGCCTAATGGGGTAAGTAGGCCGAGCATGGGAGCACAGGCCGATAATACCACCACAAAAATAATATTTATCTAATTATAATTTAAATACGTAATTATAAAGTATTATAATACGATTTTAATTATTTAATTAATCCGTTTAAATTAATTCTTAATTTAAAGATAATATATATTAAATATAAGTATATAAATATTTATTTCCTTGTATATAGGTTTCTAAAATATAAAAATAAATTCACGATCTTTATTTAATATAATATTAAAGGGAACATTTTAGCTTTATTTCGTTAATTTTATTAATAATATTTTTATTCAATTATTAACCCAAAATTTAATATTATTAAAAAGTAAAAATACCCATTTAAAGAATTTTTTAATAACGGTAAGGAATACATCGTAATTACATTAATTTAATAAAGTAATAATAAAATTTATAGAAATTATATGAAAGATAATTAATAAGCTTAAAATTAATTAAAATAATCTATAAGGTATATATTTTTTAATTCAATTTAAATTATACTTGAAATAATACGTAATATACTTACGTAATTATTTACATAACTTAAATAAATATATTGAATTTATAAATTTATTATAGGATCGGTTAAAGTTATTATATAATAAATTATTATATATTTATTAAAAGATTACCTTTTTAAGTTTATTAAGTATTTATAATTATACTAAATAGTTAACGGCTTTTAAATTATAAATAAGGCCGTTTTTTATATAAATATAATATAATTCTTATATTTTATTAATTTAAAACCTTTTTATTTATTAAGATTTTTTATAATTTTATTTATATTTTATTTTTTATATATGTTTTTTAATTTACTTTCAAAACTTATTTAAGATATAAATATAATAAAGAGTAATTAATTTATTATTATTTATATTATTGTCAGGGTACTGGAGTAGGTAGGTCCTAGTAATGAATAAATAATAGCTATGAAGGTAGCTATAATACAGGTGGTGCACTTATAGTAGGTGTGTACGCCAAGACCCCCCGGGAGCTAGTCCTTATGGGGCAAGTAGGCCGAGTATGGGAACAAGCCCACTTGGAACCATAACACGATCCCCCCCTTTACGACGGTAAGCTCCTGCGAGTTACTCACCGCATCCACCATTACTAATACCATCCTCGGGGTGAAATATCATCTAAATGAAGCCCCGGGTGCGTCGCAATCACTATAAGTAAGTATGGTTATTAAGAAGTAAAGGCTGCTTGAGATGTATATTGAAAAAAAAAATAAAAAAAATTCGTGTCTGCACCGGTATAAACGTGAAAAAAGCGAGAAAAAATCGACGGGAATTAAGTTAATTAACGCAATTTCCGATAAATAGCCGAGTCGTATCCTTTTTATTAAAAAGGAGTTTAATTTAAAGCTATTACCGTTATTATTATAATCTTTTATTAAAGAATTAAATATTATTAAAGTAAACTTATTTATTAACGGGCTCTTTAAGTATTACTTTAATTTTAAGTATCTAGGATTTTCCTAATTTCCGTATATAAGAATGGAGTATAACTTTTATAAGGTACGTCTATATAAGTAAGTAGGTATCCCGGTTTAAGATATTTAATGTATAACTTATAACGTAAGACTTTATCCTTAAAGTAATTAGGATAAGTGGTTTTAAATTTATCTTTAATAATCTCTTCGAGATTACTATTTAATAGTATTTAAGTCGACTAAAGTAATCGGGACCGATTTTAAGAACTTATACTTTTAACTTAACGTACGTTAAGATTATATTAACGTAAATAATTAATAAATTAACGATATAATATAAGAGTAAAGCCGTCCGTAATTTAGTAACTAAGTTTTAAGGTAAAAAGCTTATATAAAGTCAAGATTTTATAAAGCTTAAAATAACTTAAAAATATAATTATAATAAAGAATTAAATATAAAAGTTATTAAAAATCTTATTTTTATTTATACCGAAATTTAATAAGTATAGTTAAATATTATATACGGAAACTTTATTATATATTTTAAATATATTATTTAAATCTTTAATTATTTAGACCGGTAAGGTATATAAGTTATTTAAGAATAGATCGGCTTAAGCTTTAAGTAAATTAAATACATTATTTCTATAATAATCGTATATATAGTTTATCTTATCGGACTTATAAATAAAAAGTATAGTATTTTAACGGAATTTTAAATTGAGGTATAATCTTTAATTATTCTATTACTCTTTTTAATTACGGAATAATAATACGTTAAGGTATTTTTTATTTGTTCCTTATAATCCGGGTTATAAAATATATTAAGGAGTATGGGGAATAAAGGGTATATATAACTTTTTAATTTTTAAACTTAAAGCTTTAATAATAACGTCTTTATCGTTAGAATTATAAATATATAAATCTTCTTCTTTAATAATATTAGTAATAAGCTTTTTAAGCTTAATAATACGGACGGTAAGCTTAACGTTTTTAACTATAAGCTCGTTTTTTTAAGCGGTAAGCTTTTTATTATTATTACGGTAAATCTCGCGAAATTTACGGAGACGAGTAAATATATTGGTTAACTCGTTATTTACGTTTTATAATTATACGTTTAAATTTTACAGCTATATATTTACTATAATAAGGGTCTAGATTTATTAATATAAATTTCTTAGTAATAAAGGTAAAGCGACTTTATCGTCCCCTTCTAAATTTAAATTATAATTTAAATTATTCATAATATAAGATATAAATTAAAGTAATAATTTTAAGTATTATAATATAAATATTAAGGTAGGGTAAGGTAAGTAAAATAGGAGTCTCTATAGTCTTTTATTAAGTAACTTACGTTCTTAATAATAGCTCGATAGTATCGAGACGTCTTAACTAATAAGGATAATATATTTTTCTTATCGTTTAAGGTAGTATAATATAAATAAGGTAAAAGGCTTTATAATCTCTTACCGAGCGGCTTAGACTCGATAATAACCCGGTTAATCTTAGCGATAAGAAGCCCGGGTTCTTAATGACTATTATAACGTTATAGTATAAATACGGATAGCTATTATTATATTAAAGTACTAGAGTAGGTAGGTCTTAGTAATAAATAAATAATAGCTATGAAGGTAGCTATAATACAGGTGGTGTACTCATAGTAGGTATATGCGCCAAGACCCCCCGGGAGCTAGTCTTCATGGGGCAAGTAGGCCGAGCATGGGAGCAAGGCCACTTGGAACCATGACAATTATCGAGAATTTCGATTTTTATAAATAAACTTTATATATTATTAATTAATCGTAAAAGTATATTAAGAACGGTATTTACCGAACTTATCTTATAATATAATAAAATATTAAACATTAATAAATATTATAACGTATAAATTAAGCGGAAGTTAAACTTATTAATTATAGAGGTTTTTAAATTTATTTATTTAAAAATACCGATAATTGTAATATAATCCGTAAAGATTATATAATTAAGTTTATAATAATTTAATTTAATTAAATAACTAATTGTATATACGATTTAAATTATATTTATAATTTTTAATTCAATAAATTAAAATTTTTTTTAGTTACATTTAAGCTTCTACTAAAGAATATTATTAATTATATTTCATTACGTATAATTTTTAATTAATCGTTAATTTCCGTAATACTATAAAATAACGGGTTATCCTTAATATAATATATTATAGTTACGATACTTAATTCTTTTAATATATTAATATTAATAAAAAGTAATTAATTAAAATTATAATATATAAGAAATAATGGGTTTAAAAACCATTATTTTAAATCCTTAAAAATATAATCCTTTTCTTAAATAAGTATAAACTTAATTTAAAATATCCTTTATTTATAACGTAAACCGGTATATTTTAAATCTGCTTTCTTTAAATTTATAATAAAAGCGGTTTTATATGTTTAAAACTGTCACGGTATGGGTGGTGGGTATGGAGTGGTAACTGCCTGAGTTGCTATCTAGCTAGCTGAGTATAAGAAATATAGGATTGCGTTAAGCCGCTATACCCCTTAAGGCCTGGTGCCCGCAATAAGCGAGTAACGCACGGTTGCCTGGCTCGTATCCGTAATAACATGTTTATAAAAAAACAGAAAAAACGACGTCTTCGTCGGTATTACCACTTTATATACCATTATGTTTGCCCTTATCGGTAATAAAGGTAATTAAGGTAAGGTTTCGGGTATATCCTGAAGTATATAGCATATATAGTGGTCAATGGGTAACGGCCGTTAAGGCTAGAGTATTATTAATAAATTAATAAGCCGGGAAATTATCTTATGTTTACCCGGTTTATAGTTATAAATCTATAAGAGCTAAATCGTTTAAAAACACGATCTCCGTAGTTTTACCGTATTCGTATACTCCTGGGTAACGTATTTTAAGTTATTAACCGAAGTATTATTTATAGTATTACTCGTATAAGTATTATTAAGCTAAGCCGTATAATAAAGTTCTATTATAAGCTCCCTATATAATAGCCTTTATACCGGCTACAAGGCTTATATAATTAACGGTATTAAGCTCGATTATATTATATAATATATCTTACTTAAATTACTCATCATCTTAAAAGGTAAAAAGCCGGGCTCCAGGCTTCAAAAGTATTAAGTAACTCAATAAGCAGAATTACGTAAACGTAATAATAAGGAGTATATATAGTTTATTATCTACTAACCAAAAGACGTACGGAGGTAGGTTGCAGGTAACGCATTAAAGGACTTTACTCTTAAACCTTTATTATTATCTTTTTATCCCCTGGGTATACCTACCCGCTTTTCTTTAAGCCTAACGCTTAACGTTTAAATATAAGCCTTATTATAAGCTATCGATTTTAAGGTATTTAATAGGTTTATAAAAGGTTAAACCGCCTTTTCCGGATTATAAGCCCGGCGTATTACTTAATATACTAATAGCTTAAGTATCGCTTCTGTAAAAACCGGGGTAATTTATAACTAAAGCCACTTATATATAACGATATAAGTAGGATCGAAACCAAGCTATTATTACCATTCTATCACGGTATAAATGGTAAGTATAGAGTAATAACTGCCTGAGTTGTTATTTAGCTAGCTAAGTATAAAAAATACAGGATTGCGTTAAGCCGCTATACCCCTTAAGGCCTGGTGCCCGCAATAAGCGAGGAGCGCACGGTTGCCTGGCTCGTATCCGTGACAAAAACGGACTAATATATTAAGTATAATTTTTTACTTTAATATATAATTAATTTATAAGATTAAGGAAGACCTTATGGTTTCTTAATAAGTTAAGAAATTTAAGGTTTTAAATAACCTTAATTTTATTATTAAATATCTTTAAAGAATTAACTTATTAATTAAAGAACTTAATTATAAAGTAATTAATAAATAATTTTATCCGTAAAAAATTTAAATATTTATCTTTAAAAATTTAAAAGGAATTTATATAAATAAATAATATATGCTTTTAATAAATAATTAAAAATAATTATATTATTTATAAAAATTTAGGTAAAAGCTTATATTAAACAGAGTATATTATTTATTTACTTTTATATATATAAAAGATTATTTTTAAAACCTATAAATATAATTAAAGATTCCTTTTTACCTTTATAAAAAATAATATAGAGTTTATACCGGTCAAATTTATATACAAGAAATTAATAAAAATAACCGTAAAGATCGATTACGGTAATATATTTATAATTTATAATTAAAGAAATTATTTCTTATTATAATAATAATAAATATAAATCGGAAATCGTAATTTTATTAAATAACCGAATACTAATTATAGTATAATTTTTATATCCGTTTAAAATATTATATTAAACGATAAAAATAAAATATAAAAATTCCGTAAATTATATAAATTAATATAATTTATTTTTATTATATATTTTATATTTAAAGCTTAATCTATAACTTTTTAATTTTTATACTTAATATTATATATTTTCTTAAATTTAATAATTATATTAAATTAAAAATTAATAAATATATATTGGTTTTCTAGAATATTAATTATAGTATTATTATTTTTAAAAATATTATTAAATTCTGGAAAGGGGAAGAGCATGGAAGACACAAAACTTGCGGATAAATATATAAAGGGATGAAAACATTAAAAGGGCTTATTAAGGGTGGAATCGATTCATATATACTTAAAAAAGGGAGAGCATAACGGATTAAGATAATATAGCACCTATACCTTACCAACTTATATAAGGGCTGCGGCCTATCTTTAATTGCTTTCCATTGCTACCTGCTGTTTCATCACTTTTACACTTTCATTCCTTCCCATCTTTTCTAATTCTTTAACAATATTATATAATAAAACGGATATACTTTTATCGTAAACGTAAATTTTAATATTATTGAATAAAATTTAATTTTAACGATTATTAATTTATAATAACCGGTTTAAATAAGTTTTTTAATAATTAAAAGTTATAAAAATTATTTTAATAAATATAAAAATTAATATTATTATTAAAGTAACTTTATAAGTTTATAACTTAAATTTCTAAGTCCTTTATCCGTAAATAATAAGTAATATTACTAAACTTAAGATTACTATATTATAAAGTTACGGGGATAAATTATATGGAATTTTATGTTTTATTTTACGTAATAAATTAACCTTTTAATTAATATCGTTTTTAATTTAAATAATTAATATTTTTAAGTTAATAATATACGTAAATATATTACTTTAGAATCTAAGATTATAAAACGGTATTATTTATAATTTAAAAATAAAATCCCGAGACTCAAATAATTCTTTTAAAGTCTTTTTTTTGATAAATAATTAATACTTATACCATGTTATAAATTAAGACTTAAGTTTATTAGTTTATATAAATTATACGTTATAATTACTTGATTTCCTTTTTAAAAGTAATTATTTTAATACTTGTATTTTGATAAGTACTAATAGTATATTTTTAATTATTAAAATCGATTATTCTTTTATTAAGAATATAATATCGATAACGAATAAAATATTAATAAGTAAATTATATATTAAATAAAGTTTAACCGAGATTTTTCTGAAATTAAATATTATATTCTTCTCCTTTAAGAGAAATAAATTGAATATTATAGTTTTATTAATAATTAACTTCCGATTATTAACGTTAATAATCGGAATTAATTTAAATAATTCTAAAATTTTAAAATTTAAATTTAAAATTTAAAAGAACATAATTTTATAACCAATAATTATAATAATATACCCGTTATTTATGTAGAAGTTTATTATGGATAATTTAAGGGTAAATTAAACTTTACTTATAATATATTAATATACCTTAAAGGTAAAATTAATAGGGTGTATATTCTTTATTATAATAAAGTTAATAATTAATAAATATTATGAATATTATATTATTAATTTATTAAGCTTACGTATATTAATTACTAATAAATTGAATCCGTTAATTTAACGGAAAAGCCTTAAAAAATACTTAAATTTACCCCTTTAAATTCTTAATGATTATTTTTTGAAATAAATAGACAGTTTATTTCTTAATAAGTATTTTAACATGTATTTAATATAATAATAATAAGCGGGGATTTAATATATAAAATATATTTTTTCCGTAATAAGGATGTTATTATCTTGAAATCCTTTTAATTCTTCTTTATTAAATAATATATTTTCCTTTTTTTTATTTTTAAATATAAAAACTTAATTAACCCTTTATTTTATACGGTATATTTAATATTCAAAATTAAATTTTTTTCTTAAAAGCTTAAATTTTCTTTAATTAAACATTTTTTTAGATTATATACCTATTATAAGCTTTATTTCCTTTATATACTTAAAAGGATAACGTTAATAATTAAAAAGAATAATTGAGTTTTTTTTTTCCTATAAAATTTCGGTTATTTTAAAATAATATACTTATTTTACGATTTTACGGATATATTTACGGAAATATATAATATTTAATAATGTAAGCTTATTAATTATACTTAAATTTATTTATAAGTTTAAAGTAATTATTAATAATAATAATTATATTTAATAATTATAAATCCCGTTAAAATTCCAAGTTTAACCCGCTATAAATAAACATAAATTAATTTAAAATATTATTGAAATTTAATATACGTATAACCCGTAAAATATTTTATATAAATTTATAAGGCTCCCGGTTTTAAAAGGTATTATTTATAATATACTTTTTAGTAATTAAAATATTTAAAGTAACTTATTAAAACGGCTTAAATTTAATAATAATTTAAAAAGTTTACTTAATTAAGCCTTTATTATATTTAATAAGTTATTTTTCCGTATTTAATAACTTTATAATATATTACTTTAAAGCGGTGCCTTTTAAGTATAATTATAAGTTATTCCGTAATAATTACATATCTATTATCTAAGTAATATTCTTTAATCAATTAATAAAAATATAGATATTCCGGAAAAAAATATACTTCCCGGAATACTTAATTATAAAAACTATATTAAAAAACTTATTTTTATAGAAAAGGTTTAAAAAAGCCAATATTATCGGGATTAAAACTTGTTAATCGGTTTAATTATAAGCCTTTTATTAATTATATTATATTAATGAAAGGAAAAAATAAATTATTATTAAGATTATCATACTATTAACCTTATATAGTAGCGGGAATCAATTTTTAAATTATATTTTATAATTGTATTATTTACTTTTTAATAAAATTATTAGTTTTAACCGAATAAACGGATGAATAAATTAAATAAAAATTACTTTTTTAGTAAAAATGTTTCTTATTTAATATAATAAACTTAGGTTTAATAAACTTAAGTTTAATATATTAAATTTATTATGCTTAAATTCTAATTTAATATTTAAAGCTAAAAAAGAATATTATAATATTAACGTTAATATAAAAAGTAGATTTAATAGTTATTATAATAATAGAAAACTATTTAATAGAAGTAATAATCTTACGGTAATAAGTTTTAAGGACTTTAACCGTATTAATATAATTTAAACTTATTTGATTTTATTAAAATCGATAACGATTTATATAATAATTATAATAATAATAAGGCGTTTTTAAAATATAGAAAATTACGTTAAAGTAATAAAGGATTTAAAATTTAAGTTTTAAAAATTAAATTAAAAAAAGAAATAATAAATTCCATAGCTTCAGAAAACTTTAGTTAAAGTAATTTATTTACGGTATATATAGTTTTTAAGTTACTTAATTATTAATTATTCTTTATTATTTAAGCGATTCTTTTTAAAAATTAAATATAAAATTATCGCGGTTATTAAGTTATTAAATTTTAATAAAGCGTTTAATTAATATATTAAAATAATAATTTTAAAATCCGGTAATACTTAAAAGGCTTATAATATATACGTCTTCTTTATAATACCGTTGTTAATCTTTCTTTAAAGGTATTTAAAAAGCGAATTAAAAATAATATTTTAAAGGATATAAACCTTACCGAAACCCATAGGGTGTAAAACACCCAGTTAACACCCAGTTGACGCTTGAAGCGGCTCCAAAATATAAGCACCGTTAACTCCGCGTTTCCGCGTTGAAAAAAAAGCGGGGTTAAAGTGAATTCCAAAAAAAAGCGGCGTTAACGCGGCGTTAACGCGACGTTGAAGTGAATTCAAAAAAAATAAGGATATTTGATGAATTACCAGATAATATTACTTTATTAATTAATCTATTTTTCTATCTATTTATATAAAGGGCCTAGTAAAGGGTTTACTAAGGGGCATGGTAAAGGGCTTGGTAAAGGGCCTGGTAAAGGGCCTGGTAAAGGGCTTAGTAAAGGGCTTAGTAAAGGGTTTGCTGAGGGTGGGGTAAACGTGCAGGTAAAGGGCCTTGCTTACCTCTCAGGTTCTCCATCCAAATCACGGTGTTTTTGGGCCTGTTGCGGTAGGGGCATGCGGCCATCGGGCGTCGCATTATGGTAAAGGGTCTGGTGAAGGGCTTAGTAAAGGGCTTGCAGTAGGTGAGGGTGCAGTAGGTAAGGGTGCAGTAGGTGAGGTGCAGTAGGTGAGGGTGCAGTAGGTGAGGGTGCAGTAGGTGAGGGTGCAGTAGGTGAGGGTGCAGTAGGTGAGGGTGCAGTAGGTGAGGGTGCAGTAGGTGAGGGTGCAGTAGGTGAGGGTGCAGTAGGTGAAGGTGCAGTAGGTAGTGCAGGTGAGGGTGGTAAAGGTGGTAGTGCAAGTGAGGACGCAGGTGAGGGTGGTAAGGGTGGTAAGTGAGGGTAAGGGTGAGGGTCCAAGTGAGGGTGGTAAGGGTGGTAAGTGAGGGTGCAAGTGAAGGTGGTAAGGGTGGTAAGTGAGGGTAAGGGTGAGGGTCCAAGTGAGGGTGGTAAGGGTGGTAAGGGTGATGAGGGTGATGGAGAGGGTGGTAAGTGAGGGTAGTAAGTGAGGGTGCAAGTGAGGGTAAGGGTGAGGGTGATGGTGCAGGTGAGGGTGATGGTGAGGGTGAGGGTGGTGATAAGGTGCAGGTAAGGGTAAACGTGGGGGTGATGGTGATGGTGCAGGTGCAGGTAAGGGTAAAGGTGAGGGTGAAGGTGAGGGTGATGGTAAAGGTGAGGGTGATGAGGGTGATGGTGAGGGTGAGGGTGATGGTGAGGTAGGTGAGGGTGGTGGTAAGGTGTAGGTGCAAGTGAGGGTGCAGGTGAGGGTAATAGTGCGGGTGGTAAGGGTGATGGTAAGGGTGGTAGTGCGGGTGAAAGTGGTGCAGGTGATGGTGATGGTGATGGTAATGGTGATGGTGATGGTGATGGTGATGGTGATGGTGATGGTGATGGTAATGGTGATGGTGATGGTGATGGTGATGGTGATGGTGATGGTGATGGTGATGGTGATGGTGATGGTAATGGTGAGGTAGGTGAGGGTGGTGGTAAGGTGAGGGTGAGAGTGAGGGTAAGGGTGATGAGGGAAAGGGTGCAGGTAGTGGTAAAGGTGGTAGTGCAAGTGAGGGTGGTGAGGGTGGTAATAAGGGTAGTGCAGGTAAGGGTGCAGGTGAGGGTGGTAGTGCAGGTGATGGTGATGGTAATGGTGAGGTAGGTGAGGGTGGTGGTAAGGTGCAGGTAAAAGGGTAAGGGTAAGGGTCAAAATGTCAACAAACAAGGCTCAGCCTTACCACGGTTTAAAAATAAAAAAATTAAAAAAAAGTCGTATTCGTAAAGCCGCTTTGACGCCGCTTTAACGCCGCTTGGAAGCCGCTTTAACGTTACTTTAAATTAAAAGCTACTTTAACGTCCCTTTAACGGGCTTTTTAATTATAAGCCGCGTTAACTACCAGTTAACGTCACTTTCAGAATCATATAAGTTCCCTTAAGGTAAGGTTATTATATGTTATATACATACATAGCATGGGGGATACGCGGGAGCATTCATAGGTATAGGACACTCTTTGTACGTAGAGGACAGATGATCCTTAGGATCCCATCTGCATTCAGGTAGAATCATCATTTATACATTATCACACTTTTTGGTCCATACACCAACATTATATTAATATTTTACGATAAAGTAAATCCGCGAGAATTATAAGATAAGAAATTTAGAACGGCGATTTCGTAATATTATAAATAGCTAAAAATATTATTTAAGGGGGGGGTAACGCTTTACGGAAGCTTAATAATTGGGTATAATATTGGGATAAGCATATTTATAAATATAAAAGAGCTAAGTAACGCTTTAAAAAGGTAATAAGTTAATAAAAAAGTAATTACTTTAATCATATACGCTTTATTATATAAAGACCTTATAAATCTAAAAGTATTTAAGCTATATATTTAAGTAAAGAAAAAGTTATTATAAAAGAAAGTATTAACGGAGTCACAATATATATAGAACTTAAAAGTTAGGTTTTTAACTTATATAATATTTCGGATTTATTTTTATAAGGGTAATAAATAGAAATATTTATTATATATTGTTTATTTAATCTTAAATACTATAATTACGTATTTACGGGACCTCCGCGGAGTTAAATCGTAGAGTTTAAGGCTTAAAGAAGGGGAAGGAAGGATTTATGGTAAAAGTCTTAATTACCTACTATTACTTAATAATCGGTTCTAATATAAAGTAAGCGATACGTTATTTTTAATATTTTTAAAATAATAATAATATCGTTATTAATTAAGTAAAATTAAATATTTATGTTGGTGTATGGACCAAAAAGTGTAATAATGTATGAATAATGATTCTACCTGAAGGATGGGAGCATCATAAGGATGCCTGTCCTCTACGTATAAACGGGTGTCCTATACTTATTAATATTCGTCCTATATATATAATATATAATAAATGCTATTAAAAGAAAAAAGGCCACTGCTTATAGTAATACTTATTTTAATAAATTAATATAAATACCAATATTTAATAATCCATTATACTTCCTATATACTATATTTAAATATTAAAGTCTTACTTAATTTTACGGGGGCGGCCGCGACCACGCTTAAGACGGAGCGTGTAAAAAGTACTATTAAACGATAAGGGTATTATTTTTATGGGCGTTAATAATTGTAATAAAATAATAATACCTTAAATATAAAGTCTGCTACGGCGGGTAACGATAATGATATTATTGAATTCAGGATATGCAGTATAGAATTTATATAGTAAGTCTAGGTATAACTTTAATAACGGAAGCTTATTATTATGTTCTATACCTTAAGTAATTTATTTAATTAAATATCTACTATTTCTTTCTCTATAAATAATCTTTTTAATAATATACTCTTTTTTATTTTGGGAATCTATTTCGAATATAAGCGGTACGTTACGGTTAAATTATTTATTAAAAGGGTTTTTTATAGGGTTATTAATTAACTTAAATATATTAATTAAAATAACCGGTACTATTTTTATATGTCACGGTATGGACCATGGGAGGATTCCTTGGCACGGAGCGGCCTTACCTTCTTCCGTATACTTGGCGTATACACTTATATTACGCACCTTTATAACTAGATAGCTACTTATTATACATTTTACACTTACTCACTTTATGCATACCGCATTTCTCGTGATAAATGGTAGTAATAGCTTAGATATCTAAGCTTTTGATATAGATTAAGTATAACCTTTACTGCGCTGTAATTAGTGTAGCTACGTTGTAACTTATTTACCTAACATTTCACCAAACGGAGTCTTTAACTAGACATCTTACCGTCATGCCTTTATCTACCAGATCTGTATCAACAGCTCCAGCTGGCTCGATCATATCATCCTCGTTATTATAATATTCATCAGCTCCCAAATCGACTGAATCACCCTTCTCAATACCTCAAACCTCACCTGCAAGATTTAGGACTTTATTACCAATACCTTTAACAGCAAGCTCATTACGAGTCAGCTACTTCTCACCCAAATCATACCTCACAATTCATGACCTCTATATGAGATTTGCACCTCTCAAATCTCTCACTTCACCAAAATCGACAATATTTAAAGTGTCACTATTAAAGGTGCTATTACCTATAATACTCAAAGACCTCCTCAATAAATTTGCACCCAAATTGAGTACACCACCCTTGAATCCATCCTCATCAATCAAACCACCTGCTCCGTCATTATCGCAAGCGAAGCCATGCTCACCTTGACCTCAAAAGTCTACTTTAAAGCCAAAACAAGAGCCTTAGGCTAAATTATAAAGTAAGTCCTTACCCAGAACACATATAAGTACAGTGGACTTAAAGAGCAGTCTTTCCGCAAGGCTAGATACGTTCAAACGATGGCCATAACGCATGTTTAAATATATAATACCACTTTCACTTACAAAGCTAAGTTATAAAGCTAAGTTATATCTATATACCTGAACCAGGTTACCCTGAGTAGATTACCTGTATCAATTGTAAAAGGCACTACTATGACTTCTTAAGAGGTAAGGATCTTAATGAATAGGCTTATATGTATGATAAGGCGTGCTCGTTCTATAAGCAACCACCCAGCAATTACTGGTGAAGAATACGACTCGGGAATACCTCGGAAATTACGTTTTTAAGCGATTTAGCTCGCTCGCAATGCTTAAAATCACAATTATTTCCCGGGTAGATCACGATAATCCCTCGGCTTGCGCTTTTTTTCAATATGCGATCTTACCACCCTTTAATTCTCAACAACCACACATATAAACAATGTCATTAATGCACTCGGGGCTTACTCTTGGTTACCTTTACCACCGAGGCTATCAAAATTCATGGTATTTTATGGTCAATAGTGCGACGTGGACGTCGTTTTTTTCTCTTTTTTGTAGGCATATTGTTACGGTATGGACCATGGGAGGATTCCTTGGCACGGAGCGGCCTTACCTTCTTCCGCATGCTTAGCGTACACACTTATATTGCGCACCTTTATAGCTAGATAGCTACTCATCATACATTTTACACCCACTCACTTTATGCATACCGCATTTCTCGTGACATTATATTAATAAGTAATTTAAGTTTATATACGAAATAACTGATTTTCTTAATAATAATAAAAGGTTTAGCGCGTTATTAATATAGCTTATAATTTTTAATACCGAAGATATTATATTTATAATATAATTTTAAATAAATTAAATTATTAATATTGAATTAAATTAATTTATAATTTTAATTATACCGGAATTTAATTATTATTTACGTAAATTTTAACGTATCTTATATTTTTTTACGGTTTTATAATTAAAGTATATCGTACTTAAAAATTAAAAAGGTTATTAAAAGGTTTAAGGAGTTATTAATATTTATATTATAATAAATTTTATTTTAAGTAAATTTAATTAACGTTAAATTTAAATTATTTAAAATACCTTAAATATATAGAATAATATTTATTTAATTATAATCCGGATATATTATTATAAAATACCGTAATATAATCTTAATTATTTAATTAATCCGTTTTAACTAATTATTAATTTAAAAATAATATACGTTAAACGTAAGAATATAAATATCTATTTCTTTAAATATGGATTTTTAAAATACGGAAATAAATTTACGATTTCTATTTAATATAATATTAAAAAGAATTCTTTATCCTTATTTTATTAATTTTATTAATAGTAATTTTACTTAATTATTAACTTTAAATTTAATATTATTAAAAAGTAAAAATACTTATTTAAAGAACTTATTAATAACGGTAAGGAATATATTGTAATTATATTAATTTAATAAAGCGATAATAAAGTTTATATAAATTATATAGAAAATAATTAATAGGTTTAAAATTAATTAAAGCGATTTATAAAGTATATATCTTTTAATTTAATTTAAGTTATACTTAAGGTAATACGTAATATATTTCCGTAATTATTTATTCAACTTAAGTAAATATATTAAATTCATTAATTTATTATAAAATAAATTAAAGTTATTATATAATAAATTATTATATATTTATTAAAAGATTATTTTTTTAAGTTTATTAAATATATATAATTATAATAAATAATTAACGGATTCTAAATTATAAATAAAATTATCCTTTAATATAAAGCGTAATTTAATTTTTATATTTTATAAATTTAATTCCTTTTTTATTATTAAGACTTTCTATGATTTTATTTATATTTTATTTTTTATATATTCTTTTTTAATTTATTCTTTAAATTTATTTAAAATATAAATATAATAGAAAGTAATTAATTTATTATTATTTATATTATTAAGAATTCCGATTTTTATAAATAAATTCTACGTATTATTAATTAATTATATAAGTATATTAAGAACAATATTCGTTAAATTTAACTTATAACGTAATAAAATATTAAATATTAATAAATATTATAACGCGTAAATTAAGCGGAGATTAAACTTATTAATCGTAAAAGTCTTTAAATTTATTTATTTAAAGATATTAATAATTACGTTATAATCCGTAAAGATTATATAATTAAATTTATAATAATTTATTTTAATTAAGTATTTAATTTTATATATAATCCAGATTATACCCGTAATTTTTAATTCCGTAAGTTAATTGTTTTTTTCGGTTATATTTAAGTTTCTATTAAGGAATATTATTAATTATATTTTATTATATATAATTTTTAATAAATCATTAATCTCCGTAATATTATAAAATAACGGGTTATCCTTAATATAATATATTATAATTACGATACTTAATTTTTTTAATATATTAATATCGGTAAATAACGGTTAATTAAGATTATAATATATAAGAAATAATAATTCTGAAAATACGTTTTTTAAATCCTTAAAAATACGGTCCTTTTTTTAAATAAATATAAACTTAATTTAAAATATTTTCTACTTATAACGTAAATTAATATACTTTGGATTTACTTTTTTAAATTTATAATAAAAGAAATTTTACGTATTTAAAACGGGGTAATATATTAAGTATAATTCTTTATTATAATACGTAATTAATTTATAAAATTAAGGAAAACTTTAAGGTTTCTTAATAAATTAAGAAATTTAAGGGTTTAAATAACTTTAATTTTATTATTAAGCGTAAATATTTTAAAAAAATTAATTTATTAATTAAAAAGCTTAATTTTAAAATAACCGATAAATAATTTTATTAATTAAAGGTTTACGTATTTATCTTTAAGAATTTAAAAGATTTAATATAAATAAATAATATATTCTTTTAATAAATAATTAAAAATAATTATATTATTTATAAATATTTATATAAAATCTCGTATTAAACGTAATATATTATTTATTTATTTTTATATATATAAAGAATTATCTTTAAAATTTATTAATATAATTAAAGATTCCTTTTAACTTTTATAAAAAATAATATAAAGTTTATAGTAATCAGATTTACGTATAAGAAATTAATAAAAATAACTATAAGTATTAATTACGGTAATATATTTATAACTTATAATTAAAGAAACTATTTCTTATTATAATAATAATAAGTATAAATTAAAAATTATAATTTTATTAAATAATTAAATATTAATTATAATATAGCCTTTATGTCCGTTTAAAATATTACGTTAAATAATAAAAGTAAAATATAAAAATTCTATAAATTATATAAATTAATATAGCTTATTTTTATTATATATTTTATTTAAAGTTTAATTTATAATTTTTTAATTTTTACGCTTAATATTATATATTCTTTTAAATTTAATAATTATATTAAATTAAAGGTTAATAAATATATATTAATTTTCTAGAATATTAATTAATAGTATTATTATCTTTAAAAATATTATTAAATTCTTTAATGATATCATTTAATTAAATTTACGTATTTTTATCGTAAACGTAAATTCTAACGTTATTAAATAAAACTTATTCCTTATAATTATTAATTTATAATAATCGGTTTAAATAAGTCTTTAAATAATTAAAAATTATAAAGACCATTTTAATAAATATAAGAATTAATATTATTATTAAAATAACTGTTATATGCAGCATGTATACATGGGAGCATTGATAGGTGTAGGACACCCTTTATACGTAGAGGACAGGCATCCTTATAATGCTCCTATCCTTTAGGTAGAATCATCATTTATATATTATTATACTTTTTGGTCCCTATACCAATAAATAATAGTAATAATTACTTGCATTAATATTATATTAACGTATATCGTAAGATCCGTTAATATAAATTAAAGTATTAATTTATTAATTATAACGGATATTTCCCCTATAGTAATATTAAAGGTATTAACCTTATATTCTTTAAAATACCGTTTTTAATTCGCTTTTAAATACTTTTAAAGAAAGATTAAAGACGGTATTATAGAGAAGATATATATATTATAAGCCTTTTAAGTATTATCGGATTTTAATATTATTACTTTAATATATTAATTAAACGTTTTATTAAAATCCGGTAACTTAATAACCGCGGTAATTTTTTACTTAACTTTAAAAGGAGTTACTTAAATAATTAAGAATAATTAACGATTAAGTAACCTAAAAATTATATTTACCGTAAATAAATTATTTTAATTAAAATCTTTTAAAACTATAGAATTTATTATTTTTTTTAATTTAATTTTTAAAAATTAAATTTTAAATCCTATAATACTTTAATATAATTTATTATATTTTAAAAACGTTTTATTATTATTATAATTATTATATAGATTATTATTAACCTTAATAAAATTAAATAAGTTTAAATTACGTTAATATAATTAAAGTCCTTAGAAACTTAATATTATAAAATTATTATTTTTATTAAATAATTTTTTATTTTTATAATAGCTATTAAATTTACCTTTTATATTAACGTTAATATTACGATATTCCTTTTTAACTTTAAGTATTAAACCGGAATCTAAGCTTAATAAATTTAATATATTAGAATTAAGTTTATTATATTAAATAAGAAATATCTTTATTAAAGAAGTAATTTTTATTTAATTTATTAATCCGCTTAATCGGTTAAAAATAATAGATTTTATTAAAAAATAAATAATATAATTACGGGGTATAATTTAAGAATTAATTCCCGTTATTATATAAGGTTAATAATAAAATAATCTTAACGATAATTTATTTTTTCTTTTTAATAACGTAATATAATTAATAAGAAGCTTATAATTAAATTAATTAATAAATTTTAATCTTAATAATATCGGATTTTTTAACTTTTTCTATAAAAATAAGTTTTTTAATATAGTTTTTATAATTAAATATTCCGGGAAATATATTTTTTTTTTTTTAGGATATATATATTTTTATTAATCAATTAAAGGATATTATTTAAATAATGGATATATAATTATTACAGAATAACTTATAATTATATTTAAAAGGTATTATTTTAAAGTAATATATTATAGAGTTATTAAATATTAAAAAACGATTTATTAAATATAACGACGGTTTAATTAAATAAACTTCTTAAATTATTATTAAATTTAAGTTATTTTAATAAGTCGGCTTAAATATTCTGGTTATTAAAAAATATATTATAAATAATATTTTTCGGAACCGGGAGCCCCGTAAATATATATAGATTATTTTATAGATTATACGTACGTTAAATTTTAATAATATTTAAAATTAATTTACGTTTATTTACGGCGGGTTAAACTTAGAATTTTAACGGGATTTATAATTATTAACTATAATTATTATTATTAATAATTATCTTAAGTTTATAAATAAATTTAAATATAGTTAATAAGTTTATGTTATTAAATATTATATACCTTTATAAATATATTTATAGAATTATAAAATAAATACGTTATTTTAAGGTAATTAGAATTTTATAGAAAATTCAAAAGTTAATTTTTTTTCTTAATTATTAACGTTATCCTTTTAAATATATAAATAAAATAAAGCTTATAATATACGCCCTTAAAAAAAAGGATAACGGTAATTATTTTTAATATTATAAAAGAAAATATTAACGTTAAGCCAAAGCAAATTAAGGCTTTTAAAAAAAGGATCCGATTTTAAATATTGAATACGCTATATAAAATAAAGGGTTAATTAAGCCTTTATATTTAAGGATAAAGAAAAGGAAAATACGTTATTTAATAAGAAGGAATTAAAAGGATTTTAAAATAATAATAACCTTATTATAAAAAAAATATATTTTATATAATTATTCCTTATACGTTATTAATATATTAAATATATATTAAAATATTTATTATAAAATAAACTTTTTACTTATTTTAAATATAATTATTAAAAATTAAAAGGAATAAATTTAGATATTTTTAAGACCCCTTTACCGAATTAACGGATTTAATCTATCGATAATTAATATACGTAAATTTAATAAATTAATAATATATTATTTATAATTATTAACTTTACCGTAATAAAGAATATATATTTTATAAGCTTTATTTTTAAAATATATTAATATATTATAAATAAAGTTTAATTTACTTTTAATTTATTTATAATAAACTTTTATATAAATAACGGGTATTTTATTACGATTATTAATCGTAATATTATATTCTTTTAAATTTTAAATTTAAATTTTAAAATTTAAAAATAAATTAAGTTAATTTTAATTATAAACGTTAATAATTTTAAGTTAATTATTAATAAATTTATAATATTTAATTTATTCTTTTTAAAGGAAAAAAATATAATATTTATTTTAAGAAAAATCTCGGTTAAAATTTATTTAATATATAATTTATTTATTAATATTTTAATCATTACCGATATTATAACTCTTAATAAAATAATAATTAATTTTAATAATTAAAAATATATTATTAATACTTATAAAAATATAAGTATTAAGGTAATTACTTTTATAAAAAAAATAATATAGTTATAACGTATAATTTACGTAAAGTAATAAACTTAAGTTTTAACTTATAATACGGTATAAGTATTAATTATATATTAGAAAAAAAGGACTTTAAAAGAATTATTAAAATCCCGGGATTTTATTTTTAAACCGTAATTAATACCGTTTTATAATCTTGGATTCCGAGATAACGTATTTACGTATATTATTAACTTAAAAATATTAATTATTTAAATTAAAAACGATATTAATTAAAAAGTTAATTTATTACGTAAAATAAAATTTAAAATTTTATATAATTTACCCTTATAACCTTACTATATAATAGTCTTAAGTTTATTAATATTACTTATTATTTACGGATAAAAAACTTAAAAATTTAAGTTATAAATTTATAAAGTTATTATAATAATAATATTAATCTTTATATTTTTTAGAATAATTTTTATAACTTTTAGTTATTTAAAGACCTACTTAAACCGGTTATTATAAATTAATAATTATAAGGAATAAGTTTTATTTAATAACGTTAGAATTTATATACGTAACGGAGATACGTAAGTTTAATTAAATAATATCGTTAAAGAATTCGGTAATATTTTTAAAAATAATGGCATTATAGTTAATATTCCAGAAAATTAATATATACTTATTAACCTTTAATTTAATATAATTATTAAACCTGGGAGAATATATAATATTAAATATAAAGATTAAAAGGTTATAAATTAAGCTTTAAATAAGATATATAATAAGGGTAAGTTATACTGGTTTATATAATCTACGGAATTTTTATACCCTGCTTTTATCGTTTAACGCAATACCTTAAACAGTGTTAGAAGTGCAGAAGGCAGAGACCTCGGCTATTACCAAAAGGGAACTAGCGTACTTCCATTTCTTATAGATAGATATCGCTTAGCACCTTATATAGTACTTAATCAAGCAAGTTATATCTTATTATTTTAATAGGTTATAAGCCCGGCTTGTATATTCACTATTGCGTTCATTAATTTAATAAGCTTTAACTATATTATATAGCTTAAATACCTTAAGAATTATCGCTCCGCTATTATAAGCATTATAATAACTCTTATAATTATTATAACTACGTAGTTACTTAATAGTCCTATCGATTTAATCCTTAACCATTTAAAAAATAAGGAGGCTAGGATAAAAATAAAAAGGCTAAAACGTTCCCAACTTAAATTATTATTTATACGCAGAATCATAAGGTATAATAGCCCTATATACCGATTTACGCGTACGCTATAAGGGTATAATAATACCTATAAAGCCGTTGGATCGGCGGATCCCTAATAAATACATTAATACCCCTAAAGAACAGGGGAAAACGTTTATTTATTATTAAGGCGATTAAAGCGGCCTATAAAGCCTGTTATTATGTATACTTAACTTTTTAATTGAATTAATTATTTAATTTAAGCTATTATTATTCTAGCTTTATATTAAAGTTTATTTTAATTACCGTATTAAGGTTTAAGTATAAAAAGAAATAAAATATTTATTTTTAAGGCTTTTTCCTTTTTATTAAAATTATTAAGATTTAAATTAATTATAGCTTTATTTTTAAAGGCTCTTTATTAAGATTATTAAAAATACGTTAATTATTTTAATCTATACGTTTTATTACTTTAATTGATAATTAAATTATCTATCCTTAAATAACGTTCCTTTACCCGGTATATTATATATACTTTATAAGCTTTACGTTTTAAACGGTCCGTTAAAATCAAGAAGCTCCACCACTTATTAACCCTTAAAGTACGGTTCTCATTAAATAAAAAGAAACTCCGGGCCCGTTACCGTTTACTTCATAAGTACTGTTTACCACCATTACCATCTAAGTTATCCCTGTTTAAGGGCTTAGTATCATTAATTATAATCCCGTCGCCTCCTAGCGACACAGATCTCTTTAACCTTTAAGCTAGATTATTACTATTATTATCATTATTACTATTATTACCATTATTATTATTATTATTATTATTATTATGTCTGACCCCTTTAAGATTGCCGGTATTTTTAATAAAATTATTAAGCTTAAGGATAACCTTGGGTATATTATATAAGAACATAAGATAAGTAAAAGGCTTAAGCTTACCCGGCTTAATTATTGGATTATAGATTTTAACTTATACTTTATTAAGACCGAAGTTCTTAAGGGTAATAAACTTATAAAGGCTTAAGATACCTACGATTAAAGGCACTTTATAACCTATATTATAATTTATATAAGGATTAAGGGGACTAATTGCTACGCTATTAAAAATATTAAGAATATTAAAGTAACGTAAAATACCCTCCGTATTTAATATTAACTTAAGGGCTTAAATTATTTCGCGTTAACCCTTAAGCGTTTTACTTTTTTTACTTTTAATTAATACTTAAATCCAAATAAGTATTATAATAAATATTAAGACCTTTTTAATAAACTATAAAACTTCCAGGGTATAATTATTATTAATAATAACGTACTTATTTAATAATTCTATAAAAGTTTTAACCCGGAATATAAAGTTTATATTAATTAATATAATGATAAATATAAGCCGTTTTAAACGGCCGATAATAATATTAACGTTTTAAAATACGTATTTATTTATATTATTAATCGGTTTCTTTAATATAAAGTTCTAAATAAAACGTTTATGTTTAATACTTTAGCCTTTATAATTATTATTATTAATTTATGCTTCCGGGACGATATCCGCCTTAATAACTTTATTCCGTTCTATATTCTTCCGTAATTTAATATTTATTAAGGTTATTACGTTAAAATCTTATAAAAGAAACGTTTTTATATTATTACCGGCTATCGCTTATTTTACGGGTATAATAAATCGACTTATAATAATAATAATAAACGCCGTAATAATAATAATAATAGTAATACCGGTATTAATAACAATTAAAAACGTTAATACCGCGGTAACGGTAATAATAGCGGTAATAAAGGTAATAATAAAGGTAATAATAAACTTAAGGATAAAAAATATAAAGCCCCTTTAAAGGCTAAGGTTTTAATAAACTTAGCCTTTATATACGTTACTATTATTATATTGGCTTTACCGCCCGTTATTTACCGGGACTATTAAGTATATTTAATTATAAACGTATTTACTTTTATTATTTATATCTTTAATACTAGTTATATAAATTATATCATTAATAATAACCGTATATTTATCCGTAGGAAACTCTTTTTAAGTTTATTCTTATTAAAGGCTTTTTAAGGGGAGGAATATTATTTATATTAAAGTTATTAAAATCCTATATTAATCTAATGAAAACATTTATAATTTAATTTTTTATAATGGTTTTTTTATTTTTAATAATACTTTTAATCTTATTAAC
Source organism: Niebla homalea (assembly GCA_019925105.1). Taxonomy (NCBI): domain Eukaryota; kingdom Fungi; phylum Ascomycota; class Lecanoromycetes; order Lecanorales; family Ramalinaceae; genus Niebla; species Niebla homalea. The sequence continues at coordinate 631,316 of JAHGAU010000007.1, forward strand.
CTTAGATAATTATAATAAATTAGCTATCCTTTTAGGTAAAATAACGACCCGGAGGATTTAAATATATTTATTAATTATAATAATATTTTTATAAAATTTTTACCGGTAACTTTTTATTTCTTTAAAGTTAATATTAAAATTATTAATGATTTAATACTTATAACCTTATATATTATTATTATAAATTAAGAAGCCTTAAAATATTAATATAAAGTAACGGGATATATAAAGGAATAAAATATTAAGCTTTTACCGGAAACGGTAATTAATATCGACTTTTTTAATTTACCGGATTTATTAGGGGATTATAAGTACGTTATTTATACGGAAATATAAATAAAGCTTAAGCTAAATAAAAACTATATTAAATTTAATATTTATTAAAACGAGCTTATTTATTCTAATTTAATCGGCCTTATTAATAATATAAAAGTTAATTATAAATAAATAATTACTTTTATTAAAAACGTTATTAAAGTCATTTATATAACTTTATTATTAAATTCCTTATATAAAACGGTTTTTAAAGCCTTTTAAAATTATATAAAAAAGATTTATTATTTAAACCGTTTTATCCGCCGTTTATATATTAACGATAATAATATATATAACGGTTTTTAATTTAATAATTAACGATACGTTAAAGGTATTTAATAAAAGTTTACGGTACCTTATAACTTTTAATAAAACGATATTTCTAAATAAATAAATTAAGTTTTTATTATTTAAGCTTATATAATATTATTAAATAATAATTTATCGCGTATTTTTATTATTAAACTTATTATTATAACGGCCTTTATATATAATATAATACTTATAAGTACTTACGATATATTAAATTAAGCTATAGGTCTTAGAAAACTTAATTAAACTTTTATTAAGAAAATTAAATAATATAATATATATTAAGAGCGTAAGCTTTTAAGTTATAAATTGGATAAAATTCTAAATTAAGGTTATTAAAGGACGTTTTATTGGCTTTAAGGATTATTATATTTATAAAATACTTATATTAAATAATTAGGTTTAACGTTATAATTATATTAAGTGGTTAAAGGATAAAACTATTTAACTTAAACGTAAAGCCAATAACCCCTTACTGGTTTATTATTTAATACCGAAATAAAGGAAGATAATTACCGTGGATTTCCAATTATCGTTAAAACGGATACGTTTTAATAATAATAAAAATATAAATAACGAGTTAGTTATTATTATTATATAAGGCCCTTATATTATAAACGTTACGGATAAAACCGATAATATTATTATTAAGGATATAGTTAAATTCATATCCAATAAATAACTTAAGCCTTATATAACCTTAAAATTTATAATTATTAAGGAAAATATTAATAAAAATAACTTACTTATATTATTTTTATTTACCCTTAATAATAATATTATAAAGGAATTTCCGGGTATATATACCCTTATAAACTTAAATTTAAGCTTATTTAGTCCCTATAATTTAATCCTATATTATTACCCGTTTCTAAAAGAATCTATTGAATTTTTAAACTTATTTATTTAAGCTTACGTAATTAAAATATAACCCTTAAGTTATTAACGTTATTAAGATTTTAATTATTAAGCCGCCGGCTTTTAATTAATATTTATATATCTTATAATTATGATTCTTATGGATTATATTAAGCTTATAATTTATATATAAATTATAAAGGACATATACCGTAAAATAAAATAAACATTTATTATAAAAAATAAAGTTAAATCCCTAAAAAAAAATAAAACTTAAGTTTTAATAAATTTACCTCCCGGTATTAATATGCTAAATAATAAGTAAATTTATAAGTATAAACGTAAATTAAATGGTAATATTACCCGGTATAAAGCCCGGTGGGTAGTCCGTGGCTTTTAATAAAAGGAAGGCTTAAACTTCTTTAATACTTTTATAACGGTAATAAAGCCTATAAGCTATAAGGCCCTTTTTACTATAGCGGTTATATATAATTTAAAAATTAAGTAAATAAATATTAAAATAATATTCTTTTATAATAATATCCTTAAAAAGATTTATATTTATTAATTAACGGGCTTTAATAATAACTTAAAACGTATTTACTTATTAAATAAAGCTTTATATAAACTTAAATAATTATCCCGGATTTAATATTAATATCTTTTTATATTCCTTAAGAAACTTAATTACCGTTATATTAATAAAAATTATAGCGTATTCTTAAACCCGGATATTAATATTATCGTTACCATATATATCTATAATATCTTAATAATAAGAATTAATAAATAAGTTATTATTAACTTAAAAACTTAATTAAATAAGAAGTTTAAGATATCCGATTTAAACTTATATAATTAATATTTAAGCATAAATATTACTTATAATTAATAAAATTAAATTTTAATTCTTAATTAAGAAAATTACGTTAAATAAATCTTTACTTAATTTAATATATATAACGATTTTCTTTTTAAGGGTAATAATATAATTATCCTTATAAACGTAAATGCCTATTTTAAGTTAACGGATAAAGAATATACCGCTTTAAAGTAATTCCGGCTTAAATATTAATCCGTTATCGGTTTATTTATATACGTTATAATAAGTATTAAGCTTAATATAGTTTATATAATATTGGTAATATTACGTTATACGTTTAATTTTAATAAAGGGTATTAAATAATTATTAAAAAGATTTTCCGTTATTTTTATAATATAGCTTCCTTAAAGCTTATTTTTTAAGGCCCTTTAAAGCCCCTTAATAATTATACGGACTTAAATTACGTTAACAACCTATAAATATATTAATTTATTTCCGGGTATATTTTTAACCTTAAAAGTATAGTTATTAATTAATCTTTAAAACGTTAATTAATTATAACCTTATTTACTTATAAAGTTGAATATATAAGACAATATAATATTATTAAAAAAATAATCTGGCTTAAACGGTTATTAACTTAGCTTATTAAAGTTACCTTAAATCCAACGGTATTACCGGCCCTTAAGGATAAGGATATTATATAAGACTACGCTTTTCTTACCTGGTTTAAATACGATATTAAAACCTTTACCTTTACCATAATAATCTTTTATAATAACCAGGGAGCGATTATACTGGTTAAAAACCTTATAAACCACTTAAAAATAAAATATATATATATTAAGTATTGCTTCCTCCGCGAATATATAGTTAATAAATAGGTGGAGCTTATATACTATCCTACCGGGGATATGGTAATTAACGGCCTCACGAAGCCGTTATAAAGGGACGGCTTTCTTAAATTCAGGAATTATCTGGGATTAAAATAATTACACCTTTAAAGTTTGGGATAAATATACCCCTTACTATTGGAGTTAGGATGGATATACCCGTTACTGCGGTAATACGGTTCAATAAAAGCTATTTGCTTTTTACTTAATGAATAATACGGTATTATAGTGTTATAAAGCTATTAATCAAGTGGGAATATTAAAAGTATAGAAGGCAGAGACCTCAGCTATTACCAAAAGGGAACTAGCGTACTTCCACTTCTCATAGATAGATATCGCTTAGCACCTTACATAGTACTTAATCAAGCAAGTTATACCCTACCATTTCAACAAACAGACGTAAGGGCCGTATTATAATTAATATTCGTGTTATGGCAGTACCTACCCTGGAGCAAGGGCTCCGGGGTAGGGCCTACCCCTGGGGGTGATCCCCCGGGTAGACTACCTTCTCATATATGGTAATAGCGGCTTACCCCTAAGCGCTATTACCTACCCCGGATAGCTACTTTTGCCTTGGTGGCCGAGTGGTTATCACCCTGACAGAGGGGCCGGAATGCCCGAAAACTACCGAGGGGGGCCGGAATGCCCGAAAACTACCGATGCGGGGGGCTGAAACGCCTTAAAACTACGCGGGCCAATCGTGGGACCGTGGGTAAAGCACCCTAAGACGTAACCTTTACCTGCCCAATAAGGAACGGTGCGGGTACGGGTACCTACTGAAGGTTACCCGGGCCTACCTAATGAGAGATACGGGTTATTCCTGACGAGGACACTGAACCCCGGGCTATACCCTTGCAAAGTCATTAAGCCCCTGGATTATGCCTGCGGGCCACTGAATCCGGGTCCGGCCTAGGAGGTTCGGACCTACACCGGAGGTGATCTCCCTTAGGTAAGGAGCTCTCAGCCCCCACTTACCTACCCAATCAGGTTCTGAAAGGACCTTTAGCCCGGGGGGGGTAAATCCCCCCCCCCGGAAGCGTGGTTTATAATCTGTAAGCTCGGGGACGAGCCCATAGGAGAGGGGATACTGTTATGGCAGTACCTACCCTGGAGCAAGGGCTCCGGGGTAGGGCCTACCCCTGGGGGTGATCCCCCGGGTAGACTACCTTCTCATATATGGTAATAGCGGCTTACCCCTAAGCGCTATTACCTACCCCGGATAGCTACTTTTGTCCATGAGATAAATGGCCGAGTGGTTATCACCCTGACATATTATTAATATATAAATAACGGATAAAATAATTTAAATAATGGATTCTTTTTATATAGCTTTAAAAGGCCTTAAAAACCATTTTATACAAAGAGTTTAATAGTAAAATTATATAAATAACTTTAATAACGTTTTTAATAAAAATAATAACCTACTTATAATCGGCTTTTATATTATTAATAAGGTTAATTAAGTTAGAATAAATAAGCTCGTTTTAATAAGTACTAGGCTTAATATAACTTTTATTCGGCTTAAGCTTTATTTATATCTCTATATAAATAACGTACTTATAGTCCCCTAATAGATTTAATAGGTTAAAAAGGTCGATATTGGTTACCGTTTCCGGTAAAAGTTTAATATTTTACTCCCTTATATATCCCGTTACTTTATATTAATATTTTAAGGCTTCTTAATTTACGGGAATAATATATAAAGTTACGGGTATTAAATTATTAATAACTTTAATATCGACTTTAAGGAAATAAAGGGCCGCCGGTGAGAGTTTTATAAAAATATTATTATAGCCAATAAATATACTTAAATCCTTTAAGTTATTATTTTACTTAAAAGGATAACCGGCTTATTATAATTATTTAAGGCTGATAAAATTAAAGGTATTATTAAAAATAAAAAGGATATTATAAACGATTAAATTACGGATATTTTCGTTAAATTAATATAGGATTTTAATAATTTTAATATAAATAATATTCCTCCCCCCGGAAAAGCCTTTAATAATAATAAGTTTAAAAAAGAACTCCCTATAAATAAAGATATAGCTATTACCGATAATATAATTTATATAACCGGTATTAAAGATATATATAATAAGAATAAATATATTTATAATTAAATATGCCTGGTAATCCCGGTGAATAACGGGCGGTAAAGCCGGTATAATAACGGTAACGTATATAAAGGTTAGGTTTATTAAGGCCTTAACCCTTAAAGGGGCTTTATATTCCTTATCCTTAAACTTATCGTTATTTTTATTATTACCTTTATTATTATTATTACCGCTATTATTATAACGCTGGCGTTTTTAATCGTTACCGGTATTTATATTACTGTTATTATCGTTATTATAGCGCCTATTATTATTATTATAAGTCGATTTATTATACCCGTAAAGTAAATAATAGCCGGTAACGATATAAAAACGTTTCTTTTATAAAACCTTAATATAATAGCCTTAACGGATATTAAACTATAGAGGAATACGGAGTAAAATAAAATTATTTAAGCGGATATCGTCCCGGAAACGTAAATCGGTAATAATAGCCGTAAAGGCTATACTATTGGACATAAACGTCTTATTTAAAGCTTTATATTAAAGAAATTGGTTAATAGTATAAATAAGTACGTATTTTAAAACGTTAATATTATTATCGGCCGTTTAAAATAACTTATATTTATTATTATATTAATTAATATAAACTTTATATTTCGGGCCGAGGCCCTTATAAAATTATTAAATAAATACGTTATTATTAATAATAACCGTACCTTAGAAATTCTATAATTTATTAAAAAGATTTTAATATTTATTATAATATTTATTTAGATTTAAGTATTAATTAAGGGTAAAAAAGGTAAAACGTTTAAGGGCTAACGTGAGGTAATTTAAGCCCTTAGGTTAATACCGAGTATAGAGGGTATTTTACGTCACTTTAATATTTTTAATATTCTTAATAATATACCAATTAGTCCCCTTAATCCTCATACGGATTACGGTATAGGTTATAAAGTGCCCTTAATCGTAAATATCTTGGGCCTTTATAAGTTTATTATTTTTAAGAATATCGGTCTTAATAAAGCGTAAACTGGAATTTATAATTTAATAGTTAAGTTAGGTAAACTTAAGTCTCTTATTTATCTTACGTTCTTATATAATATACTTAAAGTTATTTTTAAGCTTAATAACCTTATTAAAGGTATTAACAATCTTAAAAAAATCGGATATAATAATAATAATAATAATAATAATAATAATAATAATAATAATAATAATAGTAATTTAGCCTAAAAGTTAAAGAGATCTATATCGTTAAGAGGCGACGGGATTATAATTAATAATATCAAGCCCTTAAATAAAAATAACTTAAATAATAATAATAATAAATAATACTTTAAATCGTTATCCTTAAAAACTATAGCTTTCTTAAATAAAATACGCGTAAATTAAAACGTCCTATAAAGTAAACGGTAACGGGCCCGGAGTTTCTTTTTACTTAACGAGAACTATACTTTAAGGGTTAATAAGTAATAAAGCTTCTTAATCTTAACAGACCGTTTAAGACGTAAAGCTTATAAAATATATATAATACGTTAAGTAAAAGAACGTTATTTAAGGATAAATAGTTTAATTATTAATTAAAGTAATAAAACGTATAGATCAGGATAATTAACGTATTTTTAATAATCTTAATAAAGAGCCCTTAAAAATAAAATTATAATTAATTTAAACCTTAATAATTTTAATAATAAAAAAAGCCTTAGAAATAAATATTTTATTTCTTTTTATACTTAAACTTTAATACGATAACTAAGGTAAACTTTAGTATAAAGCTAAAATAATAATAACTTAAATTAAATAATTAACTTAATTAAAAGGTTAAATATATACGATAATAAACTTTATAAGCCACTTTAATTACCTTAATAATAAATAAATATTTCCCTTTATTCTTTAAAGATATTAACGTATTTATTAAGGATCCGTTGATCCAACGGCTTTATAAGTATTATTATACTTTTATAACGTACGTATAGATCGGTATATAAGGCTATTATATTTTACGATTCTGCGTATAAATAATAATTTAAGCTGGGAGCGTCTTAACCTTCTTATTTTTATTTTAACCTTTTTATTTTTTAAGTAATTAAGGATTAAATCGATAGGACTATTGGGTAATTACGTAGTTATAGTAATTATAAGAATCATTATAATGCTTACGATAGCGGAGCGACGGTTCTTAAGGTATCTAAGCTATATAGCGTAACTAAGGTTTGCTGAATTAATAAACGCAGTGGTAAGCATATAAGCCGGGCTTATAATCTGTTGAAATGGTAAGGTGTAATTTGCTTAGTTAAGTAAGTACTATATAAGGTGCTGAGCGATATCTATCTATGAGAAGTCCAGGAAGTAGACTAGCCCTCTTTTGGTAATAGCCGAGGTCTTTGCCTTCTGCACTTTTGACATTAATCCAGAAAAATAACCTTTATTAAATAAAATTATAAAACGTATAATTAAAAGCTCTTTATTATCGTTATAGCGTTTAAGCAATAACGGTATTATTTAAAAAAGAGCCTTAAAGTTATTTAAATATAGATAAATGATAATAACCTTTAGGGGTTTATAAAATAACCGGCGTTAAGCCCGTATTAAATTAAATGGGCCTTAAAACTTATTAATTATAACTTTAAAGTATTTTATCATTAAAGTAAAATAAACCCTATTAATCCTTTATTAAGATATCTAGATTATAAAGGAGTTTTACTTTTTAATGTTATCTTATTATTTACCTTATAGAAGAAGTTCGTACTTTAATCCGATAAGTCGGCGGAACGCCGGTAAATAACGGTTATTAATTATTAATTATTACTTACTTTAAGAAATATTTAAATTATTATCCCGTAAAAAGAAATTCAATAATTATTTAAAGGGCTTTATAAAGAATTTAAATTAATTAAATTATTTATTAAGAATTTATAGGTTAACGATACGTTTATATATAAAATTAAGGACGATAACGTAATATTAACGTATTTTTATTAAGGTTATAATAATGCTTAAAAACTCGATTTTAATAGCCTTATTACTTATAAAAGCTATATATATATCCCTTAAAATAAAGCGGTTAAAAAAAAGCTGATTAATAAGTATTATAATAACCCGTTAACGGGCTATTTTAAAGTTAAAAAGACTTACGAACTTTTAACCCGTAAATATTATTGGGACGGCTTAAAGGCTTAAATTAATAATTATATTAAAATATACGATATTTATTAAAGGATTAAGGTATTATATTACCGCCTTTACGGCGAGCTTATTTTACTTTTTTAACCGGTTATATTTTAAAAAGAATTTAATATAGACTTTATTACCTGTTTACCCGTAAGTAAAATTAAGGGTAATATTTATAATTTAATTTTAATAATCGTAAATAAATATATAAAGATATATAAATACCTCCTTATTATAAAATAAATTAATACCGTTACGTTAACGGATTTTTTCTTTAAAGAAATTGTATTATATTATAATATACCGGTTAAAATCGTAATTAATTAAGGGTCTTTATTTATTAATAAATTCTAAGGTTTAATATATTATTACGTAAAGATAAAGCGTAAATTAAATACCGCTTTTTACTTATAAACGGATAATTAAATAAAACGTTAAAATTAAGGCCTTAAATAGTATTTAAGGACCTTTATTAACTCCGAATAATTAAATTAAATAAGGCTATTTTTTTTAATTAAATTTATTTATATAAATTCGGAATACTTAACTTTAAATTATAGCCCCTTTATAATAATATATAATTATAATCCAGATATTTATTTTAAACTTAAGGATAAACTTATAAAAGAAAAGATATTTATAGTAAAAAATAGGGTTAAAATATTATATAAAATACGATTTATATTAACGGACCGATAACGCCGTATTATTGAATCGACTTAAAAAACGTATAATAAGAAATATAAATTAAAGTTATATAAAGTCGGCGATTTAATAATACTAAATATTAAAAACCTTAAGCTAAAGTAATTAAGTAAGAAGCTTACGCCCCGATTTATAGGACCCTTTAAAATCAGTAATAAAATTGGGACGTAAACGTACCGCCTATTCCTCCCTATTATCCATATTTCTCTTTTAAAGCCTTATTATATTTACGCCGGCGATTAAACGGCGGAGGCTATAATATAAGTACCTGAATTAATTAATAATAAAAAAGAATAAATAATTAAAGAAATAATTAATAAGATTAAAAGTAAAAAGGGCATTTAATATTAAGTTAAGTAAGTTAATTAAAGCTTTAAATATAATTAATAAATGCCGGAGGCGGACTTAAAGTATTCTTAAAAACTACGGAAATAATATAATAAAATAATACGGAGTAAGAAAAGACGTAAATAAGGTTATAACGTTATAACGGCGGAAATTATATATATAGTTAATAATTATATATATAATTAATACTATAATTACTTAACCTTTATACGTTATCCTTCTATAAGATTATTAAAATTTAAGCTTTAATTAATAACTTTACTTACTACGGGTATTATATATATAAATAAGCCGGCGTTACGGAAATAACTATCTTTATTATAATATTATAATTAATAAAAGTAACTTTAATAATAACCGTAATAATATTAAAAATAAAAAAACGTAAACGTTAAATTATAAGCGTTTAACGTATTATTAAGTTAAAAATATTAAGTAAATAAAGTTATTAAAATAATAAGAAATTAATAAATATATTTATTAAGGTTACGTTAACGTTCCGGTAGCTTTTATAATATTATTTATTATATTGTTTTTAATAATATATAAATTATAAACGTTTAATATTTAACGTTATTAATTTTAAATATTTAACGTTAAACTTTAATAATATTAATATATAAAAATAAAAAAATAATTTATAATTCCGCGTTAACGCGGGCTTTCTCCCTTTATAAATAGGTTAATAAAATTAAGGATAAGTATAGAGGTATCGTATTTTCCTTATCCTTTTCCTTTTTTTTTTAAAATTTTTTTTTTCCGTTTTAAATAGAGGTTTTTTTTTAATATTATTCACCAGAAGGGCTCTTTAACTCAATTTTAAAGTATTACTTTTAGAAGTTAAAGTTAACCCCTTTAACGGCGCCGTTAAAAAAAATATAATTTCTTCTTCTTCTTCTTTAAATAAATTGAAACCCGTATTTCCTTCCTTCTCTTTATTTTCTAGGTTACCAGATATTATAAACTTAAGGTCCACTTTCCTTACCCCGGATATAGGGTCGGGAAATAAAGAGTAACTCCCCGATAGAGTTAACTTTTATAAAGGGTCTGGACCTTCCGTATTAAGTTAATTTAACTATTAAACATTAATGCCGTCATTTTATTATTAAATTATAATTTACTTATTTACTCTTTAAGCCGGATAATTTCTTTTTCCGTTACTTTAATATAAATAATAAATGCTTTTTTCTTAATTTAAAGGATTAATATTTTTTTTTTGGCTTTTAAAGTAACTCAATAAAACGTATATTCCGTTTAACCGGCAATAATTAATATTTAATTAATATTTAACCAGAAAACTTTAAAATTTTAAAGGATTTCATTACGTTTCCGTACGTACCGGGCTTACGCTTTAATAGATTACGTATTAATCGACCGATACTTATATATTTATTAAGTTACCCGGGGTTATAATTAATCCGGGAATTATATATATATTAAAGTAATAACGGTTTAACGGTATTAAGGATATTTACGGGAAGGCAACGGAAAGGATATTATTTATTATAATATTTACGGTAAAATAAAAAGCTTTATTAATATGAAAGTTTATCCTATAAAAAGTAAATTAAGTAAAGCGTTATTATATATATTATTAATATTATATTTATATTTACGTTAATAAAACGTTATTATATATACGTTATATTACTTAAAAATTAAAGTAAACTTATATATCTTATTAATAAATAAAAATAAGCGGATTAATAACGTAAGTAAAACGTTTATATAATATTAACGTTACTTATTATAATAATAATATGGATAACGAAGGTATATAATTATATATATATTAACTTATAGATATTTATATAAACCCTTAATATATTATATTTATAAGAGTAATTAAAATTATTAAAAAGAAAAGAGAAGAAGTTTAAAATAAAATAAAGGCCTTATTATAATTATACGCCGTTTTTATAATAATGTATACCTTTATTATAACGTAATAAATTAATAGTAGAACCTTAAATAATTATTAATTAATACCGTAAAAACTCTTTTTTTACTTATTTTTTTTATTAAGTTTTATAAAGGGGTTTTTAATAAATTTTATAAGTTACGTTAATTATTTATTAATGTAAAATACCCTTATTATATTATTATTGGATAAATATTATTATATTTATATATATACTTAAGGATTCTTTTCTTTTTACCCTTTTCTTATTAGGTTTAATAATAGGTTTTTAATAAACTTTATATTTAATTAACTTTACGTTAGCTTTTTAAATATATTTCTTTATACCTTAAAGATTAATATATAAAAAAGGAGATAATTATTAATAATTAGCGTTGTCTTTACGCCGGCGTTATAATAATATATTATACTGTTACGTTAAGGTAGGCCGTTAAACCTTAATAAAGGGCCTTAACAAAGGGCCTTAATAACGGCCTTAATATACGTTATTTATAAGCCGTAGCTTAATAGGCGTAAAGCGGGGTAGTTATTACCTTTACCTTAAGTAAAAACTATACCCTAGTTCTTTCTGAGTTCCTTAAGAATTAATCTTATTATTAATTTACTTATTAAAGCGGTACTTAAGTATCCAGACCGTAACGTTACGTCTTCTACACCTACCTTTACTAGTCCCGCCGGCGTATCGCCAGCGGAGTCAGTCTAACAGTCAATGGTAGGGACAAGTGTATAGGTGCATGGTATGTATGATTGACTATTCTATCTGGAAGCGGGTATGATCCTAAGGATCCTGTCCTCTACGTACAAAAGGGTGTCCTGTACTTATCAATGTTCTAAAGTTACTCCCATATAGGACACCAAGGACACTGTTCGTGATAAGTAATTAACTTAATAACTAACTTAATAATTAACCCAGCAGTGAACCCAGTAATTACTTAAGCAACCAATTAAAAAGTTTAATTCGGATTTAAGTACTAAGAATAATACGTAAGTTTATTAACCCTTAAGTTTACTTAGTATTAAAAAAGATAATTTAAAATCGCTTTAATATAATAATAATATTTTTATTAAGATTTAAAATAAAAATAAACCCGTATATAAGAAATAGAAAAAAACAAAAAAAACATAATAATTAATAAAGGTATTCAGAATTGTGACGGATAGGCATACACACTCATAAGCATAGGACACTAGGGATAATAGGACACTAGGAATAGGATAATAGGGATAAGATATTATCCTATATTTATATATAGTATCCCTAGTGGAGATTTATTAATCAGATAGAATACACTTATTACTTATATATATATTACGTCCATTATAAATAGTAATAATAGTTAACGGATAGTACTATTAATTACTATCTTAATCCATTAATCTACTCGAGATACCGTATATTGAGTATAAATACTTTAAGTAACGCTTTAAACGGTGCCCTTAAACATTTATTAAATAATTTACTTAGGATAAATACCTTCATAATAGAAAGGATAAAAAGATAATTATTAAAGAGCAAAACATTAAGAAAATAATATCCTATAGATAATAACGGCTTAAATAGTTTATTCTTAATATAGTATATACTATTCTTAATAGCCTATTTTATACCCTTTATTGCTAAATACTTTATTACCGATTTACGAATAGGAACGGAGTATTAATTTATTATTTTAAAATAATAATTATATTTTAAAGATAACCGGAATATTTTTCTGGTTCTTTTTTCTATTTTAAATAGGTAAGGTAATTAAAACGGCTATTTTACTATTTATAAAAAACATTACCTACTTTCTAAACGCCTTTTACTTAATAAGAATTCCTTATCCTTTAGCCTTTACTATATTTACGTAGTTATTTAATATAAATCGATAATATCCTTATTTATTTATTAATTTAAATATTATCCGGTTTATATCTTGATATTAAGACTTTCATTCTTACGTTTTAATTATTTAATTTTGGATAAATAAATTATACCTTTATAAGGCAATATATCCTTAAATATTTTAAATAACGTATCGGATATATTATATACCGATTACTACGTCCTACGTCCGTTATAGTAATATTTACCTTATTAATAAAGCCTACGAGACGTAATCGAAGAGAATCTGAAGTAACGATATATTTATCGGTATAGTTTTTAAATAAATCAGTGTTCCAAAAGCAATTCGTAATTTTAACCAAAGGATTACTTAATATTATTACCTTTATTTCGACCCGCCGTCCGTTAAGAATACTTTAAATTATATTTTATTAACGTTACCCTTAATAGAGTTATCCGGCTTAATTACTCCTTTAATAATACCGTCCGGTACGTTTAATATAAACTTTAACGGTATTACTTTAATATTTAATACTTCCGTATTTAAGGTTATTTATATATAGCTATTATAAAATTTAAGAAATATATTAATAATAAATATTATTTAACTTATAAAGGAACAAATATAATTTATAATTAACCGTATTATTACCCGTATTATCATTAATATTTAATAATAAGGATAAGGGCAACTAGGACCTTTAATTTAACGCGGATAACCTAGTGAACCTAATCCGTTTAAACTATTTACTCCGGATAATAATAACGATAAATAATATATTTTAAAACTAGGATTCTTTAATCCGTATCTGGATAAATTATACGGGGACGGAGAAATCATTATTATCGGTAAAAATATATATTATTAAAATATTATCCTATTTACGGAATATATCCGTAATTTCGTATTAATTAAAGGATTAATAATTATCCGTATTAATATTAATATTACTTTAAGAGGATCGGTATTAACTTAATATATTACGGAGTTATCCGAATTTAAACGTATCGGGTTACGTTTTAATAATAAAGTTAATTAATAATACCGGACTCTTATATCTTAATTTAAGGAGATAACAGGTATTACTTTATAGTAGTTAACGTTTAAGAAGTATATTATTTAAGATATACGGAATAAACGTAAATTTACTATATATATATAGGCCGTTATCCGATATATTAAATTAATAAATATCGATAATATTGAGAATTAGCTGACTTTTATATATTAAGGAATTATATTTAACTTATAAGCTTTTATTAATTTACTTTAATTAATAATTACGATTACGTCCTTTATTTAAATTTTTAAGTTAAAGAAGGATATATGGTTTAATATATCCTTTTAAATAAAATAATAACCTTAATAGAATTAATATAATAAGTATAAATCTTAATTCCTTTAATTAAATTTTACTTAATCGAGACCTTTTAAAACGTACGGATAGTTATAAGTTTATAATAATAATCTACCGTTTTAAAATTCTTTATTTAAATAATAAATTCTATTTCATTCTTATATAAGTAATCTTAATATTTACGGACAATAATAATAGTATCGTCCTTATTAATAATAATAAAATTAATAATTAAAAATATTACCCGTTCCTTATTAAACGTTAATAATTACCGTATTATTAAATACGTCCGTTTTAGTAAACTCTTAATATTAGGGATACGGATAAATATATTTAAATATAAATTAAAACGGATAAAAACGAGGAAGATTTAATAACCGTAAATATAATAAATTTAATAATACGTTTAAACCTTAAGCTATATATTAAGGCTTTCTTAATAAAGATAAGGAATTAAATTATTCATAAAACCCGTAAGATGAAAATTTAACGTATTTATATTATAAGGATAACTTACGTTTTAATAAATAATAATATAAAGATACGGGATATAAGGGTAGTAAATATAACGTTTCATTTAAATAATAAAACGTACCCTTTAATAAATAAAATAATAATAATATTAAAGGTTTTATCGGCTTTATCGGTATAAAAATAATATATTATAAATATAAAAAGGTATTTACCTTTAAAAATAAATTATATAATTATATCCGCGGACGGTATCCTAATAAAAGAATAACGTCTTAATAAATAAAACGTCCTTATTATATAGCGGATATCGATATAATTAAATTAATAACGTTAAATACCGATTTAAATACTAGATTTAATTTTAAACCTTAAAATTACGCTTATATCACTATTAAGCTATTACCGGATAGTAACCAGATTATTACGGATATATATCTCGATACCGGTTATAGTATTACGTTTATAGATAAAGTTTAATTAATTTTTAACCTTTTAAACGTTAAGATACTAAAAATAACGTCCGTACTTTATATCCGTAGCGTAAATTTAAATTGATATCAAACGGATAAGTATATTTTTATCCAAATTTTTATCCTTGGTTATAAGAAGAAGAATATTTTAACTTTAACTTATTTTGAATATAAATTTTGAATTATAAATAACTTATATACCTATATATTTATAAACGATATTATTAATCCTAAGAAAATCGATATACGTATCGTAAACCGTAAAATATTTATAAGAAGTTATAATATTATAACGGATATTAAATATAAATAACGTAGTAAATTTATTAAACGCGTTATTTATATTAATTAAATATCCGTTATATAATTTTATTTTAAAACTATAATTTCCGTCCGTACGATAAATGTATTATAGGATAAAGACTTTTTATTTAAATTAAAATTATAACGTTCGTTTATTATATTTACTTATTTTATTAACGTTTAAATAATAGGAATTATAATTAAAAATAATACGGAACATATTATTTACGTAAATAAACGTAAACGTTTAAGATTTATATAAGAATTAGATTATAAAAATTATTTTTATATTAAAAATATAAAGACTATTAATATAATAATATATATAAACAATAATATCGATTTAAATACCTTTATATTTAATATATTTATTAAAACCATCTTATTAAATAACGTTTATATATATAGTATACTTAATAAATAGCGTTAATTAAACGATCTTATTAATAAGTTTTTATCTTTTTAAGAAGATTTAAGTTTTATAAACGTCCCGGAGTATAAATAAATAAAGCTATAATTAAAGGACGATTAATAATTACGTATAAGTAAATCCTGAACGTAAAGAAAGGTATATTTATTAAGAATTAAAGAATATAATATAATTAATAAAACTTTTAATAAGCTTTAATATAAAGGATACTTAATCTTTATATTCCAATTAATATTATTTTCGTTTCCCATATTTATTATTTAAAAAACATTAGATAATAATACTTATAAAAAACGAACGATTATTAATATATAAGGTCTTAATAATTTATTCGTCCCAAACGTATATTTTATCTTTATATAAGATAAAGTTATTATTAAGCTATTTAAGAAGAAATATATCTCCTTAATAAATGCCGTTTTATTTTCTTATTAATAAAAATCATATCTTAATACTTATTATTTATTAATAATTAATATATATTACGGATAAGAAATATTTATAATATTTATTATAAATTATATTAATTTTATAGCTTATATTTAACGATAAATTAATAGGATCCTATGTTTTATCCGTAATATTACGTAAATATATATCGATAATATTATTATTAATATAGATACCTTTAAATAGTATTTAAGTAATTTACGTTATCTTTTTTTAATATTTATTTAATAAAATATATCTTTTACCCCGTTAAAAACGTACTTAATATATCCGGATATTAAATTGCTTAACCGTTGGGTAAATTTACTCGGATTATTAACCTTTAAGGATAAGCTTAAAGCAATTAATTATCTATAATACCCGATAACGTTAAAATAGCTTAAATATTACTTAAGCCTTATAAATTACCTACGTTTATCCGTATTTATATATATCCAATTAACGGAACCTTTATAAAAGCTAAAGATATCGTTATTATATTCCGTATTAACCGGAATAACATATAAATAATACGTATTAACTATAAAATTAAATAAACCCTCCGTATAAGAATAAATAAGCTTTAATTTACTTTAAGAAACCTTATTTAGCCCAATTATACTCATATATTTTAATATAGATCGTACTTTATAAATCGACCTTAATACGTTTAAAGAATTCGGTTTTAATATCGTAATATTCTACGTTAAAAATAAGAAGATATCGTAATTTAAGTTAATTAAGTTATAATTATCGAAGACGATAATTAAATTAATTTTATTCTTATTTTAATTACTTATTAACGTAAAAAAAACTATTAATTAACGGAACTTAAAGTTATTAACTTTATATAAGTTATTAAAAAAATCCGTTATTTAATGGATTTATTTAAATACTTAATAATTATCTAAATAAATTATTTAGTAATATTAAATATTATAAAATAGACCTTAATTATATTTATTACCTTTATTAAACGTATAAATATCCGTTTAATAAAAGTATTTTAATTTTTTCGTTTCTTTAATTTAAATATACAATATAAACCTAGAAAAGAATATATTATCCCGGACGCTTTATCCCATTTTATAAGTTTAAATAAAGATATAACCCTTAAAGATAATTACTTTAAATTAGATTATTTAATGTATATTATCTTATTTATATAAATAAGCGATAATCTTTATTATTATATTAAAAATAAATATAAAGAAAATCTTATATAAATTCGGATTATAAATATCCTTAAAATAAATAATATAAGAAATATAAAGAATAAGATATCTTTACCGTTTACTTATAATAAAGATTTATTATTTTATAAATTAAATTTATACTTTAGATTTCGTTTTAAGTTTAAATTAAACGCCGATAACAATTAATATATAAATATCTTTAATAACCTTATTTATTATATTGATAATATAAATTATTATTATTTATATATCTTACGTTTTATTATAAAGGACGTTTTTAACGTCATATATAATAAAGGATATCCCGGATATAAACGGTATTTTCATATTATTGTACGTTTATAGTATGTACGACGTTTAAAATACTTCCTTTAAGAATATTTCCGATATTATCCTTAATATTTCATTTATTAAATATATCGTTACCGTCTATATAGGTCGTTATAACCGATTTAAACCTTTTTAATACCCTTCTATATTATTATATTTAACTTTATCCTTACTCTCTTATTATCTTTTAAAGGTTTTAATATTATTATATCCTATACGGATAAATTTAATCGAAGAATTACCCTTATAACGGGTAAGAAAACGTAAAAAACGTCCGATTAAGTATATATTTTATTAAATTACTTTATTATTATTAATTAAAATTTATTATTTATAATTATTTCGGATAAAAACCGTAAGTTTATCTTTAATCTATAAATAATTATCTTTAAACGATTAAATATTAATTTATTATCCTTAAATAGACGGCCGAAATAAAATTATTAATAAGATTAATAAAATTACTCTTAAGTATTATATTTATACCCTGGATAACTTAAAGTTATAATTAATAATATTACCCTGAATATAATTATTCTTAAATAATATTACTTTAATACCGTTATCTTTTATATTAAATGAAGTAATATACGGATTTTCTATTAAACGTCCTTTAAACCTTATTATATTATATCCGTAATTAAAGTTCTTAAGTATACGTATTAAAGCGTCCGATACTATATCCTTTATATAAATAACGCAGAAATATTATTATAACGGGAAATATATACCGAAATATATAAATATCGGTAATTATACGTTATTATACTTATATAAAGGATATAATATCCCCTTTATAATATCGATTAAGAAAAAGTAATCTTAATAATACGTAAGCCCGTTTTAAGTTATAAAACGTATTAATAATTTAATTTATTATTTTAATATTCTAATATATTAAAACTTATACCCGGTATTTATTATCGTTTAACTTAAGCTTATTCTTAAATTTAATTCTGATTTATATTACCGGTTTATACCGGATAAACTTTTTTTTATTTTTATTAAAGGAAATATACCGTAAGCATACTTATATAAAATGGATAAACTATTAAATAAAAAAACCTTTAAATAAGGATATAAATTTATAACGGAATATCTTATCCATTAAAAAGGTTAAGGCTTAAAAGATAATTTATAATATAATATTAAAGACTTAAATAACGTATAAAAGCTCGTTTAAGAATATAAATCATATAAAGAATTTAAGAAAAGAATATTTATTTTATTAATTATCCGTTTATTATAATTAAGATAAATATTATCGGTTATCTTAATATATTATCCCGGGCATTTTAAAAAGGACGTTATTAATATGTTATTGTTAATAATTATCTTTATTAAACGAGGATTTAACATTCCGCGTAAATAAATAATTATAATTAAACTTCTTATAAATATATTAATTCTATAAATATTTATTTTACCCGCGTTTATAAATTTATTACGTATAATACGGATCTTAAGATATATACTTAATTTATCGCCACTTTTTAAGGATAATAATTATAATACTTTTATCCTTAAAAATATAAGGTATTACGTTAAAATTAAATTAATATAGGAATAAAATTATTATTACCTATATATATCCATTGCTTAATTTTTCAGGTTTTATTATTACGTCTTAATAACGGTATATAAAGTAATAAATAAATATAAAATTATTTTATTATATTTTAATAACAGTAAAAGGTTATATTATTTATTATATATAGTAATTTCCTATTATTACTTTATTTATAAGTATCCTTTATATTTATTCCCTTAATATCCCTTAATCCTTTATATTTTTACTTTATTTAATAAGTAAAAGATTCAGAATAATTAATGATATTTTCTTTTACTTATTAAGTTACGGAATTAACGAATTAAAATAAGTAATTATATTTAAGAAAGGATTAAAGCGTATTAATATTATTAAAAACGACGATATAGATTTATTTATATTAAATAATTTAATCGACCCCGTTATTAAAAAGACGAAAATAAATAATAAATACTTATATTTAACGTTTAACGTTACCGATCCCTTTATATAGTTAAATAATAATATGGATTTCAATAATATTTTAACTATTAAAATTGTTAATTATACCTTAATATAAATACGAAATATACTTAATAAAAATAAACAATCTCTTATTATATTAAGGTAACTATAATTATTTAATCGATAAAACGATATTAAGAAGATTTAAGTAAACCTTAGCGATATGGCTATAATATAAATTAATTAATAATAATATTTTATTATTTAAAAGGGTATAGATATTTTTTAAGGATAAAATAAACCTAATATTACGTTATTAAACGTTTAAAAAAAACCGGTAATTATCCTTTTTAGCTTATAAAAGTACCAGAAAAACAGAATAAAGTAATAACGATTGGCGTTATAAATTTAAGAGATGAGTAGTTAAGTATATACATAAAGGACGTTATTAAATAAGTTAATTAATAGAAACAATAAATTTAATCAGTTTTAATAAAGTTTATAAGGAAGCTAGATAAAATAATAAAGTTAATAAATAACGAGACTATATTATTAAATAATAATACTTTAACGTTTTTAAGTATTAACGCTTAAATTAATTTTAATAAATTAATAAGTATAATTATAAACCCAGAAGATAATAAGAAGTTATAAAGATAATAGAAAGAATATATTATATATATAACCTCCGATAAAAATATAAGCGCGTTCGTCCTTTTATAGTTATAAACCGATATTAAGTTTATAATTCTAAATATTAAGTTTAATATAATCTTAAAGTACTTTAAATAAATAAAAAACGTAATGAATAAAATAAATTTAAATTTAGGCTTCTTAGGAGGATTAAAGATTGTTAAAAACTATATATTTAATATTTAATTAATTATAAATAAAGTCGAAACTATTAATATAATATTATTATAAATAATAACGGACGAGGTAATAAAGCTTAAGAGGGATATATTTATTTTAATATTTATTCTTATTAATAATTATAATATTATAAATACGTTTATCGCCCTTTTCTTTAAGAAGATCGATAAACTTATTAATATTATCTTAAAAGGATAAAGCTCGAAGTATATCTATTATAATATAAAGAATAAAATATAAGGATATATCCTTTAATGTTATTTAGGGGGACTTATAATGGATAGGTATATATATTTATTAACATAAGATATTAAGGATAATAGGACATTAAGAATAAAACAATAGGGATAAAATATTATTTTATATTTATATATAGTATCCTTAATGGAGATTCATCAATCAGACAGAATACACCCATTACCCATATATAAATTGCGTCCATTACAAGAAAGGATAATTTAAATAAAGATAAACGTTTATAATTAAAAGATTTACTTAATTAAAGTTATACGTTTTATTTAAAATATTATTATTTTAAATATGAATAACTTTCAACTTTAATATTCAGAAAAGGATATTTATTAATATCCCCAGTTATTAAATTAATAAAATAACGAATAGTATTTAATATAGATAATTAAAAAATAAATATAAAGTTAAAAATATTAATATATATTAAATAATATTTTATATCTTAATATTAATAACGATTATAGCTATATATTAAGGAAATCCTTAAAAATAACGAGGGTAATATTATTAAAAAATATAATAGCTTTAAAGACTTAATTATATTATTCTTTAAGTACTTTTCTATTTCCGCATTTAAAACCGTATTTAATTTTACGTTTAAGGTTATTTCTATTAATTAAATATATTAAAGAAACAATAAATTATTCTGTTTTTTTTAATATAAAAAAGAGTTTATAATTAATATAAGTTTACGATTAATATTTTTATAAAAGTATATTATATTTTAACGGTAAAAATTAAGTTAAATAAGGATTTTAAAAAGGATAACTAGGTACTTTATAATAACGTAAAAGATAATAAGTACCTTAATATTTAGATTCCGTAAATATTTATAACGTAAAAATATAATTATTTTTTACCTATTAATTTTATAAAAACGTTAACCTATAAGAAAAAGCTTCCGTTAAAAATTAAGGTATATTTTCTAAATAATAATACGGAATACATATAACTTAATATAAAATTTAAACTAATAGATTTTAATATTATTAAGAATAGGATTATTATATTATTATTAATACCCCGTTTATTAAAGCCTTTTTAATTTAATTTTTAAATAAAATACTTAATACTTGAATAACGCTATATAGAGTATAAGTAATTTAAGGAATATAAGGGCGTTAATCGCCTTAAAGATTAAATTTATATTTTTTATATTTTTTATATTTTTTATATTTTTTATATTTTTTATATTTTTTATATTTTTATATTTTTTATATTTTTTATATTTTTTATATTTTTTATATTTTTTATATTTTTTATATTTTTATATTTTTTATATTTTTATATTTTTTATATTTTTTATATTTTTTATATTTTTTATATTTTTTATATTTTTTATATTTTTTATATTTTTTATATTTTTTATATTTTTTATATTTAGTATATTTAATATAATATCTATAATATATTTATTACGATTAACTATAACCGAGATAATAAATACTTATTAACTATAATATAAAAGATTTATTTATAAATTATAATATAAAAATTAATATTAAGATAATACTTATACTTTTATAATATTTTATAAAGTTACTACTTTAATATAAAATAAAGGAGTCTTCCTTTTTATTTAATTATTTTTTTAATTAATTTCTAACCGATAAGTTTATATAATTCTTTTCCGTAATAATATATAAACTGAACGTTAATTAATAATAAGTAAATATATAAAGTTATAAGTTAAACGTATCTTTATAAGGATTTACTTAGGTATATCTTTAAGTTTACTTAATTAATATTTAAGTTATAATTATAAGAATCAGTTAATAAATATTTTAAATAATTTTTTTAAAAGATACTTTATATTTTTTAATATCATATTACGTAATTCTTTTTATTTATTTATCTTAAAATATTTTAATGCTATGATCCATCTTTAAGGTAATGATATTATAATAATAATATTAATCTCGCGAGTTTTTATTATATTAATTATATTTACGATATTTTACGAGTTTAATTATTAGTTAATATAATATTAAAGGTAATTATTTGTCTTAAAGGTAAATAATAATTATATACTTTTATTAATTCTTTTTTTAATTTATAATTATATTTATTAATATTGATTGATTAATTGATTTATACTACGGATTTAGCTAAGTTAATTCCGGCGTTCCTTAATACTCGGCTATTTGGCCTTATTAATAACCGTAAAAAACCCGATATCCATAACGTTAGGAATAAAAACCGGTGTTTACCCAGCTTTTACTTACGTTTTAAGGGTTAAGAGTATTTACGGCCGTTTAAAGAGTAAGAATTTATTCATACGTTTTTTCTAAGAAAACCTATAATATTACAACTAAATCCATTTAAGGGTTACCTTTAAATTTATTGCTTTTCCGTTATTTTACGGGTTTATTTAATATTAAAATTTCAGAATTCCGATTATATTATTAAATATCCTTACCGATACGTATATTATTATTATTTTATTTATATAATTTTACTAATTAATATAATATTGCTTCTTACACCGTCCCGGTATTTATAGCCCTTTTAACCCCCTATTAAATATAATTTTCCCGCCGTTGCTTTTTACCCTTAAGTTAACGGCGAGGTTTCTTAATTAAGTTTTCGATTACTTTCTTTATTTCTTTAGTTAAGCCGAACTATAATAATAAGCCCGTAATTATTATGAATTTAGCGGCCGCTTTAATACCCTTTTTATGAATAAGTATTTAACGATAATTATTAATCCCTATTTTTTTAATTAATCCCGGTTTAAGCTCCTTAAATAATAAATAAGAAATTAATACGTATATAACGTTTTATTTTCGTTACCCATATTTATAGTTAATATTAATCCGGCTATTAACGTATACGATAGAAAAGAAATAGGTTAAGCCGTTTTTACCTATCCGGAGTTAGATTATTAATATATTATTATCTTTTTTTATAATTTTATAACGTTAAAGATACTTATTAATAATTTCGTCGTTATTTAACGTTAAGTACTATCGCCTTTAAAAGATTAATTCTTTATATTTACGTTAATATTTTATTTACCTCCTTATAATTTATAGGGTAATCGTTATTAACTTTACCCTCGTAATTTTCTTTTCTTCCGCCGCTTTTACTTTAAGTAAAAGTTTATATATTTTTATGTTAATTTCTTAAACGTAAATTAAATTAACCTCTTTTTTAATTTACTTTAATTTAATTTCTATAAAAAAGGTAGGTACCGTTTTTTTACGCTTTCTTATTTAAGGCCTTTTATAATTCTAATAAATACGTTTATTTCCCGTTAACGTAATTAAGTTTATATTTTTTTTAAGCCTTATTTAAGTGATTATTTAATTTAAAACCAGCTTTATTAATAATATAAAGACCTCGGATTTTAATATTGGGATAAAAGTTACTTTATATACTTTATTTATTATTCTTAAGTATCGGTTTTAAACCTTTTATAATTGCCGGACGGGCTTTTTCCTATATTTAAGTATATTTTTAAATATATATTAAATAACTATTATATACGTTATCGTAAACTTTATAACCGCTTAATAAACGGTTTTAATTTTCTATAAAATAGCTTTTTACGTTAACGCTATAAGGTAAATAAAACCCTTTTCCTATAAAATTATTTTCTTTTAAACCTTTTTTATATAATCCTTTTAATCCAGTTTTTTATTAATTTATAAATTAAGTACCTTAATATTGGCTTCCGGTTTTATTATTATATTATTTAAGTCTATTATAGTTATTATATCGTATAACTTTAAACTCCTTATTATATAGATAAGCTTATACTTATACGGGGTAAACTGGGCCTTATATATTTTTATTTATTATAAATAGACTTTATAAGTTTATTTCAGTTTTAAATAATTTATATAAATAAACGTATTATAAGCTAAGAGGTAAATATCGTTAATAAAGCTTTTTACTTAAATTTTTTATTTTAATTTTATTAAATCTTTAATAAGTAAGCCGTTAAAGAATAAGAATAAGATTAAAGAAATAAATAACCCTTAGGGAATCCTTATTATCGCGGGCTTTATCGTATTTATCTTTTATCCTAAGTTAATTAACGTTATTTAATTATTTAAAAAACTTTCTATCTAATTTATAAAAAAGGTAAGACCCCTTTTTTCTGTAAATTATATAATAACCTTTAATAATTTATTTTATTAAATACCTTTATAATATTTAAGGAAAGAAGACTTACGATATATTTCTTCCTATAGTTTTATACCGTATATATATTATTAATTAAGCCTTTAAGAGCCGTCTCTATTAACCGTTTTCTTTTTATTTTTATTTGTTAATTAAAAAATAATTTATATTTTTTACGTAATTATTTAAGATCTTTATAACTATTATCTTTAAAGTTTTCTTTAATATATAAAAGAATATTATAGGTTTATATAATTTTACCTTTAAATAATTTAACTTAACCGGTTTTTTAAGGATAATTGTTTTAACCTCCTTAAATTTATAAAAATAATATCTTATATTAAGGTAAGCTTAAAATAAATAAATAAAGACCTCTTTAAATAATAACGTTATTATAAATAGGAATTTATTTAATATACCGTTAAGTCCGGGGGCCTTATTCTTTTTCGGCTTATTAATCGTTTTAATTATTATTTTTTAAGTTATTATTTTATTTATTATTATTAATTTAAAATATATTATACCATTAATATTTATTAAGTTAGCTTCCGGTAACGGGGGAAAGAACGCCTTTTTAAGAGCCTTAATTTTACCGTTAAAGGTATTCATTATTATATTATCTGGTCTTTTTAGGGGTAAAAACTTGGGGATAAGTTTAAGTTTCCCCTTTTATTTTCTACCGTATTTTATTAGCTTTTAAATATTACGAAAAAAAACCGCCGAGTTATATATTATAACCCGGAAGTATATTTATTTAACTTTCCGGATAATTTTTTCCTTTTTTTCTTAAGTTTCTTTTAACCGTTAAAGCGTTTTTTAATTCTTATATTTAATAACTTACTTTATAAGCGCTTTTACCTTTATAATCGCCTTTATATACTTTTCATTTTAATAAATTTTAACTCTTTAAGATGGTTTTATTATTAAAATTATAACATTAATTACTTTATTTAAAGCCTTTATTACCCGTTTTATAAAACGGTTAATCTATTCCTTATTATCAAGCCGGGGATGCTCCGCTAATTAAGATATTATTTCTATTATTTTTATTAATATTTCGGCTTCCTTAACCGTTTTTTATATTTATTTAAATAATAAAAACGGAATTATATCGATAAACCAATTTAAAATTATTTATATTAGGATATAATCCGAACCGTATTTTAAGTCTTCTTAAGGTTTATATATTATAATTAAGTTAATAATATTTTCTAAGTTAAATATTAAATTAATTATAATTCTAAATTTACGGCTTTCTTATATAATAGTTTTTTTTAACGTTAATAATATAAAATTAAACCGTATAATAATTATTAATAACTTTTTAAATTTAATATAGTTAATTATATAACCGTCTTTATTCTATTAAACGTAATAAAGATTAAAGTCTTTTATTAAGAAATATTTATCGGGTACGGTTATAATATCCTTAAATAACGGGATTATAAAGGGTTCCTTCTTATTAACCGGTAATAGATTATACGTATTATAAATATTTAAAATACCCTTAATATCCCCTTTTTATATAATCCGGAATATATATAGGTTCCTTTTATAATAAGTAACGTCTTAACTATTTATATTTAGTTTTTATTAATAAAGAAATATATCTACGTTATTTTATTACCCTTAAAGGCCAGGTAGAAATTATCTCTTAAATTAATTAAAGAATAAATATACGGATTATATAGTGGCTCCTATATTATTATAATATTAATATCCTTTACCTTTTTAAATCTAAATATCGGTATTATAACTTTAATTACTTTTCCGTATACGTTATATTATATTACCCTTAAAAGCGTAAATATATTAAATATTAACGTTTATCGGGCTTTCCTTATTAACTTTTATTTATATAAACGGTTTTTTTTTAAGGTTAAGCGTTATTTATCTTAATTTTTTCGCTATAATAATAATCTTAATCAGGCGGCCGGCCTTAAGGGTTAATATCGTTATAAGCTTTTTTTTTTTTTTTACGTTATTAATTATTACGTTTTATTTTTCTTTATTTAATAAACTCCGTTTATATCTTAAGACCGTCTTTAATTATTTTACCGGTCTAAGTTTATATAAGTTATAACGTTAAACCTTAACCGTTATCTTAATTTTTTTACGTTAAGTTTCTTTCGTTTTTATTATATACCGTAAGTTTTATATTAAATAATTATTATTATTATATACCGCGTATTTTAACGTATTCTTTATTAAGCCTTTTATTATTAAATTAGCGTATTTATACGTATTATATTTTTCAGTATATATTACGTATTTTATATTATTAAAGTACCTCGTAATAATATATCTATACCCTTAATATTTAAAGTATTAATAGATATCTATTATCCGGTCTTAAGGTTTTATTAGCTTAAAAAACCTATCCTCTATTACCTTTTTATCGAGGATATCGTTATATATCCTTATTAATGTTATGTTTAAAATAATTATAAAATATTTTTTTATATAATTAAAAACGTTTAACTTTTTTATTATAGCGGGGAGGCTATAATTAATGATTTTTAGCTTAAGGTAAAGAATTATATTCTCTTTCTCTATCCACCTTAAGGTAACTTCCCTTTTTCCCCCGTAAACCTTATTAAGTATATTCCGTTTACCGTAATAACGAAGGATTACCTTAATATTTTTATTATTTTATACCCCTTTTTATTAGTTTATCTTTTTAACTTCTTTAGCCTTTCTTTCGCCTTTAATAAGGCTATATTAAAAAGGATATCCCCGCTTTATAGTTTATATACCGTAATAATTTACTTTATTAATAGCTTTTTTATTACCTTAAACGCTTTTATTAATTATAACGGGTTTATTTTTATTATTATACTTTTTTCCTTTTCACCCAATAATTATATAGTTATTATTTTCACTTTCTTTAACGTTACCGCTTTTTCTTTTATCCTTATTTCCTTTATTATTAACGCCGGTATTACCTTTATAATTTTTATTATTTAATTTATCCCCATTCCCTTTTTTAAAGTTTCCCTTATCGCTTTTTTACTTTATATGTATCCTTTCTGTTTCTTTTTATTTCCGTTTACCGGTACTTTTATTACCGCCTTTTAAGCTCCGTGTAGCCTTTTTAACTCCCTTAAACCTCTCCCCGCTTTTACGTAAAAGTCTTTTATTCCCTATAGCCCGATTTATAGTATCAGTTAAGTCTTTAACGTAATATCCTTTTATATAATTATAAGGAGGCCTTTTAACGTTTTTACCGTTTCCTCCTTTTTTACTTTTCCTTTACGTATCCGGTAATTACCTTTTTTTATAATTTATTCCTATTTACTTAATATTTCTTTATTTTTATTTAACTTTCTTTTAATTTATATATACTTAATAAGGCTTTTTACGCCTCCGTTTACCCCCTATCCGTCCCCGCGTACCGTCTTTATCCCCTCCGCCCTTTATTTATTACCTTTTATAATAATATTTTTACGCGTTATACGCGTCTTTTTACACGTATTTTATTAATTATAAGCTCCTTATTTAATTTAAGGTTTTTTTATCTCGTATTTATTACGTCGTTTATATAACTTATTACTATTCCTATTAACCTGGGCCGCTTGCCCTTTTTCCCTTTTTACCCTTATTATTCCGCTTCTGCTTATTATATTTAAGGTACTATCCTCACTATTATTTAAGCTATATATACGTATATCGTTTCTGACCTCTAGGGTCCCGTTGTTCGTCGCCATTTTCTATCAATCTAAAAGTCACCCTTAAAATATAAATTAGCGGCGTATATATAATCATATTTATTAATATAGAAATTACGTTTCTCCTATAATCTTATAAACCCTTTAATTTAAGGTTTATTTAAATACTTAAATTTTACTTATAAATCTAAGCTATATTATTAACGTAACCGAAAATAATACCGGTAATATTTATATAATCGATTTCCTAATATATCTTAATTATTAATATAATTATATTAATAATTAAGCTTCAGACTCCCTGCTTTATTCTTTAAGGTAAGATTATTATTATAGTCGTATATTAATATTATTTAATAAGAAGTCCGTAAGGTATATTTAAGTATAAAGGTACCTTAGGTACCTTATATATATATAAAGATAATAAAGTACGTTATTTTAATTATGAAAACCAAAAGATTATTATTGGCTTTATAATAATATTATAAATAATAATTTATTATATTAACCTTAAGTATAATAAATATATTTGATTTTTATAAGGTACCTATAAGATAAAAACGGGGTACCTTTAGGAATAAATACCTTAACTCCAAGATAAGCTACCTTTAAAGTTATCCCGGGAAATCCCCCCGAATCCATATATTTATCGTAATATTTATTGTAATATTTATCGTAATATTTATAAATATAATCTTTATCCCTATTATTTTTATGAAATTAATAAATAATATTATTACCGTTATTGCCTTTATAAGATCTATAAATACCGTTATTATTATTAATTATTACTTTTATAATAATAGCCCGTACCTTAATTTAATATTTTACCCCTTTAAATTTAACCCAGGATCTACCCCGGAGTTTACCCCCGGAACCCTACCCCGGGTGAATATGTATTATAATATTTTATTGTATTTTTAATTGTATACGTAATTACCGTCCTTAACGTTATTACTTTTATAAATTTAATAAATATTATTACCGTTATCTTTATAAGATCCATAATACCGTCTTTACGGTTAATTATTATTATTATAATAATATTTTAATCCGTATACCTTAATTCAATATTTTACCCCCGGAGTTACCCTTTAAATTTATACCGGGAGCAACCTTTAAAGCGATATTTATCGTGATATCTATCGTAATATTTATTATAATATATTTATGGTAGGTAATATACTTATCGCAATATATATCGTAAGTACTTTTATACCGTTATTGCCGTTATTATTTCTATAATATTTATATAAACCGTTATTATTATTAATTATTATTATTAATTATTATTATTAATTATTAATTATCATAGTAATTTAATTTAATATTATAACCTTAGAGTTTTCCCCTTAAACGTACCTTAAAATCCACTCTCGGATACTTATTTATCGTAATATTCGTCGCAATATATATCTTAATATATATCGTAATATTTATCGTAAATTCTTATTATTATTATATTTATAAGATTAAGGAATATATTATAATATTATTACCGTTATCTTTATAAGATTTATTATAAATATTATTATTATTATTAATTTTTACTTTTATAGTAATCCCTCTTTAAGTTTAACCTAAAGTTTACCCCGGAGCCTCCCCCTAATACTTACCCCCGGGTGCCCGTTTATCGTAATATCTATCGTAATATTTTGTCGCACGATTTATTATATTATTTATAAATACCGTCCTTATTATTATTGCTTTTATAAATTTAATAAATAACATTATTACCGTCGTTTATATAAGATTTATAAATACCGTTTTTACTATTAATTATTGCCGTTATAATAATAGCCTTAATTTAATATTTTACCACCGGAGTTACCCCTTAAATTCATCCCGGGATTTATCTTTAAAGCAATATTTATCGTAATATTTAACATAATATTTATTATAATATTTATCATAATATATTTATAATTAAGTTATTCCCGTTATAAGGTACTTAATTATAGATTTTACGTTATTACGTTATAATATTATATAGTTTTACGATTTTATTAATCGTAAAAGGTCGTTAATTATTAAAATTATAAGGCCGTTATTAATTTTATTATTAAGACTTAATTTATTAAATTTTATACCCGGAATTTATAGGGCTGATATTGAAAATTATACTTATAGTTACTAAAGTTATCATTAAAATTAAAACTTTATACTTATTAAAATATTGATTGATTGATTAATTGATTTATACTACGGATCTAGCTAAGCTAATTCCGGCGTTCCTTAATACGCGGCCTTTTGGCCTTGCTGGTAACCGTAAAAACCTGATACTTATAACGTTAGGGCAAAAACCGGCGTTTACCAGGCTTTTACCCTTTATCCCTTAAGGTAAAGGATATTAACGGCCGTTTAAAAAATAATAATTTATTTATATACTTCTTATGTTTTAACTCCCCTATAAAAATCAATAATATTATAATTATATCCTTATAGGGTTTATCCTTAAGCTTATTATTTTTCCGTTCTTTTATATATTTATATTATTTTAATTTTACGTAGCGCCTTTAAATATTTTTATTAATATTTACGCATTTAATATATACCCCTTTTATATTATTATTGCCGTTAACTCCTTTAAAGACTTTTAATAAGTATTTATTATTATATTCTTACGGCTATAAAAGATACTTTCCGGTTTATATAATTAATTTAACCGGTTTCCGCTTTTCTTTTTCTTCTTTAACCGGTAATAAGCTTTTTCCGTAAGGTCTTTAATAATTTTATTTATCTTTATAACGAGGTTAAACTATAATAATAATCCGGTAAATATTATAAATTTAACGGTTACTTAAATACTTCGCTTTATAAATAATATTTAATAATAATTATAAGTATTAATTTTTATAATAAATTTTTATTTAATTTTTATAAATAAAAGATAAAAAATAAAAATATATATAATATCTTATTTTCTTTATTTATACTTATATCCAGCGTTTATCCAACTTCCGGTATATATAATAAATAAGAAGTAAATTAAACCGTTCTTATTTATCCAGAGTTAAATCGTTAATACGTTATTACCTTTCCTTATAATATTATAATAACGGAAATACTTATTAATAATCTTTTTATCGTTAAGAGCTAAATAATAATAACTTTAAAATATAAAATCCTTATATCTTTATTAACGTTTAATTTACTTTATTATAACCTATAAAACGATCGCTATAACCTTTATTCTTTAAATCCTTTTAATCTTAATCTTTCTTATACTTAACGGAAGTTTATACGTATTTAAATTAATTTCCGGGATACCGGTAAAATTAACTTTTTTTAATTTATTCTTATTTTATCTTAATAAGAAAAAGGATAAATATCTTTAATTTACTTTTTTTAACTTAAGGCTTATTAAGATTCTAACGGATCCGCCCGTTTTTTATTATTATAATTAAGTATATATATTTTTTTAATTTTATTTAAACGATTATTTAATTTAATGAAATTTTAATTAACGGTATAAAAACCTTAGACTTTAATACCGGGATAAGGGTTATTTTATAAATACCGTTAATTACTCTTAAATACCGGTTTTGGACTTTCTATAATATTTAGATAAACTCCTTTTTATATCCCGGAATACTTTTAAGTATATATTAAATAATTATAGCGTATATTATAATTAATTTTATTACGGCCTAATAAATAATCCGGGCCTTTTATAACGTAGCTTCTTATATCGATATAACGAGATAAATAAGGCCTTTTTCCTATAAAGTTATCTTTTTTTAAACCTTTCTTATATAGTCCTTTTAATTAAGTTTTTTATTTATTTAAAAGTTAAAGACTTTAATATTGATATCCGGCTTTACTATAATTCCACTTAAGTTTATTATAACTATTATATCGTATAGCTTTAAGCTTTTAATTATATAAATAAACTTATATTTATACGGTATAAATTAAGCCTTATAAGTTCTTATTTATTAAAAATAAACTTTATAGGTTTATTTTAGTTCCAAATAGTTTATATATATAGAAATATTATAAGTTAAAAGGTAAACGTTATCAATAAAGTTTCTAACTTAGACCTTTTATTTTAATTTAATAAGCTTTTTAATTAATAAACCGTTAAAGAATAAAAATAATATAAAAGAAATAAACGATCCTTAAGGAATCCCCGTTATAACGGGCTTTATTAAACTTATCTTTTATCTTAAATTAATTAACGTAACTTAATCGTTTAAGAAATTCTTTATTTATTTAATTAAGAAAAATAATATCCCCTTTTTTTTTAAAGTTATATAATAACCTTTAATAATTTATTTTATTAAAAGTACTTATAATATCGAAAGAAAGAAGACTTATAATATATTTTTCCCCGTAATTTTATACCGTATATACGCCGTTAATTAATCCTTTAAAAGCTATTTTTATTAACTGATTTCTTTTTATTTTTATTTATTAATCGGGGAAAAGTCCGTAATTCTCTATATAATCGTTAAGGATCTTTATTATTACCGTTTTTAAGGCCTTCCTTAATATATAAAGGAGTATAATAAGTTTATAAAACTTTACCTTAGAATAATCCGGCTTAATAAGCTTCTTAAAGATAATTATCTTTATCTTCTTAAATTTACGTAAGTAATAACCGACGTTAAAGTATATTTAAAAGAGGTGGATAAAGACCTTCTTAAATGGCAATACTATTATTAATAAGAATCTATTAAGGATTTTATTCGGTCCCGGGGTTTTATCCTTCTTTAATTTATTAATCGTTTTAATTATTATATCTTATATTATTATTTTATTTATTAATACGGGATCGGGGTATATAACGCTATTAATATCGTTTAAGTTAGCCTTTAATGGAGGGGGGAAAAATATTCCTTTAAGGGCTTTAATTTTACCGTTAAAGGTATTAATTAATATAAGGTATTATCGGGTTTTTTAAGGGGCGGGAATTTAAGGATAAACTTTGGTTTCTTATTCTGTTTTCTATTATATTTTATTAGCTTTTAAATATTATAAAGTAAAACCGTTAAATTATATATTATAAACCGAAAGTAATAACTTTAATATTAATATATTGATATAAGCCTTTTATGAGAGATGGCGACGAACAACGGGACCCCAGAGGTCAGAAACGATGCACGCGTATATAGCTTAAGTGACAATGAGGATAATACCTTAAATACGATAAGCGGAAGCGGAATAATAATAAGGGTAAAAAAGGAAAAAGGGTAAACGGCCTAGGTTGACAGGAACGGTAATAAGTCGTATGAATAACGCGATGAATACGAGATGGAACGGCCTTAAATTAAATAAGGAGCTTATAATTAATAAGATACGTATAAAAAGACGCGTATAACGCGTAAAAATATTATTATAAAAAATAATAAATAAAAAGCGGAGGGGACGAGGACGGTATATAGGGACGGATAAAGGGTAAACGGAGGCGTAAAAGGCCTTATTAAGTATATACGAATTAAAAGAAAGTTAAATAAAAATAAAAAGATATTAAATAAATAAAAATAAATTACAAAAAGAAATAATTATTAAATATATAAAGGAAAAATAAAAAAGGAGGAAATAATAAAGGCGTTAAAAGGCCTCCTTATAATTATATAAAAGGATATTACGTTAAAGACTTAACCGATATTATAAATCGGGTTACGGGGGGTAAGAAACTTTTACGTAAAAGCGGGGAGAAATTTAAGGAAATTAAAGAGGTTATACGGAGCTTAAGGGGCGGTAATAAAAGCGCCGGTAAATAGAAATAAAAAGAAATAAAGAAGATATATATAAAGTAAAAAAGCGATAAAAAAAGCTTTAAAGAAAAGAATAAAAATAAGTTAAATAATAAAAATTATAAAGGCGGCGTTAACGTTAATAATAAAAGAAATAAAAATAAAAAAGAAAACGGCGGCATTAAAGAAAACGAAGATAATAACTATATAATTATCGGGCGAAAAGAAAAGGAATATAATGGTAAAAATGAATCCGTTATAATTAATAAAAACGTTTAAAATAATAAGAAAACCATTAATAAAATAGATTATTACGGTATATAAGCTATAAAGCGGGGATATCCTCCTTAATATAACCTTATTAAAGGTAAAAAAAGGGGCTAAAGAAATTAAAGGGATAAACCGGTAAAAAAAGGTATAAAACGGTAAAGATATTAAGGTAATTTTTCATTATCGCGGTGGACGGGATATATTTAATAAAATTTACGGGGGAGGAAGGGGAAGTTACTTTAAGGCGGATAAAAAAGGAGAATATAATTCTTTACCTTAGGTTAAAAATCGTTAATTATAGCCTCCCCGTTATAGTAAAAAGGTTAAACGTTTTCGGTCATATAAAAAAATATTTTATAATTATTTTAAGCATAATATTAATAAAGATATATAACGATATCCTCAATAAAAAAATAATAAAAGGTAAGTCTTTTAAGTTAATAAGACCTTAAAACCGGGCAGCGGATATTTATTAATACTTTAAATATTAAAGGTATAAATATATTATTATAAGGTACCCCAATAATATAAAATACGCGGTATATATTAAAGGGTATAATATGTATAAATACGCTAACTTAATAATAAAGGGTTTAATGAAAAACGCGCCGAAATACGCGGCGTACAATAATAATAATTACTTAACGTAAAACTTACGGTATACAATAAGAATAAAGGAAATTTAATATAAAAAAATTAGGATAACGGTTAAGGTTTAACGTTATAACTTATATAAATTTAAACCGGTAAAATAATTAAAAACGGTTTTAAAACGTAAATAAAGCTTATTAAATAGGGAAAAGTAAAATATAATAATCGATAATATAAAGAAGAGGAAACTTATAACGATATTAACCCTTAAAACCGGTTATCCGACCGGGATTATTATTATAATAAAAAGATTAAAATAAATAACGTTTAACCTTAAAAAAAGACCATTTATATAAATAAAAATTAATAAAAAGAGCCCGACGGACGTTAATATTTAATATACTTATATTTTTAAGGATAATATAATATAACGTACGTAAGGAAGTAGTTAAAGCCGTAATATTAATATTTAGATTTAAAGAAATAAAGGATATCGATATTATAGCGATATAGGAATTACTATATAATCCGTATATTTACTCTTTAATTAACCCGGGAAATGGTTTTTATTTAACCTTTAAAAGTAATAAAATAACGCGGATATACTTCTTTATTAATAAGAAATTAAATATAAATAACTAAGACGTTATTTATTACGGAAGGAATTTATATATATTCCGGATTATATAAAAAAAAGATATTAAAAATACTTTAAATATTTATAATACGTATAATTTATTATTAATTAATAAGAAAGGACCCTTTATAATCCTATTACTTAAGGATATTATAGTTATACCCGGTAAGTACCTCTTAATAAAAGACTTTAATCTTTATTACGTTTAATAGAATAAAAACGGTTATACGATT
This sequence comes from Niebla homalea, assembly GCA_019925105.1. NCBI lineage: Eukaryota > Fungi > Ascomycota > Lecanoromycetes > Lecanorales > Ramalinaceae > Niebla > Niebla homalea. The sequence continues at coordinate 667,891 of JAHGAU010000007.1, forward strand.
AATTATACTGAATCTAAGGAATTATTAATAATTATTATATAGTTTAACCTTACGTTATTAACGTTAAAAAAGGCTATTATATAAGAAAGCCGTAAACTTAGGATTATAATTAACTTAATATTCAGCTCGGAAAATATTATTAATTTAATTATAATATACGGACCCCGAAAGGACTTAAAATACGGTTCGGATTACGTCCCGATATAAATGACCTTAAATTAATTTATTAATACGACTCTGCCCTTACCGTTTAAATAAACGTAAAAGATAATTAAGGAAACCGAAATATTAACGAAAACGGTAAAAATAATATCTTAATTAATAAAACGTCCCCGGCTTAATAATAAAGAACAGATCAACCGTTTTATAAAGCGGGTAATAAAAACTTTAAATAAAATAATTAACGTTATAATCTTAATAATAAAATTATTTTAAAAAGTTAAAACCTATTAAAATAAAAAATATATAAAAATAATTATAAAAATAAAAACGCTTATAAAATAAGCTATTAAGTATAAAAATTAAGAAACGCTTTAACGGCTAAAGGAAACGTAAGAAAAAAAGGAAAAAATTATCCGGAAGGTTAAATAAATATATTTCCGGGTTATAATATATAATTCGGCGGTTTCCTTTTATAATATTTAAAAGTTAATAAAATATAATAAAGAATAGAATAAGAAACCTAAATTTATCCTTAAGTTTTTACCCTTAAAAAGATTAAACGGTACGGTAATAAACACCTTTAACGGTAAAATTAAGGTTCTTAAAGGGGCGTTCTTTCCCCCGTTACCGGAAGTTAACTTAATAAATATTAATAATACGGTATATCTTAAATTAGTAATAATAAGTAAAATAATAACCTAGGAAATAATAATTAAAACGATTAATAAGCTAAAGAAAAATAAAGCTTCCGGACTTAACGGTATATTAAATAGGTTCTTATTTATAGTAATATTACTATTCGGAAAGGTCTTTACTTACTTATTTTAAGCTTACCTTAATATAGGATATCACCCTTATAAATTTAAAAAAATTAAAATAATTATCCTTAAGAAGTTAGTTAAATTAGATTATTTAAAGGTAAAATTATATAAACCTATAATATTCCTTTATACGTTAAGGAAGGCTTTAAAGACGGTAATCGTAAAGATCTTAAGTAACTACATAGAAAAGTATAAATTACTCCCCGATTAATAAATAAGGGTAAAAAAAAGAACGGTTAACGGAGACGGCTCTTAAAGGCTTAATTAATAATGTATATACAGTATAAGATTATAGGAAAAAGTACGTTATAAGTTTTCTTTCCTTAAATATTATAGGGACGTTTAATAAAATAAACCATTAAAAATTACTATATAATTTACGGAAAAAAAGGGTTTTATTTTTCTTCATAAATTAAATAAAAAGTTTCTTAAATAATTAAGTAATATTAATTAACCTAGGATAAAAAATAAATACGATAAAACCCGCGATAATAAGGATTCCCCAAGGGTTATTTATCTTTTTAATCTTATTCTTATTCTTTAACGGCCCGTTTATTAAAGATTTAATAAAGCTAAAATAAAAGGTTTAAATAAAGGGCTTTATTAACGATATTTATTTTTTAACTTATAATATATCTATTTATATAAACTATTTAAAATTAAAATAGGCTTATAAAGTTTACTTACGATAAGTAAAGATATATAAGGCTTAATTTACCCCGTATAAGTATAAGTTCGTTTATATAATAAAGAGTTTAAAGTTATATAATATAATAATTATAATAGACTTAAATAATATAACGGTAAAACCGGAAGCTAATATTAAGGTATTTAATTTATAAGTCGATAAGAAACTAGATTAAAAAGATTATATAAAAAAGGTTTAAAATAAAATAATTTCATAGGAGAAAAGCCTTATTTACCTTACGGCGTTAACGTAAAAAGCTATTTTATAAAGGTTAAAACCGTTTATTAAACGGTTATAAAGCTTATAATAACGTACGTAATAGTTATTTAATACGTACTTAAAAATACGCTTAAATATAAGAAAGAGCCCGTCCGGTAATTATAAAAGGTTTAAAATTAATACTTAAGAATAATAAGTAAAATATATAAAGTAACTCCCGTCCCAGTATTAAAATCTAAAGTCTTTATATTATTAATAAAGTTAACCCTAAATTAAATAATCGTTTAAACGAAACTTAAAAAAGGTATAAATTCAGTTACGTTAATAGGAAATAAACGTATTTATTAAAATTATAAGAAACCTTAAATAAGAAAACGCAAAAAAACGGTATTTACCCCTTTTACGGAAGTTAAATTAAAGTAAGTTAAAAAAAAGGTTGACTTAACTTACGTTTAAGAAGTTAACGTAAAAATATATAAACTTTTACTTAAAGTAAAAGCAATAGAAAAAAAGAAAACCGTAAGGGCGAAGTTAACGGCGATTACCTTATAGACTATAAAAAGGTAAATAAAACGTTAACGTAAATATAAAGAATTGATCCCTTAAGGGTAATAATACCCGGCGTTAAATAATAATGAAATTATTAATAAGTATCTCCGGTATTACGGGATTATAAGGAAAAACGATAATACGTTAATAATTTAATTCCGGATAAATAAAAACGGCTTAATTTATTTCCTTTTTATTATATATGCCGGTAACCGGATTAACGTTAATTATGAATATAAATAATAAAAGTAAGACGCCGTATACGTATTAATCTCCTATTTACTATTTAAAAAGCTTAAATTAAGATTAATTAAAAAGTAAAGATTAACGATTATCGTTAAATACTTATTAATAAAAAGGGTATTAAGGCGGCCGCCAGATTTATAATAACTATAAGCTTATTATTATAGTTCGGTTTAATTAAAGAAATAAAGGAAATAATTAAAGACTTAATTAAGAAACCTCGTTGTTAACCCAAAAGTAAAAAGCAGCGGCGGGAAAACTGTACTTAATAGGGGATTAAAAAGGTTATAAATACCGGGGCGGCGTAAGAAACGATATTATATCGGTTAATAGAATCGTATAAATAAAGTAATAATAATATACGTATTGGTAAAGATATTTAATAATATAATTAGAATTTTAAAATTTTAATATTAAATAGACTTATAAAGTAACGGAAAAATAATAGGTTTAAGGGTAACCCTTAAATAGATTCGGTTATAATATTATAAGTTTTCTTAAAAAAAACGTATAAATAAATTCTTACTCTTTAAATAACCGTAAATGCTCTTAGCCCTTAGAACGTAAGTAGAGGCTGGGTAAATACCGGTTTTTATTCCTAACGTTATGGATATCGGGTTTTTTACGGTTATTAGTAAGGCCAAATGGCTGAGTATTAAGGAACGCCGGAATTAGCTTAGCTAGATCCGTAGTATAAATCAATCAATCAATCAATAAACCGAAAGTATATTTACTTAGTTTTCTTAATAATCTTTTCTTTTTCCTTTTAAATAATCCTTAATTAATTAAGTATCTTTTAATTCCTATATTTAAAAGTTTATTTTATTAGCCTTTTCGCCTTTATAATCGTAATTATATATCCTTTATTTTAATAAATTTTAACTTTTTAAGAGGGTTTTATTATCGGGATTATCTTATTAATTATTTTATTTAATACCTTTATTACTTACTTTATAAAGAGGTTAATCCGGTCTTTATTATTTAATTAAAGGAGGTCCGTGAACTATATTATTGTTTCCTCCGCTTTTATATAAATTTTTATTACCTTAATTATTTTTTACGCCCTCCTTACCGGTAATAATAAGGTTGTATTAACGGTTTAGTTTAAAGTTATTTATATTGGTATATAATCCGAGTTATATTTTAAGTCCTTTTAAGGCTTATACGTTATAACCGCGTTAATAACCTTTTCCGTATTAAAGGTTAATTAATCGTTATTTTAAATTTATGACTTTCTTATATAATAATCCCTTATAATATTAATAATAAAAGGTTAATTTAAACGGTAATTATTAATATAATAAATCGTTTAATTTAACGTGGTTTATCGTACGCTTTTCCTTGTTTTATATATAATAATATAAATTAAAGTCTTTAAGTAATATATATTCGCTTAAAGTAATTAAGACCTTTTTAAGTAACGGTATTATAGACGGTTTTTCTTTATTAACCGGCGGCGGGTTATATATATTATAAATATTAAGGTCGCCCTTTAAGTCTTTTTCTTTTATAATACGGAATATATAAAGGTTTTTACCGTAATAAATAATATTTTAACTATTTATATTAAGCCGTTTATTTATAAAGAAGTATATTCTGGTTATCTTATCCCCCTTAAAGGTTAAGTAAAACTTTTTTCCCGGGTTAATAAATAAATATATATACGGGTTATATAATAGTTCCTATATTATTATAATATTAACGTTTTTAACTTCTTTAAACTTAAATATCGGTATTATTACTTTAATTCTTTTATTACGGATATTATATTATATTACTCTTAAAAGTATTAATATATTATATATTAACCTTTATAAAAGCTTTTTTATTTATACCCGTTTAAATTACAGACTTCTTATTAAAGCCGAGCGTTTTCTGGTTTAATATTTTCCCGGCTATTATTAAAGATATAGGACGGCCGGCCCTTAAGGTCGGGATTATAAAAAACTTCCACTTTATCCGTTATCGTTATCCATCCCTTATTATTTAATTAATTAAGTTCGCGTTTTAAGGCTATTTTTAATTAGCCCGTTAAATTAATTCCGTACGTATTATACCGTTGGATTTTCACGGCTATTTAAGTTTCCTTACGTTTAATCTCCTTAGCTCTTATTATATATTTAGAATCTTATATTAAATATCCTTTTTTACTATACGTAACGTATTTAAACGCGCCCTTTATAAGCCCCTTAATTATTAACTTTATATACTTATAAGTATTATAACCTTTAACGTAAACCGTATATTTTATAATATTAAAATACCTTATAATAATATATTTATAATTTTAATATTTAAAATATTAATAAATATTTACCGCCTTATTTTATAGTTAAATTATCTTAAGCGATCCTTTTTAATAATCCCTTTATTTAAGACGTCGTTATATATTTTTATTAACGTTATATTTAATATAACGGTAAAATACTTTTTATACGTTTTAAGGAGTTAAACCTTTTCGTTCTTAAAGGAAGCTTATAATTAACGATCTTAAGCCTTAAATAAAGAATTATATTCTCCCTTTTTATATTCCTTAACGTAGTTTTTTTTTTTAGTTTTTATAAAACGTAATAGGTATATCTTATTTATTATAATAATAAACGATTACCTTAAAACCTTAACCGACTTATACTTTCTTTTATTAATTTAAGCCTTAAATTTTTTTAAGTTTTCTTTTATTTTTAATAACGTTATATTAAGGAAAATATCCTTATTTTATAGTTTACGTATTATAATAATCTATTTTATTAATAATTCCGTTATTACCTTAAAAGCCTTTATTAATTATAGCGGGTTTACTTCTATAACCGCGTTTTTCTCCTTATTATTAAATACCTAGGTAAACCGTTATTATTTTCGTTTTCCTCGATATAACTGCTTTTTCCTTTATTATCCTTTTATTCTTTGCCGTAAATACTTTTTTTACTACTTTTATCGTTTAACTTTCTTTCATTTAAAAGGTTATTACCCTTATATCTTTACCTTATACCTTTAACCTTAAACCGCCCTCTTTACCCTTTATTAACGTTTTTATTCTTGCCCCTTAAGAGCCCCGTAAGCGCTTTACTTTCCTTAATTTTACCTTTACCTTTATATAAAAGTCCCTTACGTTTTTTAATTTAATCTATAATATTAATTAAGTCTTTAACGTAATATCCTTTTACTTTACCGTAAGGAGTCTTTTTAAGGCCTTTATTATCTCTTTTACCGCTTTTTCGCCCTTTTTTACCGGGCGATATATTATCTCCGCCTTTTATTTTTGGTCTTTTAAAATTTTATTTTCCTTATTAACTTTATTTCCCTTTTATATATCCTTAATAGTATTTTTATTGCGGTCTTCCCGCCTTTTCCTTCCGTTTATACCCTTTATTATTAATACCGTACCAGCCTTTTTACCCCCTTATTTACCTATTACTTCCGTATTATTATTATGCATTTTACGCGCTTTAATACGCGTATTTTATTAACCTTAATTCCCTTACTTATTTTAAGCGTTATCCGGCTTATTATTATTATATTATTTATATACGTTGTTATTATTTCTGTTAATATAAGTTATTTACCCGTTTATTACCTTATTCTCAATTATTACGCCACTTCCACTTATCGCACTTAATATACTCCCCTCACTATTACTAGAGCTATGCATATACGCATCGTTTTGGACCTCTGGGGTCCCTTTGTTCGAGGCCATCGTTCCTTATTAAAATATATAAATCCCCTTTTATCTTTATTTTCTTTACCTTTTTTTTATTTTTTTATTTTTTCTATTTTCTCCGTCTCCGGTTATATAAATAATAAAGTTTTATTTAAAGCTTATAACCGCTTATAAGAAGATAAAGATATTCTATAATTATAAGAATACGTTTATATTTTATTATTTTTTGATATTATAATTATTAATAAATATATTTAATCCTTATATCTTATAGATTCGGGTTTCGAAACTTAATATAAGCTATATTATTAATTTATTTATAATATTATTTGAGTTTATAGTATTTTAAATAATCCTTTATTCTTTTATAACGTTATTTTAAAGAGTTCCGTTAAAATAATTAAAGTTATAACTTCTTTCCGAGGAGTTACAAATTAATTAAGAAAATAAATTAAATAAATATTATAATTATTGATAAAGATTAAGTTTTTAGAGTTATAATCTTATTTAATTTAAATAATTCTTATAACCCGTAAACTTTTTACGTTAATAAGGTTAATTTAATATTAAAGTATATTATAAACGTTAAAGGAATTTATATAGATAAGGATTACGTTTCTTAAATTAATTAATCCGGACGATAAAGATATATTTAATTAATTATAATAAATACGGATTTAAAGTAATAAACTTTAATAGGAGCTTACGATGATAATATAAAGGAATTAAAAAAAACAATAATCGTTAAAGATTAATTTTTTTATTAATTAATCCGTTTAAGTCTATAATAGATTAAAGTTATAAGGTATTATTATATAAAACCTAAATCCTTTAAAATATAAAAGGAATTTACTTTATAATTATATTATTTAAGGAAAACGTTTTACGTATTTTAATATTCCTTATATCTTAACGTTCTATATATCTTATAGTTAATATAATTAATAAGGCTTAATCTGAATAAATAATATTACGTCTTTACCTCTTTAAAAACTGGTTTTATTAAGGTCCTTTTATATAAGTATAAAGGTATAAATAAAAATAAGGTCCTTAATAAAGGGTATTTTTTAACTTTACCTGGAAACTTTCCCTATCCGGTATCCTTAATCGGTATTTCGACTTATTTATGTTGCAATGGTAGGGTGTAACTTGCTTTTTTGAGTACTATGTAAGGTGCTAAGCGATATCTATCTATGAGAAGTCCAGGAAGTAGGCTAGCCCCCTTTTGGTAATAGGCGAGGTCTTTACCTTCTGCACTTCTAACAGCTGAGCGATATCTATCTATAAGAAGTCCAGGAAGTAGGCTAGCCCCCTTTTGGTAATAGGCGAGGTCTTTGCTGTCAGAAGTGCAGAAGGCAGAGACCTCGGCTATTACCAAAAGGGAACTAGCGTACTTCCACTTCTCATAGATAGATATCGCTTAGTACCTTTATATAGCACTTAATTAAGCAAGTTATACCCTACTATTTCAACAGGTTATAAGCCCGGCTTATATGCTTACCACTACGTTCATCAATTCAGCAAGCCTTAGCTACGCTATATAGCTTAGATACCTTAAGAGCCGTCGCTCCGTTATTATAAGCATTATAACGACTTTTATAATTACCATAATTACGCAATTGCCTAGCAGTCCTATCGATTTGGGCCCTAGCCACCCGAAAATAAAAAGGCTAGGACGGAAAATAAGAAGGCTGGGACGTCACCTAGCCTGAAACCATTATCTATACGTAGACCGTAAGGTATAGTAGCCCTATATACCGATCTACGCGTACGCTATAAGGGTATAGTAGCACCTGTAAAGCCGTTGGATCGGCGGATCCTTAATAAACGCGTTAATACCCCTAAAGAATAAAAGGAAACGTTTATTTATTATTAAAACGATTAAAGCGGCTTATAAAGCCTGCTATCGTATATATTTAGCCTTTCAATTAAGTTAATTACTTAATTTAAGTTCTTATTATTTTAACTTTATACTAAAGTTTATCCCAGTTACCGTATTAAAGTTTAAGTATAAAAAGAAGTAAAATATTTACTTTTAGGGCTTTTTCCTCTTTATTAAAATTATTAAGGCTTAAATTAATTATAGCTCCATTTCTAGGGGCTCTTTACCAAGATTTTTACTATTACCGAGAATATATAGATTATTCTGATCTATATATTCTATTACTTTAACCCGTAATTAAACTGTTTATCCTTAAATAATATTCCCTTGCTTAACGTATTATATATACTTTATTAGCTTTACGTTTTAAACGGTCCGTTAGGATTAAGAAGCTTTATTATTTATTATTAGCCCTTAAATTACGGTTCTTATTAAGTAAAAAGAAACTCCGGGCCCGTTACCGTTTACTTTATAAAACGTTTCATTTTATACGTATATTATTCAGGAAAGCCGTAATCTTAGAAAATAACGATCCAGAGTATTATTTATTATTATTATTATTTGAGTTATCTTTGTTTAAGGGCTTAATATTATTTATCATAATCCCGTCGCTTTTTAACGATATAGATTTCTTTAATTTTTAGGTTAAATTATTATTATTATTATTATTATTATTATTATTATTATTATTATTATTATTATTATTATTATTATTATTATTATTATTATTATTATTATTATTATTATTATTATTATTATTATTATTATTATTATTATTATTATTATTATTATTATTATTATTATTATTATTATTATTATTATTATTATTATTATTATTATTATTATTATTATTATTATTATTATTATTATTATTATTATTATTATTATTATTATTATTATTATTATTATTATTATTATTATTATTATATCCGACCCTTTTAAGATTGCCGGTATTTTTAATAAGGTTATTAAGCTTAAGGATAACCTTGGGTATATTATATGGGAACGTAAGATAAGTAAAAAACTTGAATTTACCCGGCTTAATTACTAAATTATAGATTCTAGTTTACGTTTTATTAAGACCAATATTCTTAAAGGTAATAAGCTTATAAAGGCTTAAGATACTTATAATTAAGGGCACTTTATAACCTATACCGTAATCCGTATAAGGACTAAGGGGATTAATTAATATATTATTAAGAATATTAAGAATATTAAAGTAACGTAAAATACCCTCCGTACTCGGTATTAGCCTAAGGGCTTAAATTACCTTATGTTAGCCTTTAAACGCTTTATTTCCTTTACCCTTAATTAATACTTAAATTTAAATAAGTATTATAATAAATATTAAGATCTTTTTAATAAATTATAGAATTTCTAAAGTACGGTTATTATTAATAATAATATACTTATTTAATAGTTTTATAAAAGCCTTAGTTTAAAGTATAAAGCTTATATTAATTAATATAACGATAAATATAAACCGTTTTAAACGGCTGATACTAATATTAACATTTTAAAATACGTATTTATTTATATTATTAATTAATTTCTTTAATATAAAGCCTTAAATAAGATATTTATATTTAATATTTTAATTTTTATAATTATTATTATTAATTTACGCTTCCGGGACGATATTTACTTTAATAACTTTATTCCGTTCTGTATTTTTCCGTAATTTAATATCCGTTAAGGTTATTATATTAAGGTTTTATAAAAGAAACGTTTTTATATTATTACCGGTTATCGCTTATTTTATAAATATAATAAATCGATTTATAATAATAATAATAAACGCCGTAATAATAATAATAATAATAATACCGGTACCGGTAACGATTAAAAACGCCAGCGCCGCGGTAACGGCGGTAATAACGGTAATAAAGGTAATAATAAAGGTAATAATAAGCTTAAGGATAAGGAATATAAAGCTTTTTCGGGGATTAAGGCCTTAATAAATCTAGCCTTTATATACGTTACCATCGTTATACCGGTTTTACCGCCCGTTATTCACCGGGATTACCAGGTATATTTAATTATAAATATATTTACTTTTATTATTTATATCTTTAATACCGGCTATATAAATTATATTATTAATAATAACTATATATTTATCCGTAAGGAGTTCTTTTTTAAATTTATTTTTATTAAAGGCTTTTCCGGGGGGAGGAATATTACTTATATTGAAGTTATTAAAATCCTATATTAATTTAATAAGGACGTTTATAATTTAATTATTTATAATGTCCTTTTTATCCTTAATAATATTTTTAATTTTATTAACCTTAAATAATTATAATAAGCCAGCTATCCTTTTAAGTAAAATAATAACCCGGAGGATTTAAATATATTTATTAACCGTAATAATATCTTTATAAAATTTTTATTAACGGCCCTTTATTTTCTTAAAGTTAATATTAAAGTTATTAATAATTTAATACTTATAACCTTATATATTATTACCGTAAATTAAGAAGCCTTAAAATATTAATATAAAATAACGGGGTATATAGGGGAGTAAAATATTAAGCTTTTACCGGAAACAATAACCGGTATCGACCTTTTTAATTTACCGGATTTATTAAGGGATTATAAGTACGTTATTTATACAGAGATATAAATAAAGCTTAAGTTAAATAAAGATTATATTAAGCCTGGTACTTATTAAAATAAGCTTATTTACTCCGACTTAATTAACCCTATTAATAATATAAAAGCCGATTATAAGTAGGTCGTTACTTTTACTAAAGACGTTATTAAAGTTATTTATATGGCCTTATTATTAAACTCTTCGTACGAAACGGTTTTTAAGGCCTTTTAAGGTTACGTAAAAAGGATCTATTATTTAAACCGTTTTATCTGCCGCTTATATACCGACGATAATAATATATATAGCGGTTTTTAATTTAATAATTAATAGTACGTTAAAAACATTTAATAAGAATTTACGGTACTTTATAACCCTTAATAAAACGGTATTTCTAAACGAATGGGTTAAACCCTTATTACCCGGGCTTATATAATACTATTAAATAATAGTTTACCGCGTATTCTTATTATTAAACTTATTACTATAACGGCCTTTATATATAATATAATGTTTATAAGTACTTACGATATATTAAATTAAGTTATAAGTTTCGGAAAACTTAATTAATCTTTTATTAAGAAAATTAAACGATACAGTATATATTAAAAACGGAAGCTTCCCAATATAAACTGGATAAAATTCTAAATTAAGGCCGTTAAAGGATGCCTTATTGGCTTTAAGGGTTATTATATTTATAAAATACTTATATTAAATAACCGGGTTTAACGTTATAATTACGTTAAATAATTAAAGGATAAGGCTATTTAACTTAAATATAAGGCCGATAACCTTTTACCGGTTTATTACTTAATATTAAAATAAAGGAAGATAGTTACCGTGGATTTCTAGTTATCGTTAAAACGGATACGTCTTGATAATAATAAAAATATAGATAATAAGCCGGTTATTATTATTATTTAAAACCTTTATATTATAGACGTTACGGATAAAACCGATAATATTATTATTAAGAATATAACCGAATTTATATCCGATAAATAACTTAAGCCCCGTATAATTTTAAAACTTATAATTATTAAGGAAAATATTAATAAGGATAACTTATTTACTTTATTTTTATTTACCCTTAATAATAATATTATAAAGGAATCTCTAAGTATATATACTTTTATAGATTTAAACTTAAATTTACTTAATTCCTATAATTTTATCCTATATTATTATCCGTCTTTAAAAAAACCTATTAAATCTCCAGACTTATTTACTTAAGCTTACGTAGCTAAAATATAACCCTTAAGTTATTAACGTTACCGGGACTTTAATTATTAAGCCGTTAACTTTTAATTAACGTTTATATATTTTATAGCCGTAATTCTTACGGATTATACGGAGCTTATAACCTATATATAAGCTATAAAAGACGTATACCGTAAAATAGAGTAAAAGCTTATTATAAAAGATAAAGTTAAATCCTTAAAAAAGAATAAAACTTAAGTTTTAATAGATTTACCTCCCGGTATTAATATATTAAATAATAAGTAAGTTTATAAGTATAAACGTAGATTAAACGGTAATATTATTAAGTATAAGGCTAAATAAGTAGTCTATAGCTTTTAATAAAAAGAAAACTTAGATTTCTTTAATATTTTTATAATAGTTATTAAGCTTATAAGTTATAAGGTTTTCTTTATTATAATAACTATATATAACTTAAAGATTAAGTAAATAAATATTAAAATAATATTCTTTTATAAAGATATTCTTAAAAAGATTTATATTTATTAATTAACGGATTTTAATAATAATTTAAGACGTATTTATTTATTAAATAAAGTTTTTTATAAGTTTAAATAATTACCCCGGATTTAATATTAATATTTCTTTATATTCCTTAAGAAACTTAATTATTATTATATTAATAAAGATTATAGCGTATTCTTAAACCCGGATATTAATATTATTATTATTATATATATTAATAATATCTTAATAATAAAAGTTAATAAACGGATTATTACCGATTTAAAAACTTAATTAAATAAAAAGTTTAAGATATCCGATTTAGGCCTATATAATTAATATTTAAGTATAAATATTACTTATAATCGATAAAATTGAACCTTAATTTTTAATTAAAAAGTTATATTAAATAGGTCCTTATTTAATTTAATATATATAATAATTTTCTTTTTAAGGGTAACAATATAATTATCCTTATAGACGTAAGTGCCCGTTTTAAGCCAATTAATAAGGAATATATTACCTTAAAGTAATTTCGGCTTAAATATTAATCCGTTATTAACTTATTTATATATATTATAATAGGTATTAAGCTTATTATAACTTATACGGTATTGGTAATATTACGTTACGCGTTTAACCCTAATAAAGGGCATTAAATAACCGTTAAGAAAATCTTCCGTTATTTCTATAATATAGTTTTCTTAAAGTTTATCTTTTAAGGCCTTTTAAAGCCCCTTAATAATTATACGGACTTAAATTATATTAACGATTTATAGATATACCGGTTTATTTCCGGGTATACCTTTAACTTAAGAAGTATAATTATTAATTAATCCTTAAAACGTTAACCAATTATAGCCCTATTTACTTATAAGGCTGAATACGTAAGATAATATAACGTTATTAAAGAAGTAATTTAACTTAAATAATTATTAATTTAATTTATTAAAATTACCCTAAATTTAATAATATTACCGGCTTTTAAGGATAAGGACGTTATATAGAATTATGCTTTTTTATTTAATTTAAACTTAATATTAAGGCTTTTACCCTTATTATAATAATTTTTTATAATAATTAAGGAATAATTATATTAATAAAGGACCTTATAAATTACTTAAAAATAAAATATATATATATTAAGTATTACTTTCTTCGGGAATATATAGTTAATAAATAGGTAGAGCTCGTATACTATCCTACCGGGGATATGGTGGCTAACGGCCTTATAAAGCCGTTATTAAGGGACGGCTTTCTTAAATTTAAGAATTATTTAAGACTGGAGTAACTATACCTCTGGAGTTTTGGGATGGATATACCCCTTGCTATTGGAGTCGGGATGGATATACCTATTGCTGCGGTAATACGGTTTAGTGGGAGCTTTTACTCCTTGCTTAATGAATGGTACGGTATTATAATATTATAAAGCTATTAATCGAGTGGGAGTGTTAGAAGTATAGAAGGCAGAGACCTCGGCTATTATTAAAAGGGAACTAGCGTACTTCCACTTCTCATAGATAGATATCGCTCAGCGCCTTTACATAGCACTCAACTAAGCAAGTTACACCCTACCATTTCAACATTTGCCTTCTGCACTTCTGACACTCCCACTCGATCAGTAGCTTTATAATACCATAATACCGTACTACTTATTAAGCAAGGAGCAAAAGCTCTTACTGGAACTATATTACCGCAGTAAGGGGTATATCCACCTTAATTCCAACAGCAAGGAGTATATTTATTTATCTTAAAATATTAATAAAGGTACAGTACCGATTACTCCAGTCCCAGATGATTTCTAAATTTAAGAAAGCCGTCCCTTAATAACGGCTTCGTAAGGCCGTTAACCATTATATCTCCGGTAGGATAATATACGAGCTTTACCTATTTATTAACCATATACTCCCGAAGAAAGTAATACTTAATATATATATACTTTATTTTTAAGTAATTTATAAGGTTCTTTATTAATATAATTACTCCTTAATTATTATAAAAGATTATAATAATAAGGGTAAAAACCTTAATATTAAATTTAAATTAAATAAAAAAAGCGTAATTCTATATAATATCCTTATCTTTAAAGGCCGGTAATATTATTAAATTTAAAATAATTTTAATAAATTAAATTAATAACCGTTTAAGTTAAATCGCTTCTTTAATAACGTTATATTATTTTATATACTTAACCTTATAAATAAATAGGGTTATTAATTAATTAACGTTTTAAGGATTAATTAATAATTATACTTCTTAAGTTAAAGGTATATTTAAAAGTAGACCGGCGTATTTATAAATTGCTGGCGTAATTTAAGTCCGTATAGTTATTAAGGGGCTTTAAAGGGCCTTAAAAAACGAACTTTAAAGAAATTATACCGCAGAAATAACGGAAGATCTTTTTAACGGTTATTTAATGCTTTTTATTAAAATTAAATATATAATATAATATTATTAATATTATATAAGCTATATTAAGTTTAATATTTATTATAATATATATAAATAAATTAATAACGGATTAATATTTAAGCCGAAATTACTTTAAAACGGTATATTCTTTATTAACCGGCTTAAAACGGGTATTTACGTCTATAAAGATAACTATATTATTACCCTTAAAAAGAGGATTGTTATATATATTAAATTAAGTAAGGATTTATTTAACGTAACTTTTTTAATTAAAAATTAAGGTTTAATTTTATTAATTACGGGTAATACTTATATTTAAATATTAATTATATAGGCCTAAATCGGATATCTTAAACTTTTTATTTAATTAAGCTTTTAAGTCGGTAATAATTTATTTATTAATTTTTATTATTAAGATATTATTAATATATATAATAATAATAATATTAATATCTGGGTTTAAGAATACGTTATAATTTTTATTAATATAACGGTAATTAAGTTTCTTAAGGAATATAAAGAAATATTAATATTAAATTTAAAATAATTATTTAAATTTATAAAAAGCTTTATTTAATAAATAAATACGTTTTAAATTATTATTAAAGCCCGTTAATTAATAAATATAAATTTTTTAAGGATATCTTTATAAAAGAATATTATTTTAATATTTATTTATTTAATTTTTAAATTATATATAGCCGCTATAATAAAGAGGGCCTTATAACTTATAAGCTTAATAATTATTATAAAAATATTGAAGAAATCCAAGCTTTTTTTTTTTATTAAAAGTTATAAATTACTTATTTGACTTTATACTTAATAATATTACTATTTAGTCTACGTTTATATTTATAAATTTACTTATTATTTAATACGTTAATACCGGGAGGTAGATTTATTAAAACCTAGGTTTTATTCTTTTCTAAGGATTTAACTTTATTTTTTATAATAAGTTTTTACTTTATTTTACGATATACGTTTTTTATAACTTATATATAAATTATAGGCTCTATATAGTCCGTAGGAATCGCGGTTATAAGATATATAAACGTTAACTAAAAGTTAACTGTTATGGTAGGAAACAACATAGGGGTTAGTGCTTACCTCGTGACCCTAGCGTAACTGGGCCACAGGAATACTTAATATTTATCCTTTCCACTTTTTTTTTTACTTTTTTAATAATTAATTTATTTATTAAATATATTATTTATTAAGGCTATATATATATTTTATATTATTATATTATCCTTAAGCTTTAAATATACGTTTGACTTAATATTTTAATTGCTATTAACCTTTTTAAAGGATAATAATCCGAAATATTAAATTGCGTACGTAATTAAAAGGGGAGAGAATCGTATACTTCCCGTACTTAAGCCGTATTTATTAATATAATAAATCCTAATGCTTTACGCCAAAGAATTCGACTTAAAAAGGAAGGCACCGTACTTTTTATCTTTTGGATTTAAGAAATCTTTTTTAAGTCTTCGTTTAAATTAAAGTCCGTAACCGTTAACGGTAAAGGTTAACGTTAAATATCCCGATCTAAGTCCGTCGCGCCTCCTCCTTATAAGTAAAAACGGGTATAATTTAAATCTATATTAAATCTTCCTTAAGAATAGGAACATTAAAGGTAATAATTTAAGTCCGTTATATTTATTCTTTTAAAGTAAGATTTCCCTCCTTTAAAATAAATATCCTTTATAAACGTATATTATAATAAGGAAGAATAAAGCCTTTATATTATTATCGCGTAAAAGGAAAAGGAGTTAAATGAAATAATTTATTAAGTTAAACTTTATAAAGTAAAACTTTATAAACGGCTTATTTATTTAAATAAATAAATATCGGAGGTTTATTCCGTAAACTCTTAGAGTATACGTAGATTATTATTAAACCGTATGGTATAAGTTAAAACGCTTTATTTAATTATTATTAATTATAAGTTTATATCGTTAAATACTTATAAATGAATTATAAATAAAACTTAAATTAAGAGTCCAAAGAAAAAATCCTATAATTATATTAAAGTCTTTATGCTTTTTAAGTATAAAAATAAAAGTATTAAAGAGCTTTAAAAGTAAATTAAAAATACTTTTATAACTTTCTCCTTAAACTCCGATTATAATACGGATTATATCCGTATTATATAAAGTTTATTCTCTTTAAAAAATAAGATTAAAGGCTTATAAACGTATTATAAATATAAACTTAAATCCGATTTTATATTAATTTAAAAAGGATTTATTAAATTCCTGGGTTTTTTAATATTAAATTTTATTAATAAAAAAATAGAAATCTAGCTTTAATATATAGGCTTAAAATAAAGTAAAAAATAATTAATTTATAACTTTAATATATAAATAATATCTTTAAAAAGTTAACTCTTAAAGTATATAAAAAAATAATAAATTACTTATTTATTTTATAAATTTAAAGAGCAATTATATTATATAATAATATAAATATTAAATAAGGTTCCCTTTATATATAATAAAATTATTATATATATAAGTTATTTTAAATTTAATAATATAACCGCTTATTCTTTATAAAGGAAAAGTAAGGAAAAAACTATTAAGAATAAGTTTTTAAAGAAGGAATTTAAATCCTTTATAAGTTAACCGTTAAATTAAAACTTTTTATAGGATTAATAAATAAACCTTTCCGATATAACGTATTATTATTATTAAATAAAAAGGTATAAGAAATTAAGCTATTTATTATTTAAGAAAGAATAAAAGGTTATCGGATCCGCTTTATACGTAAAGAAAAAGAATAATTCGGGAAACGTTAATCCCGTGATAAAAGCTCCGTTAAAATATAAAGGCCGTAATTATTAATTTCAGAAAAGGTTATTATTAATAAGGGTTAAATATTCCTTAATAATATTAAAAAAAAGAATATAAAAATCTATTTTAATATAAAAATAAAAATTAATATAATTAATTAAAAATTTATAATAAAAAAAAATTTATTTTATATTTAAGACGTAACCTTATTAAAGCTTATTTAAATAAATAATAATAATATATTTTATTATAACGCTTACTTATTAAAGCTTTATATATACGATAATTAAAAATAACCGGGAATAATAAAGATTATTATATACGTAATAAATAAATAAAGCCCATTAATAACCTTAAGGATACCAGGTTTAACTAGTTTAAAAATTAAATTAAACTTTAAGGAAAAAAGGTAATATTTTAAAATTAATAAGTAAACTTTTTAAATTAATAAGTTATATATATTTACGGTAATATTAAAAAAGGAGTTGGTAATATATATTTTAATAATTATAAACTTATTATTTAAAAGTTAAATTAACTTAAGAGCGGTTAAAAATTATATAAACTATAACTTAACTATAAAGGGACCGTCTTTATTAATTAAGTTATTTAAATATACGGACGTTTTTTTAATAAAAGAAGTTAATAAACTCCTTACGTATATAAGATATAATTACGTAATTGAAACTACCGCCGAACCATTATACGGATTTTTATATAACCTATTTAATACGGAGTTAACGGCTTTTTAAGTTTACTTAAATAAAATATTAATAAAAAAATAAATACGGCATTTTATTAATCCTATGGGTTTATTAATCCTCTTTATATTTAAGAAGGATAAGGGTTTACGCCTTTACGTAAATTATTGGGGGTTAAATAAGGTAATAGTTAAGAATCGTTATCCTTTATTTTTAATTAATAAAACTTTAAATTAACTTTATAAAATAAGGAAATTTACGAAACTTAATTTTAAGGATACTTATTACCGTATACGGATTAAAGCGGATAATAAATAAAAAATTATATTTTAAATACGTTACGGTTACTTTAAGTATATAATTATACCGTTTAAGTTAATAAATATATTAATAACTTTTTAAGCTTATATTAATAAGTCGTTAACCAATATTATTAATAAATTTTACGTTATATATTTAAATAATATTTTAATCTTTTTATATATTAAAGACGAATATTTAACGTATATAAAACGGATCTTAAAACGGTTTTAAAAGTTTAAATTCTTTATAAATCTTAAAAAGTATAAGTTTTTTATTATTAAAGTAAAATTTCTGGGATTTATAATATTAATTATAAATATAACGATAAATAAAAGTAGGGTAAATATAATTATATTATAACCTAAGTTTAAGTCCTTTTATAACGTATAAGTCTTCCTTAATTTTATTAACTTCTTTAAATATTTTATTTATTATTACTTTATAAAAATAGCTCCTTTAACGGAGCTATTAAAAGAAAATATGAAAAGTATAAAGTACGGCCCGTTTACGTAATCTTTAATAATAAAACGGGCGTTTAAAGAACTACATAAAACATTCCTCAATGTCCCGATTTTACGTTACTTTAACTTAAGCCTTTAAATTAAAATTAAAATAAATACGTTTAACTTCGGTTTTATAAGTATTTTATCTTAATTATATTAAGATAAATAATAGTGATTTATTACTTTCTAATCCCGTAAAATAATAGATACGGAACGTAATTATAAAACTTATAATTAAGAATTATTAATAATTATTATAGCTTTTAAGTAATAACGTTATTATTTTAAGGGTAATTTTTATATAATTAAGATATTAACCGATTATAATAACTTAAAAGGTTTTATAAAGGTTATTACTTTAAATAATAAGTAAATACGATAAATAATAAAGTTAACCTTATTTAACTTTATTATTAAGTATTAATCGGGTATTTTTAACCCGACGGATACGCTTAACCAATAACTTAATTACGTATTTATTAATATATTAATATTAAAGTTATTATTTACGTTATAAAAAAGTTAACGATTATAAGGGGTTTAATTAGCTTTATATTCTAAAAAATCTTAAAAATCTATAAATAAACTTTAATTAATTAAAATAAAGCAGTATAAAAACGTAAAAATAACGTATATAAGTTATTAATAATTATTCTTTTTTTAAAGGAAACAATTTAGAATTTAATAATTAACGTTATTCGGAAAACGTATTTAAGATCGGTATATTATATAAAACGTTAAGACCCTTAAACTCTAAAAGAGGGTAATATTACGGATACGTAAGCTATACGTATTTATAACGTAATTAAGGAATAACTTAATTTTATTATTAAGACTATTAATTATAAATAGTTTATTTTACGTATTATTATTTAAATTATAATAACGTATAAAACAATATATAATCCCGAGATTAAATTTATAATAAAACTTATTAAGGCGTTTTAAGTTAAAGATATTTTTATTTTAAACCGTAAAAGCGTTAAGCCTATAGGTAAGGTACTTAAGAGAACCGGTAAATAAATATTTAATTTAACCGGTTTTCTAAGATATAATAAACGTTTATAGATCCTTATTAAAGAAACCGTATAAGAAAAGTTATTAAAATAATATTATAATAACCCCGCTTTAAAATACTTTAAAAGTAATTATATTAAGGAAGTCCTTAATAGATCTTATATTTAAGAAAATATAAATATAGATATTAAATTATATATTAATTTATATAATATTTATTAAAGAGTTAAGGCTTTTAAATATAAGCTTTATAATAAGTTAAGTAATTTATTAATATTATTATATCTTTTTAGGAAATTATTATGGATTTTATTATAAATTTATTACTTAATAAGTAATAAAATTATATATATAATACGATCTTAATTATAGTTAATTATCTAGTTAAAAAATTAAGATTATTTCCCGTAATTAAGAAAATTATTATTCTTAAGTTAATTAAATTTCTTTTTTAATATATATTCTAGGAAAATAGGGCTTTTAAGGGTATTATAATTAATTAAGGCTTATTTTTTTTGAATTCTTATTAATCCGAGGTATATAATGCAATATATATACTCCGTAAATTAAGTATTTCCTTTTATTTTTAAACGAATAATTAAACGGAATAGCAGAATTAAATTTTTAAGTATTATTTTAAAACGTATTATTATAAAAATTAAAACGATTAAGTTTTAATATTAAAGATTATAAACTTTATTTATTTTATAAACAATAATATTATAATTAATAAGCCCTTATCGGAAACCTTAATAAAATACTTTTTAATGTTTTAAGAATAAATCAATAATAAATTAAATAAGACGAAAGTCTTGGCCGTAATTAAAAAAATTAAAAAGCTATTAACGGTTTAAGACGATATAATAAAGTATTAATAACGTATTAAGGAAATAAAAATAAAGTCTTATAATTATAAATATAAGGTTTAAAAGTATAAAATTAAAAATATAATTATATTATTTATAAAAAATATTAAGTAAAAACGATTAAATAAAAAACTCTTATACAAATTTATCGGTTTATTTACGGTTCTTAAATTAATCGGATATTAAGCGTACCGTTTAACTTTATTATTTATTTATAAAATATATAATATATTTTATGTATTTTTACTTAAATCGTATAAAAAGCGGTTTAAGGTTAAAAATAATTATTTATTACCGGATTTTATCGATAATAAATCAGAGTAAAAAATTAAAAGATTATTTAATTATAATAAGATTAATAAGGAATTATATTATAAAATTAAATAAAAAGGGTTTTTAATTATTTATAATAAGTAAATTTTAATAAAGAATTTAAAGTATATAAAAAGGCTATAAAGTATATTTAATAAGAAGTATAAGTAATTACGGTATAAAATATAAAACGTATAGCTTAAATATAAGGTATTTAATTTCATTATAAGGATAAGCCTTAATATAAATATAAAAGTATTATTACTTATATACATATATTAAGTGCTATTAACTTATAATCCTTTAAACTTATTATCCTCTATATTTTTTTACTGCGATTTATTTATTATTTATTTAAACTTTATATAAGAATTAATATTTAGACTTATAATCTTTTTACGGTAAAAATATACCTTAATTAATTAAGTAACTTATAATGCTATATAACGCGGAGTAAGCGTATTTAAAAAGTTATTACCTTATAAAACGGCTTATAGTTAAAGGTTTATTAATACTTTTAAATATGAACGCTTATAACCCGTTAAAAGGCTATAAAAAGTCCGACATAATATAAGGAAATTAGGTTATAATAAGCTTACCGGAAAAATAACGGAAGATATTAAAGAAAACTTAAAGTTAATTAATAAACGCAAAATCTATAAAATAAGCGTTAAAAACGGATAAAATATTAATAAAATAAAAATACATTATACGGGTGATCCGTTAGCGTTTATAATGGATAAGTTATATTTAAAGAAAGGATTTTTATATATTAATCGTTTAAACTCTATATTAAGATCCGGAAATTAAAGTAAATTAAGCCTGAGTTATAATATAATTAATAACGTATAGGCCGTAATAAAGGTACGTTTATAATAAAGCGATTTAAATTAATTAATTATTTAAGTATAAGAGTTATATGACCGGTATTATTAATTATATTACGTTTATATTTAATTAATATTAATACCTTAATAATACCTTATTAAGAAAGCTTTAATTTTATAATAATTAAAAAATATAAGAACTTTATATAATATTTAATAAAGTTTGTTTATATATTTTTATATTGCTTTTCGTTTTCCTTAAGTATTAAAGTAAATTAACGGCGGTATAAAAATATACGATTTATTTAAATATTTAACTCGGGTAGGATTTAAATATATATTTAATTTATATAACGGCTACGTTACGCAAAAATAATAAGGTTAGAAGCATATAGTTTTATATAACGTTTTTCTAACTGAATAACGGGAATACTTTATTAATTTTAACTTTTCTTTATTGATTTTAATATTATATAACTTATATAAAAACTCATAAAAATAATAAGTATATTATAAATAATACTTTTTATTAAGTATTATTTATACGGTATAAGTAAACCTCGTAAGTAATTCGTTTAATAACCGTAAGGGTAGCTTAACCGGAAGTTAAACGGGTTAAAGGAAATTATTAATAAATAATTTTAATATAATTATACGACTTAAACGCGAGTCAATTATGACTTAAATACTATTATATGGCAAAAAGAGTAAAATACGCGTTTAAGAGAATACATATATTATTATAAGTTTAAAGTATTCTTATTTATAAATATGGAGACTTTTACCGGGTAATATTAATGTTACCGTAAGGCCTGCAGACTCTTTTCCTTTTTTTTCTTATTGGGTTTTTTAAAGGTTTTTAATAAGCTGCTTTAAGGTTATAATTAAGAGCTATAGCTTTAAGGATAAAGCATTAAGGAGAGGAGGTACTATTATAATAGGAAATAATATAGGGGTTAATATTTACTTCGTAACCCTAGCGTAACTGGGTTATAGGAATACTTAATATTTATCCTTCCCACTTTTCCTTCTACTTCTTCAGCAATTAATTTACTTATTAAATATACCATTTGTTAAGGCTATATATACATTTCACATTACCATACTACCCTCAAGCTTTAGGCATACGTCTGGCTTAACATTAACGGCTTAATAATTAAAGTTCTGGTAACGTTAATAACTTAAGGGTTATATTTTAATTATGTAAGCTTAAATAAATAAGTTTAAAGATTTAATAGGTTTTCTTAAAGACGGATAATAATATAAGATAAAATTATAAGGACTAAATAAGCTTAAGTTTAAGTTTATAAGGATATATATACCCGGAAATTCCTTTATAATATTATTATTAAAAGTAAATAAGGATAAAATAAATAAGTTATCTTTATTAATATTTTCCTTAATAATTATAGGTTTTAAGGTTATATAAGGTTTAAGTTACCTATTAAATATAAGTTCGGCTATATCCTTAATAGTAATATTATCAGTTTTATTTATAATATTTATAATATGAAAACCTTAAATAATAATAATAACCGGCTCGTTATCTATATTTTCATTATTATCAAAACGTATCCGTTTTAATAATAACTGGAAATTTACGGTAATTATCTCCCCCTATTTCGGTATTAAGTAATAAACCGGTAAAAGGTTATTGACCTTACATTTAAGCTAAATAACCTTATCCTTTAATTATTTAACGTAATTAAAACGTTAAACTTAGCCATTTAATATAAGTATTTTATAAACGTAATAACCCTTAAAGTTAATAAGGCGTCCTTTAATAACTTTAATTTAAAATTTTATCCAGTTTATATCGGGAAGCTTACGTTCTTAATATATATTACGTTATTTAACTTTTTTAATAAAAGATTAATCAGATTTTCCGAGATTTATAGCCTAATTTAATATATCGTAAATACTTATAAATATTATATTATATATAAAGGCCGTTATAATAATAAGTTTAATAATAAAAATACGCGGCAGGTTACTATTTAATAATATTATATAAGCCCGGGTAATAAGGGTTTAATTATTTATTTAAAAACATTGTTTTATTAAGGGTTATAAGGTACTATAAACTCTTATTAAATATTTTTAACGTACCGTTAATTATTAAATTAAAAATTATTATATATATTATTATCGTTAATATATAAGCGGCGGATAAAGCGGTTTAAATAATAATTTTTTTTATATAACTTTAAAAAACCTTAAGAACCGTTTTATATAAGGAATTTAATAATAAGGCTATATAAATGATTTTAATAACGTTTTTAATAAAAATATGTTGAATGTGCAGGATCGCCACTTGGGAGATTACGTGACGCGGATTAGATTAAATAAAATAAACGTATTAAACCCAAGTAGGATAGCGGTATATAGTTTTATATATAGTCTCCCTTTATATATAATAATAATTAAGCAACTTATACCTCTTAATTTCAATAAATTATAAGCCCGGACTATACGTTTAAGTACTTAAATAACGTCTTCTTAATGTTTAAATTAACCCATAAACGGTGGTAAACTTATAGTATAAAATGTACCCGTAAACGATACCTATACGTAGGCTATATTATTAAAAAATCGACCTGGCCAGGCGTATAATATTACGGTTATAAATAAAGAAGCTTACTTAATTACCCATATTCCTAAATCGAAAAGGGAGGACATTTTATTAATAAAAATATATAAATTATTATTTCTTAACCTTATTAAGGGCCGTAAATGCCTATACGCCGGAAAAGCTAAGTTAACGTTAAATTAACGGAGCCGAAACGTAAGGCCCTTAAGGTTAATATATATACGTAGAGCCTTAACCGGGGTTTAAATAAGAAATTTAAAACGTTAAATAAATATTAAATATATTATAGAACTCTATTTAATTTAAAGCTTTAAAAATTATATTAAAATTAAGTTTTTTTAAGATTAATTAAAGATAGATTACTTAAATTTAAGTATATTATAACTTAAAATTATTTACTTTAACTTAATTTTAAAAAGTAAATATAGGACGGAATAAGTAATTAACGGCTAAACCTCTTAAAGTAAGGATTAATCTTTAAAAAAGGGGGTTAAGAATTAATTATTAAATTCTTTAATAAATAATTAAACTTAAAATAAGCCTATTTATTACGGATCGTAAAAATTAAAGCCTTTAAATTAAAATAAAATAATTAAAATAAATTTAAACGTTTCAATTATAAAGATTAAAAGCCTTTAAGTAAAAAAAGGTAATAATCTTAAAAGTATATATATAACGTTATAATACGTTATAAAGTTCCGTTTTAAACTTAATCGGAATAAAGAATACTTTAATTAATAAGGCCTTATATTACTTATTACTTTAAAGCATATAATAATCCCGTATAAAGTATAATATTTAAACCCTATTATTTATTAATATCGTTATATATAAAGTACCCTTTTTCCCTTTATATTTAAAAACCTAAAGAAAAAAAATCGTCTTAATCTAATTAATAAAGATTAAGTCGAAGATAAAGATTACTTATTACCGTAAACACCGAAGTTATATAATAACTTTAATTTAAAAGTATTTAAGGAACCCTTAGTTAACCTATTAAATACTATTATCTTTAAATTAAATATAAATATTAAGAATTAGATACCATTATTTAACGTAAGTTACCTTTTACCCTTAAATAATAAATCTTTAGAGTATTAAATATTATTAAACTTAAACTTAAGTACTATTAGTAATTATAATATAATTAATATTTTATTAATATTATTTTCCGTATATTTTATTAACGATAACGATTAAGAAAAACTTTATTATAAAGAAATTTCCCTTAAGCTTAATCCCTTTATTAATAAATTAACGGTAATAAATATTATAAAATTAATAAATAAAAGATTAAATAACGATTAATAACCTTTAAAAGTTAAAGGAAAGAGATACCCTTAAGGCATATATAGCCTTAAAAAACCGTTACGGTATTAATATTAAATATTTAATTAATATTATAAAAAACCCGGATACGATTTAAAAACAACTTAAGGATTAATATAAGCTATAAGGGTCCGGACTATATATAAAGCTTATATAGAAGCTTATAAGCTTATAAAAACCCCGGATATAATAATCGATAAATATAATAACCATTATTAAAAAGTTTATATTAAAATTAAAACAATTAATAGCTTTTTAATTATCCCGGATTATTTTATTATTTAAATATTCTTAAATAAATTAAAGGAGTTATAATAAACGTAATATTCGATACTTACTTAAATAGCGGTATAATAAGGCCTAAATACCCTTAAATTTCACGATATTATATAAAGGGTTTATAATAAAGAAGCTTAAGTAATTATTTAATAATTAAACGTTTTAATATAAACCCATAAGGATACGTTAAAAGGTTATAATAAAAGGATTTTTAATAAAACCCGGGAAAAGTTTATCTATTAATATTATACCTAGAAAAAATATAATAATAAATATATTAAGGATAAATATTAAGATCTTTATTTTAAAAAGAAGTTTATAAAATTCCGTATTAAAAAGCTTAAGATTATTAAGGAAATTATTATATTTATAAACTTCTTAATAATTAATTCTTACTTATTAACGTATATATAATAATTAACGATAATAATATCGGCTACCTTAATAAAGCTATAGAAATTAATAATCCTTAATAATAACTATAATTAATATATTTTTTATAAGAAAAGATTCTTTTAAAGGGAGTTAAAACCTTATTAATCCTCGTTTTTAAGGCCCGGGTTAATAAGAATAAATTATATAAAAATATAAGTATTACTTATATAATATATAAGGTAAATAATAAGCTTATTAAAATAAAATTTACGGATATAATATACTCCCCGGCGAACTTAATTAATTTTATATTTAAAATATAACTTCTAAATTATAAAGTTTAATTTAATATAACGCGGATAATCCGGACGGTAATATATGGTTAAAAAAAGCTTATTTATAATAATTAAAACGGCCTATTTATAATTAACTTATAAAAAATTACCTTTATTATAACGGCGTTTAACGTATTTTCAGTTATATTTACCTAATATATATATATAAGTTATTTCGGAGCTTAGAAATTATTTTAATTAATAAACGTATTAATTAAAATAGATTTTAAACGTAAATACCGTAATAATAATAAGGCCGAAAACGCTTATTATACGTATTATATTACCGGACGGTTATATTCTTAATTATATAAAGGATAACTTAAACCTATAAAAAACCCGTTAAAACTTATTTATACGGACCTTTTAAGGATAATTAATCCTTAAAGGTATAATAGAATAATGTATTATATAACCTTCCGTAATAATAAAATTATAATATTAAAGGTTTATTTATTAATATATAAATTAAACGTAATTTAATAATTTAAGGAATTTAAAACTAGGTATAAATAAATCCCGGATTAAAAGATTAAACGCCTTTAGGCCAACGGTAGGGGTAAATATACGTTTAAGGCCTTTTAAAATTACTTAAAATAATATAAGATTATCTTTAAGGTAATAATATATAAAAGCCTTAAATAAAATTTAATTAATAAGAGGATTAACCGGGAGATTAATAAAAAGATTAGGATTATACGGGTAATAGAAGGTATACTTAAAAGTTTTTAATTAAAATTAATTTAAACGGTAAATTATATAATTATACGGATATTATATATATAGCTTAAAGGGATAATATTATATTAAGCTTAATATAATAAGAAACTAAATATATCTTATATATAAACCTTAGGATTAATTATATACGTAAGAATTATAGGTTATTAAATTAAGCTTAATAATAAATTAAAACTATATATCTTAATAAGTTTTAATAAAAAGATTAATAAATACTTTAAAGTAATTAATTTACGGGTAAAACGGTTTAACTTTATAATAAAAAATATATACGATATATATATTAAAGAAAGACGGGTAATACCGTTAAATAACTTAAATTGTAAAAAGTTTATTAACCGAATTTAGGAGCTTAAAAAAATAAAAAGGTTTTAATAAAACCTTAATTTAAAAAAGAAATTCAGGAATTACGGTTTAATTAAGACGGATATTATTAATATAAGTTTTATTTTTATTAAGCAACTTATATATCCGGCTATAATTTTTACTTAATAAATAGCTTTACCGGATCCTTTAAGCTTAATGGCCGAAGATTTAAAGATTAATTATAATTAAAGGTAAAAATAATAAATTAAGAACTTAATTAAAAATAATCCCGATTTTATATTTCCGGATAAATTACGTAATATATTATTAAATTTACTCTTTTTTTCGGCTTTATTAACTTATAATAAGAATAAACCGTTATATCCTTTAATTTTAATATCCTTTAAAATAACCCCGGAACTTATTAAGCTTAAAATTTATAAAAAAGCTATAATAAATAAATATACCCGGATAAATTAAAAATTAACGGAAAATAATAAATATAATTCCCTTAAAGAAAATAATATTTAAATTTTAATTATATAAAATTAAATTTTTACCGGCGTAATAATATTATAAAAACGGTAAATTTATACCCTTAAACGTAAAGCTAATAATAATATAATTTATTATAAGGCCCAGTGGATAATATATAGCTTTAAATAACGTAAAGGCATTAATTATAATAAAACGTTTACCTTAATAATAAAATTTATAAATTATAAGGTTTTTTTTACTTTTATAACGGTTAATAATTAGGATTTAAAGTAAATAAACGTTAAAATAACGTTCCTTTACGGTCTTATCGAGGAAGAAATATATATAAAATAATTAAAAGGATAGGAAAAGACCGGTAAAAACGGTAAGAAGCTTTATTATAAGCTTAAAAAAAACTTATATAGATTAAAGTAATTACCGTGGCTATAATATAATCGTTTCTAGGAGTTTATAATTATATAAAATTTTAAATTTATTTATACGGATTATTACGTATTTTTTTACCTTAAAACCAGTATAATTATAACCGTATATATAAATAACGTCTTAATAATTAGTTTATTTAAGTAAGGGATTCAGGACTTAAAAGCTATATTTAATTAAAAATTCCGTATATTTAATTTGGATTTAATAAGTTATTATTTAAGTATTATTATTATTTAAAACCAATAATACCGAACAATCTATCTTAATTAAAAAAGTTATATTAAAAGGGTAATATAAGATTACGGTTAATAAGAAGTTTACCCGACGTATATATTTATATAAATTAATTTTAGGCCGGAACCGTTATTTAAAGGCTATTAAGTAAAATCGGAGTTTAAATAATAATATTAATCGGTTATAAGTTTATTAATATATATTATACTTAATATACGATTAAATATAATTTATACGGTAATAATTATTAATTAATATTCTGTAAATCCGTTTTATTAATATTAATTATATATAAAATAAATTATACGTTATTTACGGATTATTATATATTTTTAATTAATATATAAAGGTAAGCTTAAAGCTTTTAATAAATATATTAACTTTAATTTTACGGCCGACTTTACCTATAGATTAACTTTAAATTACCTTTTTAACGTAAAGAATATACCGATTTATTAATCCTTAAAAAAATAATTAATTATAGCGTTATTTACCTATAAAGTTAAATATACGGGATAAACGTAGGTTATTAAGGAAGCTATCTGGTTAAAGGATTTATTAAGGTAAATATAACCCAATAAATCTAGATATATATTTATTAATACGATAAAAATAATTAAGGGGCTATCGTATTAGTTAAAAATCTAGTATATTACATAAGAATAAAGCATATAGGTATCTAATTATATTAACTACGGGAATAACTTAAGGTTAATACCGTTAATTTTAAGTATATTTAAGTTACGGAGTAAGTAATTAATAGGTTAATAAAGACCTTATTTATTAAGACCTTTATATAGTTTAAACAGGCGTTAAGCCTTAAAAAGCCATTATATCGATAGTTTAAGGATTATATACTTACCGACGGCGGACCTAATAATAAGCCGGGTAATAAGTAATAAATAGGTGGTAACTATATAAAGGAACTAGCCACTTAATAACCAGGGGAGTTAACCACTTAATAACCAAGGGAGCTACTTAATAAATACGGTAATTAAACTCTTATATAAAAGGATATAACGTTAAGGCTATAAAGGAGCTGTTTAATAAATGAGATTTACGGGCTATATATAAAGTTTAAAGGGGAGTATTAAATATATAGGATCACTATTTAAGAGATTACGTAACGCGGATCAGATTAAATAAGGCAGACGTATTAAACTTAAGTAAAATAACGGCATATGGCCTTATATATAGTCTCCCTTTGTACATAGTAATAATCAAGCAACTTATACCTCTCAATTTCAACAAAATAACGATTTATTTATAATCGGCTTTTATATTATTAATAAGGTTAATTAAGTCGGAATAAATAAGCTTATTTTAATAAATATTAAACTCAATATAGCCTTTATTTAGCTTAAGTTTTATTTATATCTCCGTATAAATAACGTACTTATAGTCCTTTAATAGATCCGGTAGATTAAAAAGGTTAATATTAATTATTATTTCCGGTAAAAGCTTAATATTTTACTCCCTTATATGCCCCGTTACTTTATATTAGTATTTTAAAGCTTTTTAATTTACAATAATAATATATAAGGCTATAAATATTAAACTATTAATAACTTTAATATTAACTTTAAGAAAATAAAGGATTATTAATAAGAATTTTATAAAAATATTATTACGGCCGATAAATATATTTAAATCCTCTAAATCATTATTTTACTTAAAAGGATAATTGGCTTATTATAGTTATTTAAGGTTAATAAGATTAAAAATATTATTAAAAATAAAAAGAATATTATAGATAATTAAATTACGGACGTTTTTATTAAATTAATATAAAATTTTAACGACTTTAATATAGGTAGTATTTTTCCCCCCGGAAAAGTTTTTAATAAGAATAAGTTCAAAGAAAAGCTCCTTACGGATAAATATACGGTTATTATTAACGATATAATTTATATAATTAATATTAAAAATATAAATAATAAGAGTAAATACGTTTATAATTAAATATACTTAATAATCCCGGTAAATAACGGGCGGTAAAGCCGATATAATAACGGTAACGTATATCAAAATTAAGTTTATTAAGGTTTTAATCCTTAAAGAAACTTTATATTTTTTATCCTTAAGCTTATTATTACTTTTATTATTGCTTTTATTGCCGTTATTACCGTTACCACCGCGGCGTTAACGTTTTTAATCGTTACCGGTATTGATATTATTATTATTATTATTATTATTACGGCACTTATTATTATTATTATAAATCGATTTATTATACCCGTAAAGTAAATAATAACCAATAACGATATAAAAACGTCTCTTTTATAAAACCTTAACGTAATAATCTTAATGGATATTAAACTATAAAAGAATATAAAGCGGAATAAAGTTATTAAAATAAATATCGTTCCGAAAGTATAAATTAATAATAATAACCGTAAGGACTAAAATATTAAACGTAAACGTCCTATTTAAGACTTTATATTAAAGAAACCGATTAATAATATAAGTAAATATATATTTTAAAATATTAATATTATTATCGGCCGTTTAAAATAATTTATACTTATTATTATATTAATTAATATAAATTTTATATTCCGGGTTAAAACCCTTATAAAATTATTAAATAAATACGTTATTATTAATAATAATTATACTTTAGAAATTTTATAATTTATTAAAAAGATCTTAATATTTATTATAATATTTATTTAGATTTAAGTATTAATTAAGGGTAAAAAAGGTAAAGCGCTTAAGGGTTAACGTAAAATATTTTACGTTACTTTAATATTCTTAATAATATATTAATTAATCCTTTTAATCCTTATACGGATTACGGTATAAATTATAAAATGCCTTTAATTATAAGTATTTTAAGTTTTTATAAGTTTATTATCCTTAAGAGTATTAATCTTAATAAGACGTAAGTTAGAATCTATAATTTAATAATTAAGCTAGATAAGTTTAAGTTTCTTATTTATTTTACGTTCTTATATAATATATTTAAGGTTATCCTTAAGCTTAATAACCTTATTAAAAATACCGGTAATTTTAAAGGGGTCAGATATAATAATAATAATAATAATAATAATAATAATAATAATTTAACCTAAAGATTAAAGAAATCTTCGTTATTAAAAGGCAATAGAATTATAATTAATAATATTAAGCCCTTAAATAAAGATAATTTAAATAATAATAATAATAAATAATACTTTAAATTATTATCTTTTAAGATTATAGCTCTCTTAAATAATATATGTATAAAACGGAACGTTTTATAAAATAAACGGTAACGGGCCCGGAGTTTCTTTTTATTTAATAAGAACCGTAATTTAAAGATTAATAATAAGTAATAAAGTTTCTTAATCTTAACGGACTATTTAAAGCGTAAAGCTTATAAAGTATATATAATACGTTGGGTAAAAGAACCTTATTTAAATATAGATAGTTTAATTATAGGTTAAAGTAATAGAATATATAAATCAGGATAATTAATATATTTTTAATAATTTTAATAATAATAAAGATCTTAATAAAAAGCCTTTAAAAATAGAGTTATAATTGATTTAAGTTTTAATAATTTTAATAAAAAAGAAAAAGTTTTAAAAGTAAATATTTTACTTCTCTTTATACTTAAACTTTAATATAATAATTAAGGTAAACTTTAATATAAAGTTAAAATAATAATAATTTAAATTCAGTAATTAACTTAATTAAAAGACTAAATATATATAATAATAGGTTTTATAGGTTGCTTTAATTACCTTAATAATAAAAAAACGTTTCTTTTTGTTCTTTAGGGGTATTAATGCGTTTATTAAAGATCCGCCGATTTAACGGTTTTATAAATGCTATTATACCCTTATAGCGTATACGTAAATTGGTATATAGGGTTATTGTACCTTACGGTCTGCGTATAAATAATGGTTTCAGGCTGGGTAACGTCCCAGCCTTTTTATTTTCCGTTTTAGCCTCTTTATTTTTAAGTAATTAAGGCTTAAATCGATAAGACTATTAAGTAACTACAGCAGTTATAATAATAATAAGAACCGTTACGATGCTGGCGGAGCGATAATACGGCTCTTAAGGTATTTAAGCTGTCGTTATTAAGGCTTACTAATTATTAAGCGTAGTGGTAAGCATATAAGCCGGGCTTATAACCTGTTGCAATGGTAGGGTGTAACTTGCTTTTTTAACTACTATGTAAAGTGCTGAACGATATCTATCTATAAGAAGTCCAGGAAGTAGGCTAGCCCCCTTTTGGTAATAGGCGAGGTCTTTGCCTTCTGCACTTCTGACAGCTGAGCGATATCTATCTATGAGAAGTCCAGGAAGTAGGCTAGCCCCCTTTTGGTAATAGGCGAGGTCTTTGCCTTCTGCACTTCTGACAATTTATTTACTTTTTTTAATTTAAAAAGGATAATATTACCTTAAATCTTGGTAAAATATTACCACCTTAAATCCTAAGAGGATATTATTACCTTAAATTTTAAGTCAAGCGGATATTAACGCTTATAATTTATTAACCTCCTTTTAAAAAGCTACCTTTAATATATTTAAATATAGTTTTTAATTAAAACCCTATAACACCTATAGAATATCCGGCCGTCTTAATTAATCCTTAACCGATAAAGCGTAAATAACTTTATAATATCTTTAATTTATTTAAAGGCAGCCTTATAATATATAAGCCTGAATCCGATCGATTATTAAGGGGTTATTAAATTATAACGGATCCCGTATAGGTAATAAATCCCGCAGAGGTAGTAGATCCCGTACAGGTAATGGATCCCGTATAGGTAATAGATCCCGTACAGGTGGTGGATGTAAAGCAATCTTGGTAATGCAGTCTTAATGGTGCAGTCTTGGTGGTACAGTCTTGGTAGTGGATGCAGCGTAGTCTTGGTGGATGAAGGGTAGTTTTAATAAACGTAGCGTAGTCTTGGTGGTGGATGTAAGTAGTCTTTTTCTAAGGACTTATGTTGAGAATTATTTATTTAAATAAGAAATTACTTTACTGCTTAAACCATATTAGCTTAAATAATAAGCTTAATAATCAGAACCTCCCAAAAAGCCAAAACGATCTTAAACTTAAAACCGTCTTAAAACGGTCTTAAGACGGTCTTGAATTTAAGACGGTTATAAGACTGTCAGAAGTGCAGAAGGCAAAGACCTCGGCTATTACCAAAAGGGGACTAGCCTACTTCCTGGACTTCTTATAAATAGGTATCGCTCAGCACCTTATATAGTACTTAACTAAGCAAGTTATACCCTATTATTTCAACAGGTTATAAGCCCGGCTTATATGCTTACTACTGCGCTCAGTAATTAATAAGTTTTAGTAACGATAGCTTAGATACCTTAAGAACCGTATTATCGCTTTGCCAGTATCGTAACGGCTTTTATTATTATTATAACTGCTGTAGTTACTTAATAGTTTTATCGATTTAAGCCTTAGCCACCCGAAAATAAAGAGGCTAGTGTTGAAGTTGAGAGGTATAAGTTGCTTAATTATTACTATGTATAAAGTGAGACTATGTGCAAGGCCATATGCCGCTATCCCACTCGGGTTTAGCACGTCCGCTTTATTTAATCTGATCCGCGTTACGTAATTTCTTAAGTAACGATCCTATATATTTAATACTCCTTTTCGAACTTCATATATAGCCCGTAAATCTTACTTATTAAATAGCTCCTTTATAGCCTTAACGTTATATCCTTTTATATAAGAGTTTAATTATTATATTTATTAAGTAACTCCCTTAATTATTATATAGTTAACTCCTTTAATTATTAAGTAACTAACTCCTTTAATTATTAAGTGGCTAACTCCCCTATATAGTTATTATCTATTTATTATTTATTACCCGGCTTATTATTAAGTCCGCCGTCGGTAAATATACGGTCTTTAAACTATTAATATAGTAGCTCCTTAAGGCTTAACGCCCGTTTAAACTATATAAAGGTCTTAATAAATAGGGCCTTTATTAACCCGTTAACTATTTACTCCGTAATATAAATATACTTAAGATTAACGGTATTAATTTTAAGTTATTCCCGTAGTTAATATAGTTAAATATTTATATACTTTATCCTTACGTAATATACCGGGTTTTTAATTAATACGATAACCCCTTAATTATTATTATAGATTATAATAATAAATATATATCCAGATTTATCGGGTTATATTTACCTTAATAAATCCTTTAACCAGATAGTTTCCTTAATAGTTTACGTTTATCCCGTATACTTAACTTTATAAGTAAATAACGTTATAATCGGTTGTTTTTTTAAAGATTAATAAATTAATATATTCTTTACGTTAAAAAGGTAGCTTAAAGTTAACCTACGGGTAAAGTCGGCCGTAAAATCGGAGTCAGTATACCCACTAAAAGCCTTAAGCTTACCCTTATATATTAACTAAAAGTATATAATAATCCGTAAATAACGTATAATTTACCTTATATATAACCAGTATTAATAAGACGGATTTACGGAATACCGGCTAATAATTATTACCGTATAGGTTATATCCGGTCGTATATTAAGTATAATATATATTAATAAACTTACGGCCGATTAATATTATTATTTAAACTCCGGCTTTACTTAATAACCCTTAAGTAATAATTCCGGCTTAAAATTGACTTATATAAGTATATACGTCGGGTAAGCTTTTTATTAACCGTAATTTTATATTATTTTTTTAATATAAACTTCTTAACTAAAATGGATCATTTAATTTTATTAATTTTAAATAATAATAATATTTAAATAATAGCTTATTAAATTTAAATTAAATATACGGAATTCCTAATTAAATACGGTCTTTAAGTCCTAAATCCTTTATTTAAACGGATTAATTACCAGGACGTTATTTATATATACGGCTATAATCGTACCAGTTTTAAGGTAAAGGAATACGTAATAATCCGTATAAATAGGTTTAAAACCCTATATAACCATAAACTCCCAGAAACGATTATATTATAGCCATAATAATTACTTTAATCTATATAGGCCCTTCTTAAGCTTATAATAAAGCTTCTTACTGTCTTTACCGGTCTTTTCCTATCCTTTTAATTATTTTACGTATATTTCTTCCTTAATAAAACCGTAAAAAAACGTTATTTTAACGTTTATCTGCTTTAAATCTTAATTATTAACCGTTATAAAAGTAAAAAGAACCTTATAGCTTATAGGTTTTATTATTAAGGTAAACGTCTTATTATAATCGATATTTTTACGTTATTTAAAGCCACGTATTACCTATTAAGCCTTATAGTAAATCATATTATTATTAACTTTACGTTTAAGGGTATAAACCTATTATCCTCGTAATATCGTTACGCCGGCGGGGATTTAGCTTTATATAATTAAGACTTAAGTATCGTTTTCTTTAAAGAAATTATATTTATTACCTTCTATTAACTCTTAATTCATCCGGATATATTTATTTATTATAGCTTCTTTATAGGTTTTAAGCTTAATAAGTTCCGGGGTTATTTTAAGGGATATTAGGATTAAAAGGTATAACGGTTTATCCTTATTATAAGTTAATAAAGCCGAAAAAAAAAATAGATTTAATAATATATTATATGGTTTATCCGGAAATATAAAGCCGGGGTTATTTTTAATTAAATTCTTAATTTATTATTTTTATCCTTAATTATAATTAATTTTTAGGTCTTTAACCGTTAAACTTAAAGGATCCGGTAAAGCTATTTATTAAGTAAGGACCATAATCGGACGTATAAATCGCTCGGTAAAAATAAAGCTTATATTAATAATATCCGTTTTAATTAAATTGTAATTTTTAAACTTCTCCCTTAAATTAAGGTCTTATTAAGGCCTTTTTACCTTCTTAAGCTCTTAAATACAGTTAATAAGCTCCTTACGATTTAAATTATTTAACGGTATTACCCGTCTTTCCTCGATATATACGTTATATACGTTTTTTATTATAAGGTTAAACCGTTTTACCCGTAAATTAATTACCTTAAAGTATTTATTAATCCCTTTATTAAAATTTATTAAGATATATAATTTTAACCTATTATTAAACTTAATTTAATAATTTATAGTTTTTACGTATACGATCGACCTTAAGGTTTATATATAGGATACGTCCGGTTTCTTATTATATTAAACTTAATATAATATTACCTTTTAAGCTATATATATAATATCCGTATAATTATATAATTTACCGTTTAAATTAACTCTGGTTAAAAACTTTTAAGTATACCTTTTATTACCTATATAATTTTAATCTTCTTATTAATTTCCCGGTTAATTTTTTTATTAATTGGATTTTATTTAAGGTTTTTACGTATTATTACCTCGAAAATAATTCTATATTATTTTAAATAATCTAAGAAGGCCTTAAACGTATATTTACCCCCGCCGTTAGCCCGAAAACGTTTAATCTTTCAATTTAAGGGTTATTTATATTTAATTTTAAACTCTTTAAACCGTTAAACCACGTCCGATTTATATATTAACGGATAAACCTTTAATATTATAATCTTATTATTACGGAAGATTATATAATACGTTATTCCGTTATATCCCCGGAAATTAATTATCCTTAAAAAATCCGTATAAATAAGCTTTAACGGGTTTTCTATAGGTTTAAAATATCCTTTATATAATTAAGAATATAACCGTTTAATAATATAATACGTATAATAAATGTTTTCGGCCTTATTATTATTACGGCGTTTACGTTTAAGATTTATTTTAATTAATACGTCCGTTAATTAAAATAATTTCTAAGCTTTAAGGTGGCTTATACGTATATATTAAGTAAATATAACCGAAGGTACGTTAAACGCCGTTATAATAAGGGTAAATTCTTATAGATCGATTATAAATAGGCTATTTTACCTGCTATAAATAAGCTTTTTCTGATTATACGTTACCGTCCGGACCGTTTATATTATATTAAGTTAAACCTTATAATCTAGAAGTTATATTTTAAATATAAAATTAATTAAGTTTACCGGAAAGTATACTATATCCGTAAATTTTATCTTAACGAGCTTATTATTTACCCTATATATTATATAGGTAATACTTATACCCTTTATATAATTCGTTTTTATTAACTTAAGCTTTAAAGATAAAAATTAATAAAATCTTAATTCCTTTTAAAAGAATCTTTTCTTATAAAAAATATATTAATTATAGTTATTATTAAGGATTATTAACTTCTATAAATTTATTAAGGTAACCGATATTATCGTCGTTAATTATTATATATACGTTAATAAGTAAAAGTCTATT
Organism: Niebla homalea; assembly: GCA_019925105.1. Classification (NCBI taxonomy): domain Eukaryota; kingdom Fungi; phylum Ascomycota; class Lecanoromycetes; order Lecanorales; family Ramalinaceae; genus Niebla; species Niebla homalea. The sequence goes on from JAHGAU010000007.1 coordinate 706,514, forward strand.
ATTAAAAGGTTTATAAACGTAATAGTTTCCTTAATAGTCTTAAGCTTCTTAATATAGAATTTTATAAGCTTTTTTTTAGGATAAAGGTTTTAATATTTATCCTTAATATACTTATTATTACGCCCCTTCTAAGTATAATATTAATAGATAAATTTTTCTTAAGTTTTATTAAAAGTCCTTTTATTATAACCCTTTAATATATCCTTATAAGTTTATATTAAAACGTTTAATTACTAAATAACCGCCCGAGCTTCTTTATTACGGGCCCTTTATATAATATCGTAAAATTTAAGGGCACCCGGGCCTTATTATACCGCCGTTTAAGTAAGTATTAAGTATTACGTTTACCACAATTCCCTTAATTTATTTAAGAATATCTGAATAATAAGGTAATCCGGGATAATTAAGGAGTTATTAATTACCTTAATTTCGGTATAGATTTTCTAATAGCGGCTATTATATTTATCGATTATTATATTTAAAGTCTTTTATAAACTTATAAGCTTTTAAGTAAGCTTTATATATAAACCGGACCCTTAAGGCTTATATTAATTTTTAAGTCTTTCTTAGATCGTATTTAGGCTTTTTATAATATTAATTAAATATTTAATATTAATATTATAACGATTCTTTAAGGCTATATATACCTTAAAGGTATTTTTCTCCTTTAACTTTTAAAGGTTATTAATCGTTATTTAATCCTTTATTTATTAACTTTACGATATTTATTGCCATTAATCTATTAATAAAGGGATTAAGCTTAAAGGAAACCCCTTTATAATGGAGTCTTTTTTAATTATTATTCTTAATAAAGTATACGGAAGATAATATTAATAAGATATTAATTATATTATAATTATTAATAATATTTAAGTTTAACAACGTCCAATATATTAAAGACTTATTATTTAAGGGTAAAAAGTAACTTACGTTAAACGATAATATCCAATTCTTAATATTTATATTTAGCTTGAAAATAATAATATTTAATAAATTAATTAAGGGTTCCTTAAATACTTTTAAGCTGAAATTATCGTATAACTTCGGCGTTTATGGTAATAAATAGTCCCGGTTTTCGACTTAATCTTTATTAATTAAATTAAGACGGTCTTCCTTTCTTAGGTCTTTAAATATAAAGGGAAAAAGGGTACTTTATATATAACGATACCACCGAATAATAAGGTTTAAGTACTATATTTCGTACGGGACTATTATATAATCTAAGGTAATAAGTAATATAAAGTTTTATTAATTAAAGTATTCTTTATTTTAATTAAGATTAAAACGAAACTTTATAATATACTATAATACTATATATATATCTTTAAGATTATTACCTTTTTTTATTTAAAGGCCCTTAATTTCTATAATTAAAGCGTTTAAGTTTATTTTAATTATTTTACTTTAATTTAAGGACTTTAATCTTTATAATCCGTAATAAGTAAATTCATCTTAAGTCCAATTATTTATTAAAGAATTCTATAACTGGTTCTTAACCCCTTTTTTTTAAGGATTAATTTTTATTTTAAGAGGTTTAACCGTTAATTACTTATTCCGTCCCGTATTTACTTTCTGAAATTAAGTTAAAGTAAATAATTTCAGGCTATAATACGTTTGAATCTGAATAATTTATTTTTAATTAATCTTGAAAAAACTTAATTTTAATATAATCTTTAAGGCTTTAAACTCGGTAAAGTTTTATAATATATTTAATATTTATTTAACGTCTTAAATTTTTTACTTAAACCCCGGTTAAGGCTTTATATATATATATTAACCTTAAAAGCCCTATATTTTAACTTTATTAACTTAATGTTAACTTAACTTTTTAACGTATAAGCGTTTACGGCCTTTAATAGGGCTAAGAAATAACAATTTATATATTCTTATTAATAAAACGTCCTCCTTTCTTAATTTAAGAATATAGGTAATTAAGTAAACTTCTTTATTTATAACCGTAATATTATACGCCTGATTAAGTCGATTTTTAATAATATAGCCTGCGTATAGGTATCGTTTACGGGTATATCTTATATTATAAGTTCATTACCGTTTATAAGCTAAATTAAATATTAAAAAGACGTTATCTAAATACTTAAACGCATAATCCGGGCTTATAACCTATTAAAGTTAAAAGGTATAAGTTGCTTAATTATTATTATATATAAAGTGAGATTATATATAAAGTTATATGCCGCTATCCCACTCGGGTTTAATACGTCCGCCTTATCTAATCTGATCCGCGTCACGTGATCTCCCAAGTGGCGATCCTGCATATTCAACAGCTAGGACGGAAAAATAAGAAGGCTAAGACGCTACCTAGCCTGAAACCATTATTTATACGCAGACCGTAAGGTATATTAACCTTATATACCGATTTACGCGTACGTTATAAGGGTATAGTAATACCTATAAAGCCGTTGGATCGGCGGATCCCTAATAAACGCGTTAATACCTTTAAAGAATAGGGGGAAACGTTTATTTATTATTAAAGCGATTAAAACGGCTTATAAAGCCTGCTATTACGTATACTTAGTTTCTTAATTAAGTTAATTATTTAGTTTAAGCTATTATTATTCTAGCTTTATATTAAAGTTTATTTTAACCACTATATTAAAATTTAAGTATAAAGAGAAGCAAAATACTTACTTTTAAGGTTCTTTCCTTTTTATTAAAATTATTAAGGTTTAAATTAATTATAGCTTTATTTTTAAGGGCTTTTTATTAAGATCTTTATTATTATTAAGATTATTAAGAATATATCGATTATCTTAATTTATACGTTCTATTATTTTAACCCGTAATTAAACTATTTATCCTTAAATAACGTTTCCTTATCTAGCGTATTATATATACTTTATAAGGTTCACGCCTTAAACAGTCCGTTAGGATTAAGAAGCTCTATTACTTATTATTAGCCCTTAAATTACGGTTCTTATTAAGTAAAAAGAAACTCCGGGCCCGTTATTATCTATTTTATAAGACGTTCCGTTTTATACGTATATTATTTAAGAAAGCTATAGTTTTAAAGGATAACGATTTAAAGTACTATTTATTATTATTATTATTTAAATCATTTTTATTTAAGGGCTTAATATTATTAATTATAATCCTATCGCTTTTTAATAATATAGATCTCTTTAACCTTTAGGTTAAATTATTATTATTATTATTATTATTATTATTATTATTATTATTATTATTATTATTATTATTATTATATCCGACCTTTTTAAGATTACCGGTACCTTTAATAAGGTTATTAAGCTTAAGGATAACTTTAAGTATATTATATAAGAACGTAAAATAAGTAAAAGGCTTAAGCTTACCCGGTTTAATTATTGGATTATAAATTCCAGCCTACGCTTTATTAAGATTAAAGCTCTTAAAGGTAATAAACTTATAAAGGCCTAAAATACCTATAATTAAGGGCATTTTATAACTTATATTATAATCCGTATAAGGATTAAAGGGACCAATTAGTATATTATTAAGAATATTAAGAATACTAAAGTAACGTAGAATACCTTCCGTATTCAGTGTTAACTTAAGGGCTTAAATTATTTCGCGTTAGCCTTTAAACGTTTTACTTCTTTTATCCTTAGTTAATATTTAGATCCAAATAAGTATTATAATAAATATTAAGATCTTTTTAATAAATTATAAAATTTCTAGGGTATAATAATTATTAATAATAATATATTTATTTAATAGTTCTATAAAAACCTTAACTTAAAATATAAAGTTTATATTAATTAATATAACGATAAGTATAAGCCGTTTTAAACGGCCGATAATAATATTAGCGTTTTAAAATACGTATTTACTTATATTATTAACCGGTTTCTTTAATATAAAACTTTAAATGGGACGTCTACGTTTAATATTATAATCCTTACGGCCATTATTACCGATCCACGCTTCCGGGACGATATCCGCCTGAATAACTTTACTTTATTCTGTATTTTTCCGTAGTTCGGTATCCGTTAAGGTTATTACGTTAAGGTCCTATAAAAGAAACGTTTTTATATCGTTACCGGCTATTACTTATTTTATAGGTATAATGAATCGATTTATAATAATAATAATAGGCGCCGTAATAATAATGATAATAGTAATATAAGTACCAATAACGATTAAAAACGCCGGCGCCGCGGTAACGGCGGTAATAGCGGTAATAAAGGTAATAATAAGGGTAACGATAAGTTTAAGGATAAGGAATATAAAGCCCCTTTAAGGGCTAAGGCCTTAATAAACCTGGCCTTTATATATGTTACCGTCGCTATACCGGCTCCACCGCCCGTTATTTACCGGGATTATTAGGTATATTTAACTATAAATATATTTATTCTTACTACTTATATTTTTAATATTGGCTATATGAATTATATCGTCAATAATAACTATATTTTTATCCGTAGGGAACTCTTCCTTAAACTTATTATTATTAAAGGCTTTTTTAAGGAGAGAAATATTACTTATATTAAAGTCGTTAAAATCCTATATTAATTTAATGAAGGCATCCGTAATTTAATTGTTTATAACGTCTTTTTTATCCCTAATAATACCTTTAATCTTATTAGCCCCGGACAGCTATAATAAGCCGGTTATCCCCTTAAATAAAGTAATAATTTAAAGGATTTAAGTATATTTATTAACCGTAACGGTATTTTTATAAAACTTTTATTAACGGCTTTCTACCTTTTTAAAGTTAATATTAAAGTTATTAATAATTTAATACCCGTAACCTTATATATTATTCCCGTAAATTAAGAAGCCCTAAAATATTAATATAAGGTAACGGGGCATATAAAGGAGCAAAATATTAAGCTTTTATTAAAAATAATAATTAATATTAATTTTTTTAATTTATTAAATTTATTAAAGGACTATAAGTACGTTATTTATACAGAGATATAAATAAAGTTTAAATTAAATAAAAACTATATCGAGCCTGGTACTTATTAAAACGAACTTATTTATTCCGACCTAATTAACTTTATTAATAATATAAAAGCCGATTATAAGTAGGTCGTTACCTTTATTAAAGACGTTATTAAGGTTATTTATATAGCTTTATTATTAAACTTTTTATATAAAACGGTTTTTAAGGCCTTTTAAGGTTATATAAAGAGAATTTATTATTTAGACCGCTTTATTTACCGCTTATATATTAACGATAATAATATATATAACGGCTTTTAATTTAATAATTAACGGTACGTTAAAGGGATTTAGTAGGAGTTTACGGTACTTTATAACCCTTAATAAAACAATATTTCTGAACGAATGGGTTAAACCCTTATTACTTAGGCTTATATAATATTATTAAATAATAACCTATTACGTATTCTTATTACTAAACTTATTATTATAACGGCCTTTATATATAATATAATGCCTATAAGTACTTATAACGTATTAAATTAAATTATAAATCTCGGGAAACTTAATTAATCTTTTATTAAGAAAGTTGGACGACGCAATATATATTAAGAATATAAACTTTTAAATATAAACTGGATAAAATTCCAAATTAAGGCCATTAAAGGACGTCTTATTGGTTTTAAGGGTTATTACGTTTATAAAATACTTATATTAAATGGCCGGGTTTAACGCTATAATTACGTTAAATAACTAGAGGATAAGGCCGTTTAGCTTAAACGTAAGGCTAATAACCTTTTATTGGTTCATTATTTAATACCGAGATAAAGGGAGATAATTACCGTGGATTTCTAGTTATCGTTAAAACGGATACGTCTCGGTAATAATAAAAATATGGATAACGAGCCGGTTATTATTATTATATAAGGCCTTTATATTATAGATATTACGGATAAAACCAATAATATTATTATTAAGGATATAGCCGAACTTATATTTAATAAATAACTTAAACCTTATATAACCTTAAAACTTATAATTGTTAAAGAAAATATTAATAAAAAAGACTTATTTATATTATTTTTATTTATCTTTAATAATAATATTATAAAGGAATCTCCGGGTATATATATTTTTATAAACTTAAACTTAAATTTACCTGGTTTTTACGATTTAATTCTATATTATTACCCGTCTTTAAAAGAATTTATTAAATCTCTAGATTTACTTACTTAAGCTTACGTAACTAAAATATAACCCTTAAGCTATTAGTGTAATTAAGACTTTAATTATTAAGCCGCCGGCTTTTAATTAACGTTTATATATTTTATAATTACGATCTTTACGGACTATACCGAGTTTACGACCTATATATAAACCGTAAAAAATATATACCATAAAATAAAGTAAGAGCTTATTATAGAAGATAAAGTTAAATCCTTAAAAAAGAATAAAACCTGGATCTTAATAAATTTACCTCTTAATATTAACGTACTAGATAATAAATAGGTCTATAAGTATAAACGTAGACTGGACGGTAGTATTACCCGGTATAAGGTTAGGTAGGTGGTCCGTGGCTTTCAATAAAAGGAAGGCTTGGATTTCTTCGATACCTTTATAACGGTTATTAAGTTTATAAGCTATAAGGCCTTTTTTACTATAATAGCTATATATAACCTGGAGATTAAGTAAATAAACGTTAAAATAGCATTCTTTTATAATAATATCCTTAAAAAGATTTATATTTATTAATTTATAGGTTTTAATAATAGCTTAGGATGGATTTACTTATTAAATAAAATTCTTTATAAGCTTAAATAATTACTCTAGATTTAATATTAATACTTCTTTATATTCCTTAAGAAATTCGGTTACCATTATATTAATAAAGATTATAGCGTATTCTTAAACCCGGATATTAATATTATTATTACTATATATATTAATAATATCTTAATAATAAGAGTTAATAAATAGGCTATTATTAACCTAAAGGCTTAATTAAATAAGAAGTTTAAGATGTCTGATCTAGGCCTATATAATTAATATTTAAGCATAAGTATTATCTGTAATTAATAAAATCGAACCTTAATTCTTAATTAAAAGAATTACGTTAAATAGGTCCTTACTTAGTTTAATATATATAACGATCTTTTTTCTAAGGGTAACAATATAATTATCCTTATGGACATAAGTGCCCGTTTCGAGCCGGTTAATAAGGAGTATACCGCCCCAAAGTAATTTCGGCTTAAATATTAGTCCGTTATCGGTTTATTTATATATATTATAATAAATATTAAACCTAATATAGCCTATACGGTATCGGTAATATTACGTTATACGTTTAACCCTAATAAAGGGCATTAAATAGTTATTAAGAAGATCTTTTATTATTTCCGCGGTATAGCCTCCTTAAAGCTCGTTTTTTAAGGCCCTTTAAAGCCCCTTAATAACTATACGGACTTAAATTATGCCGGCGACCCGTAGATACGTCGGTTTACCTCCGGGTATATTTTTAACCTGGGAAGTATAGTTATTAATTAATCTTTAAAACGTTAATTAACTATGGCCTTATTTACCTATAAAGCCGAGTACGTAGGATAATATAACGTTATTAAAGAGGCGATTTAGCTTAAACGGTTACTAACCTAGCTTATTAAAGTTACCCCGAATCCAACGGTATTACCGGCCCTTAAGGATAAGGATATTATATAAGATTACGCCCTTTTTACCTGGCTTAAGTACGATATTAAGGCTTTTGTTCTTATTACGGTAATCTTTTATAATAATTAGGGAGCGATTATATTAGTGAAAAACCCTATAAACCACTTAAAAACGAAATATATATATATTAAATATTACTTTCTCCGGGAGTATATAGTTAATAAATAGGTAGAGTTCATATATTATTTTACCGGGAATATAATAACGGATAACCTAATAAAGCCGTTATTAAGGGACGCTTTTTAAGAATTCAGAAATTATTTAAAACTGAAGTAATTATACCTCTAGAATTTAGGATATATCCCTTATTATTAAAGTTGGGATAGATATACCCGTTATTACGGTAATACGGTTTAATAGGAGCTTTTACTTTTTACTTAGTGAATAATACGGTATTATAATGTTATAAAGCTATTAATTAAGTAAAAGTATTAGAAGTATAGAAGGTAAAGACCTCGGCTATTACCAAAAGGGGACTAGCCTACTTCCTGGACTTCTCATAGATAGGTATCGCTCAGCACCTTACATAGTACTCAACTAAGCAAGTTACACCCTACCATTTCAATAAAGACCGTCCCAAGACGATCTTAAAAGTTTAGGGGAACCCCTTAAGGTAATTATAACAAACGTTAGGTTTCTATAATTAAGCGACTTTAAAAAACGATTTATTTTAATATTTCTAGCGTTTAATATTAGTATATTTTCAATTTAAAATTAAAATAAAGAATATTAATATTTGTTAATTTATATAGGTAGTTTATATCTTTTAGGCTTACCTTACTTAATTTTTTTTATAAAGTTTTTAAGTCTTTTAATTTTATTAATTAATACGTTATAAACTTCTATTGTCTTCCTTTATTTAAATATATTAAATATTATAGGTTTTAAAGCTTTAAGTCTTAATTAAAGTATATAACCTTTAATTGTAAGAAAAAATAAAAGGTAAGTAATTAAACTTATAGTTAAATTTACCTTAAACTCCGTAATTAATAGGAAATCTATTTAATCGTCCTAGTTACAGTTTATATAAAATTATAAATATTATCTAAATATATTATTAATATTCTTTATTTAACCGTTAATCTCCGGGTAAAAGTTAATGAAAAGCTTTAATTTTATACTTATCCTTTAATAAAGCCGTTATTAAAAGTATAATATAAATTATATACTTTTATCGGAAATAATAAAATTAAAATATCCTTTTTTTATATTAAACTTAATTAATAAAGGCTTAAACGATTATAAATACATTTAATTTATTTAATAATATAAACTTCTTTTTTTTAAATAATTAATCAATTATTATTATAATATATTCTGTCAGAAGTGCAGAAGGCAGAGACCTCGGCTATTACCAAAAGGGGGCTAGCCTATTTCCTGGACTTCTTATAGATAGATATCGCTTAGCACCTTATATAGTACTTAATTAAGCAAGTTACACCCTATTAATTTCAATAGGTTATAAGCCCGGCTTATGTACTGATTACTGCGTCTAATAATTAATAAGCCTTAATAACGATAGCTTAAATACCTTAAGAGCCGTATTATTGCTCCGCCAATACCGTAACGGCTTTTATTATTATTATAACTATTATAATTATTTAATAGTCCTATCCTTAACCACCCGAAAATAAAGAGGCTAAGACGTTATTTAACTTGGAACCATTATTTATACATAAACCGTAAGGTATAATAGCCCCGTATACCGATTTATACGTACGTTATAAGGGTATAATAATAAGACTGGGGGAAACATTTATTTATTATTAAAACGATTACAATAACTTATAAAGCTTATTATTACGTATATTTAACTTCTTAATTAAGTTAATTATTTAATTTAAGCTATTATTATTCTAGTTTTATATCAAAGTTTATTTTAATTATCGTATTAAAGTTTAAGTATAAAAAGAAGTAAAATATTTATTTTTAAGGCTTTTTTTTTTTTAAATTATTAAAATTTAAATTAATTATAGTTTTATTTCTAGGGGCTCTTTATTAAGATTTTTATTATTATTAAAATTATTAAGAATACGTCGATTATTTTAATCTATATATTTTATTATTTTAATTTATAGTTAAACTATTTATTTTTAAATAACGTTTTTTTATTTAACGTATTATATATACTTTATAAGCTTTACGTTTTAAACGGTTCGTTAAGATTAAGAAGCTTTATTATTTATTATTAACCTTTAAATTACGGTTTTTATTAAGTAAAAAGAAACTCCGGGCCCGTTACCGTTTACTTTATAAGACGTTCCGTTTTATACGTATATTATTTAAGAAAATTATAGTCTTAAAGAATAACGATTTAAAGTATTATTTATTATTATTATTATTTAAGTTATCCTTATTTAAGGGCTTAATATTAATAATTATAATCCCGTTGCCTTTTAATAATATAGATTTCTTGAGCCTTTAAGTTAAATTATTATTATTATTATTATTATTATTACCGTTATTATGTCCGACCTTTTTAAGATTATTAATACCTTTAATAAGGTTATTAAGCTTAAGGATAACCTTAAATATATTATATAAGAACGTAAAATAAGTAAGAAGCTTAAGCTTACTTAACTTAATTATTGGATTATAGATTTTAACTTACGCTTTATTAAGATTAAAGCTTTTAAGGATAATAAGCTTATAAAAACCTAAAATACTTACGATTAAAGGTACTTTATAATTTATATTATAATCCGTATAAGGATTAAGGGGATTAATTAATATATTATTAAAAATATTAAGAATATTAAAATAACGTAAAATACTTTTTATATTTAATATTAACTTAAAGGCTTAAATTACTTTACGTTAACCCTTAAACGTTTTTACTTCCTTTACCCTTAATTAATACTTAGATTTAAATAAATATTATAATAAATATTAAGATTTTTTTAACGAATTATAGAACTTTTAAAGTATAATTATTATTAATAATAATATATTTATTTAATAATTTTATAAAAGCTTTAACCCGGAATATAAAGTTTATATTAATTAATATAACGATAAGTATAAATTATTTTAAATAGCCGATAATAATATTAACGTTTTAAAATACGTATTTACTTATATTATTAACCGGTTTTTTTTAATATAAAGCTTTAAATAGGATGTTTACGTTTAATATTATAGCTTTTACGGTTATTATTATTAATTTATGCTTCCGGGATAATATCCGCTTTAATAACTTTATTCCGTTCCGTATTCCTTTATAATTTAATATCCGTTAAGGTTATTACGTTAAAATCCTATAAAAAAGACGTTTTTATATTATTACCGGTTATCGCTTATTTTACGGGTATAATAAATCGACTTATAATAACGATAGTAAGCATTATAGTAATAATAATAATAATAATATAAGCATTAATAACGATTAAAAATGCCGGTATTATGGTAACGGCAATAATAATAATAATAAAAATAATAAGAAAAGTTGTGATAAGTTTAAAAATAAAGAATATAAAGTTTTTTCAGGGATTAAAGCCTTAGTAAATTTAGCCTTTATATACGTTGCCATTATTATACCGGCTTTATCGCCCGTTATTTACCGGGATTATTAAGTAATTTTAATTATAAACATATCGGTCCTTATTATTTATATCTTTAATACCGGCTATAGAAATTATATCGTTGGTAATAACCGTATATTTATCCATAAAAAGCTTTTTTTTAAGCTTATTCTTATTAAAAGCTTTTCCGGGGGGAAAAGTATTATTTATATTAAAGTTATTAAAATCCTATATTAATTTAATAAAAGCATCCGTAATTTAATCGTTTATAATATTCTTTTTATTTTCAATAATATTTTTAATTTTATTAACCTTAAATAATTATAATAAGCCGGTTATCCTTTAAAGTAAAATAATAACCTATAAGATTTAAATATATTTATTAACCGTAATAATATTTTTATAAAACTCTTATTAACGGCCCTTTATTTCCTTAAAGTCGATATTAAAATTATTAATAAATTAATACTTATAACTTTATATATTATTATTATAAATTAAGAAGCTTTAAAATATTAATATAAGGTAACGGGGTATATAAAAGAGTAAAATATTAAGCTTTTACCGGAAATAATAATTAATATTAACCTTTTTAACTTATTAAATCTATTAAAAAACTATAAGTATATCGTTTATACGGAAATATAAATAAAGCTTAAGTTAAATAAGGATTATATTAAGCTTAATACTTATTAAAACGAACTTATTTATTCCGATTTAATTAACTTTATTAATAGTATAAAAGTTAATTATAAGTAAATTATTACCTTTATTAAAAATATTATTAAGGTTATTTATATAGCTGTTGAAGTTGAGAGGTGTAAGTTTTTTTAATTATTATTATGTATAAAGTGAGACTATGTGTAAGGCCATATACCGCTATCCCACTCGGGTTTAATACGTCCGTTTTATCTAATCTGATCCGCGTTACGTAATCTTTTAAGTAGCAATCCTATATATTTAATATTCCCCTTTAAACTTTATATATAACCCGTAAATCTTACTTATTAAATAGCTCCTTTATAGCCTTAACGTTATATCCTTTTATATAAGAGTTTAATTATTATATTTACTAAGTAACTCCCCTAGTTATTATATAGTTAGCTTCTTTAATTATTAAGTAACTAACTCCCTTAATTATTAAGTAATTAGTTCCCCTATATAGTTATTATTTATCTATTATTTATTACCCGGCTTATTATTAAATCCGCCGTCAATAAATATACGGTTTTTAAACTATTAATATAATAACTCCTTAAGGTTTAATGCCTATTTAAATTATATAAAAATCTTAATAAATAAGGTCTTTATTAATCCGTTAATTATCTACTCCGTAATATAGATATATTTAAGATTAACGGTATTAACCTTAAGTTATTCCCGTAATTAATATAATTAAATATTTATATACTTTATCCTTACGTAATATACCGGGTTTTTAATTAATACAATAACCCCTTAATTATTATTATAAATCGTAATAATAAGTATATATTTAGATTTATTAAATTATATTTACCTTAATAAGTCCTTTAACCAGATAACTTCTTTAATAACCTATATTTATCCCGTATATTTAGCTTTATAGGTAAATAACGTTATAATCAGTTACCTTTTTAAAAACCAATAAATCGGTATACTTCTTACGTTAAAAAGGTAGCTTAAAGTTAACCTACGGATAAAGTCGGCCGTAAAATTAAAGTTAATATATTTATTAAAAGCCTTAAGTTTACCTTTATATATTAATTAAAAATATATAATAATCCGTAAATAACGTATAATTTACCTTATATATAGTTAATATTAATAAGATAAATTTACAGAATATTAATTAATAATTATTACCGTATAAATTATATCCGGTTATATATTAAGTATAATATATATTAATAAACTTACGGCCAATTAATATTATTATTTAAATTTTAATTTTATTTAATAATCTTTAAATAATAATTCCGGCTTAAAATTAACTTATATAAGTATATACGTCGGGTAAATTTCTTATTAATTATAATCTTATATTACCCTTTTAATATAGGCTTTTTAATTAAAATAAATTATTTGGTTTTATTAATTTTAAATAATAATAATATTTAAGTAATAGCTTATTAAACTTATATTAAATATACGGAATTCCTAATTAAGTATAATCTTTAAGTCTTAAATCCCTTATTTAAACGGATTAATTATTAAGATATTATCTATATATATAATTACGATCGTACCGGTTTTAGGGTAAAGGAATACGTAATAATCTATATAAATAAATTTAAAACCTTATATAACTATAAACTCTTAAAAACGATTATATTATAATTATAATAATTACTTTAATTTATATAGGCTTTTCTTAAGCTTATAATAAAGCTTTTTACCGTCTTTATTGGTTTTTTCCTATTTTTTTAATTATTTTACGTATACTTTTTCCTTAATAAAATTATAAAGAAACGTTATTTTAACGTTTATTTACTTTAAATTTTAATTATTAACCGCTATAAAAATAAAGAGAACCTTATAACTTATAGGTTTTATTATTAAGGTAAACGTCTTATTATAGTTAATACTTTTACGTTATTTAAAGCTATATATTACTTACCGGGTTTTATAGTGAATCATATTATTATTAACTTTATATTTAAGGATATAAACTTATTATTTTTATAATATTGTTACGTTAATAAGAATTTAACTTTATATAATTAAGATTTAAGTATTATTCTCTTTAAGGGAACCGTATTTATTACCTTCCGTTAATTCTTAATTTATCCGGGTATACTTATTTATTATAGTTTCTTTATAAATTTTAAGCTTAATAAGTTCCGGAGTTATTTTAAGGGATATTAAGGTTAAAAGGTATAATGGTTTATTTTTATTATAAATTAATAAAGCCGAGAAAAAAAATAAATTTAATAATATATTATATAATTTATCTAGAAACATAAGGCCAAAGTTATTTTTAATTAGGTTTTTAATTTATTACTTTTATTTTTAATTATAATTAATTTTTAAGTTTTTAATCATTAAGCTTAAGGGGTCCGGTAAAGTTATCCGTTAAGTAAAGATTATAATCGGACGTATAAATCGCTTAATAAAAGTAAAGTTTATATTAATAATATCCGTTTTAATTGGATTATAATTCTTAAACTTCTCCCTTAAATTAAAATCTTATTAAGGTTTTTTTATTTTTTAAACTCTTAAATTTAATTAATAAGCTCCTTATAATCCGAGTTATTCAACGGTATTACCCGTCTTTCTTTAATATATATGTTATATATATTCTTTATTATAAGGTTAAACCGTTTTACCCGTAGATTAATTACTTTAAAGTATTTATTAATCTTTTTATTAAAATTTATTAAGATATACGGTTTTAACTTATTATTAAGCTTAACTTGGTAACCTATAGTTTTTACGTATATAATTAACCTTAAAGTCCGTATATAAGATACGTCCGGTTTCTTATTATATTAAGCTTAATATAATATTACCTTTTTAAGTTATATATATAATATTTATATAATTATATAGTTTATTATTTAAATTAATTCCGGTTAAAAGCTTTTAAGTATACCCTTTATTACCCGTATAACCTTAATTTTCTTATTAATTTCCCGGTTAATTTTTTTATTAATTAAATTTTATTTAAAGTTCTTATATATTATTACTTTAAAGATAATTTTATATTATTTTAAATAATTTAAAAAGGCTTTAAACGTATATTTACCCTTATTATTAACCTAAAGGCATTTAATCTTTTAATCCGGGGTTATTTATACTTAATTTTAAATTCCTTAAATTATTAAATTATATTTAATTTATATATTAATAAATAAACCTTTAATATTATAATTTTATTATTATAAAAGGTTATATAATATGTTATTCCGTTATATCCTTAAGGATTAATTATCCTTAAAAGGTCTATATAAATAAGCTTTAATGGGTTTTCTATAGGTTTAAAGTATCCCTTATATAATTAAGAGTATAACCATCCGGTAATATAATATATATAATAAGCGTTTTCGGTTTTATTATTATTATAACGTTTACGTTTAAGATTTATTTTAATCGATATATCCGTTAATTAAAATAATTTCTAAGCTTTAAGGTAGCTTATACGTATATATTAAGTAAATATAATTAAAAATACGTTAAATACCGTTATAATAAGGGTAAATTTTTATAAATTAATTATAAATAAACCGTTTTATTTATTATAAATAAGCTTTTTTTAACTATATATTATTATCCGGACCGTTTATATTATATTAAGTTAAGCTTTATAATTTAGAAATTATATTTTAAATATAAAATTAATTAAGTTTACCGGGAAATATATTATATCCGTAAATTTTACCTTAACGGGTTTATTATTTACCCTATATATTATATAGGTAATATTTATACCCCCTATATAATTTATTTTTATTAACCCGGGCTTTAAAAATAAAAATTAATAAGGTTTTAATTCCCTTTAAAAGAATTTCTTCTTATAAAAAATATATTAATTATAACTATTATTAAAAATTATTAACTTTTATAAATTTATTAAGGTAACTGATATTATCGTTATTAATTATTATATATACGTTAATAAATAAAAGTTTATTATTAAAAAGTTTATAAGCGTAATAATTTCTTTAATAATCTTAAGTTTCTTAATACGGAACTTTATAAACTTTTTTTTAGGGTAAAAATCTTAATATTTATTTTTAATATATTTATTATTATGTTTTTTTAAGTATAATATTAATAAATAAGCTTTTCCTGGGTTTTATTAAAAGTCCTTTTATTATAACCCTTTAACGTATCCTTATAAGTCTATATTAAAACGTTTAATTATTAAATAACCGCCTAAATTTCTTTATTACGGGCTTTTTATATAATATCGTAAAATTTAAAGGTACTTAAACCTTATTATACCGTTATTTAAGTAAATATTAAATATTACGTTTATTATAATTCTTTTAATTTATTTAAGAATATTTAAATAATAAAGTAATCCGGGATAATTAAAAAGCTATTAATCGCCTTAATTTTAATATAGACTTTTTAATAACGGTTATTATATTTATTAATTATTATATTTGGGGTCTTTTATAAACCTATAAGCTTTTAAATAAGCTTTATATATAAACCGGATCCTTAAGGCTTATATTAATCCTTAAGTCTTTCTTAAATCGTATCCGGGCTTTTTATAATATCGATTAAATATTTAATATTAATACCGTAACGATTTTTTAAGGCTATATATACCTTAAAAGTATCTTTCTCCTTTAACTTTTAAAGGTTATTAATCGTTATTTAATCCTTTATTTATTAACTTTATAATATTTATTACCGTTAATCTATTAATAAAGGGATCGAACTTAAAAGAAACCCCCTTATAATAAAGTCTTTTTTAATTATTATCCTTAATAAAATATACGGAAGATAATATTAATAAGATATTAATTATATTATAATTATTAATAATATTTAAGTTTAATAACGTTTAATATATTAAAGATTTATTATTTAAAAGTAAAAGGTAATTTACGTTAAATAATAATATTTAATTCTTAATATTTATATTTAACTTAAAAATAATAATATTTAATAGGTTAATTAGGGGTTCCTTAAACGCTTTTAAGTTAAAGCTATTATATAACTTTAATATTTATAGTAATAAGTAATCCCGGTCTTTAATTTAATCTTTATTAGCTGGATTAAGACGGTTTTCCTTTCTTAAATCTCTAAATATAAAGGGAAAAAGGGTACTTTATATACGATAATATTACCAAATAATAGGGTTTAAGTACCATACTTTATACGGGACTATTATATGATCTAGGGTAATAAGCAATATAAAGTTTTATTAATTAAAGTATTCTTTATTTTAATTAAGATTAAAATGAAACTTTATAATATATTATAATATTATATATATACCCTTAAGATTATTACCCTTTTTTATTTAAAAGCCCTTAATCTTTATAATTAAAGCGTTTAAATTTATTTTAATTATTTTATTTTAACTTAAAGACTTTAATTTTTACGATCCGCGATAAGTAAATTTATTTTAAATTTAATTATTTATTAAAGAATTCTATAATTAATTCTTAACCCCTTTTTTTTAAGGATTAATTTTTATTTTAAGAGGTTTAACTATTAATTATTTATTCCGTCCCGTATTTACTCTTTAAAATCAGATTAAAATAAATAATTTTAGGTTATAATACGTTTAAATTTAAGTAATTTATCTTTAATTAATTTTAAAAAAACTTAATTTTAATATAATTTTTAAAACTTTAAATTTAATAAAGTTTTATAATATATTTAATATTTATTTAACGTTTTAAATTTCTTATTTAAACTTTAATTAAGGTTTTATATATATATATTAACCTTAAAGGCTTTACGTTTTGGCTTTATTAACTTAACGCCGGCTTAACTCTCCGGTATATAGGCGTTTACGGCCTTTAATAAAGCTAAGAAATAACGGTTTATATATTCTTATTAATAAAACGTTTTTTTTTCTTAATTTAAGAATATAAGTAATTAAGTAGGCTTTTTTATTTATAACCATAGTATTATACGCCTGGTTAAGTCGATTTTTAATAATATAGCCTATATATAGGTATTATTTACGGGTATATTTTATATTATAAGTTTATTACCGTTTATAGGTTAAATTAAATATTAAAAAGACGTTATTTAAGTATTTAAATACGTAATCCGGGCTTATAACCTATTAAAGTTAAAAGGTATAAGTTTTTTTAATTATTATTATATATAAAGTAAGACTATATATAAGGCTATATGCCGTTATCCCACTCGGGTTTAACACGTCCGCCTTATCTAATCTGATCCGCGTTACGTGATCTCCCAAGTGGCGATCCTGCATATTCAACAATAGCTTTATTATTAAATTCCTTATATAAAATGGTCCTTAAAGTTTTCTAAGGTTATATAAAAAGGATTTATTATTTAAACCGCTTTATATGTTGCTTATATATTAATAATAATAATATATATAACGATTTCCAATTTAATAATTAATAGTACGTTAAAAGGATTTAATAAAAGTCTATAGTACCCTATAACCCTTAATAAAACGGTATTTTAAAACGAATAAATTAAACCCTTATTACCCGGGTTTTTATATTATTACTAGATAATAACTTACCCCGTATTTTTATTATTAAACTTATTATTATAACGCCCTTTATATATAATATTGACCGAGACCAAGGGGATCCAAAGAGCGAAGGCTATAGCGATTGCCTTATGGGCTACGATAAAGTGGACCGAGCGCTGGCGGAGGTATAGGGACTCTATACCTTAGGGTCGTCGCTACCTAGCTCTCGACGATAAAAAGATTATTAATAAGCATCTCCGCCGTTATAACATTATAAGGAAGGGTAATAGCGTATTAATAATTTAACTCCAGACGGGTAAAAACGGTTTAGCTTACTTCTTATTTACTATATATACCGGGGGTTAAATAGACGCCGGATATAAGTGCGGATAAAAGAAGTAAGACGCCGTATACGTCCTTATTTCTTATTTTTTATTTACGGAAACTAAATTAAGATTTATCGTAAAAATTAATATTTATAATTATTATTAAATATTATTTATAAAGCGAAGTATCCGGGTAATTATTAAGTTTATAATATTTACCGGATTACTATTATAGTTTAATTTTA
This sequence comes from Niebla homalea, assembly GCA_019925105.1. Taxonomy (NCBI): domain Eukaryota; kingdom Fungi; phylum Ascomycota; class Lecanoromycetes; order Lecanorales; family Ramalinaceae; genus Niebla; species Niebla homalea. The sequence goes on from JAHGAU010000007.1 coordinate 725,337, forward strand.
CTATAAAGATAAATAAAATTATTAAAGATTTTATAAAGAAAGCCCGTTATTAATTAAAAAAGAAAAAGAGGAACGGAAACCGGTTACGTTAATTATATGAACCGGAAAGTATCTTTTATAGCCGTAAAAATATAATAGTAAATACTTATTAAAAGTTTTTAAAAAAATTAACGGTAATAATAATATAAAAGGGGTATATATTAAGCGTATAAATATTAATAAGGATATTTAAAGGTATTAAATAAAATTAAGGCAATATAAATATATAAAGGAACGGAAGAATAATAAGTTTAAAAATTGTTGAATATACAGGATCGCCACTTAGGAGATTACGTGATGCGGATCAGATTAGATAAGGCGGACGTATTAAACCCGAATAAGATAGCGGTATATAGTTTTATATATAGTTTCACTTTATATATAATAATAATTAAATAACTTATACCTTTTAACTTTAATAAGTTATAAGCCCGGACTACGTATTTAAATATTTAAATAACGTCTTTTTAATATTTAATTTAATTTATAAACGGTAATAAACTTATAATATAAAATATATCCGTAAATAATATTTATATATAAGCTATATTATTAAAAATCAACTTAACCAGGCGTATAATATTATAATTATAAATAGAAAAGCTTATTTAATTATTTATATTCTTAAATTAAAAAAGGAGGACGTTTTATTAATAAGAATATATAAACCGTTATTTTTTAGCCCTATTAAGGGCCGTAAACGCCTATATATTAAAGAGTTAAGCCGGTATTAAATTAATAAAATTAAAACGTAAAGCTTTTAAAATTAATATATATATATAAAGCCTTAACCGGGGTTTAAGTAAGAAATTTAAAACGTTAAATAAATATTAAATATATTATAGAACTTTATTAAGTTTAAAACCTTAAAGATTATATTAAAATTAAGTTTTTTTAAGATTAATTAAAGATAGATTACTTGGATTTAAACGTATTACGGCTTAAAATTATTTATTTTAATCTAATTTTAAAGAGTAAATACGGGACGGAATAAGTAATTAATAGTTAAACTTCTTAAAATAAAAATTAATCCTTAAAAAAAGGGGGTTAAGAATTAATTATAGAATTCTTTAATAAGTAATTAAACTTAAAATAAGTTTACTTATCGCGGATTATAAAGATTAAAGTCCTTAAGTTAAAGTAAAATAATTAAAATAAGCTTAAATACTTTAATTATAAAGATTAAGGGCCTTTAAGTAAAAAAGGGTAATAATCTTAAAAGTATATATATAGCGTTATAATATATTATAAAGTTTCGTTCTGGTTTTAATTAGAATAAAGAATATTTTAATTAATAAGGCCTTATATTGTTTATTACCTTAGATTATATAATAGTCCTATACGAAGTATAATACTTACTTAAACCCTATTATTCAGTGGTATCGTCGTGTACGAAGTATCCTTTTTCCTTTTATACTTAAAAACCTAAGAAAGGAAGACTGTCTTAATCCAGCTAATAAAGATTAAGTTAAAGACCGGGATTATTTATTATCGTAAACGTTAAAGTCATACGATAACTTTAACTTAAAAGCGTTTAAGGAACCTTTAATTAATTTATTAAATATTATTATTTTCAGGTTAAATATAAATATTAAGAATTAAATACCGTTATTTAACGTAAATTACCTTTTACCCTTAAATAATAAGTCTTTAATATATTAAACGTCGTTAAACTTAAATATTATTAATAATTATAATATAATTAATATTTTATTAATATTATTTTCTATATACTTTATTGAAAATAATGATTAAAAAAACCTTTATTATAGGGGGTTTCCCTTAAGTTTAATCTTTTTATTAATAGATTAACGGTAATAAATATCGTAAAGTTAATAAATAAAGGATTAAATAATAATTAATAACCTTTAAAAGTTAAAGGAAAAAGATACCTTTAAAATATATATAGCCTTAAAAAATCGTTATAATATTAATATTAAATATTTAATTAATATTATAAAAAGCCCGGATATAATTTAAAAAAGACTTAAGGATTAATATAAATTTTAAAGGTCCGGTTTATATACGGAGTTTACTTAAGAACTTATAAGTTTATAAAAGACTTTAAATATAATAATTAATAAATATAATAACCGCCACTAAAAAGTTTATATTAAGATTAAAGTGATTAATAGCTCCTTAATTATCCCGGATTATTTTATTATTTAAATATTCTTAAATAAATTAAAAAAATCGTAATAAATATAATATTTAATATTTATTTAAACGACGGTATAATAAAGCTTAAATACCCTTAAATTTTACGATATTATATAAAGGGCTTATAATAAAGAAGCTCGGGCGGCTATTTAATAATTAAATATTTCAATATAAGCTTATAAGGATATATTAAAGGGTTATAATAAAAGGACTTTTAATAAGACCCAGGAAAAGCCTATTTATTAATATTATACCTAGAAAAAATATAATAATAAGTATATTAAGGATAAATATTAAGATTTTTACCTTAAAAAAAAAAAAAACCTATAAAGTTCTATATTAAAAAACTTAAAATTATTAAAAAAATTATTACGCTTATAAACCTTTTAATAATAGACTTTTATTTATTAACGTATATATAATAATTAATAACGATAATATTGGTTACCTTAGTAAATTTATAAAAGCTAATAATCCTTAATAATAATTATAATTAATATATTTTTTATAAAAAAAGATTCTTTTAAGGAAAGTTAAAACCTTATTAATCCTTATCTTTAGGGCCCGGACTGGTAAAAACGAATTATATAGGGGATATAAATATTACCTATATAATATATAGGGTAAATAATAAACCCGTTAAGGTAAAATTTACGGATATGGTATATTCTTTAATAAATTTAATTAATCTTATATTTAAAATATAACTTTTAAATTATAAAATTTAACTTAATATAATATAAACGGTCCGGATAATAACGTATAGTCAGAAAAAGCTTATTTATAGTAAATAAAACGGTTTATTTATAATCGACTTATAAGAACTTACCTTTATTATAATAACGTTTAACGTATTTTTAACTATATTTACCTAATATATATATATAAGTTATTTCGGAGCTTAGAAATTATTCTAATTAATAAATATATTAATTAAAATAAATCTTAAACGTAAACGCTATAATAATAATAAGGCCGAAAATACTTATTATACGTATTATATTATTAAACGGTTATACTTTTAATTATATAAGGGATATTTTAAATCTATAGAAAACCCGTTAAAGTTTATTTATATAAATTTTTTAAAGATAATTAATCCTTAAGAATATAACGGAATAACGTATTATATAACCTTTTATAATAATAAGATTATAATATTAAAGGTTTATTTATTAATATATAAATCGGATATAATTTAATAATTTAAGGAATTTAAAGTTAAATATAAATAACCCCGGATTAATAAATTAAACGCCTTTGGGTTAATAATAAGGATAAATATATATTTAAGGCCTTCTTAAATTACTTAAAATAATATAGAATTATCTTTAAGGTAATAATATGTAAAAACTTTAAATAAAATTTAATTAATAAAAGGATTAACCGGGAAATTAATAAAAAGATTAAAACTATACGGATAATGGGGGATATATTTAAAAGCTTTTAATTAAAGCTGGTTTAAATAATAAACTATATAATTATATAAATATTATATATATAACTTAAAAAGGTAATATTATATTAAATTTAATATAATAAAAAACCGGACGTATTATATATATAGACTTTAAGGTTAATTATATACGTAAAAACTATAAATTACCGGGTTAAGCTTAATAATAAGTTAAAATTATATATCTTAATAAATTTTAATAAAGGGATTAATAAATACTTTAAAGTAATTAATTTATGGGTAAAACGGTTTAACTTTATGGTAAAGAACGTATACGATATATATATTAAGGAAAGACGGGTAATACCGTTGGATAACTTAAATTATAAAGAGCCTATTAACTGAATTTAAGAACTTAAAAAGGTAAGAAAGCTTTAATAGGACCTTAATTTAAAGGAGAAGTTTAGGAATTACGGTTTAATTAAAACGGATATTATTAATATAAGCTTTACCCTTACTGAGTAATTTATATGTCCGATTATAGTTTTTACTTAATGGATAGCTTTACTAAACTCCTTAAGTTTAATAGTTAAAGACTTAAAAATTAATTATAATTAAGAATAAAAATAATAAATTAAAAACTTAATTAAAGATAATTTTGACCTTATATTTCCGGATAAACCGCGTAATATATTATTAAATCCACTCTTTTTCTTAACTTTATTAGCTTATAATAAAAATGAATTATTATATCCTTTAACCTTAATATCCCTTAAAATAATCCCGGAATTTATTAAACTTAAAATCTATAAAGAAGCTATAATAAATAAGTATACCTGGATAAACTAAGAATTAACGGAAGGTAATAAATATAATTTCCTTAAAGAGAATAATATTTAGGTTTTAATTACGCGGAGTTAAATCCCCGCTGGCATAATAATATTACGAAGACGGTAGGTTTATATCCTTAAACGTAAAGTTAATAGTAATATAATTCACTATAAGGCCCGGTAAGTAATATATAGTTTTAAATAACGTAAAAATATCGATTATAATAAAACGTTTATTTCAGTAATAAAACTTATAAGCTATAAGGTTCTCTTTATTTTTATAGCGGTTAATAATTGGGATTTAAAGTAAATAAACGTTAAAATAACGTTTTTTTACGGTTTTATTAAGGAAGAAATATATATAAAATAATTAAAAGGATAAGAAAAGACCGGTAAAGACGGTAAAAAGCTTTATTATAAGCTTAAAAAGGGCCTATATAGATTAAAGTAATTATTACGGCTATAATATAATCGTTTCTAGGAGTTTATAATTATATAAGGTTTTAAATTTATTTATACGGATTATTACGTATTCCTTTACCTTAAAACCGGTACGATTATAACTATATATATAAATAACGTCTTAATAATTAATCCGTTTAAGTAAGGGATTCGGAACTTAAAAACCGTACTTAATTAGGAATTCCGTATATTTAATTTAAGTTTAATAAATTATTATTTAAGTATTATTATTATTTAAAACCAATAAAACTAAATAATCCGTTTTAATTAAAAAGTTTATATTAAAAGGATAATATAAGATTATAGTTAATAAGAAGCTTACTTAATATATATATTTATATAAGTTAATTTTAGGCCGGAACTATTACTTAAAAGCTATTAAATAAAACCGGAATTTAAATAATAATATTAATTAACCGTAAATTTATTAATATATATTATACTTAATATATAACCGGATATAACTTATATGGTAATAATTATTAGCCAATATTTTATAAATCCGTTTTATTAATATTAATTATATATAAAATAAATTATATATTATTTACGGACTATTATATACTTTTAATTAATATATAAGGATAAGCTTAAGGCTTTTAATAGGTATATTGATTCTAATTTTACGGCCGACTTTACCCGTAAGTTAACTTTAGGTTACCTTTTTAACGTAAAAAGTATACTGATTTATTAATCCTTAAAAAGGCAATTAACTATAACGTTATTTACTTATAAAACTAAGTATACGGGATAAACGTAAATTACCAAAGAAGTTATCTGGTTAAAGGACTTATTAAAGTAAATATAACCTAATAAATCTGGATATATACTTATTATTATAATTTATAATAATAATTAAAAAACTATTATATTGGCTAAAAATCTGGTATATTACGTAAGGATAAAGTATATAAGTATCCAACTATATTAACTGCAGGAACAATTTAAGGCTAATACCGTTAATCTTAAATATATTTATATTACGGAATAGGTAATTAATAGGTTAATAAAGGCCTTATTTACCAAAACCTTTATATAGTTTAAACGGGCGTTAAGCCTTAAGGAGCCATTATATTAACAGTCTAAAGACCGTATACTTATTAACGGCGGACTTAATAATAAGCCGGATAATAAATAATAAGTAAATAATAACTATATAGGGGAGCTAACCACTTAATAACCAGGGGAACTAGTTACTTAATAACCAGGGAGTTAACCATATAATAACTAGGGGAGCTACTTAGTAAATATAGTAATTAAACTCTTATATAAAAGGATATAACGTTAAGGCTATAAAGGAGTTATTTAATAAGTAAGATTTACGGGTTATATATAAAGTTCAAAGGGGAGTATTAAATATATAGGATCGTTACTTAAAAGATTACGTAACGCAGATCAGATTAAATAAAACGGACGTACTAAACCCGAGTGGGATAGCGGCATATGGCCTTACACATAGTCTCACTTTATACATAGTAATAATTAAGCAACTTACACCTCTCAACTTCAACAAAAATAGCCCCTATAAGGATACGGTTATAATATTACGGATTTTCTTAAGGAAGTTAAAATATAGGAAGTATATAAATAGATTATTATTCTTTAAACGGCCGTTAACATTTTTTACTTTAAAGGATAAAGGGTAAAGGCTTGGTGGACGCCGGTTTTTACCTTAATATTATAAGTATCAGGTTTTTACGGTTATTAATAAGGCTAAAAGGTTACGTATTAAGGAACGCCGGAATTAACTTAATTAAATCCGTAATATGAATCAATCAATCAATTAATATTATATATGATTAATTGATTCATTGATTTATACTACGGGTCTAGCTAAGCTAATTCCGGCGTTCCTTAATACGCGGCTTTTTAGCCTTATTAATAACCGTAAAAACCTGATACTTATAACGTTAAGGTAAAAACCGGCGTCTACCAGGCTTTTACCCTTTACCCCTTAAAGTAAAGGATATTAACGGTTATCCAGAAAATAATAATTTATTAATATACTTCTTATATTCTAATTTTTTTAAGAAAATCTATAATATTATAATTATATCCTTATAAAGGTTATCTTTAAACTTTTTACTCTTCCGCTTTTGTATATATTTATATTATTTTAACTTTACGTAATACCTTTAAATATCCTTATTAATATTTATATGCTTATTATATATTTTTTTTATATTATTATCGTTATTAACTCTTTTAAAGACTTTTAATAAGCGTTTATTATTATATCTTTACGGTTATAGAAAATGCTTTCCGGTTTATATAATTAACATAACCGGTTTCCGTTTCTCCTTTTCTTTTTAATTAATAACGGGCTTTTTTTATAAGGTTTTTAATAACCTTATTTATTTTTATAATAAAGTTAAATTATAATAATAATCCGGTAAATATTATAAATTTAACGGTTATCTAAATATTTTATTTCGTAAATAATATAAAAAATAAAAAATAAAAATATATATAGCGTTTTATTTTCTTTATCCGTATTTATATTTAGCGTTCATTTAACCTTTAATATATATAATAAATAAGAAATAAATTAAACCGTTTTTATCCGTCCGGAATTAAATTATTAATATGTTATTATTTTTCCTTATAATATTATAATAACGGAAATACTTATTAAAAGTCTTTTTATTATTAAAAGTTAAATAACGATAATTTTAAAGTATAAAGTCTTTATATTTCCGTTAACGTTTAATTTATTTTATTATAGCTTATAAAACGATTATTATAGTTTTTATTTTTTAAATCCCTTTAATTTTAATCTCTTTTATATTTAACGGGAATTTATATACGTTTAAATTAACCTTTAAGATATTAATAAAATTAATTTCTTTTTTAACTTATTTTTACTTCGTTTTAATAAAAAGGGGATAGGTATCTTTAATTTATTCTTTTTAACTTAAAGCTTATTAAGATTTTAATAAATCCGTTTATTTCTTATTATTATAATTAAGTATATATTTTTCTTTAACCTTATTTAATCGATTATTTAATTTAATAAAACCTTAATTAACGGCATAAAAACTTTAAATTTTAATACCGGGATAAAAATTACTTTATAAATACCGTTAATTGTTCTTAAATACCGGTTTTAAACTTTCTATAATATTTAAATAAATTTTTCTTATATCCCGGAGTATCCTTAAGTATATATTAAATAATTATAACGTATATTATAGTTAATTTTATTATAGTTTAATAAATAATTTAAGCTTTTTATAACGTAACTTCCTATATTAATATAGTGAAATAAATAAAGTTTTTTTCTTATAAAGTTATCTTTTTTTAGACTTTTTTTATATAATTTTTTTAATTAAGCTTTTTATTTATTTAAAGGTTAAGGATTTTAATATTAATATCCGGCTTTATTATAATTTTATTTAAGTTTATTATAATTATTATATTATATAATTTTAGGCTTTTAATTATATAAATAAACTTATACTTATATAATAAGCCTTATAAATTCTTACTTATTAAAGATAAACTTTATAAGCTTATTTTAATTTTAAATAATTTATATATATTGTTAGAGTGCAAGCCCCTCTGGGGTGGTTGGAAGGTAAAGGGTATATTACGTATAACTAAAGACATTAAAGTACAGAGGTATAGGAGTAAAGGGGCCGAAGGCCTTAATATACCCAGTCGGTAATACTCCTGGGTGCCGGATTAACCCCGGGCTTAACCCGGAATAAGCCCGGTAAGGCTTATTCCTGAGTTATTAATACCCTTAAACCCTGATATTACCCCCCCCTTTAAGAAAGGCTTGCCTTTAAGCCTGTAAGTACGTTAAAAAGGAAAAATTTTTTATACTTAAAACCACCCCTTTTACCTATTATTTATAAGCCGGATAACTGAAGTAAGGTCTATATACCACCCAGCTTACCCGTCACTGATTAACCGGGTAAGTGGTATAAGAATATTACCCAGGTTACCCGTTATTGGTTAGCCGGATAAGTAGTATGAAAATTATAGGGGTAATATCGTGGCGGTGGCCGGGTAGTTAATATAAGCATACGGGGGTAGGATCGTAACGGTGGCCCCTATAGTAAGCCTTGAAACGCGATTTCGTCCGGGGGGTTCCGGGGCAGGTATCGTTTTTTACGATTTACCTTTTTTTTAAAATATTTTTTCAACCTTATTACCTTATATATTAAATTTATATTAATAAAGGGGCGTATAATCCATATAGGTAAATAATATTAATAATAATCATTTTAATAGCTTCGGGGAGCTATAAGGCCGTCTTAAAGGGCTTTTAAACCCAATAAAAACGTAATATATAGCCTATAATATTAAGTTTTAAGCTTAATAAAATCGTTATTTAACCTGGACGTTTAAAATAACCCTTAGAAACTACCTTAAATATAATGATATTAGTTGGATCTCCAGGTTATAATCCGGGTTTATCCGGGTACTTCTTATAAAAAACTTTAATTAATCCTTAAATATAAAGGAATTCTCTTACGTTAACGTAATATTAAATATTATCCGGGGGTAAGTTTATTTATTTAACTTTATATTTGTCAGGGTGATAACCACTCGGCCATCTCATGGATAAAAGTAGCTATCCGGGGTAGGTAATAGCGCTTAGGGGTAAGCCGCTATTACCATATATGAGAAGGTAGTCTACCCGGGGGATCACCCCCAGGGGTAGGCCCTACCCCGGAGCCCTTGCTCCAGGGTAGGTACTGCCATAATAGTATCCCCTCTCCTATGGGCTCGTCCCCGAGCCCACAGACTATAAACCACGCCTCCGGGGGGGAGTTACCCCCCCCCGGGCTGGAGGTCCTCTCAGAACCTGATTGGGGTAGGTAAGTGGGGGTTAAGAGCTCCTTACCTAAGGGAGATCACCTCCGGTATAGGTCCGAACCTCCTAGGCCGGACCCGGATTCAGTGGCCCGCAGGCATAATCCAGGGGCTCAGTAACTTTACAAGGGTATAACCCGGGGTTTAATGTCCTCGTTAAGAATAACCCGTATCTCTTATTGGGTAGGCCCGGATAACCTTTAATAGGTACCCATACCTATACTGTTCCTTATTAGGCAGGTAAAAGCTACGTCTTAAAGTGTTTTACTTACGGTCCCACGATTAACCCGCGTAGTTTTAAGGCGTTTCAGCCCTTTATATTGGTAATTTTTAGGTATTCCGGCCCCCCTCAATAATTTTCTATACCTTAGACCTCGGTCCCCGATACTGTAAAATAACGGGTCCTACCCGCCCCCGTATTTACGCTCAGTCTTACCTCCTGAGTTACTTAAAAGTCTCACTTTTTTGTAGGCGTCCTCGGATTCGAACTGTAGACCTACCCCTTTAAACCCTTAGGGTTAACTCCGGGGGTATACTACCCTGAAGTTGCGCTATTACTCTGTTAGGGTGATAACCACTCGGCCATCTCATGGATAAAAGTAGCTATCCGGGGTAGGTAATAGCGCTTAGGGGTAAGCCGCTATTACCATATATGAGAAGGTAGTCTACCCGGGGGATCACCCCCAGGGGTAGGCCCTACCCCGGAGCCCTTGCTCCAGGGTAGGTACTGCCATAACAATATTATAACCTTTTTTTTTAACCGGTATACCGGGAATTAATAATTTCTTTAAGTTTTTATTCTTTAATATTTTTTTTATTTATAATAACGGGTTTAAGGGGTAAATTAATTTATTCCGGTAATAATAATTTCTTTTTAATCAAGATACGGGTTAAATCGCTTATTTAAAAAATAAAATAAGTTTAAAAAGTATTTAAGATATTTAATTTATAAAAGGAATAATATTATTTAAGGATAATATAGGGATTTAAACGTTTATAATTTAACTTCTTATTAAACTGATTAATCATTAAATACTTAGCGTTTATATAAATTTTATTATTTATTTTAAATTTTACGTTTTAATATTAATAATTAACTTACTTAAACGTATTATCGTAAGCTTTATTTAAATTAAAATATATTATATTAAGAATTTTTTATATAATTTTAATAATATTAATAACTTTTTAACTTAAAGTTATTTACGGGCGGTAATATATTTAATATTATTGGGACTAAATAATATCCTTGGATAAAAGCCCTTATTAAAATAAAAAGGTATTATTTTAATTAATTAATTTAAGTTATTATTATCCGTAAATTTTATTATAAATAATTACTATACTTAATCGTCTTATAAGTAATTTACGTAAATCCGGAGTCTTTATTTTACTTCTTAATTTATTCTTTTAATTTAATTACCTATTACTTTTAACGTAATAAGGAATTAAGGTCTGGGGGTTAATTTTAAATTAATATAATAAAGAACGTTATATTTTATTAATAAATTACGGGCCGCAATCTAAAATAATACTATCCGGAAGGCCGTAATACTTAAATACTTCCTTAATAAAAAACCAGGTTATTTCTTTAACGGAAACCCCTTCCTTTTTAACGTAATAAAGGATATAATATCGGCCTTTAAATAATACATAAATTACGGTAAGGATAATATTTATGCTTTCATATTTAAGTAATCCGGTAATAAAGTTAATTAAGAAATTAACTTATTTTTATTCTGGGATTTCTAATTAATAAAATAATCCTATAAGCTTTTATTATAAGGTTTTAAATTAAAAATAAATATCGTAATTTAAGATATAATGGTTAATATCGTTTTATAAAGTAAGTTAAAAGAAGTATTAAAAAGTAAGTTTAATTATATAATCTTAACCGGGGTAATTATTAATTAATTTATTATAAGTATACTTTAAACCCTCCGTAATAAGTAACGTTAATACCCATAATTTATTTTTATTAATAAAGATATTGGATTAAACCTTAATATAGATTAAAGGTACGCCTTTAAAATTGAATAATCCGTCCTCCGTAATTATTTTTTAAAATTTTATTAGGCTTTTATTAATACGGTTGGCTTCACGGATTTACTTATAAAATCCGAGTTTTTTAAGGATTAAATAGGCTGGTACCGGTGCCTTTTCCCCCTCATTTAAGGCTAAGACCTTAAGACGCTTAAAGGGTAAAACGATTTAAAATTAATCTTTAACCCTATTATCGTCGTTACCTTAAGGTTAATAACCGGGCATCCGAATAAAGGCGTTAACTTTATTATTTTATTTACCCGGGCGGTAAATAACCTTAAAATTAAACTTAAAAAGGGTATTAAGGTATTTTGTTTAACTTTTTATAAGTTTTTAACTCTTAATAAAGTATTTTAAGGCTTAATTATCATTAAAAATATAGAAGGGCTTTTTATTATTTTTAATTTTAATTATTAATTCTTTAAATATTTAATAATAATAAAAAGCTTTTTATTATAAATATTATAATTATACTTAATTAATAATATGTTTTTAAAATAATAAGTTATTAGGTATAATTCCTTAACCTTATTATATTGGGAAAAAATAGCGTTAAAAACGTAATTTAAAAAATCGGTTTTAAGGATCGTTTCTTTATTAAGATTATAATAAATTAATACGGGGGCTATAATAAGATCTTTAAGTATTACGTAAGCTCTTTAATATTCCGGGAATTATATAAATAAAATTTCTTTTTTAATAAGCTTGAAAAAAGGTTTTATTATTTTAAAGAATTAAAAAATAAATCTTTAATAAAAGTTATAAAAATTAATAAATCCTTAAAGGGCTTTTAGGTTAACGGAAATTAATTAATCCTTAATTTTATTTATTTTATTGGGGTTTACTTTTAACCCGTTAATAATAAGGATAAAACCTAAAAACTTAATTTATTAAACTCTGAATTTATATTTCCGGATATTTACTTATAGATTAACGTTACATAAGCGTTTTAATATTAAGTATATATATTAAGTATATTCTTTCTTAATAACGTTATAAATAATAATATTATTTAAGTAAGCCTGGATAAAAATATTTAAATAATTAAATAAAACCTTATTTATATATTATTAATACGAGGCAAGGTTATTAATTAAGTTAGAAGGTATAACTTTATATTTAAAGGCGCTTAACGAAATAATAAATATTATAAAGTTTTTATTCTCCGGGTATATACGGAGCTTATTAAAAGTTATAATAATATCTAAGCGGATAATCTATTTATAACCGGTAACTCGGGATAATACCTCTTTTATTAAAGGAATAAGGTATTAATTCCTCTTAATAATAACGTTAATACCATAATAATTTATATATAGTCGTAAATCGCCGTTAAACTTAAGGGTAAAAAGGATAGGGGATCTATAAGGGGCTTTATTAAGCTCGATAAATCCTTTTTTTAAGTTCTCGGTAATATATTCCTTTAATTTCTAAAGCTTATAGCCTAAGAACGGATAAATATAATTTTAAAAAGGAATCCTTTTTAAAATTAAGTTAATCTTATAATTATAATCCCGGTATAAAGGTAACTTATTTATTATTACGTAATTAAAGATATCCTTAAAATTATAATATTCCGCTAGAAGTTTAACCGTAATCTTATTTATAAAAAATTTTTTTCTATAAAGTTATTTTTATAAGTTATTATAATAGAGATATTAACTAAAATATTATTAAGGAAATCTAAATAATTAATTAAGTCCGTTATTAAAGTATAAAAGGTTTAAATCCATTTTTCCTTTTAAATCCTTATAATAATATAGAAAACCGCCGTATTAATAACTTTAATTAAGAAAAGCTTTTCTTCCTTAATAAGCTCCGGGAAAAGAAAATTATTTAATAATTTCCTTTTCTTTTCTTAGGGCTTTAATAATTTTAATTTTTTACTTTCTGGGAATATATTTAAAACTTAATAAGTTAAAGTTATAATTTAAAAGAATTCCGGAATAAACTTTATATTTTAATAATTAATTTTATTATAATTATATTAATTTAATATAAAGAAAATTTTATTAATTATAGGGTAAACGAATACGTAATACCGTTTTATTTAAGGTTTTTTAAAGATCATATTATATATCTTAAGTTAAGTAATAAATATAAAGAATTAATTTTCTGAGTAACCTTTTATAATTATCCGGGGATAGATTATATAAGTAATAGGCCGTAAGTATTTACCCTTATAATCTTAAATGAACTTAGATCGGAAAAGGATTAAAGGAGAAATTTAAAGTATTATATAAACTTATAGGATAATTTATTTATTAATAAAATAATAATTGGTAATGCTTAAATTAATTAAAAAGGATAAAAAAAAGTATTAATTTCCGTAATTTATAAATCCGTTAATAATTTAAAGTTTATTATCTTAAATATTAAAGGGGTTTTTAATACTTTTAATATACTTAATTATTAAAATTTAAAAATAATATGCGTTTTTATCCCTTATAATAACTTTTATAAAGTTTAATCTTTTATTAATGGTCCGTCCGAGTTATTAAATAAGGTATCTTTAAAAGTATAAAAGATCCGGCCGCTTTAATTATAAGTAGGTTCTTTATCTAAATCGGGGGCAATATAATGTACGTTCCTAAGTATTATTTCGGTTACGTTGGTAATTAAAATAATTAACTAAGAAATAATTCCCTTAATAAGTAAAGTATTTAAAGTTTAAAGGGGGAATTAACTTTATAATAATAAGAGTGGTTTATTGGAATTTAAATCTTCTGAAACTTTTTATTCCGTTAAAGGATTTAAAGGAAATAATATGGGTTTTCGTAATTTTCTTAATTCCCTTAATAAGGGTTTTATTTAGGTTAAAGGTTTTTCATTAACGGTAATATTCCGAACGTTAGAAATAATTTATTCTCTTAAGGTATATACGGGTCTTATTTAAGTTATCTAAATTATAACTTCCTTAAAGGAAATTTTCATAAAGCCGGTTAAAAAGTTAAATAATTAATTTATAAATTATAATTTTCAGGTTTTTCTTAAAATTTATATACTTAAAGATTTTAATTAAACTGGTAAAGTTAAAATAAAATATAATAAATTTATCCTTAATTAATATTCTTAAGGCTTAAAAATTATTAATTTAATTTTTTTTTAATTAACGTTTTTAAAAATTCAATTTAAAAAGGTTTAGAATTCCTTAAAGATTTAAAAGCTTAATAAAATATTATTATTATATTCCGTTTTTAATTATTTAAGGACTTTAAGATTTAATAATATTAAAATATAATAGACTTAAGCCTATATAATTAAATATTAATCTTTATTTATCCGGAACTTAATAATAATATAACGTTTAAAGAAATAATATTAATTATAATCTTCTTTAATAAAGGGTTCGGGATCCTTAATTTTAATTAACTTAAGCTTTTTATAAAAAATAAAGGATACTATAAATTAATAAAATAAAAAGGTTAAATTCTTCTATTAAAGATTTTTAAGTTTAATAATAAGGTTTATATTTTAACCTTTTAATTTATAATTACGGATTTCTAAGGTTTTAAGACGGTTTAAGTCTTCTAAGGGAGGGGAGTTATTGTAATTTTACTATTATAAGTAAGTAATTTAATTTATTTTTAATTATAGGTTTTTCCTAATATTATTTAATTCCATTTAAAAAACTTATATTTTATCGTTTATATCCTTATAATATTATATATTAACGTTACGTTTTTAACGTAAAAGGTTTAATTACTTTAAGAATTCCTTAAATTTCTTAAATAAAGCGGATTAAAAAGTAAAATAAGTATAAATCTTTATAAAATATAGAATATATTTAATTAATTCCTTTAAAATAATATCTTTTAGTTTATAATAACGTTAACGGGCAATATAGTCCTTATATCCCCCGTAATTATTATCGGAAACCGGGTTTCCGGTAATTAAATAATTTATCGGGTCCTTATTTTTTCTACTTTACTAGGGAAAGGCCTTATCTTTAATAGATAATATTAATTAATTAGGGTCCCCTTAAAAATTATTTTATAAGTTATATTTTAACGTAAAAATTTTTAATAGAAAAAATTATTAAGGTTTATTATTTATAATTTTAATAAATAAAAAATAAATAAAAAATAAATTAAAATTAAGGAGGAATAAAGGTAAATAGAAGAAAAGATTAGGAAAAAGGAAAAAGATGGGTTTTTTAACTTTTCCGTTAAATGGATTCTATATTATAAAAGTAATATTATAAAATAAAATAATAAAGTTTATATTATAATAAAATTTAATATTGCTTTTTTATATTATAAAGTATTCGTTAAAGTATTTTTTCTTTTAAATATTAAATATTTTATATTATAAAGTAAATAAAAAATTAGATATCTTAATTAAAGGTTTTAAAGAGAAAAAAAAAATAATAAGTAAAGATTCTATAAGCTTTTATAGGTTTATTTTTAATTAAATTTATAATAATTCTTTTAAGGTTTATTTTATTTATAACCTTTAAATCATTTTATTAAAGCTTAACCTTTAAATCGATTCTTTATATAATTTAATAAAATTAATATTTACTTATTTAAAGCTATTATAACCTCCCGTTTTAATTATTAACGTTTTTTTATAGCCCGTCCGGATGCTAATCGCCGTATATTTAATTATAATTACCGCCCGTCCAGTACCGTTTTTAATTATCGGTTTATTATCCGTTGTTAATAAGTATTATTAATAAAAACCTTTATTTTACCTTATTATTCCTTATAAAAACGTAAATAAGTTAATTTTAATATAATGTTAAAGTATAAGCCCCTTTAAGGTAATTAAAAAATAAAGGGTATATTACGTATAATTAAAGATATTAAAGTATAGAGGTATAAGATAAAAGGGCTAAAGGCCCTAATATACCCAATTAGTGATACTCCTGGGTGCCGGATTAACCCCGGGCTTGGCCCGGGATAGGCCCGGTAGGGCCTACTCCTGAGTTACCAACACCCCTGAACCCTAACATATATAAAAATACTATAAATTAAAAGATAAATATCGTTAATAAAGCCTTTAACTTAGATTTTCTATTTTAACTTAATAAACTTTTTAATTAATAAACCGTTAAAAAATAAAAATAATATAAAAGAAATAAACGATCTTTAAGGAATTTTTATTATAACGGGTTTTATTTGGGAAGAAATCCATAATTCTTTATATAGTTATTAAGGATTTTTATTATTATTGTTTTTAAAGCCTTCCTTAATATATAAAGGAGTACAATAAATTTATAAAACTTTACCTTAAAGTAATCCGGCTTAATAAACTTCTTAAGGATAATTATCCTCGTTTCCTTAAACTTATATAAATAATAATGAATATTAAAATATACTTAAAAAAAAATAAAAACCCTTTTAAATAATAATATTATTATTAATAAGAATCTATTAAGGATTTTATTCGGTCTTAAAGTTTTATTTTTCTTTAATTTATTAATCGCTTTAATTATTATATCTTATATTATTATTTTATTTATTAATATAAGGTCGGGGTATATAATATTATTAATATTATTTAAGTTAACCTTTAATGGAAAAAAGAAAAATATTCCTTTAAAAGCTTCGATTTTACCATTAAAGGTATTAATTAATATATTATCGGGTCTTTTAAGGGACGGGAATTTAGAGATAAGCTTTAATTTTTTACTTTATTCCTTATTATATTTTATTAACTTTTAAATATTATAAAGTAAAACCGTTAAATTATATATTATAAATTAAAAGTATATTTATTTAACCTTCTTAATAATCTTCTTTTTTTCTTTTTAAATAGCCTTTAATTAATTAAATATTTTTTAATTTTTATACTTAAAAGTTTACTTTATTAACCTTTTCGTTTTTACGATTACGGTTATATACTCTTTATTTTAATAAATTTTAGCTCTTTAAGAAAACTTCGTTATTAAGATTATTTTATTGATTATTTTATTTAATACTTTTATAATTCGCTTTATAAAAAGGTTAATTTAATTTTTATTATTTAATTAAGGGAGGTCCGTAAATTATATTACCGTTTCCTCCGCTTTTATATAAACCTTTATTATTTTAACTGTTTTTTACGCCTTCCTTACCGGTAATAATAAGGTTATATTAACGGTTTAATCTAGGGTTATTTATATTAATATATAATCCGAGCTATATTTTAAGTCTTTTCGTAACTTATATTTTATAACCGCGCCGGTAACCTTTTTTATATTAAAGGTTAAATTAATTATCGTTTTAAATTTATAACTTTTTTATATAATAATCTTTTATAATATTAATAATAAGAAGTTAATTTAAGCGGTAACTATTAATAAATCGTCCGATTTAATATAGTTTATTATATGCCTTTCTTTATTTTATATATAATAATATAGGTTAAAGTCTTTAAATAATATATATTTATTTAAAGTAATTAAAACCTCTTTAAGTAATAATATTATAAATAATCCCTTTTTATTAACCGGCGGCGGGTTATACGCGTTATAAATATTAAGGTTACCCTTTAAGTCTTTTTTTTATAATACGGAATATATAAAGGTTTTTACCGTAATAAATAACGTTTTAATTATTTACGTTAAGCCATTTATTTATAAAGAAGTATATTCTGGTTATTTTATTCCCCTTAAAGGTTAAATAAAACCCCTTCCCCGGGTTAATAAATAAATATATATATAGGTTATATAATAATTCCTATATTATAATAATATTAACGTTTTCGATTTTTTTAAACTTAAATATTAATATTATTATTTTAATTCCCTTATTACGGACGTTATATTATATTATTCTTAAAAGCATTAATATATTATATATTAATCTTTATAAAGGCTCCTTTATAAAGACCCATTTAAGTTATAGATTTCTTATTAAAATTAAACGTTTTTTAATTTAATACCTTCCCGGCTATTATTAAAAACGTAAAACGGCCGGCCCTTAAAGTTAAAATTATAAAAAGCTTTTTTTTCTTTATTTTATATATTATTATTATTTACTTTTTATTATTTAATTAATTAAGTTTATATCTTAAAGTTACCTTTAATTAACTTATTAAATTAATTCCGTACGTATTATACCGTTAGAATTTTACGGTTATCCGGGTTTTTTTACGTTTAATCTCTTTAACTTTTATTATATACTTAGAATCCTATATTAGATATCCTTCCTTATTATACGTAATATATTTAAGTACGTCCTTTATAAGTCCCTTAATTATTAACTTTATATATTTATAAGTATTATAATTTTTAATATAAACCATATACTTTATAATAATAAAGTATTTTATAATAATAT
This sequence comes from Niebla homalea, assembly GCA_019925105.1. Lineage (NCBI taxonomy): Eukaryota > Fungi > Ascomycota > Lecanoromycetes > Lecanorales > Ramalinaceae > Niebla > Niebla homalea. Next base: position 744,359 of record JAHGAU010000007.1, read on the forward strand.
ATTTATAATTTTAATATTTAAAATATTAATAAATATCCGTTATTTTATTTTATAACCGAATTATCTTAAGAAATCCCTTTTTAATAATATTTTTATCCAAGATATTATTATATATTTTTATTAAAGTTACGCTTAATATAACGGTAAAGTACCTTTTTATATATCTTAAGGAATTAAGTTTTTTTATTACCGGAGGAAGCCTATAATTAACGATTTTAAACCTTAAATAAAAAACCGTATTCTTTTTTTTATATTCCTTAACGTAATCTTTTTTTTAATTTTTATAAAACGTAATAAGTATATCCTATTTATTATAATAATAAATAATTACCTTAAAACTTTAATTAATTTATATTTTCTTTTATTAATTTAAGTTTTAAATTTCTTTAAGCTTTCTTTCGTTTTTAATAACGTTATATTAAGGAGGATATCCTTATTTTATAATTTACGTATTATAATAATTTATTTTATTAATAATTCCGTTATTACCTTAAAAGTTTTTATTAATTATAATAAGTTTATTTCCGTAATTACGTTCCTTTCTTTATTATTAAATAAGCGGACCGTTATTATTTTTACCTTTTATAATATGGTTATTTTTTCCTTTATTATCTTTTTATTTTCTGCCGTGAATACCCCTTTATTATCCTTATTGCCTAGCTTTTTCTCGTTTAAAAGGCTATTATTTTTATATTTTCATTTTATACCTTTAACCTTAAACCGTTATCTTTATCCTTTATTAACGTCCTTGTTCCCGCCCCTTAAGAGCCTCGTAAACGCTCCGTTTCCCCCAGTTTTACCTTTATTTTTATATAAAAGTCCCTTACGCTTTTTAATTTAATCTATAATATCGATTAAGTTTTTAACGTAATATCCTTTTATTTTACCGTAAGGAGTCCTTTTAAAGCCTTTATTATTTCTTTTATTATCCTTTTACCCTTATTTACCGGGTAACGTACCGTCTCCGTCTTTTATTTTTAATCCTTTAAGGTCTTATTTTCCTTATTAATTTTATTTCCTTTTTATATACTTTTAATAATACTTTTACTGCAGTCTTCCCGTTTTTTCCCCCCACTTATACCCTTTATTATTAATGTTTTACCGGCCTTTTTACCCCCTTATTTATTTATTACCTCCATATTATTATTACGCTTTTTATACGCTTTAATATACGTATTTAATTAACCTTAATTCTTTTACTTATTTTAAGCATTATTTAACTTATTATTATTATTATATTACCTATACGTATCGTTACCGTTTCTATTAATATAGGTTACTTACCCGTTTACCACCTTATTCTTAATTATTACGCTATTTCTACTTATTATACTTAATATACTTTTCTTACTATTACTAAAGCTATACGTATACGTATCGTTTTGGACCTTAGGGGTCCCTTTGTTTATCGCCATCTCCCTCACGATATTATTATTTTCATATATAATATAATACCGATAAGTATTTATAATATATTAAATTAAATTATAAGTCTTAGAAAACCCGATGAATTTTTTATTAAAAAAGTTAAACAATATAATATATATTAAGAACGTAAGCTTTTAAGTATAAATTAAATAAAATTTTAAACTAAAGCCGTTAAAGGATACTTTATTAACTTTAAAGGCTATTACGTTTATAAAATATTTGTATTAAATAACCGGATTTAACGTTATAATTACGTTAAGTAATTAAAGGATAAAGCCGTTTAACCCAAACGTAAGGCCGATAACCCTTTATCGGTTTATTACTTAGTACTAAGATAAAGGGAGATAATTACCGTAGACTTCTAATTATCGTTAAAACGGATACGTTTCAGTAATAATAAAAATATAAATAACGAACCGGCTATTATTATTATATAAAGCTTTTATATTATAAAAGTTACGGATAAAACCGATAATATTATTATTAAAGATATAATTAAACTTATATCCGATAAGTAACTTAAACCCCGTATAACCTTAAAACCTATAATTATTAAGGGAAATATTAATAAAAATAACTTATTTATATTATCCTTATTTACCCTTAATAATATATTATAAAGGAATCTCCGGGTATATATACCTTTATAGACTCGGACTTAGGCTTACTTAATCCTTACGATTTAATTTTATATTATTACCCGTCTTTAAAAGAACCTGAATTTACTGAATTTCTAAACCCGTTTACCCAAGCTTACGTGGCTAAAATATAACCCTTAAGCCATTAACGTTACCGGGACTTTAATTATTAAGCCGCCGGCTTTTAGTTAACGCTCATATATTTTATAACCGCGATTCCTACGGATTATACCGGGCCTATAACTTATATATAAGTTATAAAGGACGTATACCGCAAAATAAAGTAAAAGCTCGCTATAGAAAATAAAGTTAAGTCCTTAAAAAAGAATAAAACCTGGGTCTTAATAGATCCACCTCCCGGTATTAACGTGCTAAATAGTAAGTAGGTCTATAAATATAAACGTAAATTAAACGGTAGTATTACCTGGTATAAGGCCCGGTAAATAATCCGTAACTTTTAATAAAAGGAAGGCTTAGACTTCTTTAACACTTTTATAACGGTAATTAAACCTATAAGCTATAAAGCCCTCTTTACTATAGCGGCTATATATAACCTAAAGATTAAGTAAATAGACGTTAAAACAGTATTCTTTTATAATAATATCCTTAAAAATGTTGAATATGCAGGATCGCCACTTGGGAGATCACGTGACGCGGATCAGATTAGATAAGGCGGACGTGCTAGACTTAAGCAGGATAGCGGCATAGGCTTTATATATAGTCTTACTTCTATATATAGTAATAATTAAGTAACTTATACCTTTTAATTTTAATAAGTTATAAGCCCGGATTACGTATTTAAGTACTTAAATAACGTCTTCTTAGTATTTAATTTAACCTATAAATAATAATAAACTTATAGTATAAAATATACCCGTAAACGATACTTATACGTAGGCTATATTATTAAGAATTGACCCGGTTAAACGTATAATACCGCGGCTATAAATAAAAAAGCCTATTTAATTACTTATATTCTTAGATTAAGAAAGGAGGACGTTTTATTATTAAGAATATATAAACCGTTATTTCTTAGCCTTATTAAGGGCCGTAAATGTTTATACGCCGGAGAGTTAAGTTAACGCCGAGTTAATAAAGCTAAGATATAAAGCTTTTAAGGTTAATATATATACGTAAAGCCTTAACCGGGGTTTAAGTAAGAAATTTAAAACGTTAAATAAATATTAAATATATTATAGAACTTTATTAAGTTTAAAGCCTTAAAAACCGTATTAAAATCGACTTTTTTTAAGATTAATTAAAAATAGGTTACTCAGATTTAAACGTATTACGGCCTGAAATTATTTATTTAAACTTAATTTTAAAAAATAAATATAGGACGGAATAAATAATTAAAGGTTAAACCTCTTAAAGTAAAGATTAATCTTTAAAAAAAGGGGCTAAGAATCAGCTATAGAATTCTTTAATAAATAATTAAATTTAAAATGAATTTACTTATTACGGATTATAAAAATTAAAACCTTTAAGTTGAAATAAAATAATTAAAATAAACTTAAACGCTTTAATCATAGAAATTAAAGGCTTTTAAATAAAAAGGGGTAATAATCTTAAAAGTATATATATAGCGTTATAATATATTATAAAGTTTTATTCTACCTTAGGGGAAATCATAAGTTTCTCAACGTCCCATCAACTGGTAGTAGAAGGCGCTTCTAGTTTAAAGACCAGTTGAAGGCATGTCAAATCAGCGTTAAAGTCGCGTTAAAATAGTGTAATTTTATAAGTATCTTCAAAGTAATTTTAAATTAAAAGCGGCGTTAAAGCGGCTTTAAAGTAACTTTAAAAATTTCTTAATATCCGAAGATACCCCGGGAGGTAAAAAGCATAAGAATTATACGGTAAAGAGTAAGATAATTATAATATATCTATTTAAGGACTACCTAAATACCTTATCCAGATATACGTATTTATCTTCGGAGACGGGCTATAATACTTTAACGGAACTCTTTATAAATAACCGATGGCTCCTCGGGAACGAACCGTAGCTTTAATAGAGCTCTTCGTAAACAAGTTATAGCCGCTTGAACCCCCTTTAACCCCCTTTTTAAAGGGCAGTCTCTATCCGTTAATTTACTTATATACCCTTTTATGGAAAAACTAAATATTTACGAGGGGGGTATATATATAGTTAACGGTATACTATAACGTTCGTACCTATCAATTACTATAGCCGGGAAATAAAAATCTATAAAGAGGAAATTCTGAGTAATAATACTTAATACGTAGCTTGGTTAAACTTACGGTAAATAGGGCCAAAACTTAAATAAACGCCTTTAAAACCAATTTTAAGAATACCCACTGACTTTAACGTCGTAATTCTGGCAATTTTAAAGGTGCCCGCTTAATACTAAAAGTTTTAAAGCTTAAGGCCTGTTTAATACTAAATTTAACGTCGCAATTTTAAGGTATTTAATTTTAAACTACCTTATAATATCGTAATTTTAAGGCCGCCCTAAATAATCAATTTACTTTATACGTATTATATGAAAGTTATAGAAACTTCAGCTATATAAATCGATATAACGATATATAAAAGTAATATATCCCGGGGCTTATATTAGGGGCGTATCTATTTAAAGCACTTAATTAAGGCGTTCTTTTAAGGCCTTTATTTAAGGGGCTTTAAGGATGTTATAAGGTCCTATAAACAAAGTACTATAGGAGGTATATAAATAAGATTATAATAATACTATAAATAATACCGGTAATTATATATAAGAATATTAGATTTAGAAATTTAAAAATAGTAAAATTAAGTCGCAACTATATAGGGTAAGTAGCATAAATAGATTAAGCCGTATAAGATTATATAACGTAAGTAGAGAAAGCACCGTAATTATTAAAATATCTTAATATTTTAAAGGATAGAAAATATAAGTCTTTATATCTTATATATTAGCTAACTATATAAAGAAATTATATTTATAATAATTAATAATTAAAGATTAAATTGCTTATTATGCCGTATAATAAGTATATTATTATTTAAATTATTAATCGTAACTTATAAGTAAGAATTATTATATTAAATATATACTATATTTTATTTTTTATCCTCCGATAACGGATCCTTTTCCTTTATAAACGAAATATAAATAATAGATTAATTTTTCTTTTCCTTATTAGGATATTATATAAATAGCCCCGTATTAAGTTTATTATCTTACGTTAACGGTATCTCCTTTTCGAGACTTTTTATTTTACGGTTTATTTAATTTAAGAACCTTACCGTTTCTTTAAGTTAATAACGAAGTTAAAGAAAGGCCTTAATAATAAACTTTAAATTCTATATTTTATCTTTAACCTCCTTAACGGTAATATAAGGTACCTTTATTTACCTTTTTTTTTTCTTCCTTTATAGTAGTATAACGTTCCTTTACTTTCTTATTTTTTAATTATAACCTTTTTAACTTTAAATCCTCCTTAACTTTTAAATCCGATAGTTAAATATATAAAAGGTTATTATTTAACTTCGGGACTTTTAAACTTTTACCTTATTTTCTTTTTCTTACCGTTATTTAAATAAATATATTTATCGTAATATACGTAAAATCTAGGGTATCCGATATATTATTAATTTATATTAAAAGGTACTCTTTAAAATATAAGGATTTAATAAATCGTTCTAAATCTTTAGATTAATTAATATATAATTTTATTTACGTAATTAAGTTATATTAAAGTTTTAAATTGAAATAAATATATTTAAATATAAAGGTATTTACTCCGAGAAGCGGGACGGGATGGGATGGTTTTTTGATTCACTTATCCCATCCCGCGTGGGACGGGATAAGGCTGAATCCCATCCCATCCTATCCTTATCCCGGCGGGATGGGATAGGGATATGCCAAGATCCCGCCAAGACGCGGGGTAATAGTGAATTAGTAAGGGTGGTGGTAAGGGTGGTGGTAAGGGTGCAGGTAAGGGTAAGGGTGAGGGTGATGAGGGTGATGAGGGTGATGAGGGTGATGAGGGTAATGAGGGTGATGAGGGTGATGAGGGTGATGAGGGTGATGAGGGTGATGAGGGTGATGAGGGTGATGAGGGTGATGAGGGTGAGGGTGGTGGTGAGGGTGGTGGTGCAGGTGAGGGTGCGAGGGTGGTGGTGAGGGTGCAGGTGAGGGTGCAGGTGAGGGTGCAGGTGAGGGTGCAGGTAAGGGTGCGAGGGTGGTGGTGAGGGTGGTGGTGCAGGTGAGGGTGCGAGGGTGGTGGTGAGGGTGCAGGTGAGGGTGCAGGTGAGGGTGCAGGTAAGGGTGCGAGGGTGGTGGTGAGGGTGCAGGTGAGGGTGCAGGTGAGGGTGCAGGTGAGGGTGCAGGTAAGGGTGCAGGTAAGGGTGCAGGTGAGGGTGCAGGTAAGGGTGCGAGGGTGGTGGTGAGGGTGCAGGTGAGGGTGCAGGTAAGGGTGCAGGTGAGGGTGCAGGTAAGGGTGCAGGTGAGGGTGCAGGTAAGGGTGCAGGTAAGGGTGCGAGGGTGGTGGTAAGGGTGCAGGTGAGGGTGGGGGTAAGGGTGGGGGTGAGGGTAAGATGGTAAAGGTGCAAATGAGGGTGGAAAAACAAAGATTATCATAAATAATTTTTGATGGTTTATCGATAAGCCAATCGATAACCGGATTATGGTTTTTCCGGTTTTCCGGGCCATTTTTCTGATAATCTTTATGATAATCCAGCCATAGATTCACTGTTTTAACCGGTTTTTCCCTTATCTTATCCGCCACGGGATCTTGGCATATCCCGATCCCATCCCGTCCCATCCCGTATTAGTGCGGGATGGGATTCTATTTACTTCATCCCGTCCCATCCCTATTCCGTCCCTATCCCGTCCCTATCCCATGGGATATATCCCGTCCCGCTTCCCGGAGTAAAGGTATTGTTAATAAATAATATTTACGGCGGAAATATAATAGGTAGCTTTAGTTTTAAGCTATTTTATTTATATTAATAACTTTATAAATAAAGTCAAAAACTAACTTAAACCGGAATATAAAAAATTCTGGTTTTATTACGCGTATTAAATAATTAATTAATATAAAAGTACGTAATTAAATATTTTTTAATAAATTTATAATCTTTTCGATATATCGTTTTTAATTTTTTAATTATAATTATTTAAAAAACGTACCGTATTTATTTTTATCTTTATAATTATGCGTTTTTTTTAGTTAATTTTATAATTTTTAATTTTTAATATAGCTTATAATATATTAATACCTTAGGGGGTTCCCCTAAACTTTGAAGATCGTCTTGGGACGGTCTTGTAACCGTCTTTTATTTAAGACCGTCTTAAGACCGTTTTAAGACCGTCTTAAATTTAAGATCGTTTTAGCTTTTTAAGGGTTTTTAATTATTAAGTTTATTATTCCAGCTAATATAATTTAAGCAGTAAGGTAATTTTTTGCCTGGATAAGTAATTCTTAGTATAAATCCTTAGAGAAAGACTATTTATATCTATTATTAAGATTGTATTATTAAGACTGTGTTATATTTATTAAGACTGCCCTTTATCCATTAAGACTACGCTACATTTATTAAGACTGCCTTTTATCTATTAAGACTATACCACCAAGACTGCTCTATATCTACCACCTGTGCGGGATCTATTACCTATGCGGGATCTACCACCTGTACGGGATCTACCACCTATATATAATCTATTATTTATGCGGGATCCGTTATGATTTAATAACCCCTTAACGATCGATCGGATTCAGGCCTATATATAATAAAACCGCCTTTAAACGGTATAAAGATATTATAAAGTTATTTACGTTTTATCGGTTAAGGATTAATTAAGACGGCCAGACGTTTTATAGGTATTATAAAGCCTTAATTAAAAACTATATTTAAACATATTAAAAATAGCTTCTTAAAAGGAGGTTAATAAATTATAAATGTTAATATCCGCTTAAATTAAGATTTAAAGTAACGGTATCTTCTTAGGATTTAAGGTAATAATATCCTTTCTAATTTAAAGGGAAGAATACCCTTAATAAAGGAAGATTTACCTATAGATTAATCTTTAACGATAAAGAGGGTTTTTAAGTAAAGTTAAAGAATACCCTTTATTTTATTTATACCTTATACCTACATAAAAGGACCTTAATAAAGCCAATTTCTAAAGAGGTAAAGACATAATACCACTTATTCGGATTAAGCGTAGTTAATCGTAGTAACTTTAAGATAAACGGGACGTCCTCTTTAAATAATACGGTTATAAAGTCCCCTTTATATTTTAAGGGACCCGGGCTTAAAAGGCGTTAATATATAACTCTTATAGGCAGTTAATTAATTAAAATAATCCTTATATATATATTTTCTATATAATAATATTTTATAGCTTTAAATATTTATTATAAACTCGGATAGATTTATTTTCAAGGGATATTTAATATAAATATTATTATTTTTAAAAATTATACTCTTAATAAGAGAAAACTACCTTCGGATTAATCTTTAATAATTATAATCTTTAATATAATAAATTAAAACGGCGTCCTAAATTAATATAGCTTATATAAGCTCCTTTATATTATAATTTAACGTATTAAGGTTCCCGTTAAGGTTTAATAGTTCGCCTATAATAACCGATCGGGGGCGCTTTTTAAATAAAACGTAATAAATTAATAAAAATTAAAGTATAATATTAATTAACATATAATAATATTTACTTATATTATTTTAAGTAACGTTATTTTAACGAGAAACGTAATCCTTATTTATATAAACTTCTTTAAGATCCCTATTTATAGGGATTTTTTTAATATCCTTATTTATATAAACTCTTTTAACGTTTACGGTATACTTTAATATTAAATTAACCTTATTAATATAAAAAGACCGCGAAATATAAGAATCTCGGTTACCGTTCTCCAATATAGTATTAAAATCGTTTAAATTAAATAAGGTTATAGTTTTAAGGGCTTAATTTTATTAATAATTATAACGTTTATTTAATTTTTTTTTTTAATTAACTTACGCTTTATAGCTTATCGGAAACGAATTATAATTATAAATACTTTAACGGAAATCTTTATAGATTTCTTTAATAAACTATAAAGCTTTAAAGGTAAAAAATTAAAGCTTTTTAAAGACGAATTATAATTATAGGTACTTTAACGGAACTCTTCGGAACGGCGTTATAAAGGAATAAAGGATAATTTAAGATATTATAGACTTAAATAATACTATAAATAAATCGATAGTCTAACTTATATTAAACTTTAAAACCTAAGTCTATAAGATATAAGGATTAAATATATTCGTTAATAATTATAATATTCAAAGGTAATAGAATAATACATATATTCTTATAATTATAAAATATCTTTATTTCCTTATAAGCGGTTATAAACTTTGGATAGGACTTTACTATTTATATAACCTTAAGTAAAGAAGATAAAAAGAAGGAGATAAAGAAGGTAATAAAGAAAATAAAAATGAAAATAAAGTAAATAAAGGTAAAAAAGAAGGTAATATAGGTATTATTTTTTAATATCGGTTTTATAGGTTATAGGTATTAAATTTAATATATTAAGTTTTAATAATAATATTAATAACGGCCCTATTACGTCTATATAGGCCTTTAATACCTTTTATAATTAATAGTAAGATTATAAGGCTATTAAGCTGCAATAATATAGTATAATAACGTAAGATATATAATTAATAGAACGGTAATTATTTATAATTATATTGGCTTAAGATATTATAATAAATATTACGATAAATATCGCAATAAATATTACGATAAATATCGCTTTTAAAATAGATCCCGGGCTGAATTTAAGTAACTACTCCGGGGTAAAATATTAAATTAAGGCTATTATTACGACGGTAATAATTAATAGTAAAAACAATATTTATAAATCTTATATAAACGATAATAATAATATTATTTATTAAATTTATAAAAGTAATAATATTAAGGATAGTATCTATAATTCGTACGATAAATCGTACGATAAAATATTGCGACAGATATTACGATAAATATTGCGATAAATAGGCACCCGGGGGTGGATTCCGGGGGGGAGGCTCCGGGGGTGAAATATTGAAGTGATGATTAGATAACTATATACATAAATTTCATAAAGGCAGTAACGGCAATGACGTTATAATCGTAACATATACTATAATAAATATTGCGACGATTGCGATAAATATTGCGATAAATATGGCTTAAGTGGTGGCTTTAAGGGTAACTTTTAGGGTGGATCCTAAGATATATTTAAGGAGGGTAAAATATTAAATTAAGGCGCGGATTATTATTACGAGAACAATAATTAATAGCAATAACGGTAACTATAGATATTATAAAGGCAATAATAATAATAATATTATTTATTAATTTTATAAAAGCAAAAAGGGTAAGGACGGTATTTAAATATAAATATTATAATAGATATCGTAATAAAAATTGCGATAAATAAGTATCCGGGTATAAATTCCGGGGGGAGGCTCCGGGGCGAATCCCGGGTTGAATTTAAAGGGGGTAAAATATTAAATTGAAACGCGGGTTATAATTATAATTAATAGTAATAACGGTATTTATAGATCTTATAAAGGCAATAACGGCAATAATATTATTTATTAATTTTATAAAAGTAATAAAGGTAAGGATAATATTTATAAATTTTACGATAAATATTATAATAAATATTACGATAAATATATAAATTTAAAAGAAGTTCTGGGAATAACTTTAAAAGTAATTTATCTTAAAATTCAGGTATAAATTCTTAAAGGTACCCCGTTTATATTTTACGGGTATTTTATAAAAATTATACATATTAATTATACTTTAAGTTAATATAATAGATTATTATTTAAAAATATTAATTATTTATTAATTACGCTTTTTTATAATATTATTATAAAGTTAATAATAATCCTTCGGTCTTTATAATTAAAATAACGTATTTTTATATATATATAAGGTATTTAAGGTACCTTTATACTTAAATATATTCTATAGATTTCTTATTAAATAATATTAATATACGATTATAATAATAATTTCACTTTAAAAAATAAAGAAATAAGGAGTTTAAAGCTTAATTATTAATATAATTATATTAATAATTAAGATATATTAAGAAATCAATTATATAAATATTACCGGTATTATTCTCAATCGTATTAATAATATAGTTAAGATTTATAAATAGGATTTAAGTATTTAAACGAATTTTAAATTAAAGGGTTTATAAGATTATAAAAGAGATATAATTATAATGTCGATAAATATAAAAAAAATAAAATTAATAAAAGTATATAATCGTTATTTACCCTTAAGATAAGTAATTACCTTTAAGATTATATTAATTAATAATTAAGCTTATAGAACATTGCGGGTATAATTAATATAATAAGGACTTATAAGATTAATATTATTACCGTAATAATATTACCTTAAAGGAATTAGGACGTCTTAAAATAAATAAATAGAAAATATTACGTAATACGATATTAATAAAATATAAAATATTTTCTAAAAGAATTACTTGGAATATTTACGGATTAATTCTTATAATTATTGCTTAAATATTAATTAAATAAACTTAAAAATATATTTAAGTAAATCCTTATAAAGATACGTATAACTTATAACTTTATATATTTATTTATTATTAATTAATACTTAATTTATAGAGTATTACGGAAAAGAATTATATAAACTTTTTAATTAAAGATTAATTAAAAAAATAATTAAAAAAAAAAAAGAAAACTCCTTTATTTTATATTAAAGTAATAACTTTATAAAGTATATAAAAGTATAAGCATTATCTTAATATTAACCTTTATATTATAATTAATAAATATTTAATATTTTAGTTATAATTAATCGTAATAAATATATCGTATATATCGTATTAAATATATTAAATATATTAAATATAAATTTAATCTTTAAGGTAATTAACGCCCTTATATTCCTTATATTACTTATATTTTATACGGCGTTATTTAAATATTAAGTATTTCGTTTAAATATTAAGTTAAAAAAAACTTTAATAAACGTAATATTAATAATAATATAATAATCTTATTCTAAATAATATTAAAATCTGCCGGTTTAAGCTTTATATTAAGTTATATATATTCCGTATTATTATTTAGAAAATATATTTTAATTTTTAACGGAAGCTTCTTTTTATAAGTTAACGTTTTTATAAAATAAATTAATAAAAGATAATTATACTTTTACGCTATAAATATTTACGGAATTTAAATATTAAGGTACTTATTATTTCTTATATTATTATAAAGTACTTAATTATCCTTTTTAAAATCCTTATTTAATTTAATTTTAATTATTAAAGTATAATATACTTTTATAAAAATATTAATCTTAAATTTATAGTAATTATAAACTTTTTTTTACGTTAAAAAAAATAAAATGACTTATTGCTTCTTTAATTAATAAAAGTAATTTTAAATATAAAGTTAAATATAGCTTTAAACGTAAAAATAGAAAAATACTTAAAAAATAATATAATTAAGTCTTTAAAGCTACCGTATTTTTTAATAATACCGCTTACGTTATTCTTAAGGATTTCCTTAATATATAATTAAAAGCGTTATTAATACCGAAATATAGGATATAATTCAATATATATTAATATCTTCAATTTTATATTTATTATTTAATTACCTATATTGGATATTATTCGTTATTTTATTAATTTAATAATTAAAAATATTAATAAATATCCTTTTCTGAATATTAAAGTTAAAAACTATTTATATTTAAGATAATAATATTTTAAATAAAATATATAACTTTAATTAAACAAATCTTTTAATTATAAACGTTTATTTTTATTTTTATTATTTTCTTTAAATATTTTTATTAACCGTTATACTTTTTTGCTTTTTTCTAATTCTTATGCGCGGGTTTATCCTTATTTTAAATCTTAATAAAAATATTATTATTATATTAAAACGATTTTAAATTATCTTCTTTAATACTAGGCGAGCTTAAGGGTTAATAGACTTACGTATCGTTTTTAATACTTAAATCCGAATTAAGTTCTTTAATTAACTACTTAAATAACCGTTAAGTTAATTACTAAATTAATTATTAAGTTAATTATTAAATTAATTATTAAGTTAACTATTAACCTACCTATTCCGTTAAACTTATAATTATTAATAAGTCCTTACGTATAATATTTTACGTTTCAGGCCGCTTAATCAGACGGAATATCCTTACCGAATTATATAATAATAATTTATCCGGGGAAATATCCTTTTCTTATATTTAAAAATTAGGCCGTTTATTTAATAACTTTAACTTCTTAAATTACTTATGATTTAACGGGGACTTTTATAAAGGAAACGGAGACTTAAATATTAAGCGGGGTATTCCTTTAAGTTATAAATATAATGTTTTTTCTAGTATTTCCGTAATTATATTTTTTTTATTAAGTTTAATTTTTATTAACTTTATTAAATAATTTAAGAGTTAATATAAACGTTATATAAAGGAATTTATTATATTAATTTATAAAAACGATTTTTACTTTTAATTTAATAAAAACTAAGTTAAAGAGATTATCGTAATTACTTACGATATTAAAACTTACTTCTTAAGGTTTTTCTTTAAAGTTATTAAAATAAAATATTATAAAAAAAAGAAATAAAAAAAATATATAAATAAATAAAGAAATATACGTACCATATACGTTAATTATAATAAAATAAATAGTTTAAAGAAGATAAAGGTAATAAGCTATTAAATATAAATAATAACCGTTAACGCGGACTCCCGTAAGCTTAAAGATATAAGGATTTATATATTGTAAATTATAAATTTAACAATAATAAATTTAATTAATTAACCGAAATTATTATAATAAAATATACTTATTATATTATATAAATAAACTTATATAATAATGAAATAATCTTTATTTTTATATACGTTTATATTTAAAATTATAAAATATATTAATAAACGTAAATATAAACTATTATTAATATATAGAATTTAAAACCCTTTTAAAGAATTTTAATATTAATCGTAAATATTTAACCTTACTTAATTAACGGCGATATTATTATTATCTTAAGAATATATTAAGGGTAACGTATCGTTTATTTTATATTAGAACCGATTATTAAGTAATAGTAAATAATTAAGACTTCTATAATAAATATCCCCCCCTTTTTAAGCCTTAAGCTTTACGACCTGGCTCCGCGGGGGTCCTTTATATACGTGATTATAGTATTTAAAATTAAGTAAATAATATATAGTATAATTTTTATTTATTATTTTTATAAAAATAAATCCGAATTATTATATAAGTTAAAAATTTAACTTTTAAGTTCCGTATATATTATAACTCCGTTAATACCCTCTTTTATAATAACCTTCCTTTTTATTTAAGTAAGTAACTTAAATACCCTTAAATCTATAAGATTTTTATATAATAAAGCGTATATAATTAAAATAATTACTTTTTTAGCGACTTATTATTTCCTTAAAGCGCTGCCTGGCTCCCTTATATTTATAAATATACTTATCCCAATATTATACCCAATTATTAAGCTCCCGTAAAGCGTTACCCCTCCCCCTTTTAAATGATATTTTTTGGCTATCTATAATATCGCGAAATCGCCGTTTTAAATTTCTTATCCTATAATTCTCGCGGATTTATTTTATTATAAAATACTAATATAATTAATTTTTATAGCTTTAAAAATCAGAGTTAATTATCTTATAAACATTATTAATAACTCTTTATTAGCTCCTTTTAAGCTTTATCTTATTCTTATTTATTTATTCATTCCTTTTCTGACCGTTTATATAAGTAGCTTTTATACTTAATGCTATTTCCTAATCTTTACCCTTTTTATATTTATAATTACCTCCTGGATCCCGTAGTTACTTATTAGTCTCTTAAAATCCCTTAAAGCCCTTTAAGCGCTTTAATTATATTATTTAAACGTTTATAAAAATATCATAATAAAAAGTTCCTAATATCGTAATTTAAAAACTTATTAATTAAATTCAAAAAGTATTAAAATAAGTGCTTAAGGCTTTTAATATTATAAGGTAATATAATTCTTTATGTTAAATCAATAATAAAAAGTTAAAACCAATTAAACTTAAGTAAGTATCGTAAGTAAAACCGATTTAACTTAAATAAATATCTTAAATAAGATTAAATAATTAAGCGGTAAGCTATATATTATATAATTTTGATATAAAACAAAATAACGTAAAATATAAGTTTTTTCTTTTTATTAATTAAAATATACCGGATAATAATAATTATTTAAAAATACTATAATTAACTTTAACGGAAACAATAATTAAATAATAATAAAAAATAAGTTAATAATTTAAATTATATAAATTAAAGTATTCTTAAATTAAATAAATTTAGAATATAATTAAAATTATAAATAATATTTTTAAATATATTAAAAATAAGCTTAATATAAAGGTTAATAATATAATTATTAAAGAAGATAATAAAAAGGATAACTTATTTATTAATAAAATAAAAGAAACCGAAACCGAAAAAAAAAACCGGTAAATTAATAAATTTAATAATGACTTTAAAGCAGATAATATAATAAAGCAGTTTTTAACTTTTATTACGTTTAATATTAACTTATTTATACTTCCGTTAACGCGATATTTATTTATACTTAATAAATCGATTAAAATTTCTCATACTTAAGCCAGGTTAATAACGTCGCCTTTTTATATAATATTCGCTTTTTAATATTAAATAACGGGTTTAAGTCCTAATTATTATATTAATCTTTTAAAAGTTTTTAATATATTAAAAAATTTAAAGTAATTATAAGAATTATTACGTATTATCTTTACCGTTAAGAAATATACTTATAAATAACTCCCTGTTATTAATTTTTAATAAGTATAAGTATCCGTTATTATTTTAAAATAATTAATTAAAGGATTAAAGTAAAATAATAAAAAAAAGATTAAAAAAAACGTAAAGAAGTTAATTTTCTTTAATTTTATTAATTTATTTAAGATAACGCTTTCTTTATTATTATATCGTATTAAAATTTATATTAATATAAGTTACTTTATAAACGAATTATTAAAGATTTATTAATCTATAATATAATTATTTTTTATTAAAGCGTACTTTAATAATTTTATTTATTTTTTAAATAAAAATATAATTTTCTTATTTAATATTATACGTTATTATTATTAATATTAACGTTATATTTATTTTATAAAAAACTTAAAAAATTATTATTGAAAAAAGGTATTTATAGTTAAATAAAAATTTCTATAATAATACGGCTTTTAATAATTAGGTTAAATACGTAATTTATTTACTATTATTCTTAAGTAACCTCCTCATAGAAAAGTTTATTTTTAAATTTTTATTATTACGTAATTTAATTATAATAAAAATATTTTTATTAATATATAAAGAATATCGTATTATATTTAATAATATTATCGGGATTAAAATTAATATATATTATAATTATTAATTTCGGAATATATAGTCTTTAAGTATTACTTATTATTAAAAATTTATAATTAAATATACTTTTAATTCTTAATTTAAAACCTTTAATCCGTTATTTTTTTATCCGTTAATTTATAATAAATTAAAATTAAAAAAATATATTTATTTATATTTATTAAGATTTTACGTTCCGGGGTTTTTATATATATTGATATTAACCTTTATTAATAGGTTTAATTTATATTATAATATATATTATAATTTATTATGTATTTATATAATTATCGTAAAATTATTATATAGAAAACGGAAAAGAAAAGTAAATATCCTATTATTAATATTAGGATTATACGGAGCTATACTTATTATTATTATTGAAATCCTTTTAATTATTTCTGATATAATTAAATTATAATATAATTATTAATATTAAAAAAGTATTAACTTAAGTAAATATTTTTATTTTTATTTATATTAACGATATAAAGTAATAAATAAAGAGTTTTAAATTTAAATTAACGATAATAATATATAAATATATAAAATACTTAATTAAAAAGATTAAACGATATAATTTTACCTTTAATATTTATCGTTTTAATCGATTATATTATAACGTAATAATAATAAAGCGGAAATCCTTAAATTTATATAATAAAATTAAAGATTTTATTAATTTAAATATATTATTAAATTAAACCGCCTTAATTAATATCTTTTTATTACTTAATATTATTTAATTAAAGTTAAGTAATATAATATATTCCGAATTTATTAATATTATAAAGTAAACGTAATAAATATTACTTAATATAATACTTACGTTAATAGCGAAGGACTTATATAACGTTTAACTTTATACCTTTTTTTTTCCGCTTAAGTAAAAAAGATTATAATTAATCTATTATTTTAAGTTATACCGTATATAGGAATATATAAGACTTTCTATTATTTACTTATTAATTTTAAATATATAACTTAGATTAAGTTATATTCAATTATTTTATTTAAAGGCTATTTAATTTATTATAATAAATAATTAAGGCCTTTAAAATAAAAACTATATTATTATAGTTTTTATAATAATAATAAGGAGTAATTTTATTATTATATTAATTTTAATATCGCATAAATAACGTAATAATTTATAGAATATTTTATTAAAGTATTATATTATATTTTAAAAGCTTTATAAATACGTTACGTTAATATTAATAAATAACTTCAAAAAGGATATTAAGTTAATTTTTAATAAAGATACTTTATTTACCGCTATAAATAACGAGGATAATAATATATTTATAGATAATAATTTATAATAAATTAATTAAGAAAGCTTTAAGGTATTTAAGGAAACCTTTTTAATTGTAAATAAATAATTTAAAAAAAACCGTTAATTATCGGAATACTTATAATTAATTAAATATATATATTAACCTTTATTATATAAAGGTTATAATAAAATTTATAATACTTAATAATTATATTATATTTTTAAGTAAAAATAAATATAAATAAGATTATTATTAATACGGAGTTATTTTATTTAATTTTAATCTTAAGGGTTTTAAGTATAATATTTAATATATTAATTATTAAAATATAATAAGTATCTTATTATATAAAGAATAATTTAATTAATCTTTCCGTTTTCTTTTAATAAGCGTTTAAAACAATTATAAACTGGAATTCTTTATAATAATAAAAAATATTTATATTATATACCCGATTTTACTTAATAATCTATTATTATATTCCGAAAAATCCAACTAAGTAAATATTATAAATAAGATTAAAATATTAATTATTTTAAACTTATTTTATTAATAAGTTATAGGTTTAAATTGCTTAAACTTAATATATATATTTTATATTTTTATATTTCCTATATATTTTAACCGCCTTAAATTTTTAAATCCTTTCTATTATATAATTAAATAAATATACGTAATTAATTATAAATAATAGAATATAATATTAATGGCGTAAAAGAAAATTTAATAATATTAAAAAATAACCTTTATTAATTTATAAGTATAATATATTATTATAGTAACTTAAAGTTTTAAAGTATTTTTACCTTTTTACCTTTTTATTCTATTATATAAGTTAATTAATAATTTATTAATATATTTATAAATACTTAAATCGTTTAAAACCCGGATTATTTTTTTAAATTAAAGATTTTATATACGTCCAGAATTAATAATATATTTAACTTAAAAAGGTTTTTCTTTATAAACTTTTTATAAAAGAAATTCACTTATAAACTTATATAAAACTTTTAGATTATATATTAATTATAAATACCTTAATAAATATGGTTTTAAATATGCCTTTTATACTTTTATTAAAAAATAGAATAATAATTAAATTACTTATTATCTTGCCTTTTAAATATTATATTATTTATATATTTTTAAATTATTAATAAAATAAAACTTTATAATTAATAAGAAATAAAGAGGATTTATTAATATAATATTTAATTTATATAGTACAGTTTATAATATTTAATAAGTACTTTAATAACGGTTATAATATATATAATTAAATAAAATTAAACTTTAAAAAAAGTTAAAAGGCTATAGGTATTATAATTATATAATTAAAAGTTATAATTATAAAAGATAAACTATTTATAAATTAAAAGAAATCCCGAAAACATTTAAATAAGGACGGAAGATAAATTATATATAAGTAATAAAGTTAAATAATTTTTATTTAGATTTTTAAAATATTAAAATAAATACCTTTAATTAAGTTTAATATTAAATAAATAAAAATATAAGTAAGAAATTAAAGTAATAAATACTATATTAAATCTTAAAGTTTTTATAGGATAAATATTAAATTTTTTTTAATACCCCAATTTATAAATAAATATATATAATTATAAATATAAAAATAAATAAATAGAAAACCCTTATAAAGGACTTAATTAAAAGCATAAAGAATATAGTTACTATAAAAGTATATCGTTTATTTATACGTAAGGACTTTACGTATTACGGTTATATAAACGTAAACCGATTTTTATTAATTATATTATATAACTATATTATTACATTATTAATATTATTTTATATTTATTTTATACGACTTTTAAACTTTCCTTATTTAATTTTTTATATATTTATAATCTTTTCAGCTTTATCGGAATACTTATTAAGGTTTTAAAGTAAAATTAACGGATAAAAATATAAATTATAAATCCGGGATCCTATTGTAAAAAATCTATAAACGTTAATAATTATTTATTATATAATTTATATTTATATTTATTAATAATAAAAAGCTTTATTAATACCTATTAAAAACTAAAATTATATAAACTTATATATAAAAGAAATAATATAAATATTAAGAATCCTAAAATCCTATTTTATTTACGATTAATGTCACGAGAATGCGGTATGCATGGTGATAAAGTAATAAATATATGAATAATAAGTAGCTATCTAGCTATGAAGGTGAGAAATATAAGTATACGCGCCAAGCACCGGAACAAGGTAAGCCCGCTCCGTACCAAGGGATCCTCCCAAGGTCTATACCGTGATAATATACCCATAAAAAAGAGAAAAAAGCGACGTCCTCGTCGTAGTATATCCATTATAAAACACCATAAATTTTAATAACCTTAATAATAAAGGTAATTAAGAGTAAGCCCCGAGTACATAAATAACGTTATTTATATATATAATTATTAAGAAGTAAAAAATGGTGAAATCGTATATTAAAAAACCGAAAAAAGTATAAGCCAAGTAATTATTATGATTTACCCGGGATATAATTGTATTTTTTAAGCTTTTATATTTAAGTTAAAAGGCTTAAAAACGTAATCTTTAAAATATTCCTGAGTCGTATATTAAAGGTATTATTAATTAAGTAACTTATAAGTATATTAACGGTATCCTTACTTATTAATAAGATTATAACCTTCTTAATAAGTATTATTAAAGTTAACTTTAATATATTTAAGGACGTCGTCGTTAAGGACGTAAAAAAATGGGTTAAAATCATTATTGTTAATGGGCTTAGCTTGGTATATTAATATATTTACGTGATTTATAATAAAGAGTTTTTAACCTAAATAAAGGCCTTGATTTAAGTAGTTATTACGGGGTAGGTAAGGACGTCGATTACGATTGAATCATTTATTGCGATCGTAATTATTGGTAGTTTATTAAGTATAAAGTAATAAAGTTAACGGTATCAATTATAAGTAAAGTGATTTATTATAGGTACGGTATTACTTATATTATGCTATTTATTAAATCTGTACTTAAGATATAAAGTAATTTATATTATTATCGCCGTTAAGGAATAATAAGGTACTCTATAATAATAATTTAAATTTAATAAAGGTTAATTATAAGTTATTTTTTTAATTTAATCGCTTGGTAAAAGTTATAACTTAGTTAATAAAGGTTATTATAGGCTTTTTATTTATAGCGTTTTTACGTATATACCGTATTTAATTTAATTAATTAAAGGTTTAATACTTTAATATTTTAAACCGAAAAATAAATACGTTATAAAGGGGAGCTATTAATATAGTTCTAAAGGTAAAAACTTTACGTTTATTATTTATAAATTTTAATATTTATTAATTATAAGCTTTATTTAATTTTAAAAGGTTTATAAAGTTAAGGACTATATAGTTTTTAATAAGTTTATTATTTTTTATTTTAATAAGGGTCTTAATTCTGTTAATAAACGTATAGATATTATTAGTACCGTTAAAGTATTTAAGCTCTTTAATGCGGAAACGGTCTTTTTTTAAGGTTATAAATATAGACTTTTCTTTTGGTTCTATATTAATTAACGGTAAAAGCTCTTATTATCGCTTTTCTAAGGGTATCCGTCCAGCTTTAAGCTTAATAATTTTATTAATAAGCTTTTTATTAACTTACTTAAATATATTAAATCTCTTTTTAAAGCTTAAAGTAAAACGCTTTAATATAACTTTAAGGTTATTATTAATAAAACTTATTTATAAAGGCTTTTTCTTTTTAAGCTTTTAAGGTTTTTATTAAGGAACTTATTAAATTTATAAGTCTTATAATTTTAATTAAATAATAAGGCCTTCCTCGTTAAACATAAGATATATATCGAAAAGCCGTTTAAAGGGATTAACGAATTAAATGTTAAGGAAGTACGTTTAACGCGGTTATTATAAAAGTTATAATATAAATATATTAATTATAGCGTACTAATAATTATACTAAAGCTATAAGAACGTTTAGATTACTAGGCTATTACTACCATTTATTACGAGAATGCGGTATATATGGTAATAAAGTAATAAATATATAAATAATAAGTAGCTATCTAGCTATAAAGGTGGGAAATATAAGTGTACACGCCAAGCACCGGAACAAGGTAAACCCGCTCCGTGCCAAGGGATCCTCCCAAGGTCCATACCGTGACAATTAATAATTAAATATATTTATTTTCTTTTATTTTAATAATTATTAAGGTAATTAACTTAATAATTATATAAAGAACTTTAAATTTAAAATATAAAATATAAATCTAAGTATTTATATAGATTATAAAATACTTATCTGATCGTCTTTGTAATGGACGCAATGTGTATATGGGTAATGAGTGGTATTATGTATGATCCTTGTTTGTCCCTTAGGACAAACGGGCTATCTAGAGTCTGTCCTATACGTATATACAACTGTCCTGTTCCTAGGACAATACCATGTCCTATGCGCACTATGCGCATCATGTCCGTCACAGTCTTTAAGATTTTTAACCTTTAAGATTTTTAATTATTATAAATAACTTTTTTCTTAAGTTTTTAATATTAAGGTTTTTTCTTCCCGTTTTTTAGAAATTATTAATTATAAAATAAGTAAACTTATAAACTTATCGTTAATTATAATTATAATATAATTACTTTACTTAACCGCTTATATTATTCCCTTGACCTTATAAATATTTTAATCTTAAATATTTAATTATTATGCTTAATTATTTATATTCCCTTTTCTTTAGATAAAAACTTTCTCTTTAATAATTATTACTTTTATTATTATAAAATCTATATTTTAATTTCCGGACTTATTATTTAAAAAAAAAATTCGTAATATCGGTATTACTTTATTTAAAATAATAATTATTTATGACGAGTATCTAAATATATTAAATAGCATTATACTTACTTTCTTTTTGCTTTTTTATATTTAAATAATAATAATTTAGTTCGTTTATTTATAATAATAGCATCGTTAATATACTTATTTATCTACTTTTCTCCTTATATTTTTCTTTATTTCTACTTTATACTTTATAATTATCTCCTAAATATTTTAAGACTCCCTTAACCTCTTTTATTCTCCTTATTGCCTTTCTTTTCCTTATAATTTACGGGTAAATCTTATTATTATATTTAATAATTAAACCCCGTTTAATTTTTATTCTTAATTATTAAATTATTATTTATTATATAAGTTAAAATCTTTACCTTAAGATAAAGTTTTAAGAAAATTCTACTATTAAGAAATAACGTTATAAATATTGTAATTAACCTTTATAGATTTTTATTTTAATAAAAATTACTTTTAATTATTAAAAAAGGATTAAAACTTTAATTTATACCGTTTATTTTTCCTATTTTTTAAAGTAAAAGAAATATCTTATTTAATAGAACCGGATATAGCTTTAAAAAGTATTATAATAATAATAATATATATAAAAATTAACTTTTATAAATTAATATTATAATAAAAAGGATTTCTTTACTTATTACGATAAAATCTCCTATACGTACCGTACGATTTTAAATTTTTTAATATTAAAAAATTCATCTGATTTTACTTTATTGATTTTATACCTTAAAAGTATTACGACGGGTAATATAATAAATAATTAATAATAAATAATTAATAAAGGGTAATAGTATTTAATGTTCAATTTTAACCGTATTTTACTATAATAAAATCTCCTATAATAAAATCTCCTATACGCATTAAACGCTTTTTTATCTTTTAACGTTAAAAAACTTATTTAATTTTATTTTATCGATTTTATGCCTTAAAAGTATTATAACGGGTAATATAATGGAGATTAATGGTTAATAATGGATAGTATTTAATTATTTAATTTTAACGGCATTTTATCATAATAAAATCTCTTATACGTATTATACGATTTTAAATTTTTTAATATTAAAAAATTCATCCGATTTTATTTTATTAATTTTATGCCTTAAAAGTATTACGACGGGTAATATAATAGATACTTAATAATAAAGGGTTAATAAAGGGTAATAGTGTTTCCAATTTTAACGGTATTTTACTACGATAAATCTCCTATAATAAAATCTTCTATACGGACCGTACGATTTTTCTTTTTTTTATATTAAAAAATTCATCTTTTTTTACTTTATTAATTTAATAACTTAAAAGTATTACGACGAATAATATAGTTATTAATAGTCGGAATATAGGATAAAGGATAAGGGATAATAAATAATAAATAGTAGAAAAAATGATTACTTAAGGGTATAAATTTATATTTATATATTACCGCCTTATAGGAATAAAATAGGAATTATAGATTAATTTATAAAATTAAGAGTAAATCTTTTATATTGAGATTTTTTAATTATAGAATAAAATATAAGAATAACCGTTAATATTTTAAAGAATAAAGTAAGTATCTTATAAGAATACCGAAGTAATTTAATAACGTATTAATAAAGGTTTATTAAGACTAAGGGAGTCCTTTATAAGGGCTCCCCGGAACCCCTATAAAATATTGAAATCGGCGCTTTTTAACCTTAAAAATAACATTATAAGGTAAAAAAGGAGCCTTTAAAGGGCGCCGAGGAGGTATTTTATTAAAATTAAGGATACGTTATCCTATCTTTGGCTAGCTATTAAAGTATTAGCTTAATACGATAGACTTTACGGTAATAAGAATAATTCTTATAACGGAAGGAGTATAACCTTTATAAATCCTATAAATCGGGTTATAAATTAATATATAAAATACTTAAATAGAAATTAGCTTAACGTAAATAATTAAATTAACGTTTTAATATTACGTAAGCAATAATAACTTAAAATAATAAGATTAATATTTTATTAATAAAATATTGATTAAAGATTAAAATAATAAAATTAAAATACCTGTCAGGTACTGAGAGTACTGAGGTAAAAATGTGGGTGTAATATGTATAATGAGTGTCTACCTAGCTATGAAGGTGCGCAATATAAGTGTGCGCGCCAAGCTACTATACCCTTCTGGTACTAATACCCGATAAGCTCTTGGCATACGCACATTATATATAATAAATGTACTACAAAAAGAAAGACCGTAACGCCCTCGTTGCGACGGTAAGGTAGAAGTCCTTATTATGAAAAGCGGCTCCGGGGCCGGGGATTAAGTATATCTCGCGCCGAGTATACTAAAGAAGTAAAGAGAAGTAATAGTGGTTAAGCATTAAGGCCTATTATTAAAGGAAAGTTGAAAAATCGAAAAACCGCAAAAAGTATAAGCCGAGGAATTATCGTAAGCTACCCGGGATATAATTATAGATTTAAGGGTATTATGATTAAGCTAAATCGCTTAAAACTATGATGTCCGTGGTTTTACCGAGTCGGATCTTACTTGGCCTTAAGCCGTACGGAATGGGTAATCTTTATAAGTATGGTAAGGCTTTAACTATTATCCAGCCAATTTATATATATTTTTATTAAAGGAATACTTATTTATATTCCCTGCTTTTAAGCCTCTTATTCAATCCTTATTATAAACTTATAGATCTTTTTATTATTTTCTTTAATAGCGCTTCGAAGTTTATTTATAATAATTATAAGTGGCTTAATTAAAGGCTCTTTCTGATATGATAACTTTTATAATAGAGTAAATTTGCGGTAAAGGTCTTTAAGTATTATAATGGGTAATACCCGTAATAATAACACCTTAACGGAGGGTAATAATTTAATAAGAGATTTAAGAGGTATAAATCTTATATAGAGGTCGTGGATAATAAGGTAGGGTTTAGGTAAAAAATAGCTTACTAGTAAGCTTATTAATGCAATAGAGGATATAAGGCTGGATTCTGAAGGTAAGGGTTAAGATATAAGTAATTTAATCGATTTAAGAGCTATTAAGTATAATAGTAACGAAAATAATATAATCGAACCAGCTAAAGCTATTAATACAGTTGATAATAAAAGTATAACGGATTAATAAGTATTTTACTGAAAGGATCCGCTTGGTAAGGTATTAGGTGGATGGGCTATAACGTAGTCACCACTATAAATAACAGGATGTTAAAGGCTGTATAACATCTATATCAAAGGCTTAGATGACTGAAGCTATTACTACCATTTATCAGGTACTGAGAGTACTGAGGTAAAAATGTGGGTGTAATATGTATGATAAGTGTCTACCTAGCTATGAAGGTGCGCAATATAAGTATGCGCGCCAAGCCACTATACCCTTCTGGTACTAGTGCCAGACAAGCTCTTGGCATGCGCACATTGCACATAACAATACCTTAACGATTAAATACCGATATTAATAGCTAAAATTCGCTATTATATATAACCGTAAAGATATTAATTATTAAATAAAAAAGTTAAATAAATAAAGATTTAAAATATATAGAATAATAATCTATTACGTATTTAAAAATAATAAATATAAAAAGAATAAAGTACGACCGTTATATATAATACGGTAAAACGGACGATAATAAGGAGATTAAAATTTAAAAGTAAAAATAAAAGGACAAGTAAATAAACTTATATTAAAGTATAATAATTAAGATTTTAATAACGGCTATTATAACTTTAATAACTTATAAGAAGTCCCCCCTTTTATAGATTTAAGGATATCCGTTAAAAGACGCTATTATCGGTATTATATAAATTACTATACGGATAAGTAAATAATTAAGTATATTAAAAAACGAAAGTATTATATATATACTTTAAAGACTTTAAGTATATTTAAGGTTATACTTAATTTATTATTTAAATATATATCTATATACTATATTAAAAATTTCTTTTATAAATAGTCCGTTATACGGTTGAAAAATAAAAAGCGAACGGAGAAATAAATATTAAAAAGTGATAAGGTATTATAATTATTAAAAACTATAAATATTATGTTATTATCTATATTTCATTAATAATAATAAATTGAAGTATTATTCCCGGGATAATAATATTATATTAATATAATAAAATAAAATAATAACGAAATAAAGTTAAAATTAAACGTTAAAATATTAAGATATTTTATTTATTTAATTATAATATTTACCGACTCGGATATTAAAGATATATATTATATATATAAGTTAACCGGGGGCGCCAATAAAAATAAAGGACGGAAACTTAACGTTTACTTTTTAACGGAGTTTTAATTAAGCCGTATTAAGATAAATTAAGTTTATTATTATTTTAATCGGTTACTTAATAAGTAAAATATTATTTAAGATAAACGCGTTACCACTTTTTTTAACTTACTTTATATAATATACTTTATTTATATGATTTATTTAATACGCTTACCGCTTTTAATTTATTAATAATATTTACTTAAGTTCCGTAAATAATATTTTAACTATTAACTCTTTATTATTTTTAATTTATTTCCTTGATTTTTATAAATAATACCCGGGTTTTTAGCTTAATAAGTAAGCCGTAAGATAGCTTTTATAGTAATAATGAAATTTACTTTCTTAAATAAATATAGAACGTAATATAATATAGGGTATACGGTATAATACGGTACGGTATAGTATAGGGTACGCAGTATAATATAAGGTATACGGTACAGTACAAGGTACGCAGTATAATATAGGGTACGCTAAGTCCCAGGGCAGGCCCCCAAAGAAGCCCCCTTAGAATAGCCCTTAGAGCAGCCCCCAGAATAACCCCTAAAACAGCCCCCAAAGCAGCCCCCAAAGCAGCCCCTAAAGCAGCCCCCTATTAACCCCTAAAGCAGCCCTTAATAAGCCTTTTTACCAGCCCTTTTAAATAATCCTTACGCGTTCTAATATAGGCGATTCACCCTTAAATTATAAGATCGTCTTAAGTTGAAAACGGTTAGAAAACGCTCTTAAGACGGTTTTTAATTAAAGATAGTCTTTTTGGTAAGACGGTCTTAAACTAAAGACTACATCAAGGGGGTAACGGTCTTGGACTTAAGACCGTCTCAAGACGGTCACAAGACGATCTTGGAATTTGAGTGAAGACCGGTAAGGTAATAAATTTTAAGAAATTTAACTTAAAGATATTAATAAGCAACGTAAATTTATTTAATTTAAAATCTTATAGGAAATATATATGAAATAAATAAATAATCTCTTTAAGTTTCTTTTAAATTATAAACGATAAACCCTTTTTTTATGAGAAAGCTTTTTTATAATAAGAAAAACTTCGTTATTTAATATATTTCGGTTTTAATATCCGTCTTCGTCTTAATTTTTTACTTATATTTTAAATACTTTTTTCTGTTTCTGCTTTTTTAATTCCTTAATTTTTAACTTTTTTTATATTTCGACCCATACGATCTGGTCCAGCTTATCCTCTTTATCTTCCGCTTTACTCTTAGGTTACTTAGCTTCGTTTTTCTTTACGGTATACTTCTACCTTTTTAGGCTTTTAACTTTTAACTCTTTTAAACTTTTAACTTTTAATTCTTTTAACCCTTTTAGAATTCCAAAACGTACGACCTAGTTTACCTTATCCTCTCCCTTATCGTTCTTAGATTTATTTGGTTTATTTTCCTTCGGAATAATCGTTAATAAAATACTTTAATATTTATAAGTAATTAAGCTTCTATAATAGATTATTTATTAACCCTTTTTATTTTTATTTTATTTATACTTTTTAATTAGTTTAACTGCTTATAATATTGTCTGATTAATTAATATTATTATTATTATTATCGTCCTCGTAAATAATTAATATTAATACGGGTAATTTTTTAATATTAAGTAATTTTATATTAAAAGGTTTCTATAAACGATTTAATATCCAGGATTTTACTATTATCGTTATTATATGGTTATTAAGAAGAAACGTATATAGGTACATAATAATTAAATAATTATTATATAGGAATAAATAAAAAAGTGGTAAATATATAGCTTAATTAATAAGTAAAGTGGGGGAGGTATACGATATAAATAAATCGATAACGAGATTTTAACGTAATTATACCATCCGTAAATAAGTATAAAGCTTAATATTTTTAAAGATTAAGAATTTTAATATATATATAATAATATTATAAAAATTTAATATCTATGTATTAACTATATTAGTTTATATAATGGGTATATAATCCTTACGTAACTTTAAGCTTACTATAGAAATTTAAGGATAATTTAAGGTAATATAATTACCGCGTAATATAAAGCTAAATCTTAATACCGCGTTTATAAAATCCTATTACCTATTTAAGATTTAATATAAATCGGGGTATTAAAAAACGATAAAAGATAATTATAAATAAGTACTTAATATTATTTAAGTAATAATATTATCTATAGAAAAACTAATTAATATTTTTAAATTATCCCTTTTCCTTAAATTTTAAATCTATTACCTTAATATTATTTATTTTTATATTTTATTTTTATTATATTATAACCGTATTAAAGACTTTAATTATAAATTTATTCTTATTTAAGACTATTATATATAGCCGGGTTAATATTCTTAAAGCTAAATTATAAGCTTATAAGTATATAAGCTTTTTATTAAGTTAAAATTATTTTATTAGGTTAAGTACTTTATTAATATTAATTATAACATATCTTTTTTTATTAATAAGTATATAAAATACTTTTTATTTTATATCGTATAGTTTAATAAATACTTTATAATACATCCTTTTATATACCCTTATCGATCTTAATATCCTTAATAATTAAATATATTATAATTTTATATATATCGACTTTACGTACGGTTTTATTATTATATATTTGCTTTAAAAATTATTCTTATATTTACTTTTTTAGTTTTTTAAGCCTTACGTATTTAATACGATTTCATATTATATATATACTTACTTAATAATCTTAACTTAAAATAAACCCTTAATCGGATTAATTAAGAGTAAAATATTTATTACGTATATTTAACTGAATTATTTTAATTTATATATTTATTATCTGGTAATTTTATATGTACCCTATATACTATATTTTTAATATATCGCAATATTATTATTAAATATTTAACTTTAAATTTTTTAAAAAAAAATTTTAAAAAATTTATAAGTCTCCGAAGTTTCTTAAGGTTTCTTATTTGCCCTTTACCCTATTTATAAGCTTATTAAGTTCTATCTTTTATACTTTAATTACTTTTAATACTTAACCTATTATTTCCTTATTAATTTCCGAATCTTAAGTATTTATAATTATATTTCGTAATATTTTACTTTTATTCGTTTCTTAATTACTTAATATTAATATAAAACTTTTCGGTAACCCCCGATAACCGAAAAAACGTATAATTGTTTTTTACGTTAGTTAAGTTAATAAAATAACGGCCTTTTTAGGATTGAATACCGTTAACGATAATATAAAGTATAAATTATTTATTAAAAGAAAAAAGAAAAAATTTAAGCGATAGTTTACGTTATTAAAAACAATTATTAAGCGTAAGTTAAAGAATATAATCGACTTAATAAATATAGTCTTAAAATTTATTAAAAATACTTAATTAAAAAATAAACGTAATATAAATAATTCCGATTTTAACTTTAACCGATTTAAAGATAATTTAAATAATAATATTGATATATTTCGTTATATAATAATTTATTTCCGTTACCCCTAATTAAAGACTTTAACGATAATTTTAATAAATTATAAATTAAAGAATTAATATTTACTTCCGTAACTCTTAATATTAACTTAAGTATACCTCCCTTATTTTAATAATCTTTAATATTCGACGCTTTTATTAAAGTTATATAACTTAAAACGCATATAACAGAATCGACTTTTTATATAGCTTTTATACTTTAATATTAAGTTACCGATCTTAATAAAAATTATTATTAAAGTTTACTTAAAGTTTTTACGTTATTTATTAATTTAAATAAGTTAAAATAATTATTATATATAATAAAAACGGTTAAAAAGTATATAAAGGAATAGCTGCTAAATATTAAATTATAAAAAGTAGAAATCCGACTTAACCTTAAAAAGTTTTTTAATAAAAACAAGGTTAATAATAAGCTTAAGGAAAAGATAATATTTTTTAATTTTATTAATCTTTTTATAATAACGTTATTATTTATTAACTTTTCAAGTAAGATTTATATAGGTATAGTTTATTAAGTAAACAACCCGATAAAACTCTATTATTCTTTAATTTAGGGATTTTTTATTAAGGCTTATTTAAGTTAATACGCGAAAATAATTGATAATACGGTATTATTACCGTCGGACTTAATTAAATATCGTTATAATTAAATAAATTATTATTATACCAGAAAAGAAAGGTATTATTGTAGTCGTATTTTTACGGTCGGGCTTAACTATATTACTGATTTTATTAAACTTAATATTTTAAAGCTTTTTATTTATTTATTATACGGCTTTAAGCATTTTTTTAACTTAACGCTTAAATCGTTTCTTCTCAATAAGGTTTAATTAAGCTCTTTTTTTAATAAAAGAAAAATAAGGCATCTTTATAAAAAACGTATATAATATTATTACGGATATTTATTATAATTAACGTTTTAAATATATTAGAAATTATATATTATAACTTATTTTATATAATAAAATATATATAATTCAATAAATATATAATAATTAAGTTAAGCTTTACGACCCGTTATTATTAATACTATTAATCCGTAATAAGTTAAAATTAATTTATTATACGCGATTTAAGCTATTAAATTTTAATAAACGTCCTTCCTTATATATTCCGGTTTTAATATTCATTAATAACTTTAATTTATATTGGAATATATATGAAATATTATTAAGTATTTATATAACGATTATTCATTTTTCTTAAAAAGAAAAAAAATAATATATAAATATATTATTTTTAACTTTAAGGTTATACGGCACGGACTTTAAGGATGTTATTAAAATCCTTTTACCCGGACTTATTATTTTAAATGAAGGGTAACTTATAAATATTAATAATAAAGAAATACTTTTAAGTATCTTTATTCTTACCTTTACGGGAAATATAAAATAATAAATAAAAAATAGCAATCTTAAATTTATTTTATTTATATTAAAGTATAAGAGATACGTTAATATTAAAAAAGAACGGGCAGATCTTATATATAATACGTATTTATATAAATAAACGTATTTTTAGATCTTTATTAAACGCTATAAAATAAGGATAATAAAGGATAGTAAAAAATACTTAAAAAGGTTTAATATAAAAATTAAATAAACGCCTTTTACGTTTATTTCGTTTTTATTGGATTTAATTTAATTAAGATTTTTTAATATAACTTACTTAAAATTCAGTAATATTATTAAATAATTATAATATTACTTAATTAAATATATCCTTATTAAGACCGGCTTAAAGGAATATTTGAAACAATTATAATAATTTCCTTTTCCGCTTAAATAAGGACGATTATAATTAATTTATTACTTATAATCTTATCGTATATAAAAATACGGTAAATTCTTTATTTTAATATTAATTATTTTATATACTTAACTTCGACCGTAATATATTTAACGTTATTATTTAAAAATTATTAAAGAAATTATATCGGATTATATAGGTCTTAAAGATATCGATTTAATTATAGTTTACTTTACCCGTATTACTTATAATAATACTTTAATTTTTTCTTTAAACTTAACTCCTTATCAATAACGGTTTCTTAATAATTATTTATTAATTAGCCATAAAGCCTTTTAATTGCTTTTTAAATATACCTTTTTTATATCGTTTTTTATTTTTAAGAAAGGTAATTTTAAATCTTTAATTAGGATATTACTTTTTTCGCTTTAAATAATATGAATAATAATAATAATAATAAAGATATAACGGACGATAATAATAATATTAAAAGCGATAATAAAAATACATTGAATAATAAAGAAAATATATTCTTATAAAGTAATTTATAGGAACTTAATAAAATACTTTCTAAAAGCTTACAGAAAGTTTTAAGATTTTAAGTAAAATATTAAAAAAATTAAAAACGTTATAAAATTATTAATTACGCTTCAACGTATACGTTAATTTATACTTTATTAACGTCGTTAATAAGTATATAATATTAAGTAATATTATAACCTTTTTAAATAAGGACAAGTACCGCGGCTTTAAAAAAAACGTATAATATATAAATTACCGGGATATTATTTTTACTTTAATAATAAAAAAAGCTTTTTATTAATTTATTAAATTTATAATTATAAGGTTATTTAAAATTAATAAGTTAAAGGTTATAAAATTACTTTAAAAGGTTTACTAAGGTTATTTAACCCTTTTAAATAACTTATTCTTGTATTCCGAAAAATCATATTAAGTTGACGTTATTAATAAAATTATAATAATAATATAAGCCGATCTATATTATTAATTATTAATTAAATTAAGTAAGTTATTTTAAAATTATATCTTTAATATTTTCGGTCGTATTATTATACTTAATTGTTTTTATTTTTTAAATTTATCTTTAAGAATAATAAAAAAGGTATACTATTGTAACTATAAATATATTAACGTTTTTATTCCCTTAAGAAAAAAATTTAATAATATAATAAAATAACTTTTATAAATCCATAAGTAAAACGTTTATTTTTAGCTTTTATATTCTTATAAATTTAATTTACTTAGGTATTTTAATTTTAAATTATTATATTTTATTTTTATTAATTTACTTATATTATTTTCTATACTTTTTACGCGATATTTTATTAATATATATAGTAATAAGTATTCCGAGTATCGTATTATTTTTAAGGTAAAAGATTTTATTATTATATTATAAAATAAATTAACTTATATCGATAATATTTTCTTATATAAATTATTTATTAATATTATCCGTCTTTTTATAATAATTAAACTTATATTAAACCTTAAGAAACCCCGGGAGGATTTTATCCTTAAGGCGTTATTCTTAATTATTTTAAATAATAAATTAATCGTTAACCTTTTGTCACGGACATGCATAAAGCATATAAAGTGAGTGGGTGTAATATGTATGATGGATGGCTACCTAGCTATGAAGGTGCGTAATATGAATATGCGCGCCAAGCACCGGAATAAGGTAAGCCCGGTCCGTGCCAAGGGATCCTCTTAAGGTCTATACCGTGATAATATGCCCATAAAAAAGAGAAAAAAGCGACGTTTACGTCGTATTATTCACCATAAAATACTATAGATGTTAATAGCTTCGGTGGTAAAAGTAATTAAGAGTAAGCCCCGAATATATAGATGACGTTAATTATATATATGGTTATTGAGAAGTAAACGGTAGTAAAATCGCGTATTAAAAAAACCGAAAAAGTATAAGCTAAGCAATTATCGTAATCTACCCGGGAAATAATCGCGGATTTAAGGTTTATAATTAAGCTGAATCGCTTAAAAACGTAATCTCCGAGGTATTACCGTAGTCGTATCTTTTACTCAGTAATTACGTGGTATTACCGAGTCGTATTTCTTACTTATTAATAAGCTCGTGGTTATCACGTTATAAGGACGTTATTATCAGAGTCGTCGTTATTATTAAAGTCATTATCGTTATCGTTGTTAAATTTAGAATTATTATCGTCGTCTTTTTCTTCTTCCTTGGTCTTATTATATACGTAATAAGCCTTATACTGAAAACGTATATAATCTATATTTTCGTTACTTTTCCAACTATATATACTTATATTACAGTGGACATAATAAACGTAATCAGGATCTTCCGTATTTAATTTATGCTTAAAGTTTATATTTATAAGTAAGATAATAAAATATCTAGAATGCGGTTAAAGGTCTTATTTAAAGCTAAAGTATTTATTTAAAAGGGTATTATCCGTAAGTATTATAATTAAGGGCTTTTTCTTATCCGAAGGCTGTATTTAAAGCCTTACTTTTGGTAACGGCTTTTACGTTAAGGTAAACTTTTCAGGTAAATATAACGGAGCAGGTAAGTTCTTTACTTACGGAGTAAATAAAGTCTTTACTTACGGTACTAACGGAGTAAATAGATTCAGAG
Organism: Niebla homalea; assembly: GCA_019925105.1. Classification (NCBI taxonomy): domain Eukaryota; kingdom Fungi; phylum Ascomycota; class Lecanoromycetes; order Lecanorales; family Ramalinaceae; genus Niebla; species Niebla homalea. The sequence continues at coordinate 779,122 of JAHGAU010000007.1, forward strand.
ATATTGCACTCAATTTTAATATAAATTTATTAAAGAGGTCTTTAAGTATTATAGATAATAATACCTTTAATAATGACACTTTAACTATAGGTATTAATTTTAGTGAAGTAAGAGATTTGAGAGGTATAAATCTTATATAGAGGTCGTGGATAATGAGGTAGGATTTAGGTGAGAAGTAGCTGACTCGTAATAAGCTTACTATTGAAGGTATTAGTGATAAAGTCCTGGATCTTATAGGTAAGGTTTAAGGTATAAATAATCCAGTCGATTTAAGAGTTAAAGAGTATAACAATGACGAGGATAAAGCTAAAGCCGAGCTCAATAAAGCTCGTAATAAAGGCATTATCGGTTTAATAAGTATCTTACTGAAAGGATCCGCTTTATTAATAATAAGGAATTAGGTAAATAAGCTATAACGTAGCCACCTTGACTTAAGGCAGTAGAGGTTATACTTAATCTATAATAATAGCTAGACTCTAGCTATTGCTACCATTTATCACGGATATGCATAAAGCATATAAAGTGAGTGGGTGTAATATGTATAATGGATGGCTACCTAGCTATGAAGGTACGCAATATAAGTATGCGCGCCAAGTACCGGAATAAGGTAAGCCCGGTCCGTGCCAAGGGATCCTTCCAAGGTCCATACCGTGACACCTTTTTATAATTTTAATAACGTAATATTATTTCTTTTACGTTATAATAAATTACGTTATTAATAAAAAGAAATTAACGTTAAAAAAATAATACGTAATTATTACTTTATTGAAATTATAATATATAATTTATATAGATACTTAAATTTAATTATTAACTATAAATATTAATAATTAAAGTTAAAGTTTAAAAAAAGCAGATAATCTTTTATATTTATTTTAATAAAAACGTTAAATACATTAAAAAATACTCCGTTTTATAGTTATAGGTTAAAAGTATTATATAAATAAAGCATTTTTAAATTTTCGATTTCTTAAGTATCCTTTTTAATAAACTTAAATATCGAAAGTATAAGTATATATATACGTATTTACCGTTAAAGGTAAATATTATTAAGTGTTTATATATTTAAAGTTAAATTATAATATAACTATAACGATAATAACTATTATTTTATAATATCTACGTTAAATCGGATTAAATCCAGATAATATATACATATTCTTTACGTATTTCCGTATTACTTATAAATCTTTTAAGATAACCTTAAAATATATAATTATATCTTAAGATTTTAAGGAAAATAACTTATAACTTTTATTTAATTTAATTCTTTAAATTAAACGTAAATATTAAAAAATAATAAGAATATTTAAGGGAAACTTAAAGATATTTAAAATAATTATTTTAAGTTAATTTAAGAATATTATAGTAAATAATAATTATGAATTTTAATTATATTATATCGATCTTATTAAAATTAATATACCCCGACCGGTAATAATATCAATTACTTTATTTTCCGTTATTTAATTAATAAACCGATAATATTAATAATAATTTTCTTATATAATATTAAGGATAATAAATTAATTATAATAATTTAAGGTATATATATAAGTAAGTTAGAAATCCTTAAATAATAATAAGCCTATAAGGTAAACGGTAACTTATAAAGTAGGTAAGGTACTTATAATATAAAATAATAAGCTATAAAATCCTTTTTATCAGTAATTAATATATATAATAGCTTACCTACCCGGTAACTATCCTTAATACTTTACTTTTTTAAGTACCCCGTAAGTATATTAATTTATATAGGTCGATACCGTATATTATTTTACGTAATACTTTACCTTTACCTTTTTAATTTTTTAGCCTTTTTCCTTTTTTTTTTTTTTCTTTAGGAAAAAAAGGGTTAAGTAAATAAATAACGATTATATTTACTTATATACCTACCTTTTAAGATTAATTGCTTACGTACCGTTAAATAGTAAAACCTATATTAACTTAAGTATTACGTATATATATAATATTAACCTATATATAGGTACTCTTTGTAAGGTATAATCGCTATAGCATTATTTCTTACGTTTTATATTTTTATTTTCCGGTTTTATATATTCTTATTTTTCTATCGATTTTTTAAATACCTTAACCTTTTTCAATATATTTCCTTATCGTTTCTTATACGTATAGGCCCCTTTTTACCCCTTAATAGTTTATATAAGATTAATATTTAGCCTTTTTTTTTAGAAAATTTTTAATTTTTTACTTCTTCCTTCCTTCTTTTTCTTATAGTTAAAATATTATTTAAATTACGTATTAATATATTTTTAACTGTTTTTATTATTTTTTATAAATATTAATAATAATATAAGGTTATTCGTAAGTATTAATTAGTTTAAAGAGTAGAAAAACCCATTTCCTTCCTTAATTTAAATTTTAAATAACGATTTAAGATATAATATTAATAAAAATAGAAAATATTAAGAAAAAATTAATAGTAATATAGCGATTTAAGTATAATTTAAAGGTTAATATCCTAAAATAACGTAAATATAAAATTGAAATTAATTTATTTAATTAAGTTAAAAAAATCTATACTTATAAAATACTATATTAAAAATAAGTTTTAAAAAAAGACGACTTATTACTTATTAAAAGTAAAAAAATAAAAGATTAAAGGGTTTAAGGTATAAAGTAAATTAAAATTATACGTATATTACCTATTTATGGATTCGTATTAAAAGGATAATAACTTATTAAAAGATAATTAATATTGTAATAAAGAAATAAGCTATTTATAAAATTTTTATCTCCCTTAAGATTATAAACGTAGATAATTAATAGCATAATTACGATATATATATTTAATAATTTTAATTTATAATTACGACGATAGAATTTCGGTTTTTAAGATTACGATAATAATTTCGATTTAAAATTATAACGATAAGATTTTGACTTAAGATTACGACGATAGGATTTCGACTTAAAATTACGACTTAAGATTACGATAACTATTTAATAAAAATTGCGACGATAAAATTTTAATTTAAGATTATAACGATAAGATCTCGACTTAAGATTACGACGATTTAATTTAAAGGCTAAGTATTTAAGGTTACGCCGATAAAATCATAATTATAAATATACCTAAAAAAATACTATCCTTATTAAACCGTGTTATTAATATTACGATAAATTAAAACTATACGGTTCCAATATTAACTATAAAAAAAAGCAGAAAATACTAAAAAAATAAAAAGCAAAAGATATTAAAAAGAAATAGAAAAAAGTTTTAAAAAAAAAACGTAAAAAACCCCTTAAAAAAAGAGCAGAAAACATTAAAAAAAACGCAGAAAATATTAAAAAAGATTATAAGGGCTAAGAATAAAACTTAGTACGGGGGGTCCCCCGGAAAATACTACCGAGGAGTTAAGAGAGAAAGAAAAAGAGACTTAGTATATTAAAGGTTATAAAAAATCGGTACTTATAAAATATTTAATTAAGAATAAATTAAGAATGAACCGGGAACGAAGCAATAAATTATATATAATTAAAATAAAAAAAAAGGGGATTAATAAATATGATATAAAAAAGTAATAAGAAAGGAAACTTATTACGTTATATATTATAAAGATTTAAAGGTTATTATTAATCGTTAATTTATTATATTATATATTATAAAAATTTCGGGGTTAACGGCTTTAAAATATTATAGAATTTATAAAAATTTATAATTAATATCTTTTAAATTATTAAAGTAACGTTAAGAAAAAGAATTTATATTAACGGCCGTAAATCCTATATTAACGTTAAGATACTATAGAAACTATATTAATAAAGGGTCTTAATGTAAGGGATCTTAAGGTTAAAGATAAGCCGGTTTTAACGGTATTATATTATAAAGAATATCCGTAAATTATAAAAAAGATATAAACGTAAGTTACTTTTTTAAGGATAAATTATATTAATAATAACGTTTTATTTCTGGATAAGTTCCGTTTATATTAAACCGATAAATTAAATAACCGCGGTACTTAGAGTTTATTTAAGCCTTTTAAATTACTATAAGGAACCTATTATGATTATACCGGTCAATTATAGGGTATAATAAATATTAAGCAGTATAATATATATATATAATTAATAAAATTAATAAAAAGAAAGATTTATATATAAATAAATACGAGATGTTAACCTTTTTATTAAGAAAATTACGTTAAAAAAAGGGTAACGTAAAGCTTAAGATAAGTAAATAAAGATATTATTAATAAGTAAAGAAAACTATTAAGTTAATAAAGTAATTAAGTATTATATATTGAATCTAAATTATAATTAATTAAAAAGAAAAGGATAATAGGATAATTAACTATAAAAAAGATAATTTAATTACGTAAGTATTAATAAACGTTTTTAAATACGATATAATAAAGAATTAATATTATTCAGGTAAATATAAGCCTTTAACGTTAGATTATAAAGTGACTATAATAATATTCTTAACCGGTTTATTAATAGTAAATAAACGCGTTTTCGCCGTTTTAAGGCATTAAACGATTATAAGCGATACGTAACGGATACCTATAATAAAATTTTACGTTAAATAATATTAAGGAAAGTGAATAATAAATAAAAAGTATAAATTTAATATTAAACCGGATAATATTGATTGATTGATTGATTTATACTACGGATCTAGCTAAGCTAATTCCGGCGTTCCTTAATACTCGGCCATTTAACTTTATTAATAACCGCAAAAAACCTGATATCCATAACGTTAAAAATAAAAACCGGTATTTACCCAGCCTTTACTTATATCTTAAGGGCTAAGAGCATCTATAACCGTTTAAAGAATAAGAATTTATTTATATACCTTTTTTAAGAAAACCTATAATACTACGACTGAATCTATTTAAAGGTTACCCTTAAACCTATTGCTTTTTTATTATTTTATAGGTCTATTTAATATTAAAATTTTAAAATTCCGATTATATTATTAAATGTCCTTATTAAAATATATATTATTACTATTTTATTTATATAACTTTACTAACCGATATAGTATTACCTTTTATACCGTTTTAATATTTATAGCCCCTTTAGCCCTTTATTAAGTATAGTTTTCCCGCCGTTACTTTCTGCCCCCGGGTTAACGGCGAGGTTTCTTAATTAAGTTTTTAACCACTTCCTTTATTTCTTTGATTAAGCTGAACTATAATAATAAACCCGTAATTATTATAAATTTAACGGCCGCCTTAATATCCTTTTTATTAATAAGTATTTAACGATAATCGTTAATCTTTACCCTTTTAATTAATCCCGGTTTAAGCTCCTTAAATAATAAATAGGAGATTAATACGTATATAACGTCCTACTTTTATTATTTATATTTATAATTAACGTTAATCCGGCTATTAACGTATATAATAAAAAGGAAATAAGTTAAACCGTTTTTATTTATCCGGAGTTAAATTATTAATATATTATTATTTTTCCTTATAATCTTATAACGTTAAAGATATTTATTAATAACCTTATCGTTATTTAGCGCCGGGTATTATTATCCTTAAAAGATTAATTTTTTATATTTACGTTAATGCTTTATTTACTTCCCTTTAATTTATAGGGTAATTATTATTAACTTTACTTTTATGGCCTTCTTCTTTTTTATTGCTTTTACTTTAAGTAAAAGTTTATATATTTTTACGTTAATTTCTTAAACGTAAATTAAATTAATTTCTTTTTTAATTTCCTCCAGTTTAACTTCCGTAAAGGGGATAAATACCTTTTTCTTATGTTTTTTTATTTAAGGCCTTTTATAGTTCTGGTAAATATGTTTATTTCTTATTAATATAATTAAATTTATATTTCTTTTAAGCCTTATTTAAGTGATTATTTAATTTAAGGCCAGCTTTATTAATAATATAAAGACTTTGGATTCTAATACCGGGATAAGAGTCGCTTTATATATTTTACTTATTACTTTTAAGTATCAGTTTTAGACTTTCTATAATTACCGGACGGGCTTTTTCTTATATTTAAGCGTACCCTTAAGTACGTATTAAATAATTATTATATACGTTATTATAAGCTTTATAACCGTTTAATAAACGGTTCTAGTTTTCTATAAAGTAGTTCTTTACGTTAACGTTATAAAATAAATAAGGCCTCTTTCTTATAAAATTATTTTCTTTTAAATCTTTCTTATATAGTTTTTTTAGTCCAATTTCTTATTAATTTATAAACTAAATATTTTAATATTAATTTCCGGTTTTACCGTTATATTGCTTAAATTTATTATAGTTATTATATTATATAACTTTAAACTCCTTATTATATAAATAAGTTTATATTTATATAAGGTAAATTAAACTTTATATATTTTTACTTATTATAAATAGACTTTATAAGTTTATTTTAACTTTAAATAATTTATATAAATAAACGTATTATAAATTAAAAGGTAAATATTATTAATAAAACCCTTTATTTAAATCTTTTATTTTAATTTTATTAAGTTTTTAATAAATAAACTATTAAAGAATAAAAATAAAATTAAGGAGATAAATAACCTTTAAGGAATCCTTATTATTATAGACTTTATTATACTTATTTTCTATCCTAGGTTAATTAATATTACTTAATTACTTAAGAAACTTTCTATTTAATTTATAAAGAAAAATAAAACCTTTTTTTTCCGTAAATTATATAATAACCTTTAATAATTTATTTTATTAAACGTTTTTATAATATTTAAGGAAAGAAGATTTACGATATATTTTTTTTATAGCCTTATACCGTATATATACTATTAATTAAGCCTTTAAAAGCCGTTTCCATTAACTATCCTCTTCTTATTTTTATTTATTAATTAGGGAGTAACTTATACTCTTTTACGTAATTATTTAAGATCTTTATAATTATTATTTTTAAAGCTTTTCTTAACGTATAAAGGAATATTATAAATTTATATAACTTTACTTTTAAGTAATTTAATTTAACCGGCTTCTTAAGGATAATCGTTTTAGCCTTTTTAAATTTATAAGGGTAATATCCTATATTAAGGTAAACTTAAAATAAATAAATAAAGACCTTATTAAATAACGATATTATTATAAATAAAAATTTATTTAATATATTATTAAGTCCGGGGTTTTATCTTTCTTTAGTTTATTTAATTATTTTAATTATTATTTCCTGGATTATTATTTTACTTATTATTATTAATTTAAAATATATTATACTATTAATATCTATTAAGTTAATTTCCGATAACGGGGGAAAAAACGCCCCTTTAAGAGCCTTAATTTTACCGTTAAAGGTATTCATTATTATACCGTCTGGTCTTTTTAAGGGTAAAAACTTAAAAATAAATTTAAATTTTTTATTTTATTCCTTATTATATTTTATTAACTTTTAAATATTATAAAAGGAAACCATTAAGTTATATATTATAGCCCGGAAATACGTTTATTTAGTTTTCCGGATAATTTTCTTTTTTTCTTTTTAAGCTTCCTTTAACCGTTAAAGCGTTTCCTGGTTTTTATATTTAATAATTTATTTTATAAATACTTTTACCTTTATAATTATTTTTATATACTTTTTATTTTAATAAGTTTTAACTTTTTAAGATAACTTTATTATTAAGATTATAACGTTAATTATTTTATTTAAAGCCTTTATTACCCGTTTTATAAAACGGTTAATCTATTCCTTATAATTAAGTTAAGGGAGTTTTATTAATTAAAATATTATTTTTACCGCTTTTATAAATATTTTAATTTCTTTAACCGTTTTTTATATTTATTTAAACGGTAAAAACAGAGTTATATTAATAAATTAATTTAAAATTATTTATATCGGGATGTAATTTAAATTGTATTTTAAGTCCTTTCGGGGTTTATATATTATAATTAAATTAATAATATTTTCCGAGTTAAATATTAAATTAATCGTAATCTTAAGTTTACGGCTTTTTTATATAATAGCCCCTTTTAACGTTAATAATATAAGGTTAAATTATATAATAATTATTAATAACTTTTTAGATTTAATATAATTAATTATATAACCGTCTTTATTTTATTAAACGTAATAAAGATTAAAGTCTTTTATTAAAAAATACTTATTAAATACGGTTATAATATCCTTAAATAACAAGATTATAAAGGGTTTTTTTTTATTAACCGGTAACGGATTATATATATTATAAATATTTAAATTACTTTTAATATCCTTTTCTTATATAATCCGGAGTATATATAGGTTCTTTCCGTAATAAATAACGTCTTAATTATTTATATTTAACCTTTTATTAATAAAGAAATACGTTTACGTCGTTTTATTATTTTTAAAAACCAGGTAAAAATTATTTTCCGGGTTAATTAAAAAGTAAATATACGGATTATATAACGGCTTTTATATTATTATAATATTAATATCCTTTATTTTTTTAAATTTAAATATCGGTATTATAACTTTAATTACTTCTTTATATACGTTATATTATATTACCCTTAAAAGCGTAAATATATTAAATATTAATATTTATTAAGCTTTCTTTATTAATTTTTATTTATATAAACGGTTTTTCCTTAAAATTAAATATTATTTATCCCAGTTTTCTTATTATAATAATAATCCCCGTTAAATAACCGGCCTTAAAAGTTAATATCGCTATAAGCTTTTTTTTCTTTACGTTATTAATTACCGCGTTTTACCCTTCCTTATTTAATAAGTTCTATTTATATTTTAAGATCGTTTTTAATTATTTTGCCGGTTTAAGTTTATATAAATTATAACGTTAAACCTTAACTGCTATCCTAATCTCTTTACGTTAAGTCTTTTTTACTTTTACCGTATACTGTAAGTTTTACGTTAAGTAACTATTATTACCATACGCCGCGTATTTCGGCGCGTTTTTTATTAAGCTTTTTATTATTAAGTTAACGTATTTATACGTATTATACCCTTTAATATATACCGTATATTTTATATTATTAAAGTACCTTGTAATAATATATTTATATCTTTAATATTTAAAGTATTAATAAATATCCGTTATTTAATCTTAAAGTCTTATTAATTTAAAGGATTTATTTTTTATTACCCTTTTATTAAGGATATTATTATATATTCTTATTAATATTACGTTTAAAATAACTATAAAATATCTTTTTATATAATTAAAAGCGTTTAATTTCTTTATTATAAAGAGAAAACTATAATTAATAATCTTTAACTTAAAATAAAGGACCGTATTCTCCTTTTTTATCCGCCTTAAAGTAACTTCCCTTTCCTCCCTTATAAACCTTATTAAGTATATCCCGTTTACCGTAATAATAAAGGATTACCTTAATATTTTTACCGTTTTATACCCTTTTTTACCGGTTTATCCCTTTAATTTTTTTAGTTTTTTTTTCATTTTTAATAAAATTATATTAAAGAAAATATCCCCGCTTTATAGTTTACGTATTGTAATAATTTATTTTATTAATAACTTTCTTATAACTTTAAACGTTTTTATTAATTATAATAAGTTCATTTTTACCGTTATATTTTTTTCTTTTTTACCCGATAATTATACGGTTATTATTTTCGCCTTCTTTAATACCGTTATTTTCTCTTTTACCCTTATTTCTTTTATTATTAACGTTAGCGCCGTTTTTATAGTTTTTATTACTTAATTTATTCCCGCTTTTTTCTTTAAAGCCTCCCCCGTTATTTTTTTACTTTATATATATTTTCTTTATTTCTTTTCGCCTTTATTTACCGGCGCTTTTATTACCGTTTTTTAAGCTCCGTATAGTTTTTTTAATTTCCTTAAATTTCTCCCCGTATTTACGTAAAAATCTTTTACTCCTTATAACCCGATTTATAGTATTGGCTAAGTCTTTAATATAATATCTTTTTATATAATTATAAGGAAACCTTTTAACGTTTTTACCGTTTTTTCCTTTTTTATTTTTCCCCCGTATATTTAATAATTATTTCTTTTTATAATTTATTTTTATTTATTTAATATTTTTTTATTTTTATTTAGCTTTTTTTTAATTTATATATATTTAATAAAGCCTTTTACGTTTTTATTTATCCTTTATCCGTCCCTACGTATTATCCTTATCCCTTTTACCCTTTATTTATTATTTTTTATAATAATACCTTTACGCGTTATACGCGTTTCTTTACGCGTATCTTATTAATTATAAACTTCCTATTTAATTTAAGGCCTTTTTATCTCGTATTTATCGCGTTATTTATATGACTTATTACCGTTCCTATTAATTTAAACCGCTTACCCTTCCTTCCCCTTTATTTTTACTATTATTCCGCCTCCGCTTATCGTATTTAAGGTACTATCCTTACTGTTACTTAAGCTATACACGCGTGCATCGTTTTTGACCTCTGGGGTCCCGTTATTCATCGCCATCTTCTTCATTTTTTTATTTTAGATCCCATCAACCGGATAATATACGTTTTAATAATAAAAGATAAAATCGGAAAGTAAAGGCTAAAAAGGGTTTTAAATATTATAAGGATGAAAGCTAACGGGGTAACGGAGAACTTAACGTTAGTTTACGATTATATTAACGTAATTTAAGTATCGTATAACGTTAAAAACTACTTATACTTCCTTATATTAATAATAATATATTTAACGACTGTACCTTTATATACTATAGTACTATACGTAGGCTTAATAGTAGGATACCTGCGTATAATTGTTATAACGCGTTATATATATTACCGATTACCTTTTTATATCGTATATACTATTAATCACCTCCTTATATCGTATATATTACCGATTACCTCTTTATATCGTATATATAATCGTTAGCTTTTAGGATATATTTTACTATAGATAAAAAGTAAAAAAGTAAATCGTATCGATAACTAGTTAATAAGCTTAAAAAGTACTTAGAGCTTTAAATATAATATCCGTACTAAGCCTATTAAGTTTACCCCTAAATCCTAGCCTAGCCTTTTACCTTAGCCTTTATTCTGAAGCTCTTAAAGCTACTTTAAAGCCGCGTTAACTTAACGTTAACTTAACGTTAACTCAGCGTTAACTCGGCGTTAACTTAACGTTAATATAACTTTAATATCACTTTTCGTATTACGCGGCTAATATAATAACGTAACTTTAAATACGCGTTATAATAAAAGCGGAGTTTTAAGCGCTTATATTTTGGAGCGGCTTCAGACGTTAAAGCGGCGTCAACTCGGTGTTTTCTACTCTATGTACTTCGGTAAGGTATACCGATTTATTAATCTTTAAAATAATAATTAATTATAACGTTATTTATTTATAAAATTAAGTATATATAATAAATATAAGTTATTAAAAAAGCTATATAGCTTAAAAACCTATTAAGATAAATATAGCTTAATAAATCTGAATATATATTTACTATTACGATTTACGGTAATAATTGAAGGGTTATTATTTTAATTAAGTACCCAATATATTACGTAAGGATTAAATATATAAATATTTAATTATATTAATTACGGGAATAACTTATTACCAGTATTATTAATCTTAAATATATTTATATTACGGAGCAGGTAATAGATAAGTCAATAAAAACCTTATTTATTAAAACCTTTATATAATTTAAACGTATATTAGGCCTTAAAAAACCATTAAATTGACAGTTTAAGGACCGTATACTTACCGACGGCGGACTTAATAATAAGCCGGGTAATAAGTAATAACTATATAAAGGAACTTACCGACTTAAGATATAAAGGAATTACGTAATAAATACGGTAATGAATTACTTATATAAAAGGAAATAGTATTAAGGCTATAAAAGAGTTATTTAATAAGTATAATTTATAGGTTATATATAGAGTTTAAAGGGGAATATTAAATATATAGGATCGCTACTTAAGAGATTACGTAACGCGGATTAGATTAAATAAAACGGACGTATTAAACTTAAGTAAAATAGCGGTATAAACCTTATACATAGTCTTACTTCTGTACATAGTGATAATCAAGCAACTTACACCTCTCAACTTCAACAGATAAATTATATTAATTTACGTAACTTACGGAATTTTTATACTTTGCTTTTATTATTTAACGTAATATTTTAAACGGATATAAAAGTTATATTTTAATTAATATTTAGTTACTATTATGAAACGGCGCATACGCATACACATAGCATTACGGTCTGCGGTAGGTATGAGCATAGCGGGTAGCTCCCGGGGGTCTTAGCGCGTATACTTACTTAAATCCATAGCCACCTATTTAGCTACTTAATAATTATATTAATTATATATATTATACTTATTACGTTCTTAATAAATAATAACAATAGCTAAGTCGGTTCTTTATATATCGTTATACATATAGTAACGTTTATTTGAGCTCTCGATATATATTTAGTATTTATAAATATACAGACCTTAAAATTTCTTACTCCGGTAATACTTTACCGTATAACTTAATATACAGCTCCTTAATATAAAGCCCTCTTAAACCTTAAAGATGGTCACCCTTTTAGAACTTATTATTGGTAATAGTTAGTCCTTTCTTAATCAGCTTAATTCCCGTAAATATCTATAGTATATACGGTACGAGAACTTTAGGCCTTAGAAGTTTAAGTTATAATAATTATTAATTCCTTAAACGACGATATTAACGTCTACTTAATAAGCCCTAAGCCCTTCTTTAGCCGCCGCGTAAATAAGTTTTATTAAATTTTTAAAAGATAATTTAAAGCCAACCTCTTAAAAAAATTAAATTAATAATTCCTTCCTTAGGATACTATTATTTATATTATACCCGTAATTAATGGATTTAGACCCAGATGAACTATTTAGTTAATAGCTAGATATACTATTTAGACCTGAAATTTTTAGAAAGACGTACTTAATATGGCTAAGTACCTTATTAAATCTATTAACTTATTGATCTTAAGATACCTTATTAACCAAAATTATTAAGGAGTTTATAATTATAATACTTACTGTTTATAGCCTATACTCAATATTACTTATAATATAGAGCCATTATATAAACGCTTACCTTACGTTTTTATTATATTATTAAATTTAGCTTATTATTAAACCAGATAGAGTATAACCTATTTATTATTTAAAGACCTCGACCTTAACAGTAACGTTACAATTAAGAACTAAGATAAATAAGGACATTTGGCTTGCTTATATTTTGACTTTACCCCGTTACCTTTATATTAGCTGCGCGGTATATACTTTCATTTAACTTACTTAAAATACGACCCGGCAAAATACCGGAGATTTTATTTTTAAGCGATTTAGCTTAATCTTAAGTCTTAAAAATTACGATAATGAACCGGGTGTGAACCGGGTGGATTGCGATAAATTCCCGGCTTACGGTTTTTTCCTTAGTATACGATTTCAACACTGGCCTTTTACGTTACTACTATTTATTCCTTTTACTTCTTTAATACTCTCAGCGCTTCAAATATATTATAACTATTACCGATAAGGGCATAAGTAATATTATATTATGGGTAATAATATATAACGAGGGCGTTGCTTTTTTATCTTTTAACCGGCATATTATTATAAAACGGCGGTCAGACGTGAGGACGTATGAGAGTGGATGATATGTATATGGATTGCATATGATCTATCTAGGAAGCATAATGTTATCTACATGAAATACCCGGGTGGTATAAAATATACGGCCAGGTAATGATATCTATATGCGCTATAATAGTATCTTAATACCGCTTATATAACGGCTTAATAATACTTTATGTAATATTACTATTATACTTATATTTAGGTTAATAAACCCCCTTAAAATTATAATATTATTACGGTAAAAATATAGATCCTAAATATCTTATTATAGTTACCTTTTAATTATTAATATACTATAATTATTACAAATAAAAAATACGTCTTAAATTTAAAGTTAAAAAATTAAAAAGCTAAGAAAAATCGGAAAAATCGGTAACCTTAAAAATAATAATAATAATAAAAACCTTCGTATTTTAAGTTACTCCGGAGCTTTATATGTATCTAAATAAGCTCCGGGTATTAACTTAAATAATCCTATTAAGTAATTATAATTAAATATATATTAAGAAGAATTAAAATTAGTAAAATCGTAAAAATAAGTAAACCGGGAAATATTATCGTATATCCGGTTTATAGTTGTAATTTTTTAAAAATTAAATCTCTTACAAAGGATATTTTTAGGGTTTTATTAAATTGTATTATAATATAGGGTTTAAAGGTTTATTATCTTTAACTCCTAAGAGTTTTATAAATTCTTTATATTTTTAGAGCGGTAAAAACTTTATATAATTATTCATTAATATCTTTATTATAGATATATACTTATCTTTTAATATTCTTATTATAATTAATAATAATATATATCTATATAACGGAGTTTTATTATAAATTATAAGTTTATCTTTTAAATTATACGGATTATTTAAATATTGTTATATTTAATCTTTAATAAATAAATGAAATTTACTATAATTAACATAAAAACAACGGTTCTATGATATTAATTTTTTTATTATAGGGATAAAGTTAAAAAGCTTAATTTTAATAAAGCTTTTTATTTTTTTTTTTTATTTTATTACTTCCGGGTTTTTAGTTAATTAAGTTTTTAAAAAGCTTAAAGATATAGTTTTACAAGGTATATCGTATTTTAAAATCATTAATAAATAACGTATTTAAAAATATTATAAAAACGGTATACGGATTAATAATTTTCCCGTTATATATAATAATATAATACTTCATATATATAAGGTATTATAATATCCTTATAGCTGTTTTTAAGTATTATATTAACGGATCTATAAGGAACTTAAATAACTTAAACGTTAAGTATATAATATCCGTCCGGATCGTAACGGCCGTAAAGTTAATAAAGCCGATAATGTTAGCAGTTAGCGCCACCTCTGCGCCGGCGTTATAGTAGTGCGTTATACTGCTGCGCCAAGGTAGGCCGTTAGGCCTTAATAAAGGGCCTTGGTAACGGCCTTGGTATATATTATCCATAAGCTATAGCTTAATAGGCGTAAAGCGGGGTAATTATTACCTTTATTTTAAGTAAAAATTATACCCCAGTTCTTTCTAAGTTCCTTAAGAATTAATCTTATTATTAATTTACTTATTAAAGTAATATTTAAATATCCAAACCGTAACGTTACGTTTTCTATATTTACCTTTATTAATCCCGCCGGTATATTATTAGCGGAGTTAATTTAATATTTTAATTCTTCTTCCTTATTAAGGAGAAAACCCGACGTTATTATTATAATAGATACTTAATTAACTTAATAAACCTTAAAATAAAAAGGCGATATTTACCCTTTAATTAAGAATCCCTTTATTATAGTTAAATAAATTAAAGCGGCGGAACGTTATCGTAATATTACGGCTTAATAAGTTTAACTTCTAGAATTATAATTTAAAGTTAACCGGCTTAAAATTAAGAATCGTACTTATTAAAAATATATATTTAGCCGCGTTAACGTATAATATAAAAGTTTATGCTCCGGGATTCTCCCTTACGTTAACCCTATTATTAAGCTTTATATTAACGGCGTACCGTTAATGGCTTTTATTTTACCCCATAAGGATAAATTCTTTTATCCGGAAAAACTTAAGCTATATTAAAACAAGTCTAAAGGTAAGTATTAAACGTAATTTATTAACTTAAAAAGATAATTTATACTTTATCCTAAGTATTTCTTTACCGAAAGAAAAAAAGTAATTTTTTATTTAGGATTTATTTTTTATAAAATTTTTAATTTACCGGATAAAAAAATCAATAAAATAAGCTATTTGTCAGGGAAAAAGACGAAGTGCAGGTATTGAGGGTGGAGTGGTAACTGCCTGGATTACAACTATGGACGGTGTTGCTAGTTATATAGGTGCGCGCCAAGCATATATAGCCCTAAGCCCCTACGCTATACCTATTATGGTGTGCCTGCGCTGTACGTAATAAGTGCTAATAAAAAATAAAAAGCCGACGCCCACGTCGGACCATCCATTATCAAACACCATGGATATTAACTCACTCAGTGGTAAAGGTGACTAAGAGTAAGCCCCGAGTATATTGATAACGTTATTTATTGACTGGTTGGTAAGTAGTAAGGTAGGGTGGACGGTAAAGTTAACGAGATCATAAAAAACGAACGGAACCGCGACCCGGGAAATAGTCGTGGATTTAAGCGATTGGATTTAAGCTGAATCGTTTAAAAACGAGAAGTCCGTGGTTTTACCGGGTAAGTGTATATTTTATACCCTTGTTTATATTTTTTGCTTTTGCTTTTATTAATTGATTAACTAAACCGTAACTATTATATAAATTAAATAATAATTTGGTAATTGCCGTTACGATAGGATATGCTCCCTTTGTGGTTTTTGTGTTAACCGTAAAGCGTATTAATGTTATAAGAGGTCCTTATATCGACCTTATAATATATAGGTTTTAAGGTATTTTTCTCTGCTTATTATTTACTTATAATTTATATCCCTATCGACCTTCATAAATAAGAAGTCTTTATTGCTCGTTATAAGAATTAAATATCCGGAGGTAAGGTTAATAGCTGATTACCGTATCCATAAGTCTTCGAAAGTAAGGAGTTATTATAGGAGAACGAATTATCTATTGGGTTATTACTTTAGGTATAGGTTTACGTACAGTATATAATCCGTCAATTAAAGGATGCCTGGAAGTCGGTAGTTCATTAAGCTAAATACTTTGCGTATTATAGTCTGCCGGTATCGGTAATAACAGTCAGTAAGGGTATATCCATAGTCCCTCTTATATATAACGATATAAGTAGAATCGAAACTTAGTTATTGCTATTATTTATCAGGGAAAAAGACGAAGTGCAGGTATTAAGGGTGGAGTGGTAACTGCCTGGATTACAACTATAGACGGTATTGCTAATTATGTAGGTGCGCGCCAAGCATACATAGCCCTAAGCCCCTGCGCTATGCCTATTATGGTGTGCCTGCGCTGCACGTAACACTATTAAAAACTTAAGGATAAGTTTTTAAACTTAATAATTAATCCGGAAAACCGCCGGCTTACTTATTATAAATAATTTAAGGATATTAAATAATACTTTAATTAAAAGGTAACGTAATTCTATAATATTTTAAAGACCATAAAAAAGGACTTATTATTATTATTAAATAAGTTTTATATTTATATATTCTTTATAAAGCTTTTACCGGAGCTTAAAATTAAAATCCTTATAATTAATAAAGTATTAAGAACCCGGGATAATATTATAACGGTAACGATTATATAGGAGAATAACTTAAAACGTACTATTAATGGTAATTAAAAAGCCAGTAAAGGTAAATCCTTTAAAAATAAGGTATTTAAACCTAATTCTGACGGTTTAAAGCCAGCGTATACCTTTATTAAAACTGATTCTCGCGGCTAAAAGCATAAAACTATACCTAAAAACTCCGATATTACCCTTAAAGTAAATAAGAACGTTAAATATTATATATATTACGGAAAAAGCTATTATATATTTAATTGTTTTACCATTTTATAAAATAAGGTCTTAATAATAAGCGTAAAATCTTATAAAAAGGATAATATATTAAAAAATAATAAAGCTTTAATAACGTTTTAAAATTAAAGTTAATAAAAAGATAATTAAAAATATATTTGGCTTTTATTATTAAGGGTTAAACGAATTTTCAGGATAATCCTTAATTATTAAGTATATTAATTAATATTAAAATTTAAGTAAATTTAATTCTATAAATATGTATAATCCAATAAGATTTATAATTAACTTCCGCCGTTTTACCGTAAATAGTTTTTCTTAATAATAAGTAGATCTTTTATTATAACGTTTATTAATTATAATATTATTTAATTAATAATTAAAAATAATAAAAAGAATATAAAATATATTTTTACGTTATTAATTAAAAAGGTTTAAATATAGTTCTTAATTTATTGACTTTATATACTTTATAAATAACGATTAATCTAGCGGCGAATAAATAATATTTTAAAATTAATTCTTATAAGTTATAAATTAATAACGTTTATAACTTTTTTTAAAGTTTAATAAAGACTAATAAAGTCTTTATAATCGTTTATATAAGTATAACGACGGAGCGCTTAAAAGTATTATAAATCCCTTAAAGTAATTTAACGTATATAAATATTATAAAAGACTTTATTAATTAAAACGTTCCGAAGGAGTTAAGTAAATATATAAATATCTTTTTTAATAATATAATTAATACTTTATTTGAATTAAAATAAGGGGATTACGTTATTAACTTAAACGGTAAAAAGTTATTATATAATCCCTTATATAACTTATTTTAAATAAAGTTAACGGAGCTCCGGTGGTATCTTAAAAATACTATAACCCGGGGTTGGATTCATTATTTAACGTTATCCGTAAATACCCCGATTTTTTTTATACTTAAAAAGGACGGCGGCCTTTATCTTTATATTAATTACCGTGGATTAAATACGGTTATAATTAAAAATCAATATTTATTATTTTTAATTATTAAGACTTTTAACCGGTTAAATAACTTTAAACGGTTTATTAAGTTAAACCTTAAGGATATTTATTATTAATTACGGATTAAATCCGGTAATGAATAAAAGATAACGTTCCGTACGCATTATAATTACTTTAAGTATCTTATTATATTATTTAGGTTAATTAATATTTTAATAACCTTTTAAACTTATATTAACCGTACCTTTATTAACTTTATTAATATAATTTATATAGTTTATTCAAACGATATTTTAATATTTAATAAGAATCCGGCGGACTATTAACGTTATATTTAATAAGTTTTTAAGTAACTTTATTAATTTTAATTTTACGTTAACTTAAGAAATATCAGTTTAATATTATTTAAGTAAAGTTCTTAGGGTTTATCGTTTCTATTAAAGGGATTTAAATAGATTAAGAATATATTTAAACGATTAAAAATTAACCTATTTTAAAAATTTATTAAAAAATATAGGTTTTTTTAAGCTTTATAAATTTTTATCATTATTTTATTTATAAATATTTAAGGATAATTAAGCCTTTAATTAATTTACTTAAAAGCAATAAAGAAAGGAAGAAAACTAACTTATTAAAATAGAATAATACGGTTAATATAGCGTTCCGCCGGTTCCGTGAAATATTTATTAATACGTTATTACTCCGTTATTTTAATTTAAAATAAAAGGTATAAGTAAAAACCGATATATTTAACTTTATTATTATAGGTATTTTATTTTAATAATTTAAGGAAAATTATTAACGCTTAATTACGTATTAATTTAGAAAAATAACCTTTATTAAATAAAATTATAAAATATATAATTAAGAGCTTCTTATTATTGTTATAGCGTTTAAGTAATAATAGCATTATTTAAAAAAGAACTTTAAAGTTATTTAAGTATAAATAAATTATAATAACCTTTAAGGATTTATAAAATAACCGGCATTAAGCCCGCGTTAAATTAAGTAAGTTTTAAAACTTATTAATTATAATTTTAAAGTATTTTATTATTAAAATAAAATAAATTTTATTAATCTTTTATTAAGACGTTTAAACTATAAAGGAGTTTTACCTTTTAATATTATTTTATTATTTATCTTATAGAATAAGTTCGTATTTTAATCCGATAAGTCGGCGGAATACCGGTAGATAATAATTATTAATTATTAATTATTATTTACTTTAAGAAGTATTCAGGTTATTATCCCGTAAAAAGAAATTCAATAATTACTTAAAAAGCTTTATAAGGAATTTAAATTAATTAAGTTACTTATTAAGAGTCTATAAATTAACGATATATTTATATATAAAATTAAAGATAATAATATAACGTTAACGTATTCTTATTAAGGTTATAATAATACTTAAAAACTTAATCTTAATAGCCTTATAACTTATAAAAACCGTATATACGTCCCCCGGAATAAAGCAGTTAAAAAAAGTTGATTAATAAATATTATAATGATTTATTAACGGGTTACTTTAAAGCCGAAAAAATATATAAGCTTTTAACCCGTAAATATTATTAAGACGGCTTAAAGGCTTAAGTTAATAATTATATTAAAATGTATAATATTTATTAAAGGATTAAGGTATTATATTACCGTTTTTACGGCGAACTTACTTTATTCCCTTAACCGGTTATACCTTAAAAAAAACTTAATATAAACTTTATTACCGGCTTACCTATAAGTAGAATTAAGGATAACGTTTATAATTTAATTTTAATAATCGTAAATAAATATATAAAAATATATAAATATTTTTTTATTATAAAATAAATTAATATTATTATGTTAACGGATTTCTTCTTTAAAGAAATTATATTATAATATAATATACCGGCTAAAATCGTAATTAATTAAGAAATTTTATTTATTAATAAATTCTAAGGTTTAATATATTATTATATAAAGATAAAGCGTAAATTAAATATTATTTTTTACTTATAAATAAATAATTAAATAAAACGTTAAAATTAAAATTTTAAATAATATTTAAGGATTTTCATTAGCTTTAAGTAAGTAAATTAAATAAAATTATTTCCTTTAATTAAATTTACTTATATAAAGTCAGAATATTTAATTTTAAATTATAACCCCTTTATAATAATATATAATTATAATCTAAATATTTATTTTAAACTTAAAGATAAATTTATAAAAAAGGAAATACTTATAATAAAAAATAAAGTTAAAATATTATATAAAATATAATTAATATTAACGGACCGATAACGTTATATTATTAAATTAACTTAAAAAACGTATAATAAAAAATATAAATTAAAGTTATATAATATTAACGATTTAATAATATTAAATATTAAAAATTTTAAGTTAAAGTAATTAAGTAAAAAGCTTATACCTTAATTTATAAGACCCTTTAAAATTAATAATAAAATTAAGACGTAAGTATACTGTTTATTTTTTTTTATTATTTATTGAATTTATTTTATTATTTATATTTCTTTTTTAAAGCCTTATTATATTTACGTTAACGATTAAACGGCGGAAACTATAATATAAGTATTTAAATTAATTAATAATAAAAAGGAATAAATAATTAAAGAAATTATTAATAAAATTAAAAGTAAAAAAAGCATTTAATATTAAGTTAAATAAATTAATTAAGGCTTTAAATATAATTAATAAGTATCAGAAGCGGATTTAAAATACTTTTAAAAATTATAAAAATAATATAATAAGATAATACGGAGTAAGAAAAGACGTAAATAAAATTATAACGTTATAACGGTAAAGGTTATATATATAGTTAATAGCTATATATATAATTAATATTATAATTATTTAACTTTTATATGTTATCCTTCCATAAGATTATTAAAGTTTAAATTTTAATTAATAACTTTATTTATTACGGATATTACGCGTACGGATAAGCCGGTATTATAAAGGCGATTATTTTTATTATGATATTATAATTAATAAAAGTGGCTTTAATAATAACCGTAATAATACTGAAAGCGAAGAAATATAAACGTTAAATTATAAGCGCTTAACGTACTATTAAGTTAAGGATATTAAGTAAATAAAGTTATTAAGGTAATAAGAGATCGATAGGTATATTTACTAGGGTTACGCTGGCGCTCCGGTAACTTTTATAGTATTGTCCGCTATATTGCTTCTAGTAATATATAAATTATAAATGCCTAACGCTGAACTCCAGTAATATTAACGTATAAAAATAAAAGAATAATCTATAGCTCTGTGTTAACGCGGGCCCGCTCCCCTTATAAATGGGTTAACGAGGTTAAGGAAAAATATAAAGGTATCGTACCTTCTTTATTTTTTATTTTTTTTCTTCTCTCCGCCTTCCTTTCCGCCTTAATTAAAGGCCTTTCTTTAACGTTATTCGTTAAAAAGGCTCTTTAACTTAATTCTGGGGTATTACTCCCAGAAATTAAGGCTGACCCCCCCGATAACGCCGCTAAAAAAAATATAACTTTTTCTTCTTCTTCTTTAAATAAATTAAAGCCTATATTTCCCTCCTTCTTTTTATTTCTTAGGTTATTGGATATTATAAGCTTAAGGTTTATTTTCTTTACCTTAAATATAAGGTTGGGAAATAAAGAATAACTCCCTTATAAAGTTGACTTTTACAAAGGGCCTAAATCCCCCGTATTAAACCGATCTAGCTATTAAACGTTAACGCTGTCATTTTATTATTAAATTATAATTTATTTATTTATTTTTTAAGTTAAATAACCTTTTTTTTATTACCTTAACGTGGGTAATAAGCGCCTTTTTTTAATTTAAAAAACCGATACCTTTTTTTTAGCTTTTAAAATAATTTAATAGAGCGTATATTTTACTTAAGCGGTGGTAATTAACTTTTAACCAATATTTAACCGGAAGACTTTAAAATCCTAAAGGATTTCATTACGTTTCCGTATATACCGGACTTACGCCTTAATAAATTACGTACCGATTAACCGATACTTATATATTTATTAAGTTACTTAAGGTTATAATTAATCCGGGAACTATATATATATTAAAGTAATAACGGTTTAACGGCGTTAAGGATACTATACTTACGGAAAGGTAACGGGAAAAGTATCGTTTATTATAATATTTATAATAAGGTAAAAAACCCCGTTAATATAAAAATTTATCCTATAAGAAGCAGGTTAAATAAGGCGTTATTATATATATTATTAACGTTATATTTATATTTACGTTAATAAAACGTTATCGCGTATATATTATATTACTTAAAGATTAAAGTAAACTTATATATCTTATTAATAAATAAAAAATAAGCGGACTATTAACGTAAATAAAACGTTTACGTAACGTTAATATTACTTATTATAATAATAATATAAATAATAAAGGTATATAGTTATATATATATTAACTTATAAATACTTATATAAACCTTTAATATATTATATTTATAAAAGCGATTAAAATTATTAAAGAAAAAAAAGAAAAAATTTAAAATAGAATAAAGGCCTTATTATAATTACGTACCGTTTTTACGATAATACATACCTTTATTATAACGTAATAAATTAATAATAAAGCCTTAAATAATTATTAATTAATATTATAAAGACTTTTTTCTTATTTATTTTTTCTTATTAAGTTTTATAAAAAGGTTTTTAATAAGCTTTATAAATTACGTTAATTATTTATTAACGTAAAATACCTTTATTTTATTATTATTAAATAGATATTACTATACTTACGTATATACCTAAAGATTCTTTTCTTTTTACTTTTTTCTTATTAGGTTTAATAATAGGTTTTTAATAAGCCTTATATTTAGCCGGCTTTATATTAACTTTAAAAATAATAACTTTTTATGCCTTAAAGATTAATATATAAAAAGGGAGATAATTATTAATAATTTAACGTTACCTTTACGTTAACGTTATAGTAATACGTTATATTACTACGTTAAGGTAAACCGTTAAGCCTTAATAAAGGGCCTTAATAACGGTTTTAATATACGTTATTTATGAACCGTAACTTAATAAACGTAAAGTAAGGTAAATATTATTTTTACCTTAAGTAAAGGCTATACCCTAGTTCTTTCTAAGTTCCTTAAGAATTAATCTTATTATTAATCTATTTGTTAAAGTGGTACCTAAGTATCTAGACCGTAACATCACGTCTTCTATACCTACCTTTACTAGTCCCGCCGGCGTGCCGCCAGCGGAGTCAGTCTAACAGATAAACTATTAATATATATAGATCTTTTAAGGTAAAACTTATTCGGTATTTTTAATAAAAGCTTTAATATTCTATAAAGGTACTTTAAAAATACGATTTATTATGATATTAAATTTTACCGTAAGTTTATTAATATAATTATCTTAATATAAACGGATTTCTTAACTTAATTAATTTTATATTATTTTTATACTTAAAAATTATTTTATTTTACTTAAATTCCTTATTTTATAAACCTTAAAGAATTTACTTTAAAAATTATTTACTTTTTAATTATGCTTATAATCGTAAATAATAACGATGTTATTTATAAAGAAGAAAACTATTATATAATTATTAATAAAAAGATATTTAATTTCCGGGACTTATTTTAAACTTAAATTTATAAGGGTTTTTAAGAGATTTTTGAATTATAAAAGTAATAATTACTTAAGTTTATATAAAGCTTAAAGCAGGAAAAATAAACTTTTATTTTTATATTCTTTTAATAATTTAATATATATAAGTTCGTTTATTTTATTACTTATAAACGTATTAATAACGTTTTATTATCTTATATTTAAATTAAATATAGTTATTATAATTATAAGTATCTTAAGAACCCTAATTTTTAAAATAGCGGTAAATATATTTTATTTAATTTTTTATAAATTACCCTTTATATAAAGTTTCGCTTTATATTTAATAAGATACCTTTTATCGTTAAATTCATATTTAAATATTTAAATAATAAGTATTAATATTTTACCCGTTTTCTCAATATATTTAAGTAAAAACTTTTCCTATATATCCTTCTCTTTAAGAGTTTTAAATTTTATTTTAATTATTTAATTTAAAACTTATAACGTGTAAATATTTTAATATATAACGATAGTATTTTAACTTAATAAGTAGGGTATTACGGTAAAGTATACTTATTTTTAATAGAGAAAAAAATGGCTTTTTTCTTATATAGCTTATAGGATAATAAAAACGTAGTAAATATTATATAATATAATAGCTTTAATTTATTTATAATTAAAGTAAAGGCTATAATATAACTCGCTTTCTTTATACCTTTTATGGTTCTTTTTCCTTTAATAACATTGCTTATATCGAAGTCGGATTTATTATTATCTTTTTTTTTCAGCTTTAAAGTTAATAAAGTTAATAAAGTTAATAGAGCTGGTAAAGCTAATAGTGGATCTGGTGGTAAAGCTAATAGTCTATTACCGTTACCGTTACCGTTACCGTTACCGTCACCGTTATCTCCTCCGTCGTTATTCTTAAATACCGTATTATAATTTATTAATACTGGAGTTAATAAGGATAAATAATCCTCTTATTATCCTTCTTCTTTTCCTTTTTATATAGGGTTAACGGTATTATTTATAAATTTTTTCTTCTTTATTATTTAATAATAGCTTAATAATAATATAAAATATATCTATTTCCATAATATTAATTAAATAAAAAATTAAATTTTTTTTAAGTTAAATTAAGTTAATCTTATCGGCTTTATAGAATTTATTCTTTTTAAAGAAAACGTTTTTTATATAAATTATTTTCTTTTAATTAAGTATTTATATATTATAAATATTAATATTATTATAATTAATAAGGAAATTAATATATACTTTTATTATTAATTTCTTTTTCTTAAAGATCGATTTATTAAGTAAATTAGCTTTATAGTTATATTATTTAAGGTATTAAAGGTTTAACTTTAAACCGGTAACCTTCTTAAATAATGTAGCCTATAAATACTTTTTTATTAATATTTAATTTATAAGGAAACCGGCTATTTATACAATTTATAACTATTGGAATTAAGGAAGTTTTATTTATAACCTTATAACCCTTACTTTTATAATTAATAAATTACCTTTTTATTTCAAATAACCGTTTTATATAGTAATATATAATATTAATAACTTAAAAATAATATTAAGTTTATGTTATATGCAGCATGCATCCATCATGGGAGTATTGATAGGTGTAGGACACCCTTTATACGTAGAGGACAGGCATCCTTATGATGCTCTTATCCTTTAAGTAGAATTATTATTTATATATTATTATACTTTTTGGTTTATACACCAATAAATAATAGTAATAATTACTTATATTAATCTTATATTAACGTATATTATAAAATCCGTTAATACGAATTAAAACATTAATTTATTGACTATAACGGATACTTCCTTTATAGCGGTATTAAAGGTATTAATTTTATATTTTTAAAATACCGTTTTTAATTCATTTTTAAATTATTTTTTTAAAGAAAGATTAAAAACGGTATTATAGAGAAAATATATATATTATAAACCTTTTAAGTGTTATTAAATTTTAATATTATTATTTTAATATATTAATTAAACGTTTTATTAAAATTTAATAACTTAATAGCCGTAACGATTTTATACTTAACTTTAAAAAAAAAGTTACTTAAATAATAAAGAATAATTAACCATTAAATAGCTTAAAAACCGTACATATTATAAATAGATTACTTTAATTAAAATCTTCTGAAATTATAGAACTTATTACTTTTTGTTTTAATTTAATTCTTAAAAACTAAATTTTAAATCTTTTATTACTTTAATATAATCTTCTATATTTTAAAAATACTTTATTATTATTGTAACTATTAAATATATCGTTATTAACTTTAATAAATTTAAATAAATTTAAATTATATTAATACGGTTAAAGTCTTTAAAAATTTATTATTATAAAATTATTATTTTTATTAAATAGTTTTCTATTATTATAATAATTATTAAATTTACTTTTTATATTAACGTTAATATTATAACGCTCCCCTCCGGCTTTAAATAATAAACCGGAATCCGAACTTAATAAATTTAATATTTTAAACTTAAGTTTATTAAATTTAAATTTATTATATTAAATAAAAAATATTTTTATTAAAAAAGTAATTTTTATTTAACTTATTAATCCGCCTAATCGGTTAAAAATAATAAGCTTTATTAAAAGGTAAATAATATAATTACGGGGTATAATTTAAGTATTAATTCCCGCTATTATATAAGGTTAATAATAAAATAATTTTAAAGATAATATATTCCCTCCTTTTAATAATATAATATAATTAATAAAAAGCTTATAGTTAAATTAATTAATAAATTTTAATCCCAATAATATCGGATTTTTTAACTTTTTTTATAAAAATAAGTCTTCCAATATAATTTTTATAATTAAGTATTTTAAGAAATATACCTTTTTCCGGGATATATATATTTTCGTTAATCGATTAAAGGATATTACTTAAATTATAAATATATAATTATTACGAAATAATTTATAATTATACTTAAAAAATACCGCTTTAAAGTAATATATTATAGAATTATTAAATACGGAAAAACGATTTATTAAATATAATAAAAACCTTATTAAGTAAACTTTTTAAATTATTATTAAATTTAAGTTATTTTAATAAGTTAATTTAAATATTTTAATTACTGAAAAATATATTATAAATAATACTTTTTAAAACCGGAAACCTTATAAATATAATATATTATTTTACGGATTATATATATTTTGAATTTTAATAATATTTAAAATTAACTTACGTTTATTTATAACGGGTTAAACTTATAATTTTAACGGAACTTATAATTATTGAATATATTTATTATTATTAATAATTACCTTAAGCTTATAAATATATTTAAATATAATTAATAGACTTACGTTATTAAGTATTATATAACTTTATAAATATATTTATAGAATTATAAAGCGGATACGTTATTTTAAAATAATTAAAATTTTATATAAAATTTAAAAGCCGGTCCTTTTTTTAAATTTTTTACGTTATCCTTTTAAACGTATAAGTAAAATAAAACTTATAATATCCGACCTTAAGAAAAAGAATAACGGTAATTACCCTTAACGTCGTAAAAGAAAATATTAATATTAAATTAAGGAAAATTAAAGTCCTTAAAAAAAGGATTTAATTTTAAATATTAAACGTATTATATAAAATAAAGCGTTAATTAAAATTTTATATTTAAAAATATAAAAAAAAGAAATTATATTATTTAATAAAGAAGAATCAGAAGGATCTTAAATAACGACGACTTTATTACGGAAAAAGTATATTTTATATATTAAATTCCCGTTTATTATTATTATATTAAATACGTAATAAAATACTTATTAAAGAATAAACTTTTTACTTATTTTAAAAATAATTATTAAAAATTAAAAAGAGTAAACTTAAATACCCTTAAGACTTTTTCGTTAAATTAACGGATTTAATTTATTAATAATTAATATACGTAAACGTAATAAATTAATAATATAATATTTATAATTATTAGCTTTACCGTAATAAAGAATACGTACTTTATAAGCTTTATTTTTAAGGTATATTAATATATTATAGGTAAAGTTTAATTTACCCTTAAATTATCCTTAATAAACTTTTATATAAATAATAAGTATCTTATTACGATTATTAATCGTAATATTATATTTTCTTAAATTTTAAATTTGGATTTAAAAATCTAGAAATTACTTAAGTTAATTCCGATTATAAGCGTTAATAATTTTAAATTAATTATTAATAAATTTATAATACTTAACTTATTCTTTTTAAGGAAGAAGAATACAATATTTATCTTAAGAAAAATTTCGGTTAAAATCTATTTAATACGTAATTTATTTATTAATATTTTAATTATTATTAATGTTATAACTCTTAATAAAATAATAATTAATTTTAATAATTAAAAATATATTATTAACGCTTATAAAAATATAAGTATTAAAATAACCACTTTTATAAAGGAAATAACGTAATTCCGATATATAATTCACGTAAAGTAATAAACTTAAATTTTAACCTATAATATTATATAAATATTAATTATATATTTAAAAGAAAAGACTTTAAAAGAATAATTTAAGTCTTAAGATTTCATTTTTAAACCGTAATTAATATTATTCTATAATCTTAGATTTTAAAGTAATATATTTACGTATATTGTTAATTTGAAAATATTAGTTATCCAAATTAAAAACGATATTAATTAAAAAATTAATTTATTACGTAAAGTAAAATTTAGAATTTTATACGACTTACCTTTATAACTTTATTACGTAATAGTTTTAAATTTATTAATATTATTTATTATTTATGGATAAAGAACCTAAAAATTTAAGTTATAAATTTATAAAGCTATTTTAATAATAATATTAATCCTTATATTTACCGGAATAATCTTTATAATTTTTAATTATTTAAAAACTTACTTAAATTAATTATTATAAATTAATAATCGTAAAAAATAAGTTTTACTTAATAACGTTAAAATTTATACGCGTAATAAAAGTACGTAAGTTTAATTAAGTAATATTATTAAAGAATTTAATAATATCTTTAAAAAAAACAATAATATTATAATTAATATGCTAAAAAATTAATATATATTTAAATTTTTTTTTTTAAATATAATTATTAAATTTAAGAAAATATATAATATTAAACGTGAAGATTTAAAAATTATAAATTAAACTTTAAATAAAATATGTAATAAAAGTAAGCTATATTAATTTATATAATTTATAGAATTTTTATATTTTACTTTTATTATTTAACGTGATATTTTAAACGGACGTAAAAGCCGTATTATAATTAATATTTAATTATTTAATAAAATTATAATTTCTGATTTATACCCGTTATTATTATAATAGGAAATGATTTTTTTTAATTATAAATTATAAATATATTACCGTAATTAACATCCGTAATTATTTCTATTAATTTCTTATATATAAATCCGACCGGTGTAAACTTTATATTATTGTTAAGAACGTGATAAGTATAATGTATGATTGATATGATTGTTGAGTAGCTAGGTAGGTAGCTATGGATTTAAGTGAGTATACGCGTTAAGACCCCCGCGGAAGCTACCCGCTATACTTATATATACCGTAAACCGTAATATTATATATATAAAGACTTAATTCTTTAATAATATGCCGGCAAAACAATAAAAAAGTAACGCTTTTATTGTATATTATTACCCTTAATATAGTATTACTTATGCTTTTATCGGTAATAGCTATAATATATTTAAAGCGCCGAGAATATTAAAGAAGTAAAAAGAGTAAATAATAATGGCGTATAAAACCGATATTGAAATCGTATATTAAGAAATCGAGAAAACCGTAAGCCGGGATTTTATCGCAATTTACCCGGTTTATTATTGTAGTTTTAAGACCTAAGACTAAGCTGAATCGCTTAAAAAACGTATCTTTAATATTTTACCGGGTCGTATTTTAAGTAAGTCACTTAGGGAACTATTATCTTATTAAGTAGAATTACTTATAATTTAATTATTTTATTTTTAGGTATTCTTATACCTTTTTTTTCTCTTAAATAATTAATATTTAATTAAACCTTTATAAATATTAATTGAAGCACTTATTACCTTTAATGTCTTATAAGATAACTATAAGTATAAGTAACGGAGTCGGTAAAGGCTTTAAAGCTGGCTTTATTAATATAAGTATTAATTAAGGTTATCGATTAAACGGGGGAAGAAAGATTTTTCATTTAAATATAGGCTTTACGAACTATAACGGCCGTATAAAAAGAGCAGCCAGCTTTTATATAATGGCTCCACGTCATAATGCTTACTTTTACTTTAGCTTCTATAGTATAAATCTCTTATAAAAGTCTTAAAGTATTATAGTAAATAAAGGTATTAATACTTTAAGTAAAGATTTTTTTAACGTAAAATACTGAATAAGCGTCTTCAGTAATACGTAACGGATATAGAAGTCGTAAATAATAAAGTAAATAAATAATAATAAGTTAAATCGTAAGCTTTATAATGAAGTTAAAAATAATTTAATTAAAGATAAAATAATTTTAAAATAAATAAATAACGAGCTTAGAAATAAAGTCATAATAAACTTAATAATTAACAGAATAAATCTAATTAAGACGATTAATAATAAATACTTATAAAGGCTCTGGGGCTCGAATTATTAAATGAGATATACGGTATTAACGGTATATTACCGGAGTAAGATTTTTGAGTGGCCTTTAAGTACTATAGGCTCTAATTTATAACGAGAATGGAATCGAGTTATTATATATATAATAACATATAACGGACCGACGCAGTTATTGCTATTATTTATTAAGGACGTAATAAGTATAATGTATAATTAATATGATTATTAAGTAGCTAGGTAGGTAGCTATAGATTTAAGTAAGTGTGCGCGTTAAGACCCCCGCGGAAGCTACCCGCTATGCTTATGCATACCGCAAACCGTGATGCTATGTACATAGAGACTCAGTTCTCTAACAATTATCTTTTATAAAGATTAAGAGGAATTTTAAATTATATTAATAAGTTTTAAAGGTAATTTTTTATATATATAAAAATAAATAAATAATATATTACGTTTAATATGAAATTTTACGTAAATATTTATAAATAATATAATTATTTTTAATTATTTATTAAAGGAGTATATTATTTATTTACGTTAAGTCTTTTAAATTCTTAAAGATAAATATATAAATTTTTCGTTAATAAAATTATTTATTAATTACTTTATAATTAAGTTCCTTAATTAATAAGTTAATTTTTTAATAATATTTATACTTAATAATAAAATTAAAATTATTTAAAACCTTAAATTTCCCGACTTATTAAAAAACCTTAAAGTCTTCCTTAATCTTATAAATTAATTACGTACCGGAATAAAGAATTATACTTAACGCGTTACCCCGCTTTAAATACGTAAAATTTCCTTTATTATAGATTTAAGAAAAGTAAATCCAGAATATACCGGTTTACGCCGTAAATAAAGGATATTTTAGATTAAGTTTATATTTATTTAAAAAGAAAACCGTACTTTTAAGGATTTAAAAATACGTTTTTAAAACTATTATTTTTTATATATTATAATCTTAATCGACCGTTATTTACCGATATTAATATATTAAAGGAATTAATTGTTACGGCTATAATATATTATATTAAAAATAATCCGTTATTTTATAATATTACGGAAATTAATAATTTATTAAAAATTATATATAATAAAATATAATTAATAATATTCCTTAATAAAAATTTAAATACAATTAAAAAAAATATTAACTTATAAAGTTAAAAACTACGGGTATAATTTAAGTTATACGTAAAATTAAATATTTAATTAAAATGAATTATTATAAACTTAATTATATAATCTTTATAGATTATAACGTAATTATTAATATCTTTAAATAAATAAATTTAAAGATTTCCGTAATTAATGAGTTTATTTCCTGTTTAATTTACGTATTATAATATTTATTAATATTTAATATTTTATTACGTTATAAATCGGGTTTAATAAATATTATTCTTAACTTATTATTATAATTAATTAATAATATATAAAGTTTATTTATAAAAATCGGAATTCTTAATAATATAAATAAAAATAAATTAATTACTTTTTATTATATTTATATTTTAAATAAATTTAAAGAATAAATTAAAGAAAAATATATAAAAAATAAAATATAAATAAAATTATAAAAAGTTTTAATAATTAAAGAAAAGTTAAATTTATAAAATATAAAAATTAAATTACGTTTTATATTAAATGATAATTTTATTTATAATTTAAAATCCGTTAATTATTTATTTTAATTATATATATTTAATAAACTTAAAAAAAGTAATTTTTTAATAAATATATAATAATTTATTATATAATAACTTTAACCGATTTTATAATAAATTAATAAACTTAATATATTTATTTAAGTTAAATAAATAATTACGGAAATATATTACGTATTACTTTAAGTATAACTTAAATTAAATTAAGAAATATATATCTTATAAATCGCTTTAATTAATTTTAAGCTTATTAATTATTTTTTATATAATTTATATAAATTTTATTATTACTTTATTAAATTATTATGATTATAATATATTTTTTACCGTTATTAATAAGTTTTTTAAATAAATATTTTTATTCCCCGGTAATATTAAATTTAAGGTTAATAATTAAATAAAATTTTTATTAACTGAATTAATAAAATAAAGATAAAGAATTCCTTTTAATATTATATTAAATAAAGATCGTAAATTTATTTTTATATTTTAAAAATCTATATTTAAAAAAATGGATATTTATATTCTTATATTTAACGTATATTATCCTTAAATTAAAAATTAATTAAAACGGATTAATTAAACGGTTAAAATCGTATTACGTTACTTTATAATTATATATTTAGATTATAGTTAAATAAATATTATTTTATATATTTAAGATATCTTAAATAATTTAAAGTTAATATTAATTATATTTACTTTAAATAAAATTTATTATAATATAAATATTTATGACCCTTTAAACCTTTTAATAATTTCTTTAATTCTTAAGTATAATATATTTTAACTATAGAACCGTAAAAAGGTATAAGACGTATTAGAATTTACATAAATAATAATTAAATTTTAATATAACCAAGGTTATAAATCAATTTAATTTAATATTAATAATTTCATTTATTTAAAGTTATATTATAAATATAATATCCCCGGTATTAAAAATTACAAGTTATATTAATAATATACCGGACCTTTTATTATTATTAAGAAAATTAATTATTTTATATATTGTTAGAGTGCAAGCCCCTTTGGGGGTGGTTGGAAGGCAAAGGGTGTATTACGTATAACTAAAGACACTAAAGTACAGAAGTATAGGAGTGAAGGGGCCGGAGGCCCTGATATACCCAGTCGGTGACACTCCCTATGCCGGAGTCACGCTGGGCTACTATCGCCCCTGAACCCTGACATTACCCCCCCCCCCCTAGGAAAGGCTCGCCCTCGAGCCTGTAAGCACGTTGAAAGGAAAAAAAATAAATTTTGGACTCAAAATCACCCCTTTTACCCGTCACTGATTAACCGGGTAACTGAAGTGAGGTCCAGTTACCACCCAGCTTACCCGTTACTAACTGGCCGGGTAACTGAAGTGAGGTTCAGTTACCACCCAGCTTACCCGTCACTAACTGGCTGGTTAACTGAAGTGAGGTTCAGTTACCACCCAGCTTACCCGTTATTAACTGGCCGGGTAAGTAATATAAGAATTATAGGGGTAGGATCGTGGCGGTAGCCGGGTAAGTAAGGTAACCATACGGGGTAGGATCGTAATAATAACCTTTATAATAAGCTTTAAAACGCGATTTCGTCCGGGGGGTTCCGGGGCAGGTATCGTTTTTTACGATTTACTTTTTTTTAAAAATATTTTTTTAACCTTTTTATTTTATATATTAAATTTATATTAATAAAAAAACGTATAATTTATATAAATAAATAATATTAATAATAATTACTTTAATAGTTTTAGGGAGTTATAAGGTTATTTTAAAGGGTTTTTAAGCTTAATAAAAATGTAATATATAACTTATAATATTAAGTTTTTAAGGCCGGAAAAATTATTATTTAACCAAAATATTTAAAATAACCTTTAGAAATTACTTAAAATATAACGATATTAATTGGATTTCCGGGTTATAATCCGGGCTTATTTAAATACTTTTTATAAAAAACTTTAATTAATCTTTAAATATAAAGGAATTCTTTTATATTAACGTAATATTAAATATTATCCGGAAATAAATTTATTTATTTAATTTTATATTATAGCCTTTATTTTTAATTAATATATTAAGAATTAAGAATTTTTTTAAGCTTTTATTCCTTAATACCCTTTTTATTTATAATAATAAATTTAAAAGGTAAATTAATTTATCCCGGTAAAAATAATTTCTTTTTAATTAAGATATAAATTAAATTACTTATATAGAAAGTTAAATAAACCCGGAAAATATTAAAAACGTTTAATTTATAAAAAGAATAATATTATTTAAGGATAATATAAGGATTTAAGTATTTATAATTAAGCTTTTTATTAAGTTAATCGGTTATTAAATATTTAACGTTTACGTAAACCTTATTATTTATTTTAAATTTTACGTTTTTACCTTAATAATTAACTTACTTTAATACGTTATCGTAAACTTTATTAAGATTAAAACGGGTTATATTAAGAATTTCTTATATAATTTTAATAATATTAATAATTTTTTTAATTTAAAGTTATTTACGGGCGGTAACGTATTTAATATTATCGGGCTTAAATAATATTTTTAAATAAAAATTTTTATTAAGGTAAAAGGGTATTATTTTAATTAATTAATTTAAATTATTATTATTTATAAATTTTATTATAAATAATTACCGTACTTAATTATCTTATAAGTAATTAACGTAAATCCGGAGTCCTTATTTTATTTTTTAATTTATTCTTTTAATTTAATTATTAATTTTAACGTAATAAAAAATCGAAGTTTAAAAATTAATTTTAAGTTAATATAATAAAGAACGTTATATTTTATTAATAAATTAAAAATTATAATTTAAAATAATATTATCCGGAAGACCGTAATATTTAAATATTTCTTTAATAAAAAGTTAAGTTATTTCCTTAATAAAATTTTTTTTTTTTTTTACGTAATAAAAGATATAATATTAACTTTTAAATAATATATAAATTACGATAAAGATTGTATTTATATTTTTATATTTAAATAATCCGGTAATAAAATTAACCGAAAAATTAACCTATTTTAATTCCGGGATTTTATAATAATAAAATAATCTTACGGGCTTTTATTGTAAAACTTTAAACCGGAAATAAATATTATAATTTAAAATATAACGGTTAATATCGTCTTATAAAGTAAGTTAAAAAAAGTACTAGAAAGTAAATTTAATTATATAATCCCGGTCAGAATAATTATTAATTAATTTATTATAAGTATATTTTAAGATATCCGTAATTAATAATATTAATATTTATAATTTATTTTTATTAATAAGGATATTAAATTGAACTTTAATACGGATTAAAGGTATTCTTTTAAAATTAAATAATTTATTTTTTATAATTATTTTCTTCAATTCTATTAAGTTATTATTAATATAATTAACTTTATAGATTTACTTATAAAACCCAAGTTTTTTAAGTATTAAATAAGTTAATATTAATATTTCTTCCCTTTCATTTAAGGTTAAAACTTTAAAACGTTTAAAAAATAAGACGGTCTAAAATTAATCCTTAACCCTATTATCGTTATTATTTTATAATCGATAACCAAATATCCGCGTAAGGGCATTAACTTTATTATTTTATTTACCCGGACGGTAAATAACCTTAAAATTAAACTTAAAGAAGATATTAAAGTATTTAACTTAATATTTAATAAGTTTTTAACTTTTAATAAAGTATTTTAAGGCTTAATTATTATTAAAAATACGGAAAAACTTTTTTATTATTTTAAATTTAAACTATTAATTCTTTAAGTACCAGATAATAATAAAGAGTTTTTTATTATAAATATTATATTTATACTTAATTAATAATATATTCTTAAAGTAATAAATTACCGGGTATAATTCCCCGGCCTTATTATATTAAGAGAGGATACCGCCGGAAATATAATTTAAAAAATTAATTTTAAGGATTATTTCTTTATCGGAATTATAATAGGTTAATACGGGGGCTATAATAAAAGCTTCTTTAAGTATAAAGTAAACCTTTTAATACTCCGGGGACTATATAAATAAGGTTTCCTTTTTAATAAGCTTTAAGAATAACTTTATTATATTAAAAAATTAAGGAATAAATCTTTAGTAAAAATTAGAAAAGTTAATAAATCCTTAAAGGGTTTTAAGGTTAATGGGGATTAGTTAATCTTTAATCTTACTTACTTTATTAGGGTTTACTTTAAGCCCGTTAATAATAAGAATAAGCCTTAAGAATTTAATTTATTATATTCTGAATTCATATTTCCGGATATTAATTTATAGGCCGGTATTACGTAAACGCTCCAAAATTAACCGTATATATCAGGTATACTCTTTCTTAATAACGCTATAAATAATAATATTATTTAAGTAAGCCTAAATAAAAATATTTAAATAATTAAATAAAATTTTATTTATATATTATTAATATAAAATAAGGTTATTAATTAAGTTAAAAAGTATAACTTTATATTTAAAAGCGTTTAATAAAATAATAAATATTATAAAGTTTTTATTCTCCGGGTATATATAATGCTTATTAAAGGCTATAATAATATTTAAGCGGGTAATTTATTTATAACCGGTAACTTAAAATAATACTTTTTCGATTAAAGGAATAAAGTATCGATTCCTTTTAATAATAACGTTAATACCACGGTAATTTATATATAATCGTAAATCGCCGTTAAACTTAAAGGTAAAAAGGATAAAGGATTTATAAAGGGCTTTATTAAGCTCGATAAAATTTTTTTTTAAGTTTTTAATAATATATTCCTTTAATTTCTAAAGCTTATAGTTTAAGAGCGGATAAATACGACTTTAAGGTGGGATCCCCTTTAAGGTTAAGTTAATCTTATGATTATAATCCCGGTATAAAGGTAATTTATTTACCGTTATGCAATTAAAAACGTCTTTAAAATCATAATATTCGGCCGGAAGGTTAACTATAATCTTATTTATAGGGGCCGTTTCCTCCGTAAAGTTATCCTTATAGGTTATTATAGCTAAAATATTAACTAAGGTATTATTAAGGATGTTTAAGTGGTTATTTAAATCCGTTATAAAAGTATAAAAGGTTTTAATCCCTTTTTCCTTTTAAATCTTTATAATAATATAGAAAGCCGCCGTATTAATAACTTTAATTAAAAAAGGCCTTTTTTCTTTAATAGGTTCCGGGGGGGGAAAATCAATTTATAATTTTCTTTTTTATAAGGTTTTAAATAATTTTAATTTCTTATTTTTAAGGAAGACGTTTAAAGCTTAATAAATTAAGGCTATAGTCTGAAGGAAATCCGGAATAAGTTTTACGTTTTAATAATTAACCCTTTTATAATTATATTAATTTAATATAAAGAATATTTTATTAATTATAAAGTAAATAAATACGTAATATCGTTTTATTTAAGGTTTTTTAAGGATTATATTATATATCTTAAGTTAAGTAATAAATATTAAGGATTAATTTTTTAAGTAACCTTTTATAGTTATCCGGGGATAAATTATATAAATAATAAATCGTAAATATTTACTTTTATAATTTTAAATAAACTTAAGTTAGGAAAAAGTTAAAGGAGAAATTTAAAGTATTACGTAAATTTATAGGA
Source organism: Niebla homalea (assembly GCA_019925105.1). Taxonomy (NCBI): domain Eukaryota; kingdom Fungi; phylum Ascomycota; class Lecanoromycetes; order Lecanorales; family Ramalinaceae; genus Niebla; species Niebla homalea. The sequence goes on from JAHGAU010000007.1 coordinate 817,057, forward strand.
TAATTTATTAATTAATAAAATAATAATTAATAATACTTAAATTAATTAAAAAGGATAAAGGAAAATATTAATTTCCGCAGCTTATAAACCCGTTAATAATTTAGGGCTTATTATTTTAAATATTAAAGGGGTCTTTAATATTATCGGTATATCCGATCGTTAAAATCTGAAAATAATATACGTTTTTATCCTTTATAATAACTTTTATAAAACTTATTTTTTTATTAACGGCTTATTTAAGTCGTTTAATAAAATATCTTTAAAGGCATAAGAGATCCGCCCGCCTTAATTACGGGTCGGTTTTTCATCAGACTTAAAGGCTATATAATAAACTTAAACGGAACGCTTATGGATATTACCTTAATTATATTAACGGTTAAGGTAATTAACTTAAAAATAATTCCCTTAATAAGTAAAGCATTTAACGTCCGGAAAGGGGTTAACTTCGCGATAATAGGAATATTTTAGCGGAACCCGGATTTTCCGAAACCTTTTATTCTACCGGGGGGTTTAAAGGAAATAATACGGGTTCTCGTAATCTTTTTAATTTCTTTAATAAAGGTTTTATTTAATTCGAGGGTTTTTTATTGGTAATAATATTCTGAACGTTAAAAACGGTTTATCCTTTTAAGGTATATCCGGGTCTCGTTTAAGCTATTTAGGTTATAGCTTCCTTAAAGGAGATTCTCGTAAAGCCGGTTAAAAAGTCGGGTAATTAATTCGTAAATAATAATTTTCGGGTTCCTTTTAAGGTTTATATATTTAAAGATTTTAATTAAGCGGGTAAAATTAAGGTAAAATATTATAAATTTATTCTTATTTAATATTCTTAAGGCTTAAAAATTATTAATTTAATCTTCTTTTTAATTAATATTTTTAAAGATTTAATTTAAAAAGGTTTAAAATTCTTTAAAAATTTAAAAGCTTAATAAAGTATCCTTATTATATTCTATTTTTAACTATTTAAGGATTCTTAAGTTTAATAATATTAAAATATAGTTAACTTAAGCTTAAATAATTAAATATCAATTTTTATTTATCCGGAGCTTAATAATAATGCGGCGTTTAAAGAAACGATATTAATTACGGTCCTTCCCTATAAAGGGTTTTAGGTCTTTAATTTTAATAAACTTAAGCTTCTTATAAAGGGTTAAAGATACCGTAGATTGGTAAAGTAAAAAAGCCGGATTATTCTGTTAAAGATTTTTAAGCTTAATAATAAGGTTTACGTTTTAATTTTTTAGTTTACGGTTATAAGTCTTTAATACTTTAAGACGGTCCTTATTTTCCGGGGGAGGGGAACCTAAATAGCTTTATTATTATAAGCGGATAGTTTAATTAATCTTTAATTATAAATCCTTTTTAATATTTTTTAATTTTATTTAAAAAACTTATACTTCGTTATTTACGTTTTTATAATATTATATATTAACGTTACGTTCTTAACGTAAAAGGTTTAATTATTTTAGGAATTCTTTAAATCTTTTAAATAATATAGATTAAGAAATAAGATAAATATAAGTCTTTATAAAATAAAGGGTCTATTCGACCATTTCTTTTAAGGCGGTATCCTTTAGTTTATAACGAGGTCGGTAAGCGAGATATTCTTTATATCCCCCGTAATAATTATCGGAAATCGGGTTCCCGGTTATTAAATAATTTATCGGGTCTTTATCTTTTTTACTTAATTGGGATAAAACTTTATCCTCGATAAATTATATTAATTAATCAGGGTCCCCTTAAGAACCGTTACGTAAGTTATACTTAAAACCCGTAAAAGCCTTTAATAAAGAAAATTTATTATTTATAATCTTAATAAGTAAAATATAAATAAAAGGTAAGTTAAGGTAAAAGAAAAATAAAAATAAGTAGAAAAAAAGTAAAAAAGAAGGAAAAGGACGGGTTTAATAACCCTTCCGTTTAGCGGTTTCCGTATTATACGGGTAATATCGTAAAATAAAATAAAAAAATTTATATTATAATAAAATAAATATTACTCCCCTATATTATAAAGTACTCCTTAAAATGTTTTCCTTCTAGGTATTAAGTACCTTATATTATAATAAAAGTATAAAACCAGATATCTTAATTAAAGGTTCTAAGGAGTAAAAAAGTAAGTAATAAATAAGGATTCTATAAGCTCTTATAGGCTTATTCTTAATTAAATTTATAATAATTTTTTAAGGTCCATTTTATTCGTAACCTTTAAATCGCTTTATTAAGGCTTAATCCTTAAATCGATTCTTTATATAGCCTAGTAAAATCAGTATTTACTTATTTAAAGCTATCGTAACCTCCCGTCTTAATTATCGACGTTTTCTTATAACCCGTCCGGATACTAATCGCCGTACGTTTTAATTATAGTTACCGTTTATTTAATACCGTAATTAATTATTAGCTTACCGTTCGCTGTTAATAAGTATTATTAATAAAAGCCTTTATTTTACCTCGCTACTCCTTATAAGGGCATAGATAGGTTAACTTTAATATAATATTAAAGTATAAGCCCCTTTAAGGGTGGTTAAAAGGCAAAGGGTATATTACGTATAATTAAAGACATTAAAGTATAAAAGTGTAAAAGTGAAGGAACCGGAGGCCCTAATATACCCAGTCGGTGACATTCCCTATGCCGGAGTCACCCCGGGCTTAGCCCGGGGTAGGCCCGGTAGGGCCTACACCTGGGCTACTATCACCCCTGAACCCTGACATATATAAGTTTAAATTATTTATTAATATTGATAAGGACCGTGTCCAAGTAAAAGTATGAGTGGTATTGTATTCATGATGATCCTCTGTCCTGTAAGGACAGACAAGCTATCTAAGTACTCATATGTACACACGTATATCCCTAGTAATATATTATCTACCCCGTGTGTCCATATTCCTATGTCCATCCTCTTGTCCCGTATCAGTTAATTTAAAAATATTAATCGTTTAAATTAAAAATAATATTAATTAAAAAGTTAACCTATTACGTAAGGTAAAACTTAAAAATTTATACGACTTACCTCTATAACCTTACTATATAGTAGTCTTAAATTTATTAATACCACTTATTACTTACGGATAAAGAACCTAAAAATCTAAGTTATAAATTCATAAAATTATTTTAATAATAATATTAATCCTTATATTTATTAAAATAATCTTTATAATTTTTAATTATTTAAAGACTTACTTAAACCGATTATTATAAATCGATAATTATAAAGAATAAGTTTTACTTAATAATATTAAGATTTATATACGCGATAAAAATACGTAAGTTTAATTAAATAATATTATTAAAAAATTAATATATACTTATTAACCTTTAATTTAATATAATTATTAAACTTAAGAGAATATATAATATTGAATATAAAAATATAAAAAATTATAAATTAAACTTTAAATAAAATATATAATAAAAATAAACTATATTAATTTACGTAATTTACTGAATTTTTATACTTTACTTTTATTATTTAATACGATACTTTAAACGGACGTAAAAGTTATATTATAATTAATATTTAATTATTTAATAAAATTATAATTTTTAATTTATACCCGCTATTATTATAAAAGGATATTTACGTTTAATAATAAAATTAAAATTATTTAAAACCTTAAATTTCCCGACTTATTAAGAAACCTTAAAGTCTTCCTTAATTTTATAAATTAATTATATATTAAAATAAAGAATTATATTTAATATGTTACCCCGCTTTAAGTACGTAAAACCTTCCTTATTATAGATTTAAAAAACGTAAATCTAAAATATACCAATTTACGCTATAAATAAAGGATATGTTAAATTAAGTTTATATTTATTTAAGAAGAAAACCGTACTTTTAAAGATTTAAATAACGTATTTTTAAAACCGTTATTTTTTATATATTATAATTTTAATTAATTATTATTTATTAATATTAATATATTAAAGGAATTAAATATTACGGTTATAATATATTATATTAAGGATAATTTATTACTTTATAATATTATAGAGATTAACGATTTATTAAAAATTATATATAATAAAATATAATTAATAATATTCCTTAATAAAAGCTTAAATATAATTAAGAAAAATTATTAACTTACGGAATTAAAGATTACGGATATAATTTAGATCGTACGTAAAATTAAATACTTAATTAAAATAAATTATTATAAACTTAACTATATAATCTTTACGGATTATAATATAATTATTAATATTTTTAAATAAATAAATTTAAAGATTTTTATAATTAATAAGCTTAATCTCCGCTTAATTTACGTATTATAATATTTATTAGTATTTAATATTTTATTATATTATAAGTTAAATTTAGTAAATATCGTTCTTAACGTATTTTTACGATTAATTAATAATACGTAAGATTTATTTATAAAAATCGGAATTTTTAATAACGTAAATAATAATAAATTAATTATTCTTTATTATATTTATATTTTAAACGAGTTTAAAGTATAAATTAAAGAAAAATATATAAAAATAAAATATAAATAAAATTATAGAAAGTCTTAATAATTAAAAAAAAAGTTAAATTTATAAAATATAAAAATTAAATTACGCTTTTTATTAAAGGATAACTTTATTTATAACTTAAAATCCGTTAATTATTTATTATAATTATATATACTTAATAAATTTAGGGGGGCAATTTTTTAATAAGTATATAATAATTTATTATATAATAGTTTTAATTAATTTTATAATAAATTAATAAATTTAATATATTTATTTAAGTTAAGTAAATAGCTATAAAAATATTTTATATATTACCTTAACGAACCGTTTATAATAATAAACGGAGATGGCGACGAACAAAGGGGCCCCAAAGGCCCAAAACAATACGTACACGTATAGCTCTAGTAATAGTAAGAGAAATATATTAAATATAATAAATAGAAATAACGTAATAGTTAAGAATAAGGTAATAAACGGGCAAGCAGCCTATATTAATAGAAACGGCGATAACGTATACGGGCAATATAATAATAATAAGCCGGATAACGTTTAAAATAAGTAAGGGAATTAAAGTTAATAAAATACGTATATTAAAATATATAAAACGCGTAATAATAATACGGAGGTAATAAATAAGTAAGGGGGTAAGAAGGCCAGTACGGTATTAACGGTAAGGGGTATAGGCGGGGGAAAAAAGCGGGAAAACCGCGGTAAAAGTATTATTAAGGGTATATAAAGGGGAAATAAGGTTAATAAGGAGGATAAAACCTTAAGGGATTAAAAATAAAGAACGGAAACGGTATATCGCCCGATAAATAAGGGCGAAAGGGCGGTAAGGGAAACGGTAAAAGCCTTAAAAGGACTCCTTATAGTAAAATAAAAGAATATTACGTTAAAAACCTAACCGATATTACAGATTGGGCTAAAAAACGTAAGGGACTTTTATATAAAGATAGGGGTAAAACTAAGGGAGGCGGAGCGGTTATAAGGCTTTTAAGGGGCGGTAATAAAGGCGTTAATAAAAAGTAAAAATAACGGTTTAAGGTTAAATATATAAAGTAAAAATATAAAGATAATAGCCTTTTAAATAAAAGAAAGCTAAATAATAAGGGTAATAAAAAGGGTATCCGCGGTAAAGAATAAGGGGATAACGGAAAAAAAGTAACCGTATTAAAAAAAATAAAAATAATAACGGTCCGCTTATTTAATAATAAGGAGAAAAACGCGGCGATAAAAATAAACTTATTATAATTAATAAAAACTTTTAAAATAATAACGGAATTATTAATAAAATAGATTATTACGGTATATAAACTATAAGTAAGGATATTTTCCTGTTATAACGTCTTTAAAAATGAAAGAAAGCTTAAAGAGATTTAAAACTTAAGTTAATAAAAGAAAATATAAGTTAATTAAGGTTTTAAAGTAATTATTTACCGTTATAATAAATAAGATATATTTATTATATTTTAAGGAAACCGAAAAAAAGTTACGTTAAAAAATATAAAAAAAAAGAATATAATTCTTTATTTAAAGCTTAAGATCGTTAACTATAAGCTTCCGCCGGTAATAAAAAAATTTAACTCCTTAAAATATATAAAAAAATATTTTATTATTATATTAAACGTAACGTTAATAAAGATATATAATAACGTTTTAAATAAAAAGATTATTAAAGGGGGATCTCTTAAGATAACTTAATTATAAAATAAGGTAATTAATATTTATTAGTATTTTAAGTATTAAGGCTATAAATATATTATTATAAAATACTTTAATATTATAAGGTATATGGTTTATATTAAAGGTTATAATACCTATAAGTATATAAAGCTGGTAATTAAGGGGCTTATAAAGGGTACGCTTAAATACGTTATATATAATAAGGAGGGATATTTAATATAGGATTCTAAATATATAATAAGAGTTAAAGAGATTAAACGTAAAGAAACCCGGATAATTATGAAAATCCAATAATATAATACGTATAAGATTAATCCAATTAATTAATTAAAAACAGCTTTAAAATATAAGCTTAATTAATTAAATAATAAAAAATAAATAATAATAAAAAAAAGAAAACTCTTTATAATCCCGATTTTAAGGGTTAACCGTTTTATATCTTTAATAATAATTAAGAAAATATTAAATTAAAAAACGTTTAACTTTAATAAGAAGTTTATAACTTAAACGGGTATAAATAAGGGAGCCTTTATAAAGGTTAATATATAATATATTAACGTTTTTAAGAATAATATAATATAACGTCTATAATAAAGGAATTAAAGTAATAATATTAATATTTAAGTCCAAAAAAGTTAAAGATATTAATATTATAATAATATAAAAACCATTATATAACCTATATATATATTTATTTATTAACCCGGGGGAAAAATTTTATTTAACCTTTAAGGGGGATAAGATAATTAAAATATACTTCTTTATAAATAAGTAATTTAATATAAATAATTAAGATATTACTTATTATAGTAAAAACCTTTATATACTCCGTATTATAAAAAAAAAGAACTTAAAGGGCGACCTTAATATTTATAACGTATATAATTTACCGCCGGTTAATAAGGAAAAACCTTTTATAATACTATTACTTAAAAAGGTTTTAATTATTTTAAGCGAGTATATATTATTTAAAGACTTTAATTTATATTACTATATATAGAATAAAAAAGAATATATAATAAATTATATTAAATCGGATAACTTATTAATAATTATTACTTAAATTAACCTTTTATTATTAATATTATAAAAGATTATTACGTAAAAGAGTTATAAGTTTAAAATAACGATTAATCTAGCCTTTAATACGGAAAAAATTACCGGTATAATTATAATATATAGGCTATAAAAGGACTTAAAATATAATTCAGATTATATACCAATATAAATAACTTTAAATTAAACCGTTAATACAACCTTATTATTATTAATAAGGAAAACGTAAAAAACGGTTAAGGAAATAAAGGTTTATATAAAAGCGGAAAAGATAATAATATTATTTATAAACCTCCTATAATTAAATAATAAAAACCGGATTGACTTTTTTATAAAGTAGGTAATAAAAATATTAAATAAAGTAATTAATAAAACTATCTTAATAATAAAATTCTCTTAAAGAGTTAAAATTTATTAAAATAAAAAATATATAATTACGATTATAAAAATGAAAAAACTAATTAAATAAATTTTTAAGTATAAAAATTAAGAAATATTTAATTAATTAAAAATTACTTAAAAAAAAAAAAAGAAAAGATTATTAAGAAAATTAAATAAATATATTTTTAATTTATAATATATAATTTAATAATCTTATTTTATAGTATTTAAAAGTTAATAAAATATAATAAAGAATAAAATAAGAAATTAAAGTTTATCCTTAAATTCCCGCCCCTTAAAAAACCCGATAATATATTAATTAATACCTTTAACGGTAAAATTAAAGCCCTTAAAAAAGTATTTTTCCCCTTTTTATTAGAAGTTAACCTGGATAATATCGACGGTATTATATACCTCGACCCCGTATTAATAAATAAGGTAATAATATAAGATATAATAATTAAGGTAATTAATAAATTAAAGAAAAATAAAGCCCCGGAACTAAATAGGATTCTTAATAGATTCTTATTAATAATAGTTTTGCCGTTTAAAAAGGTCTTTATTTACTTTTTTTAAATATATTTTAACGTTAATTACCATTTACGTAAATTTAAGGAAATAAAAACGATTATCCTTAAGAAGCTTATTAAACTGGATTACTTTAAGGTAAAGTTTTACCGATTTATTATACTTTTATATACGTTAAGGAAAACCTTAAAAACGGTAATAATAAAGATCCTTAATAACTATATAAAGAATTACGGATTTCTCCTTAATTAATAAATAAGAATAAGGAAAAATAGGTTAATAGAAATAGCCCTTAAAGGATTAATTAACAATATATATACGGTATAAGGTTACGGGAAAAAGTATATTATAAGTCTTTTTTCTCTTAATACTATAAATATTTTTAATAAAATAAATTATTAAAGGTTATTATATAACTTAAAGAAAAAGGGGATATTACCCTTCTTAATTAAGTAAATAAAGAATTTCTTAAATAATTAAATTATATTAATTAATTTAAAATAAAAAATAAGCTTAATAAAACCCGCTATAACGGGGATTCCTTAAGGATTATTTATTTCTTTTATATTATTTTTATTCTTTAATAATTTTTTAATTAAAAAACTTATTAAGTTAAAATAGAAGGTTTAAGTTAAAAACTTTATTAATAACGTTTACCTCTTAACTTATAATACCTTTATATAAATGAATTATTTAGAATTAAAATAGGTTTATAAAGTCTATCTTTAATAAATAAGAATTTACGGGGCTTAATTTATACTATATAAGTATAAGCTTATTTATATAATTAAGAGTTTAAAGTTATATAATATAATAGTTATAATAAACTTAAATAAAGTTATAATAAAGCCGGATACCAATATTAAAGTCCTTAATTTTTAAATAAATAAAAAGCTTAATTAAAAGGATTATATAAAAAAGGTTTAAAAGAAAATAACTTTATAAGAAAAAAACCTTATTTATCTCGCCATATCGATATAAGGAATTACGTTATAAAAGACCCAAACTATTTATTAAACTATAATAAAGTTAATTATAATATACGTTACGGCTATTTAATATATATTTAAGGGTATTCTAAGATATAAGAAAAAGTTTATTTAAATATTATAGAAAGTTTAGAATCGGTACTTAAGAATAATTAACGGTACCTATAAAATAACCCTTATCTTAATATTAAAGTTTAAGGTTTTTATACCGTTAATCGAAATCTTATTAAATTAAATAATTATTTAAATAAAATTAAAAAGATATATATACTTAATTACGATAATAAGAAACGGGTAGATCCGCCAGAATCTTAATAAGCTTAAGGTTAAAAAGAATAAATTAAAGATATTTATCTTTTTTTTTATTAAAATAAAATAGGAATAAGTTAAAAAAAAGGTTAATTTTACCGGTATCCTGGAAATTAGTTTAAGTAAATATAAACTCCCACTAAATATAAAAGAAACCGAGATTAAGGGGATTTAAAGAATAAAGGCTATAGCGATTACCTTATAAATTATAATAAAGTGGACTGAATATTAATGGAGGTATAAAGATTTTATATTTTAAAGTCGTTATTATTTAATTTTTAATAATAAAAAAATTATTAATAAATATCTCCGTTATTATAGTATTATAAAGAAAGGTAATAATATATTAACGATTTAACTCCGGACGGATAAAAACGGTTTAATTTACTTTTTATTTACTATATATATTAAAGGTCGGATAAACGCCGGATATAAGTATAAATAAAAAAAGTAAAACGCTATATACGTCCTTATTTCTTATCCTTTATTTATAAAGGTTAAGTTAAGATTTATTATAAAAGTTAATACTTATAATTACCGTTAAATATTATTTATAAAGTAAAGTATCCGGGTAACCGTTAAATTTATAATATTTATTAGATTATTATTATAGTTTAACCTCGCTATAAAGATAAATAAAATTATTAAAAACCTTACGGAAAAGGTTTATTACCGGTTAAGGAAGAAAAAGAGAAACGGAAATTAATTACGTTAATTATATAAACCGGAAAATATCTTTTATAGCTATAAAAATATAATAATAAACGCTTATTAAAAGTCTTTAAAGAAATTAACGGCAATAATAATATAAAAGGGGTATATATTAAATACGTAAGTATTAATAAGGATATTTAAAGGTATTATATAAGGTTAAGGTAATATAAATATATAAAGGAGTAAAAGAATAATAAACTTAAAAACAGCCTTTATAAGGATACGGTTATAATATTATAGATTTTTTTGGGGGAGTTAAAATATAAAAAGTATATAAATAAATTATTACTCTTTAAACGGCCGTTAATATCCTTTACCTTAAAGGATAAAGGGTAAAGGCCTGGTAGACGCCAGTTTTGCCCTGACGTTATAAGTATCAGGTTTTTACGGTTATTAATAAGGCTAAAAAACCGCGTATTAAGGAACGCCGGAATTAGCTTAACTAGACCCGTAATATAAATCAATCAATCAATCAATATTACCTTAACTATAACTTAAATTAAACTAAAAAATATATACTTTATAAATCGCTTTAATTAATTTTAAGCTTATTAATTATTTTTTATATAATTTATATAAATTTTATTATCGCTTTATTAAATTAATATACTTATAATATACTCCTTACCGTTATTAAAAGTTCTTTAAACGGGTATTTTACTTTCTAATAATATTAAATTTAAAGTTAATAATTAAGTAAAATTATTATTAATAAAATTAATAAAATAAAAGTAAAGTATTCCCTTTAATATTATATTAAATAAAGATCGTAAATTTATCTTTATATTTTAAAAATCTATATTTAAGGAAATAGATACATATATTCTTACGTTTAATATATATTACTTTTAAATTAATAATTAATTTAAATAAATTAATTAAATGGTTAAAATCGTATTATAATATTTTAGAATTACGTATTTAGATTATAATTAAATAAATATTATTCTATATATTTAAGGTATCTTAAATAATTTAAAGTTAACGTTAATTAAATTTATTTTAAATAAAATTTATTATAATATAACTATCCGTAATCTTTTAAACCTTTTAATAACCTCTTTAATTCTTAAGTATAATATACTTTAACTATAGAACCGTAAAAAGGTATAGAACACGTTAAAATTTATATAAATAATAATTAAATTCTAATATAATTAAAGTTATAAATTAATTTAATTTAATATTAATAATTTAATCTATTTAAAGTTATATTATAAATATAATATTCTTAATATTGAAAATTATAAGCTATATTAATAATATATTAAACTTTTTATTATTATTAAAAAAATTAATTATTTTATATATAAGCTTAAATTACTTATTAATATAAAGATAATATCGGTTATTTTAATTAATATGTTTAAATTAATTAATAACTTAATAAAAGACCCTTTTAATAAATAATTTAACCGTAATATACCGTTTACTTTTAAAATTAATTCCAAGAATAAAAAAGAATATATTATTAAAAGAATTATTTATAAGGAAAAAGATAATAAATACTTAATTAAATAAATTATTTAAGATATAGAATATAATAATAAACTTCCGTTATTAAAGTTATACTTAAATTTACTACGTAAATTCTATATTACGTATTTTAACTTTAATAATATCGTTATTATTACTTACCGTAACAGATTTCGTACTTAAGATAAAGTAATACCCTTATCGTTTACCGGCATTTTTTATACGTTCCGTCTTAAGTATAATTACGGCCGCCCCTATAAAATTAGGTAAGATTTTAGTATAAAAGCATAAGATATAAGGAGTATAACGTATTATTAAGCATTGGTATTTATATTAATATATTGGAGTAAGTAGTAACAGCCACTATAAGTAGTGGCTTTTTTTCTTTTTGGTGGCATTTATTATATGCAGTATGCATATATAGGAGCATTAATAGGTGTAGGACACCCTTTATACGTAGACACCCTTTGTACGTAGAGGACAGGCATCCTTATGATGCTCCCATCCTTCAGGTAGAATCATTATTCATACATTATCACACTTTTTTGGTCTATACACCAACAGTTAATAATTATATTAAAACGTATAATACTTATTAAAGGATAAAGATACCGCGTTACCGCCTTTACGGCGAGTTTATTTTATTCCTTTAATTAATTATACTTTAAAAAGAATTTAATATAGACTTTATTATTAATTTATTTATAAGTAAGGTTAAAAGGTAATATTTATAACTTAATTTTAATAATTATAAATAAATATATAAAAATATATAAATATTTCCCCTTTATAAAATAAGTCGATATTATTACGTTAATAAATTTCTTCTTTAAAGAAATTATATTACGGTATAATATATTGACTAGAATCGTAATTAATTAAGGGTTTTTATTTATTAGTAAATTCTAAGGATCGATATATTATTACGTAAAGATAAAGCGTAAATTAAATACCGCTTTTTACCCGTAAATAAATAAATGAATAAAATATTAAAATTAAAGTTTTAAATAATATTTAAAGATTTTTATTAACTCCGAGTAAGTAAATTAAATAAGGTTATTCTTTTCAATTTATTTATATAAATTTAAAATATTTAATTTTAAATTATAGCCCCTTTATAGTGATATAGAATTATAATTTAAATCTTTATTTTAAATTTAAGGATAAGTTTATAAAAAAAGAGATACTTATAACAAAAGATAAAGTTAAAATATTATATAAAATGTAATTAATGTTAACGGATTAATAAAGCTATATTGCCGAATTAACTTAAAAAATATATAATAAGAAATATAAGTTAAAATTATATAACGTTAATACTTTAATAATATTAAATATTAAAAACCTTAAGTTAAAATAATTAAATAAAAAACTTATACCTTGATTTATAAAACCTTTTAAAATTAATAATAAAATTCAAATGTAAATATACCGCTTATTCTTCTTTATTGTTTATTAAATTTATTTTATTATTTATATTTTTTTAAAGCTTTATTATACTTATATTGATAATTAAACGGCGGAAACTATGATATAAGTATTTAATATAATAATTAATAATAAAAAGAATAAGTAATTAAAGAAATTATTATAAAGTTAAAAGTAAAAAGGGTATTTAATATTAAGTTAAATAAATTAATTAAAACTTTAAATATAATTAATAAATACCGGAAGCGGACTTAAAGTTTTTTTAAAAATTATAGAAATAATATAATAAAATAATACGGAGTAAAAAGAGATATAAATAAGGTTATAATACCGTAATAATAGAAGTTATATGTATAATTAATATTATAATTACTTAATGCCTATATATTATCCTTCCGTAAGATTATTAAAGTTTAAACTTTAATTAATAACTTTATTTATTATAAATATTACGCGTACGGATAAGTTAACGTTACGGTAACGATTATTTTTATTATAATATTATAATTAATAAAAGTAACTTTAATAATAACCGTAATAATATTAAAAAGTAAAGAAACGTAAACGTTAAATTATAAATATTTAACGTATTATTTAAGTGGATAATATTAAGTAAATAAAGTTAAAAAAATAAAGTTATTAAGGTAATTATCAGGGAACTGATATATGAGGTCTAGCTATGAACGGAATAATAGCTATGAGGGTGTCTATGGTACAGGTCCGTCCATGAAGGTGAGTGGGTGCCAAGCCACTAGTCCCAGAACGGTAACATAGCCGAAGGCCTGGGAGCAGTAGGCATGGAACCGTGAGAGTAATCAAAGATTAATAAGTATATTTATTAAGTTTACGTAAACGTACCGGTAACTTTAATAATATTATCCGCCTTATTACTTTTAATAATATATAGATTATAAGCGTTTGATATTTAATATTATTAAATTTAATATTTAATATTAAATTTTAATAATATTAATATATAAAAATAAAAAAATAATTTATAATTTTACGTTAATATAAATTACCTCCTCCTTCTTCGTTTTCTTTTATATATAAGTTAATAGTATTTAAATTAAATATAAAGATATTATTGATTGATTGATTGATTTATACTACGGATCTAGCTAAGCTAATTCCGGCGTTCCTTAATACTCGGCCATTTAACCTTATTAATAATCGTAAAAAACCCGATATCTATAACGTTAAGAATAAAAACCGGTGTCCACCCAGCCTTTACTTATGTCTTAAGGATTAAGAGTATTTACGGCCGTTTAAAGAATAAGAATTTATTTATACGTTTTTTTTAAGAAAACTTATAATATTACGATTAAATCTACTTAAAGATTATTTTTAAATTTATTGCTTTTCCGTTATCTTACGGGTTTATTTAATATTAAAATTTCAGAATTCTGATTATATTATTAAATATTTTTATTAATATATATATTATTATTACTTTATTTATATAACTTTATTAACCGATATAATATTGCTTTTTACGTTACCCCGGTATTTATAACCCTTTTAGCCCTTTATTAAGTATAATTTTTTTACCGTTACTTTTTACCCTTGGGTCGGCGGCGAAATTTCTTAATTAAGTTTTCGATCACTTTCTTTATTCCCTTAATTAAGCCGAACTATAATAATAAGCCCGTAATTATTATAAATCTGGCGGCCGCTTTAATACTTTTTTTATTAATAAATATTTAATAATAATCGTTAATCCCTGCCTTTTTAATTAATCTTAATTTAAGCTCCTTAAATAGTAAATAAAAGATTAATACGTATATAGCGTTTTACTTTTATTACTTATATTTATAGCTAATATTAATTTAATTACCGGTATATATGATAAAAAAAAAGTAAATTAAATTATTCTTATTTATCCGGAATTGGATTATTAATGCGTTATTATTTTCCTTATAATTTTATAACGTTAAAGATATTTATTAATAACCTTATTATTATTTAACGCCGGGTATTATCGCCCTTAAGGGATTGATTCTTTATATTTACGTTAACGTTTTATTTACCTCCTTATAGTCTGTCTATAAGGTAATCGCCGTTAACTTTATTTTTACGGTTTTCTTCTTTTCCGCCGCTTTTACTTTAAGTAAGAATTCGTATACTTTTATGTTAGCTTCTTAAATATAAATTAAATTAATTTCTTTTTTAGCTTATTCCAATTTAACTTCCATAAAGGGAATAAATACTGTTTTTTTTTACGCTTTCTTATTTAAGGCTTTTTATAGTTTTAATGAATACGTTTATTTCCTATTAACGTAATTAAATTTATATTTTTTAAGCTTTACTTAAGCGATTATTTAATTTAAGGCTAGCTTTATTAATAATATAAAAACCTCAGATTTTAATACCGGGACGGGAGTTACTTTATATACTTTATTTACTATTTTTAAATATCGGTTTTAAACCTTTTATAATTGTTAAACGGGCTTTTTCTTATATTTAAGCGTGTTTTTAAATATATATTAAATAATTACTACGTACGTTATTATAAGCTTTATAACCGCTTAATAAACGGTTCTAACCTTCTATAAGGTAATTTTTATATTAATGCCGTAAAATAAGTAAGGCCTTTTTCTTATAAAATTATTTTCTTTTAAACCTTTTTTATATAATCCTTTTAATCTAGTTTTTATTAATTTATAAGTTAAATACTTTAATATTAATTTCCGGTTTTATTATTATATTATTTAAGTCTATTATAACTATTATATTATATAGTTTTAAGTTCTTTATTATATAAATAAGTTTATATTTATATGGGGCGAATTAAACTTTATATATTTTTACTTATTATAAATAAACTTTATAGGCTTATTTTAGCTTTAAATAGTTTATATAAATAAATATACTATAAGCTAAAAAGTAAATATTATTAATAAAGTTCTTTATTTAAACCTTTTATTTTAACTTTATTAAGTCTTTAATAAACGGGCTATTAAAGAATAAGAATAAGATTAAAAAGATAAATAACCCTTAAAGAATCCCTATTATTATGGGCTTTATCGTACTTATCTTTTATCCTAGGTTAATTAATATCGCTTAGTTACTTAAGAAACTTTCTGTTTAATTTATAAAGAAAGGTAAAATCCCCTTTTTCCGTAAATTATATAATAACCTTTAATAATTTATTTTATCGAACGCTTTTATAATATTTAAGGAAAAAAGACTTGCGATATACTTTTTCCCATAATTTTATACCGTATATACGTTATTAATTAAGCCTTTAAAAGCCGTTTCCGTTAACCGTTTTTTTCTTGCCTTTATTTATTGATTAAAGAGTAGCTTATACCTTTTTACGTAATTACTTAAGATCTTTACGACTATTATTTTTAAAGTTTTCCTTAACGTATAAAGGAGTATTATAAGTTTATACGATTTTACCTTTAAGTAATTTAACTTAACCGGCTTTTTAAAAATAATCATCTTAACCTTTTTAAATTTACGGGGGTAATATCCTATATTAAAATAGGCTTAAAATAAATAAATAAAGACCTCTTTAAATAATAACGTTATTATAGATAAAAACTTATTTAATATACCGTTAAATCCGGGGCTTTATCCTTCTTTAATTTATTAATCGTTTTAATTATTATCTTTTAAGTTATTATCTTACTTATTATTATTAATTTAGGATATACCGTATTATTGATATTTATTAAATTAATTTTTAATAATAAGGGAAAAAACGCCCCTTTAAAAGCTTTAATTTTGCCATTAAAAATGTTTATTATTATACCGTCTGGTTTTTTTAAGGGTAAAAACTTGGGAATAAATTTAAGTTTTTATTTTATTCTTTATTATATTTTATTAACTTTTAAATATTATAAGGGGAAACCGTTAAATTATATATTATAACCTAAAAGTATATTTATTTAACCTTCCGGATAATTCTCTTCTTTTCCTTTTAAGCTTCCTTTAACCATTAAAACGTCTCCCGGTTTTTATATTTAACAGTTTACTTTATAAACGCTTTTACCTTTATAATCATTTTTATATACTTTTTATTTTAATAGGTTTTAGCTTTTTTAAAACGGCTTTATTATTGGGATTATAACGTTAACCATTTTATTTAAAACCTTTATTACCCGCTTTATAAAATAATTAATCTATTCTTTATTATTGAATCGGAGATACTCCGTTAATTAAGATATTATTTTTACCACCTTTATTAATACCTTAACTTCCTTAATTATCTTTTACGCTCGTTTAAATAGTAAGGACGGAGTTACGTTAATAAATTAATTTAAGGTTATTTATATTAAAACGTAATCCGAACCGTATTTTAAATCCTTTTAAGGTTTATATATTATAATTAAATTAATAATATTTTCCGAGTTAAATATTAAGTCAATTATAGTCTTAAGTTTATAGCTTTTTTATATAATAGCCTTTTTTAATATTAATAACGTAAAATTAGATTATATAATAGTTATTAATAGTTTTTTAAATTTAATATAGTTAATTATATAACCGTTTTTGTTTTATTAAATATAATAAAAATTAAAGTCCCTTATTAAGAGGTATTTATTAAGTATAATTATAATATTTTTAAGTAATAAGATTATAAGAAATCCCTTTTTATTAATTAATAATGGATTATACGTATTATAAATATTTAAGATATTCTTAATATCCCCTTTTTATATAATCCGGAGTATATATAGGTTCCCTCCGTAATAAATAACGTTTTAATTATTTATATTTAATTTTTTATTAATAAAAAAGTATATCCGTATTATTTTATTACCCTTAAAGGTTAAATAAAAATTATTTCCCGGGTTAATTAAAAAGTAAATATATAGATTATATAACGGTTTTTATATTATTATAATATTAATATCCTTTATTTTTTTAAATTTAAATATTAATATTATAACTTTAATTATTTCTTTACGTACGTTATATTATATTATTTTTAAAAGTATAAATATATTAAATATTAACGTCCGTTAAGTTTTTTTTATTAATTTTTATTTATATAAATAGTTTTTTTTTTAAGGTTAAGCGTTATTTATCTTAATTTTTTTATTATAATAATAATCTTGGTCGGGCGGCTGGCTTTAAGGGTTAATATCGTTATAAGCTTTTTCTTCTTTACGTTATTAATTACCATATTTTACCCTTCTTTATTTAATAGGTTCTATTTATGTCTTAAGATTATTTTTAATTATTTTGCCGGTTTAAATTTATATAAATTATAATATTAAACTTTAATTATTATTTTAATTTCTTTACGTTAAGTCTTTTTCGCTTTTATTGTATACTATAAGTCCTATATTAAGTAATTATTATTATTATATACCGCATATTTTAATACGTTTTTTATTAAGCTTTTTATTATTAAGTTAGCGTATTTATATATATTATGTTTTTCAGTATATATTATATACTTTATATTATTAAGGTACCTTATAATAATATATTTATACTTTTAATATTTAAAATATTAATAAATATCCGCTGCCCGGTCTTAAGGTCTCGTTAACTTAAAGGACTTACCCTTTATTACCCCTTTATTAAGGATATTATTATATATTCTTATTAACGTTATATTTAGGATAACCGTAAAGTATTTCTTTATATAATTAAAGGCGTTTAATTTCTTTATTATAACGGGGAGGCTATAATTAACGATCTTTAGCCTAAAGTGGAAAACCATATTCTCTTTTTTTATCCGTTTTAAGGTAACTTCCTTTTCTTCCCTTATAAACCTTATTAAGTATATCCCGTTTACCGCAATAATAAAGGATTGCCTTAATACCTTTACTGTCTTATACCCCTTTTTACCGGTTTATCTTTTTAATTTTTTTAACTTTTCCTTCGTTTTTAATAAAATTATATTAAGGAAAATATCTTTGCTTTATAATTTATATACCGTAATAATCTACTTTATTAATAGTTTTCCCGTTATTTTAAATGTTTTTATTAATTATAATAAATTCATTTTTATTATTATACTTTTCTTTTTTTCGTCCGATAATCGTATAATTATTATTTTTACCTTTTTTAACGTCACTATCTTCTTTTTTATTTTTACCTCCTTTATTATTAATGCCGGTATTATTTTCGCAATTTTTATTATTTAATTTATCCTTGCTTCCTTCCTTAAAGCCTCCTTTATTACTCCCTTATTTCGTACGTATCCTTTTTATTTTTTTTTACTTCCGTTTACCAGCGCTTTTATTACTGTCCTTTAAGCTTCGCGTAGTCTTTTTAACTTCCTTAAATTTCTCCCTGTTTTTACGTAAAAGTCTTTTATTTTCCGTAGCCCGATTTATAATATTAATTAAATCTTTAACGTAATATTTTTCTATATAATTATAAGGAGGCCTTTTAACGCTTTTATTATTTCCTTCCCTTTTATTTTTTCCTTATATATCCGGTAATTATTTCTTTTTATAACTTATTTTTATTTACTTAATATCTCTTTATCTTTATTTAGTTTTCTTCCAATTTATATATACTTAATAAGGTTTTTTACGCTTCCGTTTACCCCTTATCCGTCCCCGTATACCGTCCTTATCCTTTCCGCCTTTTATTTATTATTTTTTATAATAATATCTTTACGTATTATACGCGTTTTTTCACGTATATCTTATTGATTATAGGTTTTTTATTCGATTTAAGGCTTTTTTATCTTGTATTTATTGCGTTATTTATACGACTTATTACCGTTCCTATCAACCTAGGCCGTTTGCCCTTCCTCCTTTTTTACCCTTATTATTCCGCTTCCGTTTATCGCATTTAAGGTATTATCCTTATTATTACTTAAGCTATACATACGTGCATCGTTTCTAACCTCTGGGGTCCCGTTGTTCGTCGCCATTTTTTCTCAACTTAAATAATATATATTTATATAGGAATACTTAATTATATAAAGATATTATATTACCTCCTTTTTCCTTTCATTCTAAGTTAGAAATACCTTTTTAATATTATTTATTAAAAAGGCTTTTTAACTTAATTTTAAGGTATTATTCCTAGAAGTTAAGGTGAACCCCCTTAACGGCGCTATTAAGGAAAGTATAATTTCCTTTTTTTTTCTTTAAATAAATTAAAGCCCGTATTTTCCTTTTATTTTTTATTTTTTAGGTTACCGGATATTATAAGCTTAAGTCTATTCTTTTTACCTTAAATATAAGGTCGGGGAATAAGGAAAAGTTTTTTAACGGTATTAACTCTTATAAAGGGCTTAACCCCCCTATATTAAGCCGATTTAATTATTGAACGTTAACGTTAATATATTATTATGTTAGCAGCTAGCGCTATCTCTACGCCGGCGCTACAGTGGTACGTTATACTGCTGCGTTAAGGTAGGCCGTTAAGCCTTAATAAAAGGCCTTAATAACGGCCTTAATATACGTTATTTATAAGCCGTAGCTTAACCGGCGTAAAGCAGGATAATTATTATCCTTAACTTAAATAAAGGCTATATTTTAATTCTTTCTAAATTCTTTAAGAATTAATCTTATTATTAATTTACTTATTAAAGTAATATTTAAGTATCCAGACCGTAACGTTACGTTTTTTATACTTACTTTTATTAATCCCGTTAACGTACCGTTAACGGAATTCACTTAATATTTTAATTTTTCTTTTTTATTAAGGAAAAAACTTAACGTTATTATTATAATAAATACTTAATTAACTTAATAAACCTTAAAATAAGAAAACGATATTTACCCTTTAATTAAAAACCCCCTTATTATAGTTAAGTAAATTATAACGGCGGAGTACCGTTATAATATTACGGCTTAATAAGTTTAACTTTTAAAATTATAATTTAAAGTTAACCGGTTTAAAACTAAAAATCTTATTTATTAAGAATATATATTTAGCCGTATTAACGTATAATATAAGGGTTCGCGTTCCGGGATTATCCTTTACGTTAACCCTATTATAGACCTTTATATTAACGGCGTACCATTAATGGCTTTTATTTTACCCCGTAAAAGTAAGTCCTTTTATCCGGAAAAGCTTAAGCTATATTAAAATAAATTTAAAAATAAGTATTAAACGTAATTTATTAACTTAAAGAAATAATTTATACTTTATTTTAAGTACTTTTTTATTAAAAAAAAAGGTAGTTTTTTATTCAAGGTTTATCTTTTATAAAATCTTTAACTTACCGGATAAAGAAATTAATAGAATAAGTTATTAAAAGCTTAAGGATAAATTTTTAAACTTAATAATTAATCCGGAGAACCGCCGGCTTTTTTATTATGAACGTTTTAAGGATATTAAGTAATATTTTAATTAAAAAATAATATATTTCTATAATATTTTAAAGATTATAAAAGAAAACTTATTATTATTATTAAATAAGTTTTATATTTATATATTCTTTATAAAGTTTTTACCGGAGCTTAAAATTAAAATTATTATAATTAATAAAATATTAAGAACCCGGGATAATATTATAATAACGGCGGTTATATAAAAAAATAACTTAAAATATATTATAAATAATAATTGAAAAGTTAATAAAAGTAAATCCCTTAAAAATAAGGTATTTAAACTTAATTTTAAATACTTAAAGCCGGTATGTATTTTTATTAAAATTGATTTTTACGGTTAAAAGCGTAAAACTATATTTAAAAACTTTAACGCCGCCTTTAAAGTAAATAAAAATATCGAATATTATATATATTACGGAGAAAGTTATTATGTATCCTATTATTTTACCGTTTTATAAGATAAGGTCTTAATAATAAACGTAAAATCCCGTAAAAAGGATAATACGATAAAAAATAATAAAGTTCCGGTGGTACTTTAAAGCTAAAGTTAATAAAAAGATAATTAAAGGTATACCCGGTTTTTATTATTAAGGGTTAAATAAGTTTTTAAAATAATTTTTAATTATTAAGTATATTAATTAATATTAAAGCTTAAATAAATTTAATTTTATAAGCATATATAGTTTAATAAAACTTATAATTAACCCCCGCCGTTTTACCGTAAACGGCTTTTCTTAATAATAAATAGATTTTTTATTATAACGTTTATTAATTATAATATTATTTAATTAATAATTAAGGGTAAAAAAACAGTATAAAATACTTTTTTACGTTATTAATTAAAAAGGTTTAAACGTAATTTTTAATCTATTAACCTTATACGCTTTATAAATAACGATCGATTTAATAACGGATAAATAATATTTTAAAGTTAATTTTCGTAAATTATAAATTAATAACGTTAATAATTTTAATTAAAGTTTAATAGAGATTAATAAAGCCTTTATAATCGTTTACGTAAATATAATAACGGAACGCTTAAAAGTATTACGAATCTTTTAAAGTAATTTAACGTATATAAGTACTATAAAAGACTTTATTAATTAAAGCGTTTAAAAAGAATTAAGTAAATATATAAATTTTTTTTTTTAATAATATAGCTAATATTTTATTTAAATTAAAATAAAAAATTACATTATTAATTTAAATAATAAAAAGTTATTATATAATCCTTTATATAATTCATCTCGGGTAAAGTTAACGGAACTTTAACGGTATTTAAAGGATATTATAACCCGGGGTTGAAATTTTTAATTTTACGTTATTTATAAACGTTTTAATCCTTTTTATATTTAAAAAAGACGGCGGTTTTTATTTTTATATTAATTATTATAGATTAAATATAATTATAATTAAAAATTAATACTTATTATACTTAATTACTAAGATTTTTAACCGGTTAAATAACTTTAAACGGTTTATTAAGTTAAACCTTAAGGATACCTATTATTAACTACGGATTAATTCCGGCAATAAGTAAAAGACGGCGTTCCGTACGTATTACGGTTACTTTAAATATCTTATTATACCGTTTAAATTAATTAACATTTTAATAACCTTTTAAGCTTATATTAACCATACCCTTATTAACCTTATTAATATAACTTATATAGTTTACTTAAACGATATTTTAATATTTAATAAGAACCCGGCGGATTATTAATATTATATTTAATAAATCCTAGAGTAACTTTATTAATTTTAATTTTACGTTACTCTTAAAAAGTATTAATTCAATATTATTTAAATAGAGTTTTTAAGGTTTATCGTTTCTATTAAAGGGATTTAAATAAATTAAGAACGTATTTAAATAATTAAAAATTAACCTACTTTAAAAACCTATTAAAAAGTATAAGTCTTTTTAAGCTCTATAAATTTTTATTATTATTATATTTATACATATTTAAGGATAGTTAAACCTTTAATTAATCTATTTAAGGGCAATAAGGAAAAGAAGAAAATTAACCCGTTAAAGTAAAATAATACGGTAAATACGGCGTTCCGCCGGTTCCGTAAAATATTTATTAACGCGTTATTACTCCGTTATTTTAACTTAAAACGGGGGTATAAATAAAAATTAATATATTTAATTTTACTATCGTAAATATCTTACCTTAATAATTTAAGGAAGGTTATTAATATTTAATTATATATTAATCTAAAAAAAATAGCTTTTGATAAATAAAATTATAAGATATATAATTAAGAGCTCTTTATTATTATTATAATATTTAAGTAATAATAATATTACTTAAAAAAAAGCCTTAAAGCTATTTAAATATAAACCGATTATAATAACCTTTAAGGATTTTTAAAATAATTAGCATTAAGCCTATATTAAGTTAAATAAACCTTAAAACTTATCAATTATAACTTTAAAGTATTTTATTATTAAAGTAAAATAAACCTTACCGATCCTTTATTAAAACGTTTAAACTATAAAGGAATTTTACTTTTTAATATTACCTTATTATTTACCTTATAGAATAAGTTCGTACTTTAATCCAATAAGTTAACGGAATAACGGCGGACGGCGGCTATTAATTATTAATTATTATTTACTTTAAAAAATATTTAAGTTATTATCCCGTAAAAAAAAATTAATAATTACTTAAAAAGCCTTATAAAGAATCCAGGCCGATTAAGCTACTTATTAAGGATCTATAGGTTATTAATACGTTTATATATAAAATTAAAGACGATAATATATCGTTAACGTATTTTTATTAAGGTTATAATAAAGCTTAAAATTTCGATCCGAATAACCTTATTACCTATAAGGGTTATATATACGTCCTCCGTAATAAAGCGGTTAAAAAAAAGTTAATTAATAAGTCTAATAATAACCCGTTAATAAGCCATTTTAAAGCCAATAAGATTTATAAGCTCTTAACCCGTAAATAATATTGAAATAAATTACGGGCTTAAGTTAATAATTATATTAAAACGTATAATACTTATTAAAGGATAAAAATATTACGTTACCGCCTTTACGGTAAGCTTATTTTATTCTTTTAACCGGCCGTACCTTAAAAAAATTTTAATATAGATTTTATTATTAATTTATTTATAAGTAAGGTTAAAAATAATATTTATAATTTAATTTTAATAATTATAAATAAGTATATAAAAATATATAAATACCTTTTTATTATAAAATAAATCGATACCGTTACGTTAACGGACCTCTTCTTTAAAGAAATCGTATTACGGTATAATGTACCGGTTAAAATTATAATTAACCGAGGATTATTATTTATTAATAAATTCTAAGGATTAATATATTATTACGTAAAGATAAAGCGTAAATTAAGTACCGTTTTTTATCCGTAAATAAATAGTTAAATAAAATATTAAAATTAAGGTTTTAAATAGTATTTAAGAACCTTCATTAGCTTTAAATAAGTAAATTAAATAAAGCTATTCCCTTTAACTGAATTTACTTATATAAACTCGGAATACTTAACTTTAAGTTATAGTTTTTTTATAATAATATATAGTTATAATCTAGATATTTATTTTAAACTTAAGGATAAGCTTATAAAAAAAATTATAGTAAAAAATAAAGTTAAAATATTATATAAAATACGATTAATACTGGCGGATTAATAATATTATATTATTAAATCGACTTAAAAAACGTATGATAAGCAATATAAGTTAAAATTATTGATTGATTGATTGATTTATACTACGGGTCTAGCTAAGCTAATTCCGGCGTTCCTTAATACGCGGCCTTTTAGCCTTACTGGTAACCGTAAAAACCTGATACTGATAACGTTAAGGTAAAAACCGGCGTTTACCAGGCCTTTACCCTTTATCCCTTAAAATAAAGGATATTAATAACCGTCTAGAAAGTAATAATTTATTTATATACTTCTTATATTTTAATTCCCTTAAGAAAATCCGTAATATTATAATTATATCTTTATAAAGGTTAACTTTAAGCTTATTACTTTTCCGTTCCTTTATATATTTATATTATTTTAATTTTATATAATATTTTTAAATATTTTTATTAATACTTATACGCTTAATATATACCCCTTTTATATTATTATTATTATTAACTTTTTTAAAAACTTTTAATAAGTATTTATTATTATATCCTTACGGCTATAGAAAATACTTTCCGGTTCATATAATTAATATAGTTGGTTTCCGCTCTTTTTTTTCTTCCTTAATTAATAACGGGTTTTCTCCGTAAAGTCTTTAATAATTTTACTTATCTTTATAGCGAGGTTAAACTATAATAATAATCTAATAAATATTATAAACTTAATAACTACCCGGATACTTCGCTTTATAAATAATATTTAATAATAATTATAAGTATTAACTTTTATAATAAATCTTAATTTAACCTTTATAAATAAGGGATAAAAATAAGGATATATATAACGTCCTGCTTCCTTTATCCGTACTTATATTTAATATTTATTTAACCCTTAATATATATAATAAATAAGAAATAAGTTAAATTATTTTTATCCGTCCGGAGTTAAATCGTTAATATATTATTACCTTTCTTTATAATATTATAACGGCGGAGATACTTATTAATTATCTTTTTATCGTTAAAAGTTAAATAATAATAACTTTAAAATATAAAATCTTTATATTTCCGTTAATGCTTAATTTACTTTATTATAACTTATAAAATAATCGTTATAACCTTCGTTTTTTAAATCCTTTTAATTTTAATTTTTCTTATATTTAACGGGAGTTTATACCCGCTTAAATTAACCTTTAGGATATTAATAAGGTTAACCTTTTTTTCCGTTTATTCTTACTTTATTTTAATAGGAGGGAAGATAGGTATCTTTAGTTTATTCTTTTTAACTTTAAGCTTATTAAGATTCTGGCGGATTTACCCGTTTCTTATTATTATAATTAAGTATATATATTCCTTTAATTTTACTTAAATAATTAATTAATTTAATTTAATAAAACCTTAATTAATAATATAAAAACCTTAAACTTTAATACCGGAATAAAGGTTACTTTATAGGTATTATTAATTACTCTTAAATACCGATTCTGGACTTTTTATAATATCTAAATAAGCTCTTTCTTATATCCCGGAGTACCCTTAAGTATATACCAGATAGTTATAGCGTATATTATAATTAACTTTACTATAGCCTGATAAATAGTCCGGGCTTTTTATAATATAGTTCCCTATATTAATATAGCGAGATAAATAAGGCTTTTTTTTCTTATAAAGTTATCTTCTTTTAAACCTTTTTTATATAATCCTTTTAATTAAGCTTTTTATTTACTTAAAGGTTAAGGACTTTAATATTAATATCCGGCTTTACTGTAACTTTACTTAAGTCCACTATAATTATTATATTATATAGCCTTAAGCTTTTAATTATATAAATAAATTTATATTTATACGGTACGAATTAAGTTTTATAAGTTTTTATTTATTAAAGATAGACTTTATAGGCTTATTTTAATTTTAAACAGTTTATACGTATAAAAATATTATAGGTTAAAAGGTAAATATTATTAATAAAGTTTTTAACTTAAACCTTTTATTTTAATTTAATAAGTTCCTTAATTAATAAACCGTTAAAGAATAAAAATAATATAAAGAAATAAGCGATCCTTAAGGGATCTTTATTATAGCGGGGTTTATTAAGCTTATCTTTTATCTTAGGTTAATTAATATAGTTTAATTGCTTAAAAAACTTTTCATTTACTTGATTGATTGATTGATTGATTTATACTACGGGTCTAGTTAAGTTAATTCTGGCGTTCCTTAATATGCGGCCTTTTAATTTTATTAATAACCGTAAAAACCTGATATTTATAATGTTAAAGTAAAAACCGGCGTTTACCAGGCTTCTACCCTTTATCCTTTAAAGTAAAGGATATTAACGGCTATTTAAAGAGTAATAATTTATTTATATACTTCTTATGTTTTAATTCCCCCAAGAAAATCCGTAATATTACGACTATATCCTTATAAAGGCTATCCTTAAGCTCTTTATTCTTCCGCTCCTTTATATATTTATATTGCCTTAATCTTATATAATACTTTTAAATATTTTTATTAATATTTACGTACTTAATATATATCCTTTTTATATTATTATTACCGTTAACTTTTTTAAGGATTTTTAATAAATATCTATTATTATATCCTTACGATTATAAAAGATATTTTCCGGTTTATATAATTAATATAACTAGTTTCCGTTTCTCTTTTTCTTCTTTAACCGGTAATAAACTTTCTTTATAAGGTTTTTAATAACTTTATTTATCTTTATAATAAGGTTAAATTATAATAATAATCCGGTAAATATTATAAACTTAACGGTTACTTAAATACTTCGCTTTATAAATAATATTTAACGGTAATTATAAGTATTAACTTTTATAATAAATCTTAACTTAACCTTTATAAATAAAGGATAAGAAATATTAAGGACGTATATAATATCCTATTTCCTTTATCCGTATTTATATCTAATATTTATCCGATTTCCGGTATATATAATAAATAAAAAATAAATTAAACCGTTTTTATTTATCCGGAGTTAAATTATTAATACGTTATTATTTTTCTTTATAATATTATAATAATAAAAATACTTATTAATAATCTTTTTATTATTAAAAATTAAATAATAATAACCTTAAAATATAAAGTCCTTATATTTCCGTTAACGCTTAATCCACTTTATTATAACCTATAAAATAATCGTTATAGTTTTTACTTTTTAAATCCTTTTAATCTTAATCTCTTTTATATTTAACGGGAGTTTATACCTGCTTAAATTAACCTTAACGATATTAATAAAATTAACCTTTTTTTCCATTTATTTTTACTTTATCTTAATAGGAAAAAAGATAGATATCTTTAATTTATTTTTTTTAACTTTAAGCTTATTAAGATTCTGGCGGATCCGCCCGTTTTTTATTATTATAATTAAGTATATATATTTCTTTAATTTTACTTAAACGATTATTTAATTTAATAAAACCTTAATCGGTAGTATAAAAACTTTAAACTTTAATACCGGGATAAAAATTACTTTATAGGTACCGTTAATTACTTTTAAATACCGATTTTAGACTTTTTATAATATTTAAATAAGCTTTTTCTTATATCCCAAAGTATTTTTAAGTATATATTAAATAATTATAACGTATATTATAATTAACTTTATTATAGTTTAATAAATAGTCCGGGTTTTTTATAACGTAATTCCCTATATTAATATAATAAAATAAGTAAAACCTTTTTCTTATAAAGTTATTTTCTTTTAAACCTTTTTTATATAATCTTTTTAATTAAACTTTTTATTTATTTAAAAGTTAAGGACTTTAATACTGGTATCCGGCTTTACCGTAACTTTATTTAAGTTTATTATAATTATTATATTATATAACTTTAAGCTTTTAATTATATAAATAAATTTATACTTATACGGCGTAAATTAAGCCTTATAAGTTTTTATTTATTAAAAATAAACTTTATAAGTTTATTTTAATTCTAAATAATTTATACATATAAAAATACTATAAACTAAAAAATAAATATTATTAATAAAGCTTTTAATTTAAACCTTTTATTTTAATTTAACGAACTCCTTAATTAATAAACCGTTAAAGAATAAGAATAATATAAAAGAAATAAACGATCCTTAAAGAATTCCCGTTATAATGGATTTTATTAAGCTTATTTTTTATTTTAGGTTAATTAATATAACTTAATCGTTTAAAAACTTTTCATTTACTTAATTAAGAAAAATAATATCTTTTTCTTCCTTAAGTTATATAGTAACTTTTAATAATTTATTTTATTAAAAATATTTATAATATTAAGAGAAAAAAACTTATAATATATTTCTTTCCGTAATTTTATACTATATATACGTTATTGATTAATCCTTTAAGGGTTATTTTTATTAACCGATTTTTCCTTATTCTTATTTATTAATTAAAGAGAAATCTATAGTTTTCTATATAATTATTAAGGATTTTTATTATTATTATCTTTAAGGTTTTCTTTAATATATATAAAAGTATAATAAGTTTATAAGATTTTACCTTAAAGTAATCCGGTTTAATAAACTTCTTAAAGATAATTGTTTTTACCTCCTTAAACTTATATAAATAATAACCGACGTTGAAATATATTTTAAAAAAATAAATAAAGATTTTTTTAAAAGGTAAAATTATTATTATTAAGAATCTATTGGGAATCTTATTTAATTTTAAGGCTTTATCCTTTTTCAGTTTATTAATCGCTTTAATTATTATATCTTATATTATTACTTTATTTATTAATATAGGGTCAGGGTATAAAGCGCCGTTAATATTATTAAAGTTAATTTCTAATAAAGGGGGGAAAAATACTCTTTTAAGGACCTTAATCTTACCGTTAAAGGTATTAATTAATATATTATCGGGTTTCTTAAAAAATAAGAATTTAAGAATAAATTTTAATTTTCTATTTTATTCTTTATTATACTTTATTAACTTTTAAATATTACGAAATAAAACCGTTAAGTTATATATTATAAATTAAAAATATATTTATTTAATTTTTTTAATAATCTTTTCCTTTTTTTTTTTAAATAACTTTTAATTAATTAAGTATTTCTTAATTCCTATATTTAAAAGCTTATTTAATTAATTTTTTTATTTTTATAATTGCGGTTATATACTTTTTATTTTAATAAGTTTTAATTTTTTAAGAGGGTTTTATTATCGGGATAATCTTATTAATTACTTTATTTAATACTTTTATTATTTACTTTACGAAAAGGTCGATCCGGTCTTTATTATTTAATTAAAGAAAATCCGCGAATTATATTATTATTTCCCCGTTTTTATATAAATCTCTGTTTCCTTAACCGTTTTTTATATTCTTTTTACCGGTAATAATATAATCGTATTAACGGTTTAGTTTAGGATTATTTATATTAATATATAATTTAAGTTATATTTTAAGTCTTTTTATAATTTATATATTACGATTACGTTAATAACCCTTTCCGTATTAAAGGTTAAATTAATCGTTATTTTAAACTTATAATTCTTTTACGTAATAATCCCTTATAATATTAATAATAAGAAATTAACTTAAGCGGTAATTATTAATAGGTTATCCAATTTAATGTAATTTATTATATGCTTTTCCTCGTTTTATATATAATAATATAGGTTAAAGTCTTTAAGCAATATATATTTATTTAAAATAATTAAAACCTTTTTAAGTAACGGTATTATAAAAGGTCCTTTTTTATTAATTAACGGCGGGTTATATATATTATAAATATTAAAATCATCCTTTAAATTTCTTTTTTTTATAATATAAAGTATATAAAGGTTTCTATTATAATAAGTAATATTTTAATTATTTACGTTAAACTACTTATTTATAAAGAAATATATTCTGGTTATTTTATCCCCTTTAAAGGTTAAATAAAACCTTTCCCTTAGGTTAATAAATAAATATATATATAAGTTATATAATAATTCTTATATTATTATAATATTAACGTCTTTAACTTCTTTAAATTTAAATATTAATATTATAATTTTAATTCTTTTACTATAAATATTATATTATATTACTTTTAAAAATATTAATATATTATATATTAACCTTTATAAAGGCTCCCTTTTTTATATTTATTTAAATTACGGACTTCCTATTAAAGTTAAACGTTTTCTAATTTAATACCTTCCCGGTTATTATTAAAAATATAGGACGGCTAGCTTTTAAAATCGGGATCATAAAAAGCTTTTTTTTTTTAATTATTATTTACCCTTTATTATCTAATTAATTAAACTTATATCTTAAGGTTACCTTTAATTAACCTATTAAATTAATTTTATATATATTATACCGTTGGATTTTCACGGTTATCCGGGTCTTTTTATATTTAATCTCCTTAGCTTTTATTATATATTTAAAATCCTATATTAAGTATTTTTCCTTATTATATATAACGTATTTAAACGTACCCTTTATAAGCCTTTTAATTATTAATTTTATATATTTATAGGTATTATAACCCTTAACGTAAATTATATATTTTATAATATTAAAATATTTTATAATAATATATTTATAGCCTTAATACTTAAAATATTAATAAATATTAACCGTTTTATTTTATAATTAAGTTATTTTAAAAGATCTTTTTTAATAATCCTTTTATTTAGGACGTTATTATATATTTTTATTAATATTATGCTTAATATAACGGTAAAATACCTTTTATACGTTTTAAAGAGTTAAGTCTTTTTATTATTAATAGAAGTTTATAATTAACGATTTTAAGTTTTAAATAAAGAATTATATTCTTTTTTTCTATATTCCTTAATATAGTTTTTTTTTTAATTTCCTTAAAATATAATAAGTATATTTTATGTATTATAATAATAAATAATTACCTTAAAATTTTAATTAACTTATACTTTCCTTTATTAATTTAAATTTTAAATTTCTTTTAGTTTTTTTTCGTTTTTAAAAACGTTATCTTAAAGAGGATATCTTTATTTTATAATTTATATACCGTAATAATTTTTTTTATTAATAATTCCGTTATTACCTTAAAAGTTTTTATTAATTATAACGGATTTACCTTTATCATTATATTCCTTTTTTCATTATTAAATAGGCGGATTATTATTATTTTTATTTTCCTTAATACGGCCGTTTTCTTTTCCGTTATCCCCTTATTCTCTGCCGCGGGTACCCTTTTTATTATTTTTATTATTTAACTTTTTCTTATTTAAAAGGCCGCCGTTTTTATATTTTTACTTTATATATTTAACTTTAAGCCGCCATTTTTATTTTTTATTAACGCCTTTGCTTTTGCCTTTTAAAAGCCCCGTAAGTGCTTTATTTTCTTTAATTTTACTTTTACCTTCATATAAAAGTCCCTTATACCTTTTAATTTAATTTATAATATTAATTAGGTTTTTAATATAATATCCTTTTACTTTATTATAAAAAGTCCTTCTAAGGCCTTTATTACCTCCTTTACCGCCCTTTTACTTTCCTTTATTGGGCAATATATTATCTCCGTTTTTTATTTTTAATCCCTTAAGGTCCCGTTTTTTTTATTAGTTTTATTTCCCTTTTATATACCCTTAATAATATTTTTACCGCGGTTTTCTTACCCTTTCCCCCCGTTTATACCCTTTATTATTAGTATTATACCGGCCTTTTTACCCTTTTATTTATTTATTACCTCCGTATTATTATTATATATTTTACGCGTTTTAATATGTATATTTTATTAACCTTAATTTCCTTATTTATTTTAAGCGTTATCCGGCTTATTATTATTATATTATCCGTACGTATCGTTACCGTTTTTATTAATATAGGTTATTTACCCGTTTATTACCTTATTCTTAACCATTACGTTATTTCCACTTATCGCACTTAATATACTCCCCTCATTATCGCTAAAGCCATGCATATACGCATTGTTTTGGATCTCTGGGGTCCCTTTGTTCGTCGCCATCTCTCCTTTCATTTACTTAATTAAGAAAGATAATATCTTTTTTTTTTAAGTTATATAGTAACCTTTAATAGTTTATTTTATTAAAGGTACTTATAATATTAAGAGAAAGAAAATTTATAATATATTTCTTCCCGTAATTTTATACCGTATATATGCCGTTAATTAATCCTTTAAAAGCTATTTTTATTGATTAATTTCTTTTTATTTTTATTTATTAATTAAGGAGAAGTCCGTAATTCTTTATATAATCGTTAAAGATCTTCATTATTACCGTTTTTAAGGCCTTCCTTAACGTATATAGGAGTATAATAAGTCTATAAGATTTTACCTTAGAGTAATCCGGTTTAATAAACTTCTTAAGGATAATTATCTTTATTTCCTTAAACTTACGTAAATAATAATTAACGTTAAAATATACTTAAAAAAGGTAAATAAAAACCTTTTTAAAAGGTAAAATTATTATTACTAAGAATTTATTGGGAATCTTATTTAATCTTAAGGCTTTATCCTTTTTTAGTTTATTAATCGCCCTGATTATTATATCTTATATTATTATTTTATTTACCAATATAAAGTTAAGGTACGAAATACCGTTAATATTATTTAAGTTAACTTTTAACGGAGGGGGAAAAAATATTTCTTTAAGGACCTTAATTTTACCATTAAAGGTATTAATTAATATATTATCGAATTTCTTAAGGGGCGGGAATTTAAGGATAAACTTTGGTTTCCTACTTTATTTTTTATTATACTTTATTAACTTTTAAATACTATAAAGTAAAACCGTTAAATTATATACCGTAAATTAAAAATATATTTACTTAATTTTCTTAATAATTTTTTCCTTTTTTTCTTAAGTAATTCTTAATTAATTAAGTATTTCCTGGTTTTTATACTTAAAAGTTTATTTAATTAGCTTTTTTATTTTTATAATTACGGTTATATATTCTTTATTTTAATAAGTTTTAACTCTTTAAGAAAATTTTATTATTAGGATAATCTTATTAATTATTTCATTTAATACCTTTATTATTTACTTTATAAAAAGGTTAATCCGGTCTTTATTATTTAATTAAGGGAGGTCCGTAAATTATATTATTATTTCTTCCGTTTTTATATAAATTTCTGCTTCCTTAACCGTCTTTTACGCTTTCCTTACCGGTAATAATATAGTTATATTAACGGTTTAATTTAAGGTTATTTATATTAATATATAGTTTAAGCTATATTTTAAGTCTTCTTATAACTTATATATTACGATTGCGCCGGCAACCTTTTCCGTATTAAAGGTTAGATTAATCGTCGTTTTAAACCTATAACTCTCCTACGTAATAATCCCTTATAGTATTAATAATGAAAGGTTAGTTTAAGCGGTAATTATTAATAGGTTATCCGATTTAACGTAATTTATCATATGCCCTTTTTCGTTCTATATATAGTAATATAAATTGAAGTCTCCAAGCAATATATATTCGCTTAAAGTAATTAAGACCTCTGGAAAGGGGGAGAGCATGGAAGACACCAAACTTGCGGATGGGTATATGAAGGAATGGAAACACCAAAAGGGCTAACTAAGGGTAGAATCGATTTATATATACTTTAAAAGGAAAAAGGATAACGGATTATTATAGTAAGTAACCTATACCTTACCAATCTATATAAGGGCTACGGCCTATCTTTAATTATACTTTGTTATTATTTGCTATTTTATTACTTTTATTCTTTTTTTCCTTCTTATTTTTTTTAACGGTTTTAAGAAGGCTTTTATCTGCTTATATATATTAAGGAATTTAGTCTAATTATACGACTTAATCGTAAAAAACTTATTATATTTTTTCCTTAATTAACGGCAATAAAAACTATAAAAATATTATAAAGAACCGACCTTTATTATTATTATATTATATATATATAACGAAAGCAATAGGTTATAGATTTATATATATTTATAGAACATTTTTAATTATTACTTACTTATTAAATAAATATTAAAATCAAGAAAAATAAGGGTATTTAAGTAACCCTTTTCCAAATACCTTTATTCGGATATTCTTATTACCACCCGTGATTAATACGGGGACCCCGTTTATATACATTGGTAAAGTATTATTAATATTTATTTATCAACTGCCAGCTATTGGAAATTAAAAAATAAAGAAAAACAATAGCTTTTTTAAAATGCTTTAATTACGAAAAAACAATAATACCCCTTATATTAATGACGGGTTTAAACCTTAATTAGGAAATAATCGTATATATTACCGGATATTTTAAATTATTACTAAGGAAATTACGACTTATATATTAATATAAGCCGCTTTCTTAAAATAAAAGAAATTAAAGTAATTAAAGAAAAAAAATAGGAAAAAATTAATTATTTTAAATGACATAAAATTATTATTTAATAATTAACGATTATAATAATTAAAATATAAGACTTATTAAGTTAATATAAATAATTAAACCCAATTAAATCGTAAGTTTTATTAAATTATCCCAAATAATTAAACCGTAAGTCTTATAAAACGATTTTAAATAACCGATTTATTTATTATAAGTAAAACTCCTTAATTTAGTTTAAAGCATCGTATATATTCCCTGGAAACGTAAAGTCAATCCTGAAGATTATCTTATACCGGGTAAGCGATTTTTTAAGATTTATAAGTAATACCGGGTATTTCGATATTAATAAATATATAAGACTCCTTAATAGTTATCGGAATAATTAAACCGAATTATATATTTTAATAATAAAAGTAATAAAAATAAAATTCCTTAATAAGGCTTAAGTAATTATATATACCTTTTAAAAAGATACCTTTTATTAAAACGTAAATTATTAAGCTAAAAGTTATTTAAGCGGCAGTTAAGTTCTAAACTATTTATAAAGGTTTAAACCGGTCTTTAAAATTCCTAGGAAATAACCGTAAACCATATAATACGCTAGCCGGACGCAATAGGCCCTTTATTTCGAGCCATAAATTGAACGATTAAGAATTAAAAAACCAAAAAAAGTAAATTAAGAAAGCAGATAATAAGAAAAAGCAAGTAATAAAACCGATCGAAAAAACTAATAGAAAAGAATAAAGACAGATATATTCATAATAATAATTATATTATATATATATTAAAAACATTAATAATAATTTATAGCGGTTATTAACGTGAAACTTACTTAATTTAACGGTACCCTCCTCGAGGCTTTCCCGTATAAAAGGCAGAAAAGATTAAAATAAATAATTAAAACTTATTTTAATTTAAAAAAGAAATATAAACTTATAATAAAACACAATTTATATATACTTATATAATAACCTAAGAGACCAAAAGGACCCCTATTAACGTTATACAATTATATATTAATTTAACCCTTTCCTTAAAAGAAAAAAGCAAAAAAAATAAAAATAAAACATAGTTACTTAAAGTAACCGTAAACCTTTTTCTTTAAAATACCTTTATTAATACTGATAATATATTAACGATAAATATTTCATTTCGTATATATCTTAACACCCTTAAAATAGGAGAAATAAAGTTAAGTACCATTATATAAACTAAAGAACTAATTACAATATTATTATTCTTTTTATTATTATTTTATTTCCTTTATTAAAAAAAATATATACCCTTTTATTTTATATTAAACGAAGGATAAAGAAAATTAAGATAAATTCATATAAGTTACGGGGCCATCCCGTATTTATTAATAATCATAAGTATTATTAAGGATTATTTAATAATAAACCTTATTAACCTTTCCTTAAGAAATAATAAAATATTATTAAGAATCCCTTAATCTTTTAAATTTAAAAAGGAATTAATTAATATATATAAAGTAAAGGAAATACTTAAATAGTTCTAGGTATTTTTTTTAATAATAATAAAATTATACATAAAAAAAAACTCCGCAATATTATTAATAATCTTAATTTTTACCTTAAAATTATCGGAAACTTTATAATAAAGAATTATAATATAACCCGAAATTAAAATATTATTTTATAAATTAAAAAAATTAAACGAATAAAAAAATAAATTAAATAATATATAAAGATAAATTTATAACGTATAAAAAAAGATTAAAAAAGATACTTCCTTTAATTAATAAATAAATGCGATGGATATAAAACTTAAAAAGATATAACGTATTAAGCTAAGCAGTTAAAAATTAAAGTTTTATTTATAAATAAAGCAATAAATAACGTTATAAAAAAAATATAAAGAACTTTTAAAAATTATTAAATTAAGAATTCCCAGAATTAAATCTTAACGATTTTATAAAATAAGCGGTAAATAATATTAAAATATTATCTTAAAGAATTAATTTTATTTTTAATTATTATAAATATATACTTTATATTATATATAACTTAAACGGAAAAAGATATTAAACTTAAAAAATTAGAAAATACAATAAATAGAATAATTAAATATATATTAAAAAACGTAATTAATTATTTTAAGAATAATTTAACGAATATAAAACTCCGTAAACGTTTAATAGAAAACGTATATAAAAAGCTTAATCTTTATAAAATATATTTTAAAGTAAAATGGATTACGGAAAGAATAAAAAAAAAAAGCGGGAACTTAAGAAGGAAAAAAAGGATAAAAAGGTGAATCTTAAAGCTTAAATATTTATAAATTAATTAAATCATATAAACGGAAACCTTTAAGAAGTTACGTTAAGGGTAAATTTAATATATATTAATTACGACGGAATTATATAAATATTATAAATAAGAGGAACGCGATAAACCAGATACCCCCAGAATTATATAAACGAGAAACTTTAAGACGTTTTAATAATATAAATAACGTTAATATAATTACCGTAAGTAATATTACCTTAATAACTTAAGTATTAAAATTGACCTTAAAATCTATCTTAATAGAATATTAATAATTAAGCGGAAAATATAAATTAAAAGCCGTAAAATTATTAATAAAATTCATATATTAATTAAGATATTAAAAGAAATAATTAATTTACTTTAAGATTATTTAATCCGGCCAAGTTTAAAAACCTTTATATTAATGGCTTTAAATCGTTTAATATAAGATTATACTTTATTTATTATAAATATTATAATATATTTTTAACGGAAAAATATATAAATTATAAATAAAGATATAACGGAAATAACATAAGCTTCGACGAGAAGAAATATATATAAGAAAAGGATTAAGACCGTAAAAACGGCCGTTATAATATAAATTATTAATTATTATTATTACCTATAACCGTACTATTTACCGATTAATTAAATATATTAATAAACGTAATAATTATCGTTTTAACTATATAGGAAGAAGGAAAGGTCCCTAATAAGGTCGATAATAAAGGAACTATCGATAACTTTAATTATAAAGTTATTATTATAAAGGAAGGATACCTTTTTAATAAAAACGTTAATTATAAAGTAAGCATAATAATAAATATAGCCGTAAAGCGATAATGAATTAAAGATAATAATTTAAAAAAAGGAGTTAAGCTTATATAAATTAAAAAGTAAATAAAAAGGAAATTAAAAAGAAAAACAAAAATTAAGAGGAAGAAAGAACTTTAATAAATTATCGGATTATTAAAGGAATAAACCTTAAACGTTAAACGGATTTTATTAATTAATAATATCGTACTCTTTATAATATATTTAATATAACTTTTATTATATTTTAAAAAAGAGATAAGTTAACTTATAAAAACGTATTAAACCTTAATTATATATATCGTAAGAAAATTATAATTATTAAGGAAATTCTTAAGAATAACGGAAAAAGGATATAAAAGACGATTTAAAATAAATAACTTAAGATTAATAATATTATAATCATAAACTTAAGATAAAATTTTAAAGTTATACTTAATAAGAATAAATAAGTATATTTTATAAAAATAATAATTATTTATTAACCGGAATAAATAAATAAGTTATTTAATATAAAAGCCGATTAAGGATCGGATATTATTATAATTAACTTAAATATAATAAAAGAATTACGGATAAAAAAAAGGTTTTTAAAATTACTCGGAGTTAATTACTTAAATATATTAATAATAAACGGAGATTATATATTATTTTATATATAGATTGTATTTAATATTAAAGTTATAAGAATAATTAAATTAATATAAATATTTATAATATTAAAAAATAACTTAAACTATAATATTTTACTAAGATTCTTATAATTAAAGTTAATTACGGTTAACTTTAAGATTTAAATAAAGATATTAAAGATTAAGGATATTATTTATAAAGAAGATATTTAATTACTTAAACCTTAAATACGCCCGTTAAATAAGATATATTAAAAGTTAATATATAAGAAGTTATATTATAAAAACGTAATAATATTAAAAGAAGAATCTAAGTTAAACTTATTTAAGTATAAAAATAATAAAGAAAACTTAAAAATTAAATTAAAAAATAAAAAGAATAATTAAGATTAATAAACTATAAGAAAAGAAAAAGTTTAAAGAATAAAATCGGCTTTAAGGATATATATTTTAACGGTTAATTAATAAGAAAAAGAGGGCATATTTATATACTTAAAAAGAAGAGGGAATATATAAGAGATAGTTAGAATAAGTAAAAGAAGACTAAGAGTAAGTTAAAGTATTAAGACGGGGTAAAAGAAATAAATTAAATAAAAAGTAAATAAAAATAATTAAATAAAGATTTAAAAGAATTAGAAAAAATAGGACGATAATAGGGGTATTTAAGAGATAATAAAGAAGCTCAGAAACATTAAAGAGACAATATAAAAGTTAAAAAGGATATAATAAATAGTCCGATTAATAATTTAAAACCAAAAATAAGCCTTATCTTATATTAATAATAACTTATTAAATAAAAGCAGAAAATAGTTAAATTTATAAACTTAATATTTAATAAGATAAATAAAGAAATAATATAATACTTAAAGTTATTATTAATTATATAAAATAACGTTAAATAATATAAAGAATATATAATATATAAAGAAGAAACAATATTAATTAAATTAATAATAATTATAATAATAAAGACGGATAATTATATATATTAAAAGAACAATAAAAACTTAAAGAAGTTAATAATAAAAAGAAGAAAACTATATATTAAAATAATATAAAGAAGAAAATAAAATAAATAAGAAATAAAGATAATAAAAACTATTTACTTATTATAAAAAATATAATTTTAAGAATTAAATAATCCGATAATTTAATAACTTATTAAGGATTATTAGAGTATAAATACGGTATTTATTAAGTTTATTTAAAATACGTATATAAAATAACGGATAAGTTAACTTTAAAATTATAAAATAAAGAAGTAAATATTAAAATAAAGTTATTATAAGTTATATTCTTAATAGATAAAAAAGTAATAAGAAGAAAAATCAATATTTTAAAGTTATATAAAAAGCTATAAGTATAAATAAAGGAAGAAAATATTACGTTAAAGGATATTATTATAAATAATTAAATATGGCTTAAAATACTTTAAATACTATAAACGTATAAGGATATAAGCGTAAAAGAATTATATAAAATCCCCGTAACGGACTTATTTCTATATAGAATAATATTAAGATTAAGGATTAAACCGTATAAAGTTACCGTTAAAAAACTATTAAATAATAAAAAATAATAACTTAAAATAATTATATAATAAAGAATTAAATTAAGTATATATAAAAAATATATATAAGTAAATAAATAAGTAAATATATAAAACGTATTCTTTATACTTATAAAGAAAGAAGGTAAAGTTAAATTATAACTTATATTTAATTATTACTTTATATATAAAGTATTATTTATATTTTATATAAAGTTAATAGAAAAAATATATAATTTATTACGAATTCTATTATATAAGATTTTCTTTTAAATAAATATAAAATATAAGTATTAAGTAATTAAAGTATACCTTAATAATCAATATTATCTTATTTTTAATATATTAAATATTAAATAATTATAGCTTATAAAAATACCTTAAAGAATACGTATATTTTTATTTATTTTTATTAAATTTATAAATATTATATTAAGAATTATCCTTAAATTAAATCCGGAATTATTTTTCCTTATTTTTAAAAGGGAGTATAACCTTATTAACTTAACTTTTTACCTTAATAATATCTTTAAAGTATATAGGATATAAAAAGAATAATTTACTTTTTTAAGAAATTATTTCTTTCCGTAAATTCTATAATTAAAGTTAAAGCTATTATTTAATAAGTTAAAAATCGGTATAATAAAAATTAAAGTATTAAAAGAAAACCATAAGGTAAAAAAACGTATATAAATTAAACCTAAAAAGTATAAGAAGATACTTAATTGGCCCGTACCGTAAAATATAAAAAACGTTAAAGGATTCTTAAATACCATTAATATTGATTGATTGATTGATTTATACTACGGATCTAATTAAGCTAATTCCGGCGTTCCCTAATACTCGGCCATTTGGCCTTACTGGTAACCATAAAAAACCCGATATCTATAACGTTAAGAATAAAAACCGGTATTTACCCAGCCTTTATTTACGTCCTAAAAGCTAAAAACATTTACGGCCGTTTAAAGAGTAAGAATCTATTTATATACCTTTTCTAAGAAAACCTATAATATTACGATTAAATCTATTTAAAAATTATTTTTAAATTTATTGTTTTTCCGTTATCTTACGGGTTTATTTAATATTATAATTTTAGAATTCCGATTATATTATTAAATATCCTTATTAATATATATATTATTATTACCTTATTTATACGACTTTACCGACCGATATAATATCGCCTTTTACGTTACCCCGGTATTTATAACCTTTTTAGCCCCTTACTAGGTGTAATTTTCCCGCTACTACTTCTTACCCCCGGGTTAACGGCGAGGTTTCTTA
This sequence comes from Niebla homalea, assembly GCA_019925105.1. NCBI lineage: Eukaryota > Fungi > Ascomycota > Lecanoromycetes > Lecanorales > Ramalinaceae > Niebla > Niebla homalea. The sequence continues at coordinate 858,805 of JAHGAU010000007.1, forward strand.
ATTAGGTTTTTGATTATTTTTTTAATTTTTTTAATTAAGCCGAATTATAATAATAAGCCCGTAATTATTATAAATTTAACGGCCGCCTTAATACCCTTTTTATTAATAAGTATTTAATAATAATTATTAATCCTTACCTTTTTAATTAATCCCGGTTTAAGCTCCTTAAATAGTGGATAGGAAATTAATACGTATACGGCGTCTTGCTTTTATTATTTATATTCGTAATTAACGTTAATCCGGTTATTAATATATATAATAAAAAGGAAATAAATTAAGCCGTTTTTGCTTATCCGGAGTTAAATTATTAACGCGTTATTGTTTTTCTTTATAATCCTATAATACCGGAGATACTTATTAATAACCTTATTATTATTTAACGCCAGGTATTATCGCTTTTAAGGGATTAATTCTTTATATTTACGTTAACGCTTTATTTATTTCCTTATAATTTATAAGGTAATTACCGTTAACTTTATTTTTATAACCTTCTTTTCTTCTGCCGTTTTTACTTTAAATAAAAGTTTATATACTCTTACGTTAACTTCTTAAACGTAAGCTAGGTCGACTTCTTTTTTAATTTACTCCAGTTTAACTTCCGTGGGGGGGGTAAGTACCGCCTTTTTATACTTTCTTATTTAAGGTTTTTTATAATTTTAATAAATACGTTTATTTCCTATTAACGTAATTAAGTTTATACCTTTTTTAAGCCTCATTTAAGCGATTATTTAATTTAGGGCCAGCTTTATTAATAATATAAAAACCTCGGATTCTAACACCGGGATAAAAGTCGCTTTATATACTTTATTTATTATTCTTAAGTATCGGTTTTAAACTTTTTATAATTACCGGACGGGCTCTTTCCTATATTTAAACGTACCTTTAAGTATGTATTAAATAACTATTACATATATTATTATAAACTTTATAACTACTTAATAAACGGTTCTAGCCTTTTATAAGGTAATTCCTTACGTTAACGTTATAAAGTAAATAAGGCCTTTCTTTTATAAAATTATCTTTTTCTGGACCTTTTTTATATAATCCTTTTAATTTAATTTCTTATTAACTTATAGGCTAAATACTTTAATACTAGCTTTTAATTTTATTATTATATTATTTAAATTTATTATAATTATTATATTATATAACTTTAAGCTTTTTATTATATAAATAAGCTTATACTTATACGGGGTAAACTAAGTTTTATATATTTTTATTTATTATAAATAAACTTTATAAACTTATTTTAATTTTAAATAATTTATATAAATAGATATATTATAAGTTAAAAGGTAAATATCGTTAATAAAGCCTTTTACTTAAATTTTCTATTTTAGCTTTATTAAGTTTTTAATAAATAAGCCGTTAAAGAATAGGAATAAGATTAAAGAGATAGATAACCTTTGGGGAATCCCTATTATCGCGGGCTCTATTATATTTATTTTTTATTCCAGGTTAATTAACGTTATTTAGTTATTTAAGAAACTTTCTATTTAATTTATAAGGAAAGGTAAGACCCTTTTTTTCCGTAAATTATATAGTAACTTTTGGTAATTTATTTTATTAAACGCCCTTATAATATCTAAGGAAAGAAAACTTATAATATATTTTTTTTTTATAGCTTTATATTATATATATACTATTAATTAAGCCTTTAAGAGCCGTTTCCGTTAACCGTTTTCTTCTTATTTTTATTTATTAATTGGGGAATAACCTATATCCTTTTACGTAATTACTTAAGATCTTTATGATTACCGTTTTTAAAGCTTTCCTTAATATATAAAGGAGTATTATAAGTTTATATAACTTTATCTCCGAGTAATTTAACTTAACTGGTTTCTTAAGGATAATCGTTTTAACCTCCTTAAATTTACGGAAGTAATATCCTATATTAAAGTAAACTTAAAATAAGTAAATAAAAACCTTTTTAAATAATAACGTTATTATGGATAGGAACCTATTTAATATACCGTTAAATTTAAGGGCCTTATCCTTCTTTAATTTATTAATTATTTTAATTATTATTTCTTAAGTTATTATTTTACTTATTATTATTAATTTAGGATATATTATATTATCGATATTTATTAAGTTAGCTTCCGGTAATAAAGGAAAGAACGTTTTTCTAAAAGCCTTAATTTTGCCGTTAAAGGTATTTATTACTATACCGTTTAATCTTTTTAAAGATAAAAATTTAGGGATAGATTTAAGTTTTTTACTTTATTCTTTATTATATTTTATTAATTTTTAAACGCTATAAAGGGAAACCGCCGAGTTATATATTATAACCCGGAAGTATATTTATTTAACTTTTTGGATAATTTTCTTTTTTTCTTTTTAAGCTTTTTTTAACCGTTAAAATATCTTCCGGTTCTTATACTTAATAGTTTATTTTATAAGCGCTTTTACCTTTATAATTACCTTTATATATTCCTTATTTTAATAAGTTTTAACTCTTTAAGACGGCTTTAATATTAAGATTATAGTATTAACCACTTTATTTAAAGCCTTTATTACCCGCTTTATAAAATAATCGATTTATTCCTTATTATTAAGTTAGGGATGTTCCGTTAATTAAGATATTATTTCTACCGCCTTTATTAATACTTTAACTTCCTTAACCGTTTTTTATACTTATTTAAACGGTAAAAACGGAGTCGCATTAATGGATTAATCTAAAGTTATTTATATCGGAATATAATCTAAACCGTATTTTAGGTCCTTTTAAGGTTTATATATTATAATTAAGTTAATAATACCTTTTAAGTTAAATATTAAATCGATTATAATTTTAAATTTATAACTTTCTTATATAATAGCCTTTTTTAACGTTAATAATATAAAGTTAAACTATATAATAATTATTAATAATTCCTTAAATTCAGTATAATTAATTATATAACCGTCCTCGTTCTATTAAACGTAATAAAAATTAAAGTCCCTTATTAAGAAATACTTATTAAGTATAATTATAATATCCTTAAATAACGGGATTATAAAAAGTTTTTTCCTATTAACCGGTAACGGATTATATATATTATAAATATTTAAAGTACCCTTAATATCCCTTTCTTATATAATCCGGAGTATATATAGGTTCCCTCCGTAATAAGTAACGTCTTAATTATTTATATCTAGCCTTTTATTAATAAAGAAATATATCCGCGTTATTTTATTATCCTTAAAGGCTAAATAAAAATTATTTCCTAGGTTAATTAAAAAATAAATATATAGATTATATAACGGCTTTTATATCGTTATAATATTAATATTTTTTATTTCCTTAAATTTAAATATTAATATTATAACTTTAATTACTTCTTTACGTACGTTATATTATATTACCCTTAAAAGTATAAATATATTAGATATTAATATTTATTAAGCTTTTTTCGTTAATTTTTATTTATATAAATAGTCTTTTTTTAAGGTTAAACGTTATTTATTTTAATCTTTTTTATTACGATAATAATCTTAATTAAGCGGCCGGCCTTAAGGATTAATATTATTATAAGTTTCTTCTTCTTTACGTTATTAATTATTATATTTTACCTTTCCCCGTTTAATAAATTCCGTTTATATTTTAAAACCGTTTTTAATTATTTTACCGGTTTAAGTTTATATAAGTTATAACGTTAAACCTTAATTATTATTTTAATCTCTTTATATTAAGTTTTTTTTACTCTTATTATATATTATAAATCCTACGTTAAGTAATTATTATTATTATACGCCGCGTATTTTAATACGTTCTTTATTAAGCCCTTTATTATTAAGCTAACGTATTTATACGTATTATACCCTTTAATATATATTACGTACTTTATATTATTAAGGTACCTTATAATAATATATTTGTACCCTTAATATTTAAAGCATTAATAGATATCCGCTATCCGGTTTTAAAGTCTTATTAATTTAAAGGATTTACCCTTTATTACCCTTTTATTAAGGATATCGTCGTATATCCTTATTAACGTTATATTTAGGATAATTATAAAGTATTTCTTTATATAATTAAAGGCATTTAACCTTTTTATTATAACGGGGAGGCTATAATCGATAATCTTTAGTTTAAGGTAAAAACCGTATTCTTTTTTTCTATCCGCCTTAAGATAACTTCCCTTTCCTCCCCCGTAAATTTTACTAAATATATCCCGTCTATTATAATAATAAAGGATTATTTTAATACCTTTATTATTTTATACCCTTTTTTACCGGTTTATCTCTTTAATTTCTTTAATTTTTCCTTTATTTTTAATAAAATTATATTAAGGAAGATATTTTTACTTTATAGCTTATATACCGTAATAATTTATTTTATTAATAGTTTTCCTGTTACCTTAAACGCCTTTATTAATTATAATAGGTTTGCCTTTATTATTATACTCTTCTCCTCTTTGCTTAATAATTATATAATTATTATCCTTACTTTTTTTAACGTTATTACCTTCTCTTCCGCCCTTATTTTTTTTATTATTAACGTTAACGCCGCTTTTACGGCCCTCGCTATCCAGCTTATCTTTATTCCCTTCCTTAAAGCCTTTTTTATTGCTTCCTTACTTCGTACGTATCCTCTTTATTTCCTTTTACCTCCGTTTACCGGCGTTTTTATTACCGTCCTTTAAGTTTTATATAGTTTTTTTAACTTCCTTAAATTTCTCCCCGTTTTTATATAAAAGTCTTTTATTCCCCGTAACCTGATTTATAGTATTAATTAGGTCTTTAACGTAATATCCTTTTATATAATTATAAAAAGGCCTTTTAACGCCCTTATTGCTTCCTCCTTTTTTACTTTTCCCTTACGTATTTAATAATTACCTTTTTTTATAGCCTATTCTTATCCACCTAATATCTCCCTATCTTTACTTAGCTCTTTTTTAATTTATATATACTTAATAAAACCTTTTACGTTTCCGCTTACCCTTTATCCGTCCCCGCGTATCGTCCTCGTCCCCTCCGCCCTTTATTTATTACCCTTTATAATAATATTTTTACGCGTTATACGTATCTTTTTACGTATATCTTATTAATTATAGGCTCCCTATTTAATTTAAGGCCTTTCTATCTCGTATTTATCGCGTTATTCATACGATTTATTACCGTTCCTATTAACCTGGGCCGCTTACCCTTCCTCCCCTTTTACCCTTACTATTCCGCTTCCGCTTATCGCATTTAAGGTACTATCCTTACTATTACTTAAGCTATGCATACGTGCATCGTTTCTGACCTCTGGGGTCCCGTTGTTCGTCGCCATCGTTATTATTACCTTTTTATCGACCCGATAATATATTGATACCGTTAATATAGTAAGGAAATAAATTAAAAACTTCATAAAAATAGCTTACCCTTTTACTTATTTAATTAATAATATAGAGTAAAAATAAAAAGAGTTAAAGGATATATCGTTTTAATTTATATAAAATATAATAATAAAGGTTAAAGCTTTATTTAAATAAGACTTTAAAATGCCGGTTTATATATATATTAATACCTTAAAATACGGAGCCGGATATTATATTATTTAAGTTTAAAACGGTTATATTATTTTACTTATTTATAACTTATATACGATAAATAAAATAAAACGTAATTACGATACTTATAAGTGAAAATTAATAATGATTATTACGTTTAAGGAAAAGTTCTTTTATATATTGAATATAAAAAAAGTTTTAATTATATATATAGATTATAAGTTATTTATAAGGTTTATAAATATAGATTATTATAAAAATATCTTCATAAAATAAATAAATAAATTAAGAAGGCTATATATTAAAATTAAATATATTAAAAAAGAAATTAATAAAACGGCGGATAATTTATTAAAAGCATTATTTTATAATTTAAATTATATACCCAATAAAGTAATAAAGAAAATAGCCTTTAAGGTATAAAAGAATAAGAATAATACGGTATAATTCTAAAAGAATAATAAAGGAGGATACCGTATTATATTAAAGGAATTTTCTAAGGAAGCGAAGAAAAATAAAATTAATACTTATAATAATATATAAATTATAATATAATAATTAAAGGGTTAATTAACTTAAAACGTGGGGGGAAAGTTGATAAAGAAAAATATAAATAAAAAAAAGAAAATAAATATAAGAAAATTATAGTTATAAAAGATAATTATAAATAAGTTAATATAAATATATAATATAAGATTAAATAGTAATTACGAAATAAAATATATATAAATTAACTATAAGTTTACGGAATTATTAAAACTTAAGGAATTATTTTATTATAAGGATAATAATTAATATATTAATATTATTAAATATTTTAAAATAAAAATAAAATTAAAAAAGAAAAATATAATTTAACGAATTAAATTTAATAAATAACTTATAAATTATAAATTTTATTTAATTATTAATAAGTTACTTTATTAATATAGGAAGCATTAAACGATATATTTAATAAAAGAAAAAATAATATAAATACTTAAAAAGGTTTATAATAACGCAGGATATTTCTTATTAAAAATTATATTAAAGAAATTACGGTATTATTATTAATAACCGGATATAATAAAAAATATTATAAAATACATATAAGGGTACTTAACTTATATAAAGTAAACATATAGAAACCGTACGGTTTTATTAAGTTTAATTAAGGTAAAGGCCTCCTTTAATTTATTTAAAACGGACTTTATTAACTTTTTTAAATAAATATAGGGCGGTCTTCAGTATATCTTTAATATAATAAATTATTTCTTACGATTTATATAATTATTTTATACCGTATCGATTAAAATAAAAAACGTAATTATTATATTAAAAAAATATACAAATTATTACTTAAAACCCGTTACGATATATATAAATATCGGGAAGGTATTTATAAATAAAAGGATGGGAAGCTTCCTCCGGTTATATAATATCCAGTTTATCTTTATATTGAATATAACGTATAAAGCAATAAATATAATAAAGTTTAATAATTAAATTTAATAAAATATAATAAGGAAAACGTAAACTTAATAGAAGTATAATTAAGTATAAATAAAAAAATTAACGATATTAAATATTAACTTAAAATATATTAAATATTTAAAGTATATCCTTATTAATATCCTTTTTAAGGTTAAGCCGGATATAATATATAAATGTAACGTAATTAAGCTAAAAGTTAAAATACGTATTATAAAAAGAATAATACCGTTTTTAAAAGAAGTAATATATAAAGCCGTTTAAAGATTTATAATAGACCGGATAAGTATTAAAGAAAAGTTATAAAAGAAATTAAACGTAATAAAAAACCGATAAAAAAAACGTTATAATAAGGGAGTATAAGGTTAAAACCCATTAAAAAAAGGGTAATTAATTATATAACGGGATTTTACCCTTAATCTTAAGAAATTTAAGCCCCGTTAAGTCGGATTATTTATTATTAAAAGCTTTATAAAAAAGCATAAAGCTTTATATATATTAAAAAGGATAAATAGAACTTTTATACCCAACTTATTTTATAAGGATTATCTTAAAGTATTTATATTATATACCGGGTATTTTAAACCCTCCAATAAATCAAAGCTAGAAATAATAAAGAGAATTAAAATCTAACGGACTAAACGGAGAACACTTTGGTCCTCTAGAAACCGCTATAATTATAGATGGTACGATTTAAAAGGAGGAAATATATATAAATAATATAATGCCGTTTTTTTTATATTTTTATTTTATTTATTCTTATATTTCGGTATATTAGAAATCCTAAGAAAATACGGATTCAAAAATTAAAAAAAAGGAAAAGGAGAAAAGGAATAAATAGTTATTTTAATAAACGTAATTAAAAACGAAAAATTAAAAAAGAAAAGAAGCAAGAATATAATAAGGATTCGGAGGAAATAAATACGAATAAGGGAATATTAAATTTTTAACTTTTTATTTATAATCTTTTATTTATTATATTATAAGCTATAAAATAATAAAATTATAAAAAGTTATAATTATTTATAATTAAAAATATTTCCTTAAAAAAAAAGAAAAAGCATATTAAAAGTAATATATAAATAAAAATATAATTAAATATTAAAGTTATATATTAAAAAATCTATTTAAAAAAACGTTTCTTTTACGGATTATAAATCTGGATATTAAATTTATTATAAATATTATATTAAGAATACGGATAAAATATATTATTAATATATATAAAAAATTTATTTTAAATAATAAGTAATTAAAACTTTGACCGCGCCCTGAAAATAGGTAATTAAACTTAATATTGTCCTTTATTATGGTAATTACGGGGCATAAAACCGTATTAATTATTTTATCTTAAAAACGGGAAAGGAAACGGAATAAAAAGATTGATATATATATAAAAACGTAACCTAAAATGAAAATAACCCGTTATTAAGAAGGCGACCCGACGGGTAAGCCCGGTAACGTAATTAAGGGAATTAATAAAATAACTTAAAGATTAATTAAGGCTTTAATCCGTAAATGGTTATATATATATTTTTTTAATAAAACGTATATTAAGATTAAGATTATAATAATACGTTTAATAACTTTAATCCGGAATTAAAGTTAAACGATATAAATTAAGCGTAATAAAATTAAAAATAATCCGGAATATAAGGTTTATTAATATTAACGATATAAAGTTAAAAAAAGACGTAAACCTTTCTTTAAAGTATAATTATATTATTTATAGAAATAGCTTTAACCGAGAACGGTTAAGGAATTATATTTAAATTAAAGATTTTAAAAATTATTATATATATAAAAATAAAATAAAAAGAAAAGCTTATTAAGGAAAAAATACTTATAAAGATACGGATAAAGGCTGCTGTATACGTATAATATAAATAACGGACTTAAAAAAAAAGGGAATTAATAAAAAAGCCCGGGTAAATTTATTATTTAAACGGAAAATTAATTAATAGTTACTTTATATATAAAAAAAAGAAATAACTTATTAAAATTAAAGCCGATAAAATTTAAATTAAAAATATCCTTAATTAAGTTTAAGTTAGGTAAACGGTATTACCTTTTTTTAAGCGACCGTTTATAAAACTTAATTGAAAAATTAATCTTTAAAAAGGATAAACTATATTTTATATAAACTTTATTACGTTAAGCGGGCTTATATAATTAAGATAGTCCTATAATTCCGGCAGGGCCGGATTAACGTATTAATAAAGGGACTACCTAAATTAAAGGAGTTACTTAAGTTAATAAATAAAAAGTAAATAATATAAATAATTAGATTAATTAAGCGGATAAAAACGGTAAATAATAACCAGGTAGGGATTACTAAGGTAAATAAATAATAAAATTAAATAACCGAGATTCAGAAATAAATTATAATAATAATAAATAAATATTAAAAACAGAAAATATAATAAAAAATACTTACTAAAATTATAATTATTAAGTTAATTATAAACTATAATTAATTATAAAACGCATATAACTTCCTATATTAAACTTACGATTAATATTAAGATTAAGTAATATATAACGTATTAAAGAAAAAGCGTTTACTTAAACTATATTCCGATATTAAAAATCTATAAAAAGGAATTAATAATGGTTAATTAAAAAGTAAATTAATTTATATATATTTAAATAAAAATTATAATCGCCCGGTTAATATTTAAAGATATAGTTTAAATAAGCGTTATTTAATAAACCTTTAATATAACGGTAATTAATAAAAGTAAATCGATGACCGCTATTAATTTATTAATATTAAATATACGTTTAAGTATTTTTACGTATATAAAAAACGTAAACCTAAATATATACTATAAGAAGCTCTTAAAAGTAAGAAAGTTAAAATAGGCTAAAATTAAAAGGGATTAATAAATATAGCTTTAAATAAATTATTTAATTAATATCTAAATAAACCTTAATAATAACAGGGATATATTTATTTAATTTAATAAAATTAATAATTAAAATACGCCTTTTAAAGTATAGGGATATAATAAGGGTAATTTTAATTAATATAATTTAAGTTAAAAAATCCGAAAAAACTATAAAGAAGTTAATATAAATATAAAGTAAATAACTAATATTAAAATTATAAATTTATATATACTCTTAAAAGGATAATTAATAGTTAAGTATATAAATAAGTTAGATTTAGGATAAATTAATTAAAATATAAAAGGAATTAGAAATTAAAAAAGTTAAAAAAAAAATAAAAAAATTTAAAAAAGTAAAAAGAAGTAAAAAAAATAAATAAGCGAGAAGGATAAAGTAAATAATTATATAATAGAATTATTAAATAAATAAATAATTAAACGTTATTTTTAACGTTTTACTTATTAACGGAACCGGCTAAAACGGAACTTAATAAAGATAATAAGCAATATTACCATATTTAAAAGGAACCCCTTTTAATATGTTTTTTAAAAATACCCATATCGGGATAATCGTACGTAAGTTATTAAGAGAATATAAAAATATATTTCATTTATAAATAAATACGGCCCTGAAGGTACCCAATATATTAATTAATTAAAAGAAAAGCATATAAATAGATAAAAGTAAATATTAAAAATTATAATAAAAAGTATACCTTTAATAAATATTATTAAGTATAATAATAAGCGTTAGAAAAGTTTATATAAAGGTTAAAGAGCTATTTAAAGATTAATAAATAATTATTTTATTTTTTTCTTTTTTCCTTTACCTTTTTAAGAAGTAATATATAAATAATAATAATTATAATAAATTATTACCTTTTAATTACTTTCTTAATATTAATATAATAAATTAATAAAAAGATAATATTAATAAATAAATACGAATTAAGCAATTATATATAATATTATTTTAAATACGTTAATAAAAAGAAATATTAAGATTTATAAAAAAATTCAAATAAAATTTACTTAAATAATTAAGCCTTTTTAAAACGTACTTAAAGTTACGTAATAAACTTACTTAAAATATACTTAATAATAACGGGATTAAAAAAGATATTAAAAGTATATAAATAGAAAAATAAAATAAAAAGTAATTAATTATAAGGTTTTATCCTTATAAGGGGCGGTATTTATAATCTTTTAACGAGCGGAATAAAGTATATTATATCCTTATATAGATTAAGTATATTATATTTAAAAAAGATATAAATATAGGTAGCTTAAGCCTTAAAATAAATAGACATAAAATACCGAGGTTACCATTATTAATAAATCAGAATAATAGAATTAAAGGGTTACCCTTAAGAAAATCAAGTTTTAATATATTTATTTATTATTATTAAGTAAGATTTAAGAATAAAACTATAAGAAAAATAAATATATATATATATAAACGGTATTAAAAAATAAAAAGCATTTATTAATAATACGTAATATTAAAAAAATAAATTTATTATAAAGGGAATAAAGGTAAGTTAATATTATATTAATATTTCTTTAACTTTTATACTTATAATAATTTAGATTATTAAAAGGATATTATAAAAAATATATATACGATTAAAATATATATAAATAAATATAATATAATTTAAAGTATAATAATATTAAAGGTAGTACTTTATTATAAAGGGAGTTAAAAAAAAAAAAAGTATAAAAGATATTAAACTTATAGATAAGTATATAAAGGAATAGAAATATTAAAAAAATTAATTAAGGATAGAATCAATTTATATATACTTTAAAAGGAAAAAGGATAACGGATTACCATAATAAGTAACCTATACCTTACCAATCTATATAAGGGCTGCGGCCCATCTTCAATTGTACTCCATTGCCACCTGCTATTTTATCACTTTTGCTCTTTCTTTCCTTCCCATCTTTTCTACCTCTTTAAACAGCGATATCGTAAAAGGTCCTTCCTTATTAACCGGCGGCGGGTTATATACGTTGTGGATACTAAGGTCGCCCTTTAAGTCCCCTTCCCTTATAATATAAAGTATATAAAGGTTTTTATTATAATAAATAATATCTTAGTTATTTACGTTAAGCCGCTTATTTATAAAAAAGTATATTTTAGTTATCTTATCCCCTTTAAAGGCTAAATAAAACCTTTTTTCCGGGTTAATAAATAAATATATATATAGGTTATACGGTAATTCCTATATTATTATAACGTTAACGTTTTTAATTTCTTTAAATTTAAATATTAATATTATAACTTTAATTTTTTCATTACGGATATTTTATTATATTACTCTTAAAAACGTTAATATATTATATATTAACCTTTATAAAAACTTTTTTTTATACTTATTTAAGTTATAAACTTCTTATTAAAGTTAAGCGTTTTTTAACCTGGTATTTTCCCGGTTATTATTAAAGACGTAAGACGGCCGGCCCTTAAAGTCGGGATTATAAAAAGCTTTCTTTTTTTTACCGTTATTTACTTTTTATTATTTAATTAATTAAGCTTATATTTTAAGGCTATTTTTAATTAACCTATTAAATTAATCTTATATATATTATACCGTTAGATTTTTATAATTATCCGGGTTTTTTTACGTTTAATCTCCCTGGCTTTTATTATATATTTAGAATCCTATATTAAGTATCTTTCCTTATTATATATAACGTATTTAAGCGTATTTTTTATAAGTTCCTTAATTATTAACTTTATATATTTATAAATATTATAGCCCTTAACGTAAATTATATATTTTATAATATTAAAATATTTTATAATAATATATTTATAACTTTAATACTTAAAATATTAATAAATATTAACCGTTTTATCTTATAATTAAGTTATTTTAAAAGATCTTTTTTTAATAATCTTTTTATTTAAAACGTTATTATATATTTTTATTAACGTTATATTTAATATAATAGTAAAATACCTTTTTATATATTTTAAAGAATTAAGTTTTTTTATTATTAATAAAAATTTATAATTAATAATCTTAAGCTTTAAGTAAAGAATTATATTCTCTTTTTTTATATTTTTTAATATAATCTTTTTTTTAACTTCCTTAAAATATAAAAAATATATTTTATTTATTATAATCATAAATAATTACCTTAAAACCTTAATTAATTTATATTTTCCTTTATTAACTTAAGTTTTAAACTTTTTTAAGTTTTTTTTTATTTTTAAAAATATTATATTAAGGAAAATATTTTTATTTTATAGCTTATATACCGTAATAATTTATTTTATTAATAATTCCGTCGTTATTTTAAAAGTTTTTATTAATTATAACGGGTTTATTTTTACCGCTATATTCTTTTCCTTATTATTAAATAAACAGACTATTATTATTTTTATTTTTTTTAATATGGTTATTTTTTCCTCCGTTATCCCCTTATTTTTACCGCGGGTATCCTTTTTATTACCCTTATTGTCCAGTTTTCTTTTATTTAAGGGGCCGCCGTTTTTATATTTTTACTTTATATATTTAATTTTAAACCGTCGTTTTTACTTTTTATTAACGTTTTTATTTCCGCCCTTTAAGAGCCCCGTAAACGCTCTATTTCCCTTAATTTTATCCTTATTTTTATATAAAAGTCCTTTACGTTTTTTAATTTAATTTATAGTATCGGTTAAGTCTTTAACGTAATATCCTTTTATTTTATTATAAGGAGTCCTTTTAAGGTTTTTACCGTTTCTTTTATTGCCTTTTTGCCGTTTTTTATTGGGCGATATATTATTTCCGTTTTTTATTTTTAATCCCTTAAAGTTCCGTCCTTTTTATTAACTTTATTTCTTTTTTATATATTTTTAATAATATTTTTACCGCGGTCTTTTTATCTTTTCCTTCCGCTTATACCCTTTATTATTAATATTATACCGGCCTTCCCACCCCCTTATTTACCCATTATTTCCGTATTATTATTACGTATTTTATACGCTTTAATACGCGTATTTTATTAACCTTAATTCCCTTATTTATTTTAAACGTTATCTGGTTTATTATTATTATATTACCCGTATGCGTTATTGCCGTTTCTATTAATATAGGCTATTTACCCGTTTATTACCTTATTCTTAACCACCACGCCACTTTTACTTATCGCACTTAATATACTCCCCTCATTATAGTTAAAGCTATACATATACGTATTATTTTAGACCTCTAAGGTCCCTTTATTCGTTGCCATCTTAAATCACTTCTATCAAGTTAAAATTATATAATATCGGTAATTTAATAATATTAAATATTAAAAATCTGAAATTAAAGTAATTAAATAAGAAGCTTACGTTTTAATTTATAAGACCCTTTAAAATTAATAATAAAATTAAGACGTAAACGTACCGTTTATTCCTTTTTATTACTTATTGAATTTATCTTATTATTTATATTTTTTTTTAAAGTTTTATTATATTCGAGTTAATTATTAAACGGCGGAAATTATAATATAAGTATTTAAATTAATTAATAATAAAAAGGAATAAGTAATTAAAGAAATTATTAATAAAGTTAAAAGTAAAAAGGGCGTTTAATATTAAGTTAAGTAAGTTAATTAAGGCTTTAAATATAATTAATAAGTACCGGAAACGGACTTAAAATACTCTTAAAAATTACGGGAATAATACGATAAAAATATACGGAATAAAAAAAGACGTAAATAAGGTTATAACGTTACGATAACGGAAGTTATATATATAGTTAATAATTATATATATAATTAATACTATAGCTATTTAACCCTTATATATTATCCTTCCGTAAGATTATTAAAGTCTAAGCTTTAATTAATAACTTTACTTATTACGGGTATTACGTACGCGGATAAGCCGGCGTTATAATAGCGATTATCTTTATTATAATATTATAACTAATAAAAGTGGCTTTAATAATAGTTACGATAATATTAAAAAGCGAAAAAACGTAAACGTTTAACGCATTATTAAATAAACGATATTAAGTAAATAAAACTAAAAAAATAAAATTATTAAAGTAATAAAAGATTAATAAATATATTTATTAAATTTACGTTAATATATTAATAACTTATAGAAGAAAATGGCGACGAACAAAGGGACCCCAGAGGTCTAAAACGATACGTATATATATAACTCTAATAATAATAAGGGAAATATATTAAGTACGATAAGTGGAAATAGCGTAATAATTAAGAATAAGGTAATAAACAGGTAAATAACCTATATTAATAAAAACGGCGACGACGCGTACGGGTAATATAATAATAATAAACTAAATAATATTTAAAATAAATAAAAGAATTAAGGTTAATAAAATATATATATTAAAGCGCGTAAAACGCATAATAATAATACGGAGGTAATAGGTAAATAAGGGGGTAAAAAGGCCGGTATGGCATTAATAATAAAAAATATAAACGGAAAAAAAAGGCGGGAAGATTATAATAAAAGTATTATTAAGGATATATAAAAGGGAAATAAAGTTAATAAAAAGGATAAAACCTTAAAGGATTAAAGGTAAAAGGCAGAGATAATACGTCGTCCGGTAAATAAAGGCGAAAGGGCAATAAAGGAGGCGGTAAAGGCCTTAAAAGGACTTTTTACGATAGAGTAAAAGGATATTACGTTAAAGACTTAACCGATACTATAGATTAAATTAAAAAGCGTAAGGGACTTCTGTATAAAAATAGGGATAAAATTAAGGGAAACGGAGTATTTACGGGGCTCTTAAGGAACGGGAATAAAGGCATTAATAAAAAATAAAAATAACGGCTTAAAATTAAGGGTATAAAATAAAAATACGAAGGCGGTAATCCTTTAAGTAAAAAAGAGCTAAGTAACGAAAATAATAAAAAAAGTGCCCGCGGTAAAAAATAAAGGGATAATAAAGGAAAAAATAGCTATATTAAGGAAAATGAAAATAATAACGGTCAGCCTATTTAATAATAAGGAGAAAAACACGGTTATAGAAATAAATTTATTATAATTAATAAAGGCTTTTAAGGTAATAACGGAACTATTAATAAAATAAATTATTATAATATATAAATTATAAAGTAAAAATCTTTTTTTTAATATAACGTTATTAAAAATAAAAGAAAGCTTAAAAAGGTTTAAGGCTTAAATTAATAAAAGAAAATATAAGTTAATTAAGGTTTTAAGATAATCGTTTATTATTATAATAAATAAAATATATCTATTATGTTTTATAAAAATTAAAAAAAAAATTACGTTAAAAAGTATAAAAAAAAAGAATATAATTCTTTACTTAAGGTTTAAAATTATTAATTATAAGCTTCTTTTAATAATAAAAAGACTTAATTCCTTAAAATATATAAAAAGGTATTTTATTATTATATTAAGTATAATATTAATAAAAATATATAATAACGTTTTAAATAAAAAGATTATTAAAGGGGAATCGCTTAAAATAACTTAATTATAAAATAGGGCGGTAAATATTTATTAATATTTTAAATATTAAAGCTATAAATATATTATTATAAAATATTTTAATATTATAAAATATACGGTTTACGTTAAGGGCTATAATACCTATAAGTATATAAAGTTAATAATTAAGGGACTTATAAAGGGTATACTTAAATATATTACGTATAATAAAGAAGAATACTTAATATAAGATTTTAAATATATAATAAGAGTTAAGGAAATTAAACGTAAAAAAACCCGGATAATTATGAAAATTTAACGGTATAATACGTACGGAATTAATTTAACGGATTAATTAAAAATAATTTTAAAACGTAAGTTTAATTAATTAAATAATAAAAAGTAAATAATAATAATAAATAAAGTAAAAAAAAAAAGCTCCTTACGATCCCGATTTTAAGGGCCGGCCGTTTTACGTCTTTAATAATAATTAGGAAAATATTAAATTAAAAAACGTTTAATTTTAATAAGAAGTCCGTAACTTAAATAAATATAAATAAAAAAAGTCTTTATAAAGGTTAATATATAATATATTAACGCTTTTAAGAATAATATAATATAACGTCCGTAATAAAAGAATTAAAGTAATAATATTAATATTTAAGTTTAAAAAAGTTAAGGACGTTAATATTATAATAATATAGGAATTACTATATAGTCCGTATATATATTTATTTATTAACTTAAAAGAAAGGTTTTATTTAACCTTTAAAAAGGATAAAATAATTAAAATATACTTCTTTATAAATAAGTGGTTTAACGTAAATAATTAGGATATTACTTATTATAATAAAAACCTTTATATACTCCGTATTATAAAAAAAGGGGATTTAAAGGGTAACTTTAATATTTATAATATATATAATCCGCCGTTAATTAATAAAGAAAAATCGTTTACGATATTATTATTTAAAGAGGTCTTAATTACTCTAAGTAAATATATATTATTTAAAAACTTTAATTTATATTATTATATATAAAATGAAAAAAAACATATAATAAATTACGTTAAATTAAACGATTTATTAATAGTTATTACTTAAGTTAACTTCTTATTATTAATATTATAAAGGATTATTACGTAAAAGAGTCGTAAATTTAAAATAACGATTAATTTAACCTTTAATACGGAAGGGGTTATTAACGTAATTATAACGTATAAACTATAAAAGGACTTAAAATATAACTCGGATTATATATTAATATAAATAACCTTAAATTAAGCCGTTAATATAACCTTATTATTACCGGTAAGGAAGGCGTAAAAAACGGTTAAAATAATAAAGGTTTATATAAAAATGGAGGAGATAATAATATAGTTCGTAAACCTCCCTTAATTAAATAATAAAAACCAGATTAATTTCTTTATAAAGTGAATAATAAAAACATTAAATAAAATAATTAATAAAATAATTTTAATAATAAAGTTTTTTTTAAAAAGTTAAAACCTATTAAAATAAAGGATATATGACCGTAACCGTAAAAATGAAAAGGCTAATAAAATAAACTTTTAAATATAAAAATTAAGAAATACTTAATTAATTAAAAGTTACTTAAGAAAAAAAAAATTATTAAGAAGGTTAAATAAATATATTTTCGGTCTATAATATATAACTTAACGGTTTTACCTCGTAATATCTAAAAGTTAATAAAGTATAATAGGGAATAAAGTAAAAAATTAAAGTTTATCCTTAAATTCCTATCCCTTAAAAGACTTAATAATATATTAATTAATACCTTTAACGGCAAAATTAAGGCCCTTAAAAAGTATTTTTCCCCCTTCCGTTAAAGGTTAACTTAAATAATATTAACGGTATTATATACTTTAATCCTATATTAATAAATAAGGTAATAATATAAAATATAATAATTAAAGCGATTAATAAATTAAAGAAAAATAAAGCCCCGGGATTAAATAAAATCCTTAATAAATTCTTATTAATAATAATATTGCCGTTTAAGAAGGTTTTTATTTATTTCTTTTAAATATATTTTAACGTCGGTTATTATTTACGTAAGTTTAAGGAAACGAAAATAATTATCCTTAAGAAGTTTATTAAGCCGGATTACTTTAAGGTAAAGTCTTATAGATTTATTATATTCTTTTATACGTTAAAAAAGGCCTTAAAAACGGTAATAATAAAGATCCTTAATAATTATATAAAAAACTATAGATTTCTCCTTAATTAATAAATAAAAATAAGGAAAAATCGGTTAATAAAAATAGCCCTTAAAGGATTAATCAATAACGTATATACGGTATAAAATTATAAGAAAAAATATATTATAAGTCTTTTTTCTTTTAATATTATAAATATTTTTAATAAAATAAATTATTAAAGGTTATTATATAACTTAAAGAAAAAAAGGATATTACCCTTTTTAATTAAGTAAATAAAGAGTTTCTTACGCTATTAAGTTACGTTAATTAACCTAAGATAAAAGATAAGCTTAATAAAGCCCGTTATAATAAAGATTTTTTAAAGATTGTTTATTTTTTTTATATTATTTTTATTCTTTAACGGTTTATTAATTAAAAAGCTTATTAAATTAAAATAAAAGGTTTAAATTAATAACTTTATTAATAACGTTTATTTTTTAGCTTATAATACCTTTATACGTATAAATTATTTAGAATTAAAATAAACTTATAAAGTTTATCTTTAATAAATAAGAACTTATAAGGTTTAATTTATATTATATAAATATAAGCTTATCTATATAATTAAGAGTTTAAAGCTATATAATATAATAACTATAATAAACTTAAGTAGAATTACGATAAAGCCGGATATTAATATTAAAATCCTTAATTTTTAAATAAATAAAAAGTTTAATTAAAAAAACTATATAAAAAAGGTTTAAAAGAAAATAACTTTATAAGAAAAAGGCCTTATTTACCTTATTATATTAATATAAAAAGTTACGTTATAGAAAGCCCGGACCGTTTATTAAGCCGTAATAAAGCTAATTATAATATATACTATAGTTATTTAATATATACTTAAAGGTACTTTAGGATATAAGAAGAAGCTTATTTAAATATTATAAAAAGTCTAAAATCGGTATTTAAGAGTAATTAACGGTACTTATAAAATAACCTTTATCCCGGTATTAAAGTTTAAAATCTTTATACCGTTAATTAAGGTTTTATTAAATTAAATAATCGCTTAAATAAAGTTAAAGAAATATATATATTTAATTATAATAATAAAAAACGGGCGGATCCGTTAAAATCTTAATAAGTTTTAAGTTAAAAAGAGTAAATTAAAGATATTTATCCCTTTTTCCATTAAAATAAAATAAGAATAAACTAAAAAAAAATTAATTTTACCGGTATCCCGGAAATTAATTTAAATATATATAAACTCTTATTAAACGTAAAAAAAACTAAGATTAAAAGGATTTAAAGAATAAAAATTATAATAATTATTTTATAAGTTATAAAAAAATAAATTAAGTATTAATAAAGGTATAAAAACTTTATACCTTAAAGTTATTATTATTTAATTTTTGATAATAGTAAGATTATTAATAAATATCTTTACCGTTATAATATTATAAGGAAAAATAATAATATATTAACGATTTAACTCCGGATAAATAAGAACGGTTTAATTTATTTCTTATTTATTATATATATTAAAATCGGATAAATATTAAATATAAATATAAATAAAGAAAGTAAGATATTATATACGTTTTTATTTGTTATTTTTTATTTACGGAAATTAAGTTAGAATTTATTATAAAAATTAATATTTATAATTATTATTAAATATTATTTACGAAATAAAATATCCGGGTAACCGTTAAATTTATAATATTTACCGGATTTTTATTATAGTTTAATCTTATTATAAAAATAAATGAAATTATTAAAGATTTTATGGAAAAAGCCCGTTATCGGTTAAAGAAAAAAAAGAAAAGCGGAAACCGGTTATATTAATTATATAAACCGGAAAGTATTTTCTATAGCCGTAAAGATATAATAATAAATACTTATTAAAAGTCTTTAAAAAAGTTAATAACGATAATAATATAAAAAGGGTATATATTAAGCGCGTAAATATTTATAAAGATATTTAAAAGCATTACGTAAAATTAAAATAATATAAACGTATAAAGGAGCGGAAGAATAATAAACTTAAAAATAACCTTTATAAGGATATAATTATAATATTATAAATTTACTTAGGGAATTAAAACATAGGAAATATATAAATAAATTATTATTTTTTAAACGGCCGTTAATATTCTTTATTTTAAGGGATAAAGGGTAAAAACCTGGTAAACGCCGGTTTTTACTTTAACGTTATAAATATTAGGTTTTTACGGTTATTAATAAAATTAAAAAGCCGCGTATTAAGGAACGCCGGAATTAATTTAGCTAGATCCGTAGTATAAATCAATTAATCAATCAATTAATCAATTAATATTAATAACTTTAATAATATTATTTATTTTATTGTTTTCAATAATATATAGATTATAAGTACTTAATACTTAACGTTATTAACTTTAGTGCTTAACGCTAAACTTTAATAATATTAATGTATAAAAATAAAAAAATAATTTATAACTCCGTATTAACGCGGATTATTTTTTCCTTTTTCGTTTTCTTTTATATATAATTAACGGTATTTAAATTAAATATAAAAATATTATACCGCCCTCCTTTTCCTTTAATTCCGGGTTAAAGGTATCTTTTTAATATTATTTACCGGAAAAGCTTTTTAATTTAATTTTAAAATATTACTTTTAAAAGTTAAGGCCGACCCCTTTAATAACGTTATTAAGGAGGGTATAACCTTTTCTTATTTTTCTTTAAATAGGCTAAAGCCCGTATTTTCCTTTTCCTTTTTACCTTTTAAATTACTGGATATTATAAGCTTAAGGTTTACTTTTTCCACCCCGGATATAAGGTTAAAGAATAGGGAGAGATTCCCCAATAGTATTAACTTTTATAAAGGGCCTGGCCCTTTTATATTAAGCCGATTTAATTATTAAACGTTAACGTTAATATATCGTTATTAAATTATAATTTATTTATTTACTCTTTAAGCCGGATAACCTTTTTTTCCGTTATTTTAATGTAAACGGTAAATGTTTCTTTCTTAATTTAAAAAACCGATATTTCTCCTTTAACTTTTAAGGTAATTTAACGGAGTATATACTCCGTTTAACCGGTAATAATTAATATTTAATTAATATTTAACCGGAAAACTTTAAGATCCCAAAGGATTTTATTACGTTTCCGTATATATTAAGTTTACGCTTTAATAAACCGTATACCGATCGATCGATACTTATATATTTATTGAATTACCCGGGGCTATAATTAATCCGGGAATTATATATATATTAAAGTAATAACGGTCCGATAACGTTAAAGATATTTATAGGAAGGTAACGGGAAGGGTATCGTTTATTACGAGACTTATGGTAAAGTAAAAGGCCTTATTAATACGAAAGTTTATCCTATAAAAAGCAAGTTAAATAAGGTATTATTATATATATTATTGATATTATATTTACGTTTACGTTAATAACGCGTCGTTATATATACGTTATATAACTTAAATTAAGGTAAACTTATATATCTTATTAATAAATAAAAATAAACGGACTATTAATGTAAGTAAAACGCTTATATAATGTTAATATTATTTATTATAATAATATTATAAATGAATTAAATATATAGCTATATATATATTAACTTTTAAATATTAATATATATCTTTAATAAATTATATTAATAAGAATAATTAAAATTATCAAGGAAAAAAGAAAAAAAGTTTAAAATAAAATAAAGGCCTTATTATAATAACGCGCCGTTTTTATAATAATGTTTACCTTTATTATAACGTAATAAGTTAATAATAAAGCCTTAAATAATTATTAATTAATATTATAAAAACTCTTTTCTTAATTTTTTTTATTAAGTTTTATAAATTTTTTTTTTAAATAAGCTTTATAAGTTATATTAATTATTTATTAATATGAAATATATTTATTATATTTATTATATTATTATTAAATAAATATTATTATATTTACGTATATACTTAAGGATTCTTTTCCTTTTACCTTTTTTTTATTAGGTTTAATAATAGGTTTTTAATAAGCCTTGTATTTAACCGGCTTTATTTTAATTTCTTAAATATATCTCTTTATACTTTAAAAAATAATATATAAAGGAAAAGATAATTATTAATAGTTAATATTATCTTTACGCCGGCGTTATAATAATACGTTATATTATTACGTTAAAATAAACCGTTAAACCTTAATAAAAAGCCTTAATAACGGCCTTAATATACGTTATTTATAAGCCGTAACTTAACCGGCGTAAAACGGGGTAATTATTATTTTTACCTTAAGTAAAGGTTATATCTTAATTCTTTTTAAATTCCTTAAGAATTAATTTTATTATTAATTTATTTATTAAAGTAATACTTAAGTATCCAGACCGTAACGTTACGTTTTCTATACCTACCTTTATTAATCCCGCCGGCGTGCCGCCAGCGGAGTCAGTCTAATAAAGTGGGTGGTAAGTGTATGAATAATGATCTATATAAGTGCTATGCAGGAGTAATATGTAGGTGCGCATGCCAAGCACCAGGCACCCGCTATACCCCTTTAGGCCTTAGTGCCCGTAAAGGTCTTGGCAATGGCCTTTCCATATAACAATTACGTAAGGCCGATCGGGTGGAGCGAGCGGTAATAATAAGGTTTAAACGGATAAACATAATAATAAATATATTTATTAATTTACGGGGTATAATAATAATAAAAAATAATAAGTTTTTAATAGAAAAAACGTATATAAAATAATTTCAATAAAAGCCGTTATTTAAGCAGGTCCTTAATAATAAAATAATATCTCCAAAATTGTGAACCAGCATATAAGCACTCTGAATATAAGCGAGCAGGTTAAGCAGGTTAAGTTTATATCCTTTTTCGCTTAACCTTTAAATGTTTATAAGTATCCGGTTTACTTATAAGTTTCTTGGATTCTCGTAAGTTTTACTTTTTTTTTTAACTTAACGTTTTTTTAATTAAATTACCCCCTTTAATTACCCCCTCCTTAAGGATAAATTATTAGCTATTAAGATAACTTTTAAATAAATTAAATAAATTTAAGATTTATTTTTATAAACGTTAAACATTACGGCTTATAAACGGGGTTACGGGTATTCCTATTGTTAAGAAAGCTTAATAAAAAAAATCATAAAAAATAAAAACCGTTATTTTACCGTTTTAAACGTTTTTATTCTTAACTTTTTTCACCCGTTCGGGACCGTTTAAAGCGCTTATGAGTTTCCCGGGATACTCGTAAGTAACTTACGAGTGGTCTGAGTGACTAAATTCCTTTTTTTTTTGGTTACTCGATCTGAGCAGGTCGCAGATTTACTGATGAAAGAACTTAAGGATTTAAATAAATTAACTTATATAAATCTCTAAGCTTCCCCGTACGACCCCTAAAGAGCCGCTTAGCCGATAAGTGGCTATTCCGCATGTCCGGCAAATTAGCTAGTAGCTAAACTACACCCTACTTTACGTAAGGAGTAACTTTATTAGTGGATGTAATATCTTTCTTTCAATACGTTAAAATGAGGAGTTATCCAAATTGTTAAAGGAACAAAGAGTTCTTATGGGGGATGATCAAGAAGCGAGATCGCCTCCCTAGCTACATATTGATCGGTATTGTTTATTATCACTGCTTTCACCTCCCTTCACCTAGCTCAGAAAGGTCACGTGGACCTGCCATAGCAACACCCCTTATTCACTCCCCATCCGTGTCTCGACCCTGTCTCATCATTCCCATGTTATATTCCCCATGTCGGCGCTTGCTTGTTCACGTAGGTTGGTTTTGGCCTCTTTGTAAATTATCTCTTAACGATTTCTATCGTCTGTTCTCACATCTTAGCAAGGATCAACCTTAAATTCGACCCCGTTTCTCGCCTCACTAGTCAACTTGGCCACTACTGAGGAGCGGTGACTAAATGGAGGACCCTGCGTACCAGGATGTCTGCTACGTAGCGACTTCCGGTGAGGTTCCACCACCTTTCGACGGGGAGATAATGGGCAAACTCCACACCGAGGCTAGGCGCGCAGAAGACTCAAGTCGTCGCAAGTTCGAAGAAGAGAAGCGCGCACGAAAGGCTCAAGAGACGCTGACGCATGAGGATCGTATCCACAAAATCAAAAAACACGCCAAAACAAAGGTCAAGAAGCAAGAGGAGCATCCTCTTTCCAAGGCGTTTGCAGGTGTGTTTTGACCTTTGGATTGGTATTTGCTCCAGTTACCGACCAATAACCCAGAGAGTATCGAAACCGCTCAGCTGCACATCAACAATAAAGCTACATCCGCCATTGACTCATCTTACAAGAATTCCGTGAGTGAGTTATACGACGCATTGGGTGAGCTCGAGGATGGCGAGCAGCAACAGCAGGCTTTTGCCCACCATATGGCTAAGACCCTTCAGGCTGATCAAGTTGAGTTCTCGATGATGGACACCAAGCACTCAGGAGCTCAGAGGCTAGATACTTCGATGAAATCTGTCAGTAAAGCCTTTTCTGCATGCGACGAAGAGCTGGCCCGCCAGGAAGTAGAGTGGAACAAGGTGGACGCAGAATTACGGCGTTCGACTGAAGAGATCTTTGGCAACCAGGATTACAACCAGGTCTTATCTCGCAACAGCGACTCTTACGAGCCTGACAATATAGAGATGAGGGAAGCAACAGAGACGGTCTTAAGAGAAGCCAAGGAATCGCTCAACCAAACCTCAGAATTCACGCTGAAAGAGTTGAAAAGAGTGGATGAGGTACGATCACTCAGAGCATTGAAGTTGATCGTTCCATATTCTAATAAGACTTACTCTTGTAGGCATATAGGACCAGGCAAAGAGAGTTGGACCACTCGTTTAGTACTCTGCTCAACGACGATGAATACTGAGCCAGTCAGAGGCCATGTCTTGCAACAACTTCTTCACATGCTTATTTCACTCACAGCAAAGTAGCAACAGTGTGCTAGCCAATGCTCACATCCAGAGTCGCTTGATCAACGGGGCGACAAGCTTTCTAGCACCACTACGGCTACTTGATTACTGCATTCATGGGCTGTTCAAGGGACGAGTTGCAAAATCATAGCATCAGAGAATTCGAGGATCAAGGTTTCCAACCCGCTCACGGAACTCAAAGTTCATTGTCCCTATTAGTATCGGGGGAACGGTTGCAACCTCACACTTTTATTTGGAATGGTGCTTTTGGCGGTAAGCATGATGAGTCTACAAGGAAGAACATTCTTTCAATATAGGCCGCCTTAGGGCATGTCCGCAAAGGCTAGAGTAAGAGCACCAATTGAAAACGCTGTGACCGTTTGCACTGCCTAATCCACAAATACATTGTGGCCATCTTACTTGAATTGAAAATGGCCTATGTCAGGCCTCATCTTGGCGAACCGCTCCTCCCACTGTTGGCAAAATGAACGAGACCTTAGGCTTTTCAGGAATCCACTCCCAAACCGAGAATTATCCTTGTTTGTGACACCAAGCGTGACCCACCAGCAGGACTCAGGCAAATTATCATGGGACATGTCGATGCCTCTGGCGTACATGGAGTAGGTACCAGTAAGTCAGAGGGCAAATTGGGTTGCAGGAACCAGTGGCATACAAGTACGATCTAGGGTCACGTTATTGTGGATCAGGTCGTACCTTACTAATGGGTCAATGCTAAGTGTGAAAAGGAGAGGCCAAGGGGCGATTGCCGACATCTTTGAATTAGCATATGGAAGGTGGTGGCAGTACGCAGCCTCTGAATGCTGAGACAAGTTCAAAGTTCGGACGCACGGGAGATAATTTTAGTTTAAGCCCCTTTTTGCCTCCTTTGTCTTCAGCTTTGATGGTTCCATGTCCATTACAACTCGCTGCAACGCCGAAGAATGGTACAAAACAATTGGATGCGCCAATCAAAAGCCTCACCAATATAGTAGTCTCTCGAATAATGAGACATTGTCTCATGCAAAGATGGTTTGGGCTCACTGACCGACTGAAGTTCAGCTCGATGGTAATGCCTCAAGGTTCCATCGCGAGCCTTCCACCATCTGCAAACCTTTTGAGCACCTGCGCTCTAATATGCCTTATTGGTGATGGCCTGCTCGGTAATAGCTTTATCACCCTTGGCCCTTTGCCGAGCTTCATAAGAGGCTCGACTACTAACAATTCTCTGCACGATCTCCTCGGCGTTGACGCGGTCGAAGTCATGGCTTCCGATTTCGTTGAAGATTCCCGCTTGCTTGACTTCAGCATATGGGTCGAAGGTCGTCGGCATGAAGGAGGTTGGTCCATGGTATACGGCATCTGGTCTGCCGAAGGGCAAGCCTGACAGGTATGCTAGCGAAGGCGAGAACGGGGCGGAGAATACGACCGAATTGATATACTGCCTTGCATCAGCTTCGAATCGCTGGGTCAACCTCTAACGTACTGACCCGGCACTGTAACACACAAAGTCCTCGCTCAAATATATTCATGATAGGGTAATTCACCCCTTTGCTTTTGTTGATAACTGCATCATCGTGTACACCGGCAATAATGTATGCGGCAGATGGCACAACAAGCGAATTCCCACCTGTACCAGCGGGTCTGCTGATGGCCGCTTCTCTGATGGCAACTTGGCGAAGAAATTCTATGTGGCCGGACGAGAACAGATCAAACCCCCCATCCACATAGACAACCCTTTGACCGGGATGAGGTCCTTCACCATCTACAATGAGGTCAAAGGCAGGGTCGGAGAGCGACTTCATAGCTCCTCCAGGTCCTGCAGAGTACTGATAGACCTTGCAATAAGGCTTGAGCCCCGTTTCGTCTGTAGCATATTCTTCGACCCGCTTCATCATTTCCAATCCCACTTGCCTTCGTTCTTCGGCGTCTCCGGAGCCTTCATGTGCCGCAAACACTTGGGGTAGCGATTTAATAAAATGACCCTTCGTGCACAATAGCATGCGCCCAACGAGATCCGTGGTAGAGATCGAAGGGGTACGTTTGACCACTAGGAATCGTCCGGCTGCTTTCACATACCTATAGCAATCCTCCCCGTTCGCATCAGAAGTAATGTCGTCTCCATGTACAACGTAGAAGCAGCCATAGTGAGAGATCCATGGTAAGGAAGTGACATATGGGGCACAAGGCACACATTTGGTAGACCAGCGACAGGCATCCACCGCTGCAATTCTGGATAGCACACCTCAGCCAAGGTAGGAAAAGCGGACTGAGCAAGAACACACCGCTCCTTCAGGTTCATAACAGTGGGGCCTTTGTTACTCAGGATGTCTTCATCCGTATGTATGCCCACCACCAGTTCCTTGCCTAGCCTTCTGGCCTGCAGCATAGCGCCTGCATGGCCTGGACTGCAGCTCAGTAATCATTGCCGATGGTATGTGAAGTAAAGGCTACCGTGATGAGCAAAGTCGAAACAGCCGTCTACCCAGATTCGATCTTCTGAAACGGGACGATCCTCCTGTGGATCAACAGGCCATTGACCCTGAAGGGGGAGTGAAACATTGCTGGCCGCCATCTTCCCTGATAAGTGGTAGAGTCTGGTGTATAGCTCTTGCAAGGAGCAAATCAGGACTGCAACATTGACGCGGGACCTCTGTACCCTGACCTGGCGGCAAAACTTACATTGTAATATTACTTCTCAATGGTATCAATACAGTCCGCGGAGTCCCGAAAACAAGCTCTCTGTTTCCGTGAGGAGGTTTCAAGGCAAGGAATGGACGACGTTCATTAATTGTGGCGCAGATTGTGCCTCTCAGGTATAAGTGAGAGCATGTTTCGCGGCGGTAAGAAGATCCTCTCATTTCCCAGTTCTATCATGTCGCGGTCGAACCTGTCATTTTTGCGTACTTCCTGTTTCTTTCTCGCCTGCACTCGTGCAAACCCAATATAATCAGAAGCCTCACTCCAAGTGATAGTCAGTCTTCATAGTCACAATTTTTGCACTGCTTTCAAAGAACAATATATACATGATTATCCTACAGCTTGTGATGGACCAAAGCGGATTGTAGTGACAGACAACTAGGGATCAATGAAAGCCGGCATCTCTTCACTCAATTGATAGGTCACAGTACCTCTGCTTCAGGCAGAGCGATCAGCCTCTATTCACAACCAACTTTGTCTATCGCATGATCTCGCAAGTCATGAATTCATCACATGGCCCTCGTCCAGAGCAGGGTAAACAACCCAATGCTCCCCAATCCAATGGAATCAACGGAGGCCATGGACAGTCTAATAGTGGTGCTCTATCTATTCCTACTTTGCCTCAAGCATCCCTGGGCATGTCTCAAAACCCAAACACAATCTTCCAACAGATCCAAGAGACGTCGTTGAAGCGTATGTCAACCCTAAGCTATTTGAGGAAAGTGTAAGTACACGCAGTGGATGGTATGTGGACTTAATTAATTGGGCAATAGGCATGACGGCCCGGTTCATTGGTACAACACCCTCTTGTTCACCAAAGCAGACTTCAGTAAACTATCGTATTTCGAAACAAAGAGGCTGGCCCGGAGGGCGAGCAATTTCCTCGTACTCGGCCTTTCCCTACCAACGGTTCTTGATATCAATCCGTCCAATCCGGTTGAATATCTCCGCGCGCTGAACTCTCTCCTCGCTGAATTCGAATCGTATCAACAAGTCCATCCACCCGAAGGTGGCTCATCTTCATCGCTGTCTAGGGCGCGGCTTCCCCAGATGTTCAAGCGGTCGGCTCATGCTAGCACCAAAGGGCGAAGGACGAGTTCCGCAACGGACATTGGTCTCCCTCTTAGCTCGATTGAGCCAGGTGATCAAAAATTAGGTATCAGTGCAACAGGACCAAATCTACCAGCTGCCGCATCTTTTCCCGCAAGTGACCAGGATCTACTGCCTGGAGAAGAGTACAACTATCTACTAACACCATCCCTGCCTTTTGACCCTGATTTCTTCGAAACATTTGCGACACTTTGCGATGTTCTAATCGAATGCTATACCCGCGTAATCAGCTTGGTCCCTAGCCCGTCTGCAGTCGTACCCGGTGTAGGTGACGTGTTCGCAAAAGCAGATGGGAGATTGAAGAAGGTAATATTTGTGAGCGTGGTGAGAGAGTTTGAAGACGCTAGCCGGGCTGGGGCGAAAGGCGAATTTGCCGGGCTTGGGAAAGTCGTTCTGGGAGGACTTATGTAGGGTGCTATGATCGGAGGGATGGCTTCTTCATAGTAAGATTCGATAGGACAATGTAGCCAATTTTGACGTGGAATTGTGGTCGGCGACCACAATTGGCTTGCTGGAAGGTGTCGTGGGTGGATCGTGATACCTGGTAAGCAACCGTTTTCCTGGCCAAGTCTCGTCCCATGCCCATGTTAACGGCATCCTGTCAATATCAGGCCCGATTAGAACCAACAGCTTTCACTGCAATCCTGTATAGATGCAAATAGCGTGCAAGAAGTTCGCCACTAACCAATATCAGTCTTCATTGGTCGCCGGTAGCTCATTCCAAACTTCCGCTGTCGTGAAGTCCGCGTTGATGCAGCAGCAGACCATGTTTCTCGGAATTTTTGGCACTGTCGATAGGTTGCCGACCAACACACTTGGGAGTCACCTGATTTTCCTACTTGAAAAGGCTGAAGAATGTCTCGATGGCAATGATTCCGTGAATCTTCGTCTCCGTTGTCTCCTGACCGTGAATTAAAAGCCGAAAGCGCTGCCTCAACATCATAGTCACCATGCTGGACAAGGTCAGGCTTTAATCATTGCTCATTGCCACACGTCCTTCCCTCTCTTCTCTGAAAACCTGCCGGCTCATCTCAAGTACTGCCTCAAAACCTTCCCTGCCTCTCGTTGCGTTCTCCCTAAATCGTTCGAGGCTTGCTTCTTCAATCTTAGCCTTCATTCTTTGCCATCCCCCGCACAGAGCAACGATTCGAGCCTCCTGGTGGAATTTGGTCCTCTCATTGCCAGGCTCTGATGCTGCAAGGTCCGGCTCATAGACAACCGTCTCCCTCACGGAAATGAGATTGTTCCAAGTGATATTGCTAGAGCACATTGTGACCTTCTTGCTTGCCGGATCCACGAAGCTCCTCTCATAGCTGTGGGTGGTACATTGCCCTCCTAGGATAGCGGTGACAAATTTAGGTGCTGGTTGGCGACAAGTGATCAGTCTCTCGGTGACAAGAATGCCAGTGTTGGCATCGGTGGAACGTGACAAGGTGTCCACGGCGATGACATGAGGTGAAGATTTGTTCCACGGGCAATACTTGCGCCAATTCGCAGTCGAGACCTCATTCCAGCTGTAATCAAACGTGTAGGACGTCGCAAAAACCCGCATGGCTCCAGGTAAGCCCGCGAATTCGTGGTGCGAGATGGTGAGCTTTATTCCCTGAAGTCGAAAAGAGCTTGCAATGCCGCCGTCGAAGGTCGCTATGACGTAAGATCGACTGGATGGTCACCGGAGTAAATGGACTGCGAGCCTTGAACAGAGTAGTCAATCTGCATAGAAATGCACACACTGTGTCAGGCTACCGGTGTGTGATGGCAAAGGGAAGTTTTGATTAAGAAGCACATTGAATTCTCCAAAGTCTCCAGCAATTTTGTGAAGGACTTTTTAGTGGTCCGGCGCTAATAAGATGCGGGAATTTACGTAATACGGAATACATTACAGTAGAATACAGGTGCTCCGTACCCTGTACAGTACCTAGTGGCACGCCACCCACCGCCGCTACCTTACACCCCTTATTCTATCATTCTAGCATCCTTCCATGGCAACAAATACAGGCGCAGGGGCTGCACGGTCGCTTCAATCTGCCAAAGGCGCAGTGGCAGTCTGGAAGGTGGATTGAGTTAACCCTGAGAACCTCTCACGTCAAGAAGTTGCTGCTGATTTGGTCCAGAAATACACGGTGCAATCTCATGGTATCTGGGACAGGGTACGGCGAGCGCTCGCAGTAGATCCTGATCGATCGACCGGTGTCCCACTAAATCCGCAATATCGAAACCCTCCGCCAGGCGCAAATCCACCCGAGGTGTATGATGATCCTGTCACCATACCGTCCGGTGACATCGCGGAGAATGCATATTTCAGACGAGACATTCGGAGGAGTTATCCTAGGCTGAGTGTAGTCAACCAAGCAGATATTGTCAGCCTGTTGTCATTCGGTAGTAAGTCAGGCCCACGAGACGAGGTACTTCAGCTAGGGCAGGCGGGGGCCAAACAGATGGTACAAGTGAGGAAAGAGGCCGAGGCAGGCGGTCTCTCGGAATACTTTGAGAAGCGGAGAGAAACTTCAGTCCTCGGGGATGGGGACCTTCCCCCACTGCCCACAGGCATGAACCGTGAGTTTACCGTTGCGAGGATCGAGTAGTGCTGTTGCTGCTTCTGTGGATGCATTGACGGATTGACCGGATTTTACGTACCAAGATCGCGTTGCCCACCAAATGAGCAGATAGAGCTAAGCGTACATTTTGGACAGGTGAATCATCCAGCGGTTCAAGGAAATATGTCATAGATATAGATCGCGAGAACGGTTATCCAGAAGAGTAAGTGATCATGAGTACTCTCCACGACGCGGGATACTGATGACTATGGACAGATATCCGTGCCGAACGTTTACATGACTTGGAAACAAGTGATTGTTGGCGTCATTCCTGGCTCAAAGGGCAATGTCAAATCAGTTGAGCCATAGACAGAAAGGAGAAACATATCCACGCATCTGGCCGTTGCTCTCTTCCTCTGTAGTGCGAGTGTTGTGCAGTACTCTTCAGCGGGCCTCCACTTTCATAGCACTCCTCGAAAAAGGTGCTTGGTGCTTGTATGCACCAATTCTGATCTCATTCAATTGTTGAGCATTGTACTGTGTATCTCATCACGGGTTTTGCGTAGGAAGCTGGCTCGGAAAGCTGCCTGCATACCATGTCTGCCGGGTTGGCAAAACTGTCGGAGAAAGGCAATTTTAAGATCGAGGTTTCCGATTCCAAGGGCTCGTTTTAAGAAATGATTCATCGTACATCTTTACTAGATTGAAATGCCCAGGCACATCTGGTGAGCTTCAGTTAACTGCTTGAATCTCTATACCGTGTATGTGCTACCTGCCGGATGGCTGTTACTCTTCTGCCGGCCGTCGCTCCCCCGTCCGCCAGGGATATGATCTTTAGCTGCGTCATATGCCAACGCACTCTATCCGACATTTACGCTGGGGATGGCGTGAAAAGAGGGTTACGAAAGTATGCAAATCTCGAGTAGCAGTATCTGCTTGCGGGTGGAGCTGCGGATATTGAGAGTCTGTCCTCGAAGATCCTTCCTGAGCTACGTCCTACGCATCCAGGATCAAGCCGGTCAGGGAAAGTCTAACATCTGAGGTTTTGTCTAGACTTCCGGCATCGCCACACAAAGACCGAATCACGAAATTGTGGCTTACTGAATGCGCACACCTCACCTGTGGAGAGCATTTTGACGGTGGAGGTCTGCATGTCCCTTTTTTGATGCCTGATCCTCGTCCCCGGCGGAGCTTGCTGAAAAAATGTTCTACAGGCGTTCCCTTCCATCCTGAACAGGCGCCTCCCAGTGCGCCTTGTCCATTCTGCTGTAAGAGTAACGACGCTCGACCTAAGAGGCTCCTTTTCATCAATGGCACATCCAAGGGTGAATACGACAATGAAATCCCGGACTCGTATTTCGAAATCCCTCCTCCCCAGATCAATTGGCCAGAGAAGGGATCCGAAGGACTAAGGGTAAGGGAGGCCGAGAACTCCATATCAATATTAGACTGACTGGTCATTGGCGTTCTACAAAGTTTCAATATCTCTCCCTGATTCGCTACAGCACCACCATGTTTGAGAAGCTCCACAGGTGGGAAGCACGACAGCCAGAGATTGTACGACAATTGGATAAACTCTTGTCTTTCAGAAATGAATTGACGAAAGCAAGAATGCAGCTATCGGCGCTTCAACAGAACACATCCTCAATCGATGCTGCTCTGGCAAACGAGGGTATAGGATCGTCGAGCGAGGCGTCGCCAGTGAAGATCAGCAACAGTCGATTATCACCTGGAGAGAGCCTAAACGCGTCAGGTCCCTCTATACCAAATAATTCATTGACGGCTCGAGACACAGAACGCCCTGCTACGATAGATGCTGGAGCCGGAGACCATCATGAATCCCCTCCACCTCTCAATGTCACTCGAAAGCGCCCGACCGCTAATGTTCATAGTCTCTGTGAATTTGGTAAACGTGAGCAAACGCGATTCATTGACCACACTTGCAAGCTACAGGATACCGACCGATCCTGCACTCCGGACCAGGATTCAACGATGAACACCAAAAGACAGAAAATGGCATCGCCGGCGTTGACCCAACTGCCATCCACGAATCAACCTGTCCCGAACCCATCCCGATATTGGGAATTGCCGTTTCCCTCACATTGCCGTCCACCTATGGTCCAAGCACGGACGTTAACGCACGATTTGCCAAGCCCTTTCCAGAGGCAGGATTTGGATGCCACGTCACTTCCAGCTCTGGAGCCCACCACAAGGACCATTCAGGCCAGTCCTCGCAATTGTGCGCTTGTCTCATCCATGCTCTACAACGGCTTGGAACACATGGGAGTTGCTCGATCCACAAACGCCACTTACCACACACTGCGCCACGAGGGGATGATACCCAGAAACGAGATCTCGACGCGTGCTGCACCATCTCAATCACCAAACATGACACAACACCCGTTTCCGCCCAGTCTCAGTGTCGATGGACCTGATAATCGGACACCTGGCAATGGTGAACTACAACCGTCGTGGCTGAATACGTTCCATGAACGCACGAGACCTTCGTCTTCTTCCAGATCGTACCAAGGATACCGCGCGCATGCCTCCGATTGCATGAAAGGAAGCTAGATCTCGGCTCCGCTCAAATGTCCAACCCAGTGATGTCTCACAGAGGTCGCCGACCTGATCCTGAATGGCCTCCTGCATACCCTTCTGTACCCTTTGCTAGTTAAACCGGATGTGGACTTTGACCGCAAAGTGTTAGGAAACCATGCAGCTTGGTAATACCCGTGCATGAATAGAGCTTCCGAATGCTTGCACGCTGTCTGGGACTTGGTCGGTGTGGAAGATCACAGTCCGACTCGATACTCGGAAGCGTGAAAGATGGCACTGCTCAATTGCATCAGGTTGCCAAACTGTGTGTGCAAGACACCGTGATGCAGGGGCGGGAGAAAAGCGGATGAATTGGGGAGGCAGAATCAATGCCCTGGCATCTACGGCTGGTTTCGTATCTAGATCCGAAGAAGCTTTATGAATTCTCTGAGACAATGAGACCTTTGCAATTGAGCAGGCATGCCTTATCATTGACGCTAGGAAGAATACTGCCAATTCGCAAAATTGTGCGATCAACCTCTCAGGACTCACGCATTAACAGAAAAGTATAACAGGGCGGAAAGACACACGGGCAAGTAGATGAAGCCACTCAATGAGACAACGTGGACCAGTCCACCCATTCTACGACATGAAGCCCAACAGGAGGGATCTCAGAGGTAAGCGTGTAGTTGCACTTCATATCCCTATAGTTGCCCAAGAGCTCCCCCCAAAGTCAAACCAAAGTCCACGCCGGGCAAGGGTCTATCCAAAGCCATCTAGTCAAATGGGTTCGTGCGGGTTCCCCAGTAAGTAAGGAACAAGCTCAGGCCAACGGTCTCGAAGACACGAGCGAGGGCACCGACGGCGACGGTGTCAAGGGGTCGTTTTTCGGTGAATACTTGGGAAATAAACTGGGTTCAGGTTAGAAAGAAAGTGATGGGCTGGAGACGAGGCTCATGACTGACGCTGGGTGCAGAGCTAGCCATGAAGATCAAGCTGCCCAGATACGCGGCACCTTTGTAGCTCAAGGTACCAGTGGCATTGATCAAAGCGCCGACGCCGTACGATTGAACCGCGCTGCCGGCAAGAGAGGATCCCCAGGCTGCGGCGGCGCTAGCGGTCTCCTTGGATTTGAGAAATTCCTCCTTGGAGTTGGCCTGTTGTGCACGGTGATACGTGTCACCAAAGACGGGCGCAAGGACAGCAAGGGAAGCGGTGTGGGTAAAGATGGTCCCAAGTGCAATGGCAGATGGCTTGACCGGCGGTAGATCTTGTTTAGATGATACTCGTTAGTGAGGAACAGCAAGCTTTTGCGCTGAGCGGTCGGGTCAGGAAGCAACCGGTGTTCCCCGTTAAGGGGTAGTATAATGGAAACATGAGAAGGACATGATTGTGATATGAGCGGGTGCGATGGAGATGTGACGGTATCTGGATGGGGAGGTGGTAAAAGAGAGGGGTTGTCGACTTACAATGAAGAGTTGCCATTTTGGAATGATTGAATGCTGACGAAGGTGGGATGGACTCTGGATTGCTCAGGTAGTTCGACAGATGGGCAGTATGTGAACTTTGAAGGTAAGTTAATCAGATGAGGTGAAGTTGAGGAAGCAAGAAGCAAGAAGAAGAAGCATCGTCAAATTTTGGGGGAAAGCTTGGAAAGACTACACTCTAGGCCCTAAGAAGATTAGCCCGTGGCCAAATTTCCCCTAATTTCTTTCTCGATCATGGGATCTGGTGTATGTTTCGTGATACGTCATTGTGACTGAGCATCCGCGAGCTTGCCCAGCCTCTGTCACTGGCACCGGTAATCTACGCAATTTGGTCTCACATCGAGATTTGTAATGTATCAATGTTACAATCAAAAACCTTTTGCTGTTGCGTGCCAACCTTTCGAAATACATGCCACGCGTTTGAGCCTTGTGTGCTTGCATGGAATCTTGTTGAAGGTGGTCATTCAATATCGGCATTCACTCGCCGTCTTCTTCGCGAATTAGGGGTCGGCATGCGAGTTGCATCTTTCACCTGTGTCTTTCCTATCTCACTTCCGCCCACTACATCTTCACTTCGATCTTTCTTTGGTGAAACAATGACTTGTCGAGGCACGCGAGTCGATGTTGTTCGTGGTAACCTGCTCTTGGTGGCAGAACCCGTCGCCATGACCTGTAAGCCGCTGGCGCCACTTCCGTCTCTACTGGTAGGTCGGTAAGGGAACCCCCCACCAACACCGTTTCTCTGTCGAGTTTCTCTATCAAAAATGTAATTCGTCGCATGAGCCGAGCGGCTACTGGTGGGAGTCGTAGGGGTCGAGTAGCTCGTGAGCAAGTTTGGCGGTGTTGTTGATGAGCTTGATCTCCGCGTTTGCCTCCGTCGGCTGCTGTTTATGCCAACAGTATCGTGCGATCCTCCTGACTTGACAAGTTCACCTGCCATGTTGCGCACCAGGACAGCGCTATCACTTTCTGCCAGTCGCTGAATGGCGTCTCCAAGGCCATATTGCCGAATCAACATGCCGGGCTCTTCGCTGACATCACAAATGCTACGGATGATGCGCAGCAGGTTGAGCCGCACCACCGCCTTATTTGATTGGAGCTTTTGCAAGATTCGGTGGAACAACTCTGGATTGGCAAGACTGAGCGCCACGGGAGGGCTCAGTCGCAGTAACTTTTGCAGAGGTTCCAACAGGTTCTCGAACGCATTGGCCTTGGCCGTCGTGAAGCACCTGACGATGCCAGTAGTGAAGGAGCCGTCGAGGAGCTGCTCCTCCACTTTGGCCGTTTCTTCCTGAAGCCTGTACATGTGAGCCATGGTTGGTTCAAGGGGATGACCCAATGACCTACCAGATAAAGATGGCGTCCAAAGCTGTCACCTGCCAGAACTCGTCAGTGAGCAAAGAGATGTAAAACGCGAGCCCTTTGTTTCTCCACAACTCTCTTCGGCCCACTTTGCCTGATGCTGCCATGTCGCACAGCACCGGCAATGCGAACTCCTTGAGTGGACCTTTAGTCATGATGATGCGTTGCAGAACAGGGATGATCCCGTTGAGCGCAGCGTCCTCTTGCCGTGATTTATTCAATCGGCATAGGTTATAAATGGTGTTCAGGACCTGGTTTGAGATCTCGCGATAATGTGATTCATTAGAGCTGCTGCGAAGTAGATCGGTCAGCACATCGATGGCGTTGGAGTTTTGCAAAGCATCCAGGGTGGTCGATAGCATCGAGAGATTTTTGATGAATTTCAGCATAGTAATCTGGTGATCCGGGGACATTCTCCTGAGCTCCTTCAAGACACCTGCCTGTACATTAGCACGAGGAGTCATTTCTTCGTCACCATACTTACGATGGAGAATCGTTCGTTCTGCAATCAATTCCTTCACGTGGTTCTCAGCCTGTGAAAACAGAAAGAAGATGTTTGCAATCCGGCCTTCACACAATTCGGCGAGCTCGCCCTCTTCATCGAGGACCCTGCTCAACACGAGGGATAGAGGATCCAGTACGGAGTTTCGGGAAAGGATCCTGCAGAAGTCATTCTTTGGAGTCGGCCCCTGCAATTCGAAGACGCTCCAAATGCCATTGACCCCTATCAGAACTAGGTCGCGTTCGTCCTCGTAGTCCTCCTCGAGGAATTCCACGAGCACTTTAAGCCCTCCTGCGCTGACAAACATCTGTAGAGTCAAAGTGGATGTCTGGAACATTTGACGAGTGAAGGCAGCTGCCTCAAGTCGGATCTCGCTTGGAAATCTTTTGGAAGCATATTGGGTGATGATGGGAATGCCACCAACAAAGCAGAGGTTTTCTTGTATCTCTACTTCCTCATAGATGATGGTATTCACAATCCTGAGAAGATTGAAGATGATTTCCCGGTGCCGGCAAGCCTCAAGAATCTCGAGAATTGGGAGCATACCATGGGCACTGACAATGACCCCTTTGGTGTCAGGCAGGTCGGCCAGAACTTCGAGCAATTGTTCAGATATATCTGCAAGAAGATCATCCGCTTGCGTAGTCTTGAGGGAGCTGACCAGCCCTTCGACTTGAGTACAAACTCTTGCATATTTGTCACGGGCAACGTTTGCCTCGAGATCCATCTCGTCGAAGCTTTCCTCTAGTTGTGCGAACGGATCGTCCTCATCATCCTCGTCATCACCAAGCCATGAATTGTTAGAGAGCTTTGAACTGAGCACAAAAGTCCCGCCGTCGGAACCCGAGCCTTTTTCACTATCAGCTGTGTCGAGAATGGTGGGCGGTTTGGCGAAGATATCGGAGAAATCCTCATCTTGCTCGTCTTCTGCATATCTCTGAATCTCTGCAGAGGACCTCGTGCGCCTCACGAGAGGCTGCCTGCTCGCATTTGAGGGAGGCCGATTCAGACTCCCAGGAGTCTTTGGAGGCTGTGCCCCTAAGACGAGTGCACCGGTACCGGAGTGATGGTACAGCTTAGTAGGCGTAAATGTCGAACGCTGACTCTATCTTATCAGCTCAATCTCCGACGTAGTGCGTGGATGCCTACCTTTCGCAGACTCAGTCGTTTCCCAAAATTGGCACAATCGACAATCAGGTCGGAGTAGTCCTCGTCGGGAGATTCCGTAAATTGCTGAGCTGAGTGCTTCGTTGGTCTGCTTGCAGCTAATGTCTGTCTCTGGTGATTGGCAGAGGCATCCGCACATGCTCGGGAAGCTGGATTAGAACCACCTGTGTCAAAGTGATCGGGCGGGACAGCACCAGCAGCTCGCGGATGTCCAGCCTGCCTTTGGATTGACGGTCGAATGGTTTCTAAAGGGTCAGATACATTGCGCTGCCGCGAAGTCCCAACGGTGAGATCACCGAGGAAATTGTCGTCCCAATTCGCCTCCTCCGTGACTGTTTCGAAAGATGCAAACGCTCGCAATTTCTCCGCGGATAGTAGCCCTCCAAAGTTGTCCTTGGGCTTGAGGTGAGGGAGTTGTAGCGCGCTAGGAGAAATAGCAGAATCAAAATCATTATCCCAATTGTCATCGGTGGATGTGCTAGGAGATCGAAACTGCTGAGGATTTAAACGGGGCTTGGCCAAATGAAGAGGAGTCTTCATGGGTTTCGTGACAGGAAAGGGCTGATCACGGCGCCCTGGCACTGGACTTGAAGACATTGGTCGCGATGCCCTTCGCAAGGACCCTCCATTAGGGGATTTGAGCGCCTCATTCCATTCCTGCACACTTTTCACGGCCTGCGTGTACTCGGTGGGCTTTTGGGGAACCTCGACGTCTGAGCGCTTCGCATTGACAATCCATGGATGCTTCAGAAGCTTCCGCGCTGATACTCTGAGGTTGGGATCCTTCTGAAAGCACTGCACCAGGAAATCCCTGACGATTGGGGAGGCCCCTTCGGGCAACGGAGGATGGTCGTCATTAACAATGCGGAACAGAGCATGCATGGGCTGTAGTTTATGATAAGGCGGCTTCCCGTCGAGAAGCTCAATGACGGTGCACCCAAGGCTCCAAATGTCGGAAGCAGTCGTAGCTCCAGAAAGCTCGATTACCTCTGGAGCCATCCAGTAAGGGGTTCCGACAACGCTAGCTTCGTGGAAAGTAGAAGTTTTGGTTGCCACTCCAAAGTCCGCTAACTTGACGAGTCCCTGTTTGGTGGTGAGAATATTGGCACCTTTGATGTCTCGATGGATGACACCTTGCTCGTGCAGGTAGAGAAGACCATGGAGCACCTGGGACATGTAGATACCAACTAGATTCTCCGGGAACTTTCCAAAGTTCTTGGATATGGAGTGCAATGAACCATTCTCACAATACTCCAGGATAATGTTTAGGGACTCTGCCGATTTGACGAAGCCACGATACTTGACAATATTGGGATGATCCAGGTTCTTCAGAAGATCGATCTCAAGGGTGATGACTCGGAGCTCGCTCTTGGGAAGATCTGCGAGTTTGACTTGCTTGACAGCCACAGTCTCCCCAGTCCCCATGTTCAGCGCTCGATAGACCGATCCGAAAGCGCCCTTCCCTACACAGTCGCCGAGTTGGTAGTCCTTGAGCCCGGCGTCATGAGCTGACCTCGACGATTGTGCTTTTTTTTTTGATTGTCCCATCGCAGCGGCTGTCCCAGATTGCCTTCTCATTACATCCTGGGCTGAACCCAAAGCTTTGACATTAAGGACCTCCGAATTCGTCTCCTTCCCATTTTCATCGCGGAAAAGCCCGGGACCCATGACTGAATTGTGCCTCGAGTATTGACTCCAACTCCGGAGCGGCAGACGATGGCTTGAAGGTAAAGGACTTGACGACGAACATTGCAGACATATCAGCTTCTGGTATCCAGGATAATGATAGTTGC
This sequence comes from Niebla homalea, assembly GCA_019925105.1. NCBI lineage: Eukaryota > Fungi > Ascomycota > Lecanoromycetes > Lecanorales > Ramalinaceae > Niebla > Niebla homalea. The sequence continues at coordinate 899,313 of JAHGAU010000007.1, forward strand.
GGATAATAGAGAAGCGAGCCCGCAAGGTAGGGTGTCAAGTTATTGGTCTGATTTACGGCATGAAGTTAGATCGATGATTTGGCGAAGCAACACGTACGGGAAACAAGCGCTGCAACAGAGGCTCGTGATTGCCATTGCACAACATAGGTGGCCACTGACAGAAGTTGAGGAAGCTCACAACCCCATATTCTGTTCACTAAACCATTGCAATTGAGGTTGTAACACACACAAAAAGGCACATGTGGGAGGCAAGAGGTTCTCCTTGTTCTCCTTCTCGAGCTAGTCTACAAATGTATTCCGCGATAGAGTATCATCGAAAGTAGATCGTCCTGGATTACATTTACCGCCGCTTCCCGGTATCTCGTCTCTACCTAATGCTCATGTATCTCATCGTGTTTCTGACTCGTCTCTGGAGCGGTCAACGGCGCTGCTTGCTGTCTGGATAGCCGTATAGCGTCCGAAATCAGATACAGGCTACCTGAAATAACGATACTCCCGTGATTTGCTACTCTTGCGGCAAGTCGAAGCGCATCATCGATGTTGGAGGATACAACAAAGGTTTGCTCGAGAGAAGCAACTAGCTCTGCGATTGCTACGATCTCTTCGGGAGCCATTGCCTGAACCCAGGGCATTCCAGCCACAGGCCCAAATGGCACAGCAACAAGGTTGTCGCCAGACAACAGAAGTGCGGACAGAATCTCTCGAGCATGCTTGCCCTGCGACATGCCAACGATCCAAGTTACGCGAGGTGTCTGGGGACGTAATCGTGTTTTCACGCACAAGGAGAGCGCTTCCGCGGACAGCACATTATGAGCACCATCGAGTAGGACAGGTAACGGACGGTTCGTAGCATCCTTGAAAACGGCATGTTGAAGCCTACCCGGCCAATCAGTTTCTTTAGCAGCTGCGAGAAGCGATCCGGGGGCGATTGGGCGGCTCAACTCCTTCAGCAGCGTTTTGACGGCTACTGTTGCTAGGCTAATGTTGACGAGCTGATGAGGTAGATACTCGTGATCGCCTAAACCACGATAGATCGCTTGTGTGTCGTTTGGTACATCATCGGGCACGAGCCGAAAGCAGGAAGACCTCACTCGGTCTGAGTAGGCTTTGAGCACACTGATCACGGATGCTGTGTTGCTTCCATCGACTAAACACGGAGCTCGCGCTTTCATGATGCCAGCCTTGTGTAAGGCAATGTCCTCAAGCTTGTCACCCAAGTACAGCTGGTGGTCTTCGCCAATCCTGGTGATGACGGTGACGGCTGGTTGCTCCAGGACGTTCGTCGCGTCATGCAGGCCTCCCATGCCCACTTCAACAACCCCAACCTCGACTTCTTCTTTGGTGAAGATTTCGAATGCAATCGCAGTAAGGATCTCGAATTCGGTGGCACCGATCTCTTCGGCGTGATCTCTAAATTTGACTGAAGACTCAGTATCCTGGAAAAGGCGAGAAGAGACCGTCTGGTCGTCGATGGTGATGCAATCCCATCTGTCGACGAGATGAGGAGATGTAAATCGACCACATTTGACATTGCTCGCTCGGAGCATTGCCGATGCGTAAGCACATACTGAGCCTTTACCATTGGTTCCAGCAACATGGATGGCTTTCCAGGGAAGCGGATTGCTTTTCAATAGACGGGAGATTCGCCCAAGTCCAAATTCTATCATGTCGTCGGAGCTCTATCCCTATCCTAGCTGAGCTTGACATTGAAAGTGCACCACAATGCCATTAAAGATTGGTAAGTGATCAGCCATATGGGCCAAGACGGAGGCATCAAAGCATACACGCTCAATCTCTATCTGAGCTTGAACGCTGCCAAGTGCCTAGATATTCATCAAGGATGCGATCTACGAAATACAACATTAATATATGTAGTGGGTTCATTAGAGTCACATGACCTGATACAGGCCAGCCCTAAAATGGTAATGAAATGCCTCAGCCCTTAATGATTCACCACGCCAATTGATACGCGGGAATTAGGATAGCACGCCGCTTGCACTAGTCTTTGCCCTCCCGCCCCTTGCGCATTCCTTCCTCTGCCTTGCGGCTTGCGCTGCCCCTTCGATCACCAGGCGCATCAATTGTTGTTTGATATCACAGCAGGAGTCGCTTTCAGGTTGATCCAAGCAGCCGTCAGCGCAGGCGTCGGAGATACCCACCATCATCTTTTCGTGCGCACAACGGAGTGGAAAATGGGTCTTAGGTAAGTCGTCATCCCGGCGCGTGCTATTTGGTGAAGTCCGTCAGTGAGCGTTCATTATGAGCCTGTCGTACCGCGATCTTGCGCCTTCAAGTACCCTAGTCGCATGCAATATACATTGCCAACTTCTTGACTGACTGGGCGCGCATCGTCAAGGATGTTTGTCGAGCCCGACGTGGCGGCAGCAAGAACGTTGGCTAAGGGGGATCCTACCGCCCCCGCTCGCTCTACAATCCGACGTCAGCGAGCTCCGAGAATCAGCGCAAACACGCGTTCTGAACACGCTCCTCCCCCTTCGTTCCAGACACATGTCCGCCGTCAAACGGGTAGAGAGACCCGTGCCCGATATCATGCAGAACGGACGTCGTTGGAAGACCTACGTCGCAGGAATGGTGACTCTGGCCATCGTGCCTTTAGAGGAGCTGCGATGGATGACATGTCTAGTTTAGAGAGAATCTTCCTCCAAAACACTCGATCAGGTATACAAACCTCCGATGTTGGGGATGAACAGGTGTTGCGACCAAGCGGCTCCGCGGCTCTTCACATGCGTCAACCTGTTGGCGCGTTGGATCACCAACGACTTGAGCATTTACAAGGAAACAATTATGCTCAACGAACGTCAATTCCGAGAGAGAATCCACATCGTATGCCATCAATCCGACGCCTCCAGGATGGTCCAACTTTGACACCTGGGAGGCATTCAAATTCCGACATGGCTTCTTCAGTCTTTTTGAACCGATCACCGCCCCGGAATCACACCAATCAATACCTGGGAAGCGCTGCATACACGCCCGGCTTTCCTCCAGCGCATCAGCTGGACTCTCACCGTTCAAGCTCTCGTCGATCTGCAAGAATGGTGGAGTTGGCAAGCTTAGCAAATCAAGCCCGAGATCTTCGGGAGTTGCCCCAGCATAGTCAGAACTCTAGTCTGCAGGCTGTTCTTTCCCAGCTCACGAGTATGATGGGTCGCAGCTCGGCAGTCCTGTCGCCCGCGTATCTCCGAATAGAAATGCAAATGATTTGTTCCATCAGGAATCACCTAATACAAGTAGAGGCCGGCAGCCTTTCAGATCAAGCGCATCCCGGATCGGAGGGAGCGGAGGCTGTACATTTGCCGCCGCTACACCGGATGAGCCGTCACTTGTCAGTGCCAGAGACCAGTAATTTCTCGAACAGAAATCCCTCTCGCCAGGGCAACCTCGACGGGCTGGGAGACCGCGAGCGTAGCCTCAGCCCAGAAGCCATTAGTTGGGAGACAATGCTTACCACGATAACACCCGATGACCGGATCCCTAGCACCCACTCGTCCTTCACGTCAGCAACGATATCTGACTCCATGGATTCTCTTGAATCAACCTCTACCTCCGCCTCCTCCCGTACTCATCACACAGATTCGCCCCTGGCTCTCCCCAATGAACCTTGTCCTTTGGGGGAATGGAGTGGCTCTCTCAACGCATTCCAAGCCGGAACGAGGAGCGAGATGGGATCATCTCATTTGCAGGAGACTATAAGAGATTTCCTGTCCCACGCCAACGACCATCTTGATCGCATTGAACTACTATCGAGACGACTCGCTCAATCGCGGTCGCAAGGTCAATCAGAAGCGCAACATGGTAGTACGCTCGGCCACTACGAAGAGCTACAGAGTCTGGAGATAACCTTACAGCGATTGGAAAGTTACGTGCAACAGGAGAGGTCGTCCAACCTCGGATTCTGGACCAGCCCGGATGGAGGACGAACGGGCCGTGAAAGGCTTTGATATCAAGACTTGAATTTTAGATCAACTGTCTGCCCTATCATGTATCCCAACGCAATCTGTCGTGTAGTTCAAGACCTTTGGAAAGACCGAAATCTGCAAGAGGAAATCGCTGAAGGATTTCAAGCCTCGAAAGAGTACTTGTAGCAGAGATGCCATGTAATTGTACAAGAACGAGCAAAGCCCCACCAACATCTGTTGACCAACTTCAGATCCTATGCCCGGCTTCCTTTCAATTGTAGGGCCTGTTGCGGGGAATGTACATTCGCTTGCTGACAACGTCCGAGTTCGCTTTCAGGAAAAATGACATCTGGCTAGGATTCCCCAGAGGCCCAAGCCGCATCGTCGTAACTTTCAATAACTTCCTGCACCGGTAACATCCCATCCACGATTTCTTTGCCATTAACCAGATCATTCTCCTCAACCCGCTTCTCCGCTTCTTGCTCGTCTTTAGCAATACCCGCCTTGACATGTCGAGCAGCCAGCCTCCGTTTGGCCGTTTTGAAATTCACTTGGATGAACCAGAGCTCATCCATCAATGTTGCCGCTTGCTTCCAAGCACCTTCTCCCAGACTGAGATAGTTGCCTTCAAATATAATGATCCTTGCGGTGGCATTGATGGGAATCGCGTTATCAATAGGGTCTTTGACTGCATGGTCAAAAGACGGCGCATACACCGTCTTAGTCTCAGGTGCAAGGGGGCTTCGTAAGCTTTCGACGAGTTTCAGAAAAGCCGCCGCATCAAAAGTGAAAGCGGCGCCCCGGCGGGCGTGCGCCATTTGTGGATCCGGCATGGCGGACAATCGGGCACGAGATAAGTGAAAACCATCCATCGGGACGAAGGCCGCGACTGGGGTGTGCGTACACCCTGGGGCCTTTTCGTCGTGGATTGCGTTTAAACGAGCGTTGACATGGCCAGCGAGCGTGGTTTTGCCTGACAGGTGTAAGTCGAGATGGCTCCGAAGTCCTGATCAAAAAAGGAGCTCTAACCCGAGCCAGGGATCCCTGAGATGGCGACAAGAAAACGCTTCGAGGTTGGCGTTTGCTCATAATTTGCTTCGAGAGTCATTCGCTGGACGGAAGTATGAAGAGATGAGGATTCCGCAACTTACCCCAGGTCTTCTCAACTAGTCGCGTGATCTGCTGCTCCATCACAATCACCCGAGAAGATGAAGCTGGATAAGACCTGGCTCACGGCGACGTTAACTTCTTCCCTAAGATGAATGGAAGTGGACAGCTGCTCCCACTTTCCAGCTCTTAAGCTCCGGCCGCAGCTCAGCCCCACCTCAACCCTAATGTAGATCCCTTCCGCTACCTTGCTGAGGCCTTTTTGTGCTCTTAATTGTCAAGGTAGTCAGTGTCAAGATAGATGTGAAAGTGAGCGAAGGTTGCGTGCATCGTCCGTGCTGCCGCAGCTGGTCATCCCCGGGTTAAGTTGGGGTAAGTTGGCGTGCGAAATCATGATATGATGGACAAAGACCTTGTCACGAGGTTCGAGCCTCCATGGGAGAGAAGACCCCCATCTTCTGGATCGATGTGAACCATTCATACAGCGTGAGTTTGACCTCAATTCTCATGAAAGACGCCCAGGCCAGTACAAGTTGAAGCATGTTAAGGGGCGAAAGAAGACTACCGTGCCGCTTGATTGAGTCAACTCGATCTTTGAAGACGGTCCTACTGCAATAATGAGCCAAGATCATGAAGTTTTGGAGCGGCCCTTGTCTTGTGTGAAGGTTTTCATCAAGGCTTCTGGTTAGATCGTTGGTCTTCAAGATCAGCAAGATGATGCGTGGTACTTTGCCTAATAATTGGATCAGTTGCTGAAGTAGACCTTCCCCCATGGCTTCAGATATTATCGCCTTTTCTTCTTTCGACCTAGGCGATTTCACAATTGATGTTGTTGCGGTCAGATAATCCCGTCCAGTGATCGCGCTTGCAAACAAGGGGAATTGTTGGTCTGTAATGCCTGCTACTTTTTGAGAGTAAAGGCGCATGCTTTCTTCATCCCCGTCAATTACAGCCAGCCACAGCTTAGCGTACTCGAGTTTGGTTTTTGAGGGAATGCATCTGTAAAGACCGTGATCTTTTGGGCATTGTGTTAGCATTCTTCTAGGGAAAAGCCAGACACGGACATGCGCCTAGGATCGCCAACCGAGGGTACTTAGAGGAATGAAAGGAGACCCTCACCGTACAGTATAATATCAAAGTTGTGCTCCTTGCGCGCTGCATTGTGACGGACGGCGATGTTGCCCCCGTGTGGATCGCAATGTAGAGGAGTGTCGCCAAAGATCATTTCGTTGAAGATACGCGCCAAGGCAGCGGAGACCTCGTCACGATCGATACCATGAGCGTCTAGATATTGCAGATTATCGGGCCGATGCCCAGAAACATATTCCATGATCAAGATTCGCCGCGAGCTCCATTTCACATCCGGAACGATGAGCGGTGTATCGCGCAGGGTCTCGAAGTGATTTTTCGTCTGCATTGCAAGTCTTCCCTCCAAGGCAAAATCGAGCTCCTCGGGGAGGGATGTCTCCATCTCGCTGGAGAGCCATTCCAGATCATACTCTGGAAACCATTTTTTCAGGGACGAGAATGTAAATCTTGTAAGGGCCAAGTCCAAAGGCACCCATGCTTCGAGGGCCGGATGCTGCACCTTCACAGCTACTCGCTCGCCACTGTCCTTCAGTGTAGCAAGATGGACCTGCGCTAGGGACGCTGCGCCAATTGGTTGCTGATCAAAAGTCTCGAAGCGGCTTGCAATTGTCGCGCCAGTATCTTGAAGAAACATATTCTCTATGGATTCGTAGGAGGACACCGGGCAATGGTCTTGCAGTGGCACAAAAGTGGTTGTCCATTCGAGAGGTAGCAGGTAATTCATGCTGCTAAGATGTTGGCCAAGCTTGATGAAGATGGAGCCATTGATTTCCATTGTCTTAAATGCCCGCTCAGCACAGCGCTTATGGCAAGCACTGAGAATGGCGGCCCGTTCCTCCTTATTACTTGCAGGAGTGTTCAAGGTCCTGCGATAGCTTCACAAAGCGTCAATCATCATCCCACGATGACACAAGGGAAGGGTTTTGTACTCATTTATACACGTGAAAAGGGTCACGACAACACGGCCAGTCCTTCGGGCTGCCTCAACCGCATATCCAAGATTCTCAAGTGTAGCATTTGGAGTAAAGACGATGAGGCCAGTACCAAGCAGGACGCTCGCAGTTATGGTTGTCGTGCGCAAAGTGCTGCTGCTCCTGACTGAAACCAATCTTTTGGACGGGACAAGTGGGTAGGTGGCGATTCGCCCGCCTGCTTTTGCAGCTGCTGGAGGGCAGAAACGGCGCAAGAAGAGACTGTTCCAGGTGGCCGTGGCCACGAAGCCAGAAAATGTCATAACCAATGCAACATGTCGAGATAGATGGAAAGATCAAAACGCATAAATTATACCTTAGACCGGCCCACCATCATCGACTAAGTTTGAGCGATATTCTGCCGATGCCTTTTGACTTCAATGTGTAGACGCATGGTTGGTTTCCTCGAACAATGTGAAAGTAATCGAGGAAAATTACCAAGTTTGACCCCAGCTTTCTCATCGAGATCCGATTTAATACAGGAGTGCTTCGGGGGCTTTGGATTTGTTCGTGGGACCTTTACCATGGGCTCGAATCCACTCCGTGGCAAACGATTACGGGATATACGAGTATCGAGGTACTCAAATATCAACGCGCGTACTGTTGTCGCTCCCCTTTTCGCGTTTACTATGGCCACACTTCTGTTCGTCTACACGAGATCTTCCATTTACGCTGCAAAGAGAAACGCTCACAACCATCGCATTGCGGATGGCGTAAGTATATTCTAAGCAGATGTACCTTTTTACAGCAAAGTCCAAGAGTTCCACCGTCTGTTCTCAGGAGAAGACCCCCTGAGCCATATCGCGGATTCCGTTAGTGGAGCCAATAGAGCAATACTGACGAGGAACAGGGCCAGATTTCATGGAGGAACGAAAGTCAAAGAAGGCACGGCGTTCTGGAGAAGCCTCCAGAATCTACAGGAATTCGGGGCCTGATCGGGGTTGCGGAGAGAGAGACAGGAGTCACGCCTCGACAATCACAGATGACAAAGGAGGAGAAGGCTTTGAATCAGAGGAAGGCTCGCAGAGGTACAGATGAGAAGGACCGACCATAAGATACCGCCCAGAGGTCAATGATCAAAGTACTAAATGTGGCACTCTCCTCCAACGCTTTTACACGCTCCTGGTTCAACTTCTCGTGATTGCTGGTGGGCTCATGCGCTTCTAATATCAGGTTGCATTCGTATCTTATTCGAAGAACTTTCATGGGCGCTTGCATCAGTCAGAACAACGCATGACCCTGTCTCAATCTCAACCAAGTTGATGGCCATTGCAAGCTAGAACTCTAGAAGCTGAATACTTCGAGCCTCTTGCCCACCCAGTCTACCAGCCAGCTGAGGCGCAAAATGGAGAGTGCCTCCGAATATAGCAACATGCGCCGTTGCAAAGAAGGGATTCAAGTCTGGAAAAAGCAACTGTGGTTTTGCCAATTTGCATGAAAGCACGCCTAGACATTGCACCTGTCGAATGAAGTGTGAGTGTAATTGTTTTGAAGGGTCGAATAGAGCCGATCCTACCATCGGCCAAACATGTTGAAAGACGCTTGACAGCTTCGTGACGCGCAGCATCAGTAACCAGATCAGGCAGCAGTATCTCCAAGCAGGTCGTCTGTCCCATCATGATTGTGTTGCATATTCAAAAAGCTCTTCTTCAAGTACTCGAATGTTAAGATAGTCGTCATTGCCGAAGGCACCGCCCGTAGCAGGTTGGTCCCAAGTCCAGCATAAAAACCTCGCCACCCTTCTTCCAGGTAAATAGCCTTACAGGTCTGCCATGTGCCTCGATAACGGAGAGCTACTACGACCGGAGAAACGGCTCCGGGCAGTCTTCCACGGTCAGCAGGCTGAACATTCGAAGCGGCGGGAGATAAGGCCTGGAGGGAAGGTGACGAAGTGGATCGCTGTTGTGTTTGCAGCCTTGTCCTCACAACTTCGTGCGGATAAGTAGCAGTACTCGCACACACTTTACTCAGGAACACCGCAAGAGCAAGGCCATAGAAATGATGACTCCTGTCCTCCTCGGTTTCGTTTTGGCCTTTGCCGATTCCCGTGAATCTTTGCTTGAAGACCTCGTATAAGGGGAACTGTACCGCGACATGGGTCAAGCCAAGCAAGGCTGGGGTAAGGCCTGAGTAGAATGACAAGATGCCTTCGGTACGATACATCTTTCGTGCAGCATCCCAGGTATTTCGATAATGCCATGGAGCTCTTGAGATGTGAGTTTGCGCCTTGGAGCTGGATTGGGACATTAATCTTGTCTTGATTACCCATATTGGATTCGTAGCCATAGTAGAGCATGCGCCGCCGCTCAGAGAAGCGTACACATTCGCCAGGAACCAGTTGTCTACGGAAGTCAGGATCAATGGCACTTCGACATCATAGCACTTTGAAGCTCACCTGTCTTCGTCCGAAAAAAGGTCTGGGTTTTGTTGTAGACAGTCAGGTATACAGCCCAGGTTGGTATATATCCAAGCAACATCGGTCCAAGGCCCCGGTACATGCCTTTGATGCCATCTTCTCGCCAGATAGTGGATGCGGAGCCTGCGACGCCCCTGTATGCGGTCGTCGTGATCTTGACACCCTCTCTGGAGGTTTGGAAGCCACCTTGGGCCTGCAATTTGGTCTTGATCACATCAAGTGGGCAACTCACCACGCCAGAGACTGCCCCCGCGAGACCTCCTGAGAGTGGAACAATAGATTCCTCCGGCAACTGGCTCACGAGGCGCTTGAGAGAAGTAGTAATGGGGTAGCCGGCTCTGGCAGCATCGGCCGATTGGGAAGCAATGGGTGCAGTCGACTTGCGGTCGAAGGACATTGCTCCGAGGGCTTTTAGCTTGGCGTGGTATGCAAGCCTAGCAATTCATTTGTTCTGTCGGCACAGAACGGCGAATGCTGGCCGTCCTCAGCTTGCTGGAGCCGCCCCGGCAACCCCGCAGCGCTGGAGGAGTGGCTTTGTTAACGATTGCGAAACTTCATACCGACGTCGGGAAGCGATCGAACCCCGATAGCTAGCTTATAGCTGTATAGAAGGTCTTTGCAGCAAGGAGGATAGGTATAGTGTTAAGCAGGGAGGAGGGAGGAGGAAAGAGACCTGTCGGTGAGCTGCGGTTGGTTGGTCTCGGCCACGATCTTGTAATTAAAGACGAGTATGCCGTAGGGCGACAATACCAACTAGTACGAATGACCCGCTTGCAAGGTTTTTACTGCGTACGCATGCATTAGACTCTTTTTCGGTACTTTGCCCAAATACCTCTTGACCTCAACTTGACGACAATCCAGCCTTTTCCAATCGTTTGTCGCGCCCCTCTGCCTTCAACCTTGTGCCTGTCAACCTTGAGTCAATATGTCAGCGCCATCGCTGACCAAGTTCATCATCAAACGGCCATGGCTCCAGCGTTGGATGATGCCCCTGGCCAATTGGTACGCCGATGCCGCGGGCTACAGGAAGCTTGGATTGAGGTACATCAATTGTCCGTCGCCATCTGCTCTGGATGGGGATCGCTGAATTCCTAATGTAGAGCTGATGACCTGATTCCCGAGGAAAATGACACTGTTCTCCTCGCGCTCAAGCGCCTACCTCCGAAAGAAGCATATGACCGCGTCTTCCGCCTGCGCAGGGCTTTCCAGGTAATCACCTCAATCTATGAGCAAATCTGGAAAGCGCCAATTGACACCGCCCGCAGTGCTCATTGGCTCACCAATTGCTCCCCAAAGATCAGCAGACTCCGCCAGAAGAAGTGCCTCCAGTCCAGCTTTCCCGCTCGGGCTTCGAAAACTGACCGTGAGCAAAGGATTACCCATACTTGTCACCCATCATACAAGAAATCGAAGCAGAGTCAAAAGAGAGGGATGACCTAGAGGCAATGGTCGTGAATAAGAGAAAGGCTAAATCTTGAAAGGGAGACGGATCCTCCAGCAGCTACATGCTTGGATTTGAATATCCAAGGCATTGGCTGTTGCCAACGCTAGGAATGTTGGAAGAAGCGAGAATTTTACATGACATCGAGCGACTGTAGCATTGGCTCATGAATGGCGTCGGCACACTGAGTGCTATTACTGTTGCTCGACAACGTTCACATCCACACCTTCAACCCTCCACATGTACCACATGAACACGCTCCTGCAGTCTGTCAACCATTGCCATCCATCTGCAAGAGGGCTTTAACTACCGGTACGGTGCGAATTTCGCAGAATGATCGATCATGTCCTTCTCTGACATGTACTTCCATTTACCACCACCTTTCGCCTTCAATTTATTGATATCCCTACCCATGAAGGCCGCCATGCCCCTCCTAATATTGTCAGCTGTAGTGGAAGCTGACCTCAAGCCTGGTCGTGACGAGCGCAGGAAAATCCCTTTTCGTACGGTAGAGAATGCTGAGACGTTGAATGAAGAGAACCAGGCGTCTTTACAACATGGTGGACAAGAAACAACTCACTGGATCCCTAAGTCTCCGGTGGAGAAAATATCCAATCGCTTAAGCCCAAAGCACGCAAACATCTCAACGCTCCAACGGCCAAGGCCCCGAACAGCGGTCAGCCTTTCCATAACATCGTCGTCGCTAGCCTTCATGAGCATTGCAGCTCCGAGCTCTCCGCTGGCAAATTTTTCGGCCAGGCCCCAAATATATTCGGCCTTCCTCTCCGAGAGCCCAGCTTGGCGTAGATAAGGTACTGAGCACGCAATGACCTGTTGCGGTGTTGGGAACCCTTGATCAGCACGCGGAGAATGGGGCTCAGAATCGGAGAACAGGCTTCTGAACTTGTTCTTGATGGAGGACGCAGCTGCTCCTGAAACCTGCTGAGCCATTATCCCACTACACAGACTGATGAAAGGGTCACATTCTTCAGCTAAAGCGTCAGGGGAGAAAACATGGCAGGGGTGCTTTTCGATCAGTGGCTTGAGCCGGGGCTCGACAGAGACCAAGTGGGCGCAAGCATCTTCGAGGATATGGGCGGTAGTGGTATTTGGCCGGGTCGAGGGCGACGGATCAGCTGCACCAGTTGAGCTCACGAGCCGCGAACCCTTTGGCGTGACGAGCGGAGCATTAGTTTTGTGAGGATCTGCAGGTCTGTCTTTGGTGTGCGCGGCTAGGGCGGAGTTGGTCGAGTTGGTCAAGGGTGCGATGGTCTGACCTGCTACGAGAAGCTCAGGACTTTGGCGACGAACTCTCTTCGCGGGACCCTGAGCGGCGCGGCTTAGAGAATGCTTGCGGCTTGAACGGCTAGGAGTTGCTGGCGAAGATAGCTTGGGATGCTCCGGGGCGGTGTTTGTGGCGGTGGCTTCAGAAATCACAGCGCCTTTAGAAGATCGGGAAGCCTTTGTGGCGGTAGAACCGCTTCTGAGCATCCTCGTAGTCACCATGATCGGTGGTAATTTGGTTCTTGCTGGGCCTGACGTTGCGAGGACAATATTTGCTACTGTGCGCTGTGAAGTTGACGCCGAGCTCGATGGAGCGAACAACAACAGGTATTACAACGACCAGGTGTCATGGCTCATTTTCTTCCGCTAACAAGGTGCGATCTTGCAAGCTCCGTATTATTGAACACGTTGCTATACAAAATAGCTCTGAAGTCGAGCAAACAAGCTATCGTGCTAGCACTAGCGATTCTGTTAAACGTCATGTCGTCCTAACTAAGATATTGAACGTGGATGTGCACATACATTCAAACCCTTCCAGGTCCCTAGGTTGGCCGCATTCTGACAGCGGAGATTACTTGTTTGCCAATAACGTTGAAATGTGAAATTGCAGGTAGCTTTGAGGACGATTTGGCGCTAATAAGCACCTGCGGTCCCGAGTACTAAAGTACGTCGATCCTATTCCTTTCGCACCCCACAAATCACAACTACGTATGTAACGAGAAGGGCACTCAGGTATGTCGTGCGCTCAGACTACTGAAGCTCCCAACCTTTATGTCGAAGGTGCAGCAAAGGTGGGGTAGCAGTGGCGTTGAATACGAGATGTTCTGGGTCAGAATCTTGCGAACTAATAATTGTATGGGAGCTTCTCTTGGGATGATGTATCTGTTAGTGGCCGCATTGAAGGACATTGTGCGAACCCCACATGTCTCGGTCGTCACCATCAACTACGGAGTGCTCTAATTCCACCGTTCCACGTATGCATGTTGCTGTCTCCGCACTCCGTTGACGGGTTGGCTTGTCAGTGGTCGGTCGAGTGGTGGTGTAGGTGCGCATCGCACTGCCAGTGCCAAAGGTTGAAGCCAGGTTCATGTTGATTTGTTCCATAGCAGAACGCCGGGGTGAATCCGATAGTCTATCGATCCAATCAAACCAGACTGATAGTGGCGCCAGTGCGGGTCAACGACTTGGATACATCTTAGCCGATTGCCTGAAGAGGTTTAGAGTATATATCAATCTCGTCGAGATTTGGCCTTTTGGCATGGTTGGTCGGAGAGCGGGGCGGGCGCTAAGAGATGTACGCGTCGTTACCTGTGACTTGTAATTTAAGACTGGAGGGAGGGACGTTGGGCAATGAAAATTGATGTGACAGAGGTGCGAATTGATCAAGAAAGCATGCCTGCCTCTCGATCCTGGTCACGACGTTGCAGCCGTTGCAGTGGGAAAGCCAATTGTGGGGATAATTTTGACTGCGAGCTCGATGGTACCAGAGTCTTGATAGGGGCGAAAGGCCTGCAGCAAGTGGTACCCCGTACCCGAACACAAATGAATTAAGGTATCCCAAAACCCCTAGTCCTTTTAGACGTGCTTTAGTCCCAACCCACTAGCTCCTTTTTTTCCTGAGTCTCCTTGGTGAAATTTCTACTCCCTCCTCTGTTCCTTCCTTTTCCACCTTCCTTCCTTCTCGCCAGATCATCAATCATCTTCAACCTTTGTCGTTGTTGCCTCTCGTTCTGCCTTTGGCATATTCAATTGCCTTCTTAGTTCAAATAGGGCCTCGCCTTCCCTGGAGTCTTCACACTCCCTCGCGTGACAGCTCTACCACTTTTAATTTAATTTTTCCTTCGATTCCCAACGCTCGCTCCAAAACATTTCCCATCATTCAGCAACATTTAAAAGCCTTCATCATCCATCCTCCACCTTCTACATCGACCCAGCATTACACTTGTTTCACCATTACACCATTACAGGTGTCTCAAGTGAGTGAAGAAAACCCCCTCCCGTGCTACGCATCTGTTGCTCCGTCGTGAATACGTGCAGCCACTCGTGTTTACCTCTTTACACCACATTGTTCACATTGAATGGCTCGGAAGTATCCATGGTTGGCTGATTGTTGGACAGGTATCATAATAATTACATCTTACTCGCAATGGCAGTATTCAAGTTCCTTTTGCCTGCGGTCGCACTGGCCAGCACAGCTGTTGGTAAGTCTCCAGTGACAACGATGTCGAATGACATGTCATTCCATACCGAACCCGCTTCATGGTTTTGAATATGGCAGCAAAACAACTAACATCATGACCGTCATCAGCACAATGTAGCAACAGCGCCACCCTCACCGTGACTAGAGCGGCCGATGCCAGCCAGGTTGCCTCTTGCACCACATACAGTGGCTCAATAGCTATTCCTACCGATCTTTCCGATTCAACCAATGACAATGGCCACAACAACCTGTCGGTTGACGGTGTTCAGAAGATTGTTGGAAATGTCACCATCAATGATGCCGTAATGCTGGAGAGCCTCTCGTTCGGCTCTCTCAGATCTTTATCGGGGCTTCAGCTAGGCAACCTAACTGTGCTGTCGTCACTGTCGATGCCCCAGATCCAATCTATCACGCAGATGAATCTCACGGGCATACCAGCGCTACAACAATTCTCTTTCGGCAATGATGGTGTTGCGCAAACATCAAGCATCCTGATCACCAACACTGGTCTCACTTCCCTACAGGGTCTCGACCAGCTCGAAAGTGTGGATAGTTTCAATGTCAACAACAACCCAGGGCTACAGAACATCACGTTGGGGGTGACCAGCATCAAGAACGCCATCAATATTGCCGCCAATGATGGCTTTCAGTCAGGCCTTACCACTGCGTTCCCCAACCTCCAGACGGCAATGAACATGACTTTCCGCAATTGCAGCTCTGTATCTCTACCACAACTTGCTAACGTCACCGAATATCTTGGTTTCTACGACAACACCATGCAATCCTTCGCGGCGCCAAATCTCACCACCACTGGAGGCTTGGTCTTCATCGACAATATTGCTTTGACCAACATCTCGATCCCGAACTTGACGTCTGTCAATGCTAGTGTGCAGATTGCCAACAACACTATGTTGAAGAAGATCGATGGCATTCAGAAGCTATCTACTGTGACTGCATCCCTTGATTTGAATGGCAACTTCTCCGAGTAAGTGCCCTCATGATTGCCGCATCCTTTCGCTGACGTCGAATATCCAGGGTCGATCTACCAAATCTGAGTCAGGTCAAGGGCGCGTTTAACTTGCAGACGTCGGCTGTGTTCGACTGCACGCAATTCAGCGACGATAAAAACAAGAAGAACGTCATCCGGGGCAAATATACTTGCGCGGGTTCTCAGGTCAAGCCGGGAGGTGAGGGTACCAAACCCTCGAGTACTACCGGCAGCTCCAAGCCCAGTGGCAGTAGTGCCGCCAATGCTGTTGTTGTCGACTCCTTGGCCCTTGTCGGTGGTACTTCTGTCCTCGCAAGCATTCTGCACATGTTCCTGTAAAGTTGCGACGGCTGGTATCTTTGCTTTTGGCGTCACCGGCTTGACTGGCTTCCGCGGAACCTCCGTCCTTGCATAATGGTTTACTGGGTCTCAAGCGACATTCACTTAGATAAATTGCAGAAAAGGCAGCATCACTCGACTATGGGACTTGGTCGCGCGGGGGTGGTCCAGGGTGCTGGCGAGGTTGCGGAAAGCCGATAGGTAGAATATGGAGTTTGAAGCTTTTAGTGAAAGTTCCGTTTCACAGCCATCCGTGCGACCAAACGTTTTTGCTTGTATCCTGGAATTGACTTACCATAGCCAGTATATCGCTTGTCGCCAACATGAAAGAGGGAGAGACGTAATGCAGCGCGCTAATGTTTCAATACCAGGAGATACGGACCCTAAGCAGCTTGGTCTAAGATTTGGAAACTGTATAGGGACTGAACATACAGAATAGCGTGCAAAAAAAATACCAGATACGACGACACTGTCAGACCCCCTACGCAAGTTTGCCAGTTGCGTGGCCCTCGACTGGACAGGCACTTGACCATCTACTATAATGCATCTACCCTAAGTCGATCCACACTCGTTCAGCACTTTCTACAATCCAAATTCCCTTTTGCCACCAAGCGCGAGCCATAGATTTGAACTGTCGGCGAGGCGTCCGCCGTCGGACCCTCTCCTTCTCAAGATGCTGCTCCCCAAAGGGGGCGTCAACTGGAAGGCCACCAAGGCCCGCCTGCCTCCATATAGAGCCATCATACACTACCTGAATCGCTCTCGAGCAATCAGTCTCGTCGCTATAATTGTCATCGTTCTGGTGTTATGGGGAGGATTCAGCACGTCGTCTCGTGAAATGCAGAAGCAAGCCTCCCTTGACGAGTAGGGACTGCCGTTGCTAATGGCCCCTAGATTCTATTGCTGGGGTCCGGCTAAGCCGCCCATGGCTATGTCCGTCAATGAGCAAGCACAATGGCACCAGCATCTACAGACCCCAGTTTTATTCAATCACCACGCTCCAATTGAGGTCGAGTCGTCATCTATACATAGCCTCAACCTCAATGGGCTGGATTCGACTCCTCGAGCTAAGCACAACGAAGAGCGCGTACTTATCCTGACCCCACTTCGTGACGCCGCTGCCTTCCTTCCTAAATACTTCGATCTCCTCTCCGAGCTTACCTATCCCCACCAACTAATAGATCTGGCATTCTTGGTGGGGGACTCCAGTGACGATACTTTGGCCGTCCTCTCCTCTGAGCTAGATCGGGTGCAGAAGCGCACGGACAAGATACCTTTCCATGACGCGCTCATTGTAGAGAAGAATTTTGGATCAAGCGTCGGGCAATCAGTTGAAGAAAGACATGGCTTCAAGGCGCAGGGGCCGCGGCGGAAGTCGATTGCAAGAGCACGAAATTACCTCTTGTATACGGCTCTCAAGTCAACTCATTCCTGGGTGTACTGGCGAGACGTCGACATTCAGGACAGCCCATCCAAAATCCTCGAGGATTTCATGGATCATAACAAGGATATACTCGTGCCGAGTAAGCCAACTGGGTCCAGGCAAAGGGCAAGCTAACTGACCATCCAGATATCTGGTTCCATCGTTACGAGAATAATCGCGATATAGAGGGCAAATGTTCGCCATCTGATCCTTGCGTGCACATCCAGGGCTAACGTAGCATAGTCGACTACAACTCCTGGATCGAATCGGATCACGGGCGAAAGCTTGCAAACTCCCTAGATAAGGACGTTGTTCTTGCCGAAGGTTTGTGGCCTGAAATGCCGTTTCGACGCCATTGGCGGGCTCTTATTGATTGACAATCGTCAGGTTACAAGGAGTATGACACGAAGCGCAAGTATTTGGCTCAATTAGGAGACTGGCGGAACAACAAGGACGAAGAAATAGAGCTTGACGGGATTGGCGGCGTGAACATCCTCGTCAAAGCAGATGTGCACAGATCAGGTAAGCTGATGCATCGGGAGAGATGTCTGATTGACGTGCTCATATATGAACAGGAATCAACTTTCCTTGCTACGCATTTGAGAACCAGGCTGAGACAGAAGGTTTTGCAAAGATGGCCAAACGGGCAGGGTATCAAGTGGTTGGCTTGCCGAATTATGTGGTCTGGCATATTGACACCGAGGAGAAGAAGGGAAATCTGGGATCAAGGCCAGCCTGGGCTGGCGCCCAGCCATAGAGGCTTCAGGGCGAGCACGGGAAAGGCTTCTCTTCTATTCATGTGTTCCATGTATCAGTCTTTGGTATCAACGGTCGCCCGGACGGCGAGACTTTGTCCCCGGCTCTGGAGTGAGTAAAATCGGAGTATTTCGAGTTGGGAAGGGAAGATTTGTGCAGTCGACACCCACGAGTTTCTGGTAATGAGTCGGACATTCAGATCTTCACCATATATCGGCGTTCAACGGGTCTCAAGGGGCGTATGTGAAGCACGCGGACTACTGTATAGCATTTTAAAGCATTCTACGCTCCTGCATTATGAGCCATAAAAATGGATTGAACGAAACCAATTTGGTTCGCTCACAATACGCTCACCCGTGGGTAGTATGAACCGATAGCAATGGAGCTAGCCCGATTCCAAAAAGCCGTCCAAAATACTCAATCATTTGCCATGGACGCCTCGAGTATTCTGAGCCGCATCCCAGTATATAGCTGCGAATCCTTTAGATGCGTACTCTAGAGGGAGGAGTCAACAGTAAGGTCCAGCCAACATAGTGCTGATGCGACAAGAGCTGTTCAGTCGTAGTCATCTGACTGAAATCTCTCGCTGTCAAAAAACCTGGTGACAATGGTGTTGCCATTGAAAGTCCTGCCCTCGAGAGCGTTGGCAGCCTGATGAAGTAGTCTGTTAGTGTGTTCCAAAATCAGCGAACCGTAGCAAATATGGCCTACTCTTAAAGCTGACAGTGGACTCGTGAACTTCACATAGACGTGATTTTGATTCCCGACACCACGATGGATAAATACTCGTTCGACTCTTCCGTACTGCGCAGGTCTTCAGCCACTGACGGGTGATATTCATTGAGAAAGATGTTTACCTTGTCGCCACATTCTTCTCCAATCTCCTGAATCAATCCTCCATGTTGGGCCTCCATCTCGAAATCCAAGTCCATCCCCTTCAGCATTCCCTCCATCACAATGACTTCACTCATAGGCCCAAACCTCCCTCCCTGCGTATCGCGGGCTGCGCGCTTCCCTCCGACGATCTTACCCATCCCTCCCGGTCCCACGAAGCCGCCACCCTCGGAGTCTGGCCTCTTCTTCTGCTTTTCCACCTTTACTTGAAGAGGGGCGGTGATGCCGGAACCACTAGCTCCCAGCCCTGAACCTTTACTCCAACCATGCCTCGACATGAAACGCTTTGCAAAGTCCTTCTGTCCTGGACGCAGTGAACGAGAAGTCTCATTGTTCCCTCCGCGGACATCCGGCTCCTGATCCTCCATGCCCAAATCCGTCTGCCCTTGTGCTGAAGGCGGAGGTAGAGTGGAAGGTGCGGCTGGGAATGCATATCGGACAGGCGCTCGTGATATATCTGGCTTTGTCTGCGTGAGCTGCGGCAAAGCTTCTGCCTGACGCGCTGGCCGGTCGTCAGAGTACAGGGGCTGTGGAGACAGATCCTGTAAAGATTCCAAAGCATCGAGGTTCTGCCCAGGTGAAGGAGGCTTCAGTGCACTTTGCTCTCCAGAAATCTGCATGCGCCTCAGATAGGCATCGTCACCCGTTGCATCGTCCTGAGTCGTTGTTGGAACTGGAACCAAAGGAGCCGAGTGTAATTCGGGTGGGGGGGCGAATGAGAGATCACTGGGCGGCGCGAAAAGGTCTGCCATTGGTTAAAAATAGGCGAGCACGTGCTCGCAACGAAACTTACTGTTCATCGAAGGTATGTGGTCATGGTCATCGCTGCTCGAATCACTATTGTGTCGTCGAGCCCTTCGGTGCGCATACAGTCGGTCCTTCCATTCGCGGATCTCCAAGAGCCGCTCATCACTGTTTTTATAGTCCTCATAGACGTTTGGGCGAGAGGGGTCGTAAATGTCATCCCAATTCTGGGGCACATGGGCATCTGGCCTAGTCTTCTTTCGTCGTTTCCGGCCTCCTCTCTGCCGCTTCTCACCGCCATAGAGTCCAGCAGCGTCATCATCGCCGTCCTCTGCTGTCCAATCTGCCAAGGTGGTCTTTGCTAATAGTCGACTTGATGGGACGGAGAATCCCGGATATGCTTCGTTCACGCTTGTATCGTAGGTGTTCTGGCCCGCCGTCTGGCAAGGAGCGTGCTGTTGCCGTTGGGGGAAATTTTTGGGCTTGGGCTTTTGCGATGAAAATTGCGGCCTCTTGGTTGGTTGAAATCGAAGAGTAGCTATTTAAGACGAGATAGAACGAAAGAATCGTGAGCCAATCCGTTCGGGCATACTTGATGATTCTCCATCAGAGGCAGACTAGTATCTACCAGAACTTATCTGCTGTTTGTCTAGACCAAGAGCCTTTTGCTGCTCCTGACCTCTGTGATCCTGATCGTAGGTGGCTGGGCCGTCAGCCGTGATGTCGGACTTCAGATCATTGTTTGCTGTGTCGAGTAGATTTGCATACAAAGAAAGGCCGGACGGTGCCATCTAATTTTTGACGAGGGTGAAAGACTAGGAAGTTAATTGTCGTTACTTGCACTATGGTGTTCTGGTGATGGAAGGCTGAATGAGAGTAGCTAGAACTACTCCGTAGTCCGATAGATACATCTAGTGTACTTTTCCGCTGATACTGAGACGCTAGTACTAGCCCACGTCATCCCAGTGAGCCAGTCAAGCCAGTGACATTTATCTAGTCGAGCCGTCCATTGAAGTCACTTGGATTCAACGACTCCCGGCTCCCTGCTCGGCAAATGATAGATAATACTATAGGTAGCCCAAAATTCCGACGAAGGAGAGGAATCTTTTAATTGGGGGGGGATCTGATCAATCAAGGTACTCGGGCTTTTGTCTGTGCGCATCTTTCCCACTTCCACCACCATTCTAAATCTTTACCCATCTTCTGCCATATATCGTGGGGGTTCGTCGTCGTTGAACTCTTGCATCTGCGGTCGAGATGTCGACATTGCAAGAATGCCTGCCATCTTCAGCCTCCACTACCGCTATAATCATTCCTGGAAACCCGTCTTCTCAAACCATCTCCTACGCTCAACTGTCCACCCATGTGTCTCAATTACAGAGCGACTTTGCGAATCTTGGTATTCCACCTCAAGCTGCCGTCTCAATCGCTCTACCAAATTGCTACGAGTTTGTTGTTGCCTTCCTGGCTGCGGCCTGGCAGCGTGCCGTTGCTGCACCGCTCAACACAGCTTATAAGCAGGAAGAGTTTGAATTTTATTTGAACGATGTCAAGTCAGTCGTACTCCTGCTGCCGAAAGGTGCCTTTGAAAAGAAGGGACCGGCTGTTCGTGCAGCCTCCACATTTGGGATCGCTGTAGCAGAGTGCTTTTGGGATGGAATTCAATTAGTACTGGAAATTAAGGTCAATGGAAAATTGGCAGCTGGCAAACCGCAAGCCGTAGAACGTCCTCTATTTGATGACGTTGCTCTCGTGGTGGGTTTCCTCTGTCTTGCGCTTCCTTTTTGCAGGAACTTTGAATTATGTCGCAGTGTGACCTGAAGGAGTACGATTCCGAGAGGTTTTTCGATGGTTCTCAGAGACAACAGTACAAGACTCGTACTGATCCTTAAACGCCTATGTAGTTACATACAAGCGGTACGACGGGGCGACCAAAAGCAGTCCGTGTAATCTCGGCGCCCAGCACATAGATTCAAGCTGACATTTTCACGCACGGAAGGTACCTTTGACCCATCGGAATCTGACAACAACGATGCGTATGAAGCCTGCCTCATCTGGGAATTGCGGTCATTGCTGACTCTGTGGGAAGGAAACATTAAAGACACTTACGGCCTCAGTGGAAATGACAGGACCCTACTCGTCATGCCCCTTTTTCATGTGCATGGCCTGCTAGCCGGCTTCCTGGCGCCAATGTACTCAACGGGTTCCTGCATTCTTGTCTCACGTTTCTCCGCCTCGGACTTCTGGGATAATTTTATTGCGCACCAAGCCAATTGGTATACTGCAGTGCCAACGATCCATCAGATTCTTCTTGACAATCCACTCCCGGATCCTATGCCAAAAATTCGTTTCGTTCGATCCTGCTCGTCTCCTCTGTCTCCGAAAATATTCCACGAGCTCGAAGCGGCTCTGAGAGCGCCGGTCATCGAGGCCTATGCCATGACCGAAGCTGCCCACCAGATGACATCAAATCCGTTGCCGCCCGCAAAACGGCTGCCGGGTAGCGTTGGTATTGGTCAAGGCGTCGAAGTTTCGATCCTAGATCCAAATGGCAGTGAAGTCACCCAAGGTTCCGAAGGGGAAATCTGCATTAGAGGACAAAATGTCACAGGTGGCTACTTGGACAATCCCGAGGCTAACGCCGTGGCTTTCACTAAGACTGGGTATTTCAGAACGGGTGATCAAGGCAGGCAGGACAACGAGGGTTACATCTTCATCACAGGTCGGATTAAGGAGCTGATAAACAAAGCTGGCGAGAAGATAAGTCCAGTGGAACTCGACAATATTATTTCTCAGAACAGTGGCGTGGCAGAAGCTGTGTCCTTTGCCATTCCCGATGATATCAAAGGCCAAGACATAGGCGTTGCAATAGTACCAACGAAGGGACTTCGTCTCAGTGCACAAGAGTTGCGCGAGTGGATCTCCCAGAGAGTGGCAGGTTTCAAGACTCCAAAAGAAGTAAGTGCGAACCTGAGCCTTCCCTGGTGTGCTGTTAGAGCCTGATTCTGGCCTCTAGGTTTTCTTCACCGACGTAATGCCAAAGACAGCTACTGGAAAAGTTCAACGGAGAATGGTTGCGGAAGCTATGCTTAAGCAAAAGCACTTGCGCCCTAAGTTGTGATGTTGAATAGGCCCCGGAAGTGAGAAACGCAAAATGAGTCTGATCTAGAGCTCGGGCATACCACCATTGTCCATGTTGGCGTAATTACTGCTCCCCCATTAAAGAAGGCTTGTATAACACAATGGATGTAGCGTGTTTGTGGAAGGCTAGGAGCTTCTGGACCGTGCTCCATCACGTTTGGGAATGCGATCAGACTTTTCGGTTGAAGGAGCGTTTTCATGCATCAGGATGCACCTCGAGCGTGGGGTAAATTGTTGCAAAGCAACTCAATCCTTTCTGTAAGCAGATATCATGATGTTACAGCGCTCGACATATTGTGCAAGTGTGAAAAGCAATTGAGAGACACCATAGTTTCTAAAACTGTAGAAACATGTACAGAAAGGCGATGTCAGCTACAGCCAGCATTGCATTACCATTGTGACATGGATCCGGACGCACCATCTAGTCTTGACATATCCGACGGTGTTAGTGGCTATGAATGAACGAACACTTCACCTACTTGTCGTCAGACAGAAGCTCAAAAATCCCGGAGGAGCTTGTCCCAATCCCGTATGCCATGTTCAAAGCGAACGTCCCTTTGTTTGAAAGCTTCACTGGATTTGGCGGAAGCAAGTAGAAAGCTGCCGGCTATCTTTAGTGGCTTTCCTTCCTCGGGCCTGTCTTCTAAGATTCCCTCTTCAAAGTGTCAATGAGATTGATGCATTCATTTCAAACTGTCCAATGGGACACAAACCTCCCACCTTGAAGAATCCACTCTTCCCGTCCGGTTCAGCAGCCTCGTGGTGTGCCCTATATCAAAGATCAAAAGAGGCTCTTCGTGATAGCTTTGCTTGTACATTAGTAGTACTGACGGGCGTAGCTCCGTGCAAGACTCATTTGTTGTCCGGAAGCACGACAAGCCATTCCTGCCTATCGACTTGTTGCTTCGTGACCATGGGTGATGAGGAAACCATGCCTAACAGCTAGATGCTTTATCGTTGAATTTCAGAAGTTACGAACTTTGTATCCATCCATTGCCAAATGTCTCGAGGTAGCTAGTAGATATCCACCTGGAGTGCAATCACCGGCGCCTTTCTTATGAGATACTATAACCCCAAGCGAATCAGGGTCTCGCTCGCTGGGTGGGCGGTTTCTTCATGGCCTTTGTTAGACGTCGAAGGTCATGTAGAGGGCCGTCAGATGGGTTTCCAGTAAGGTAGTCACTCACTGACAGCTCATTCATACACACATGGATGCTGCTCCATAGATCCAAAAACCACCTGGCATTGGAGGATAATTGCCGATGCCATGCGAATCTCTCACCCACTTCTTAAGTAAGAGCCAGTGATGTTGGCCTGACAGAGTTGATGGCTCCCTCACACCTTCTGTGCGCAGTCTCTTCCAATTGCCCTCGTGACTCTATCAAACCTCTTCTTAAGACCCTACCTCCAACCCTTTCCAGTCGGCGCAGAGTCTCCTGCTAATAGAATGTCACCACCATGTTCTTGGCAATGATGAGCTCGGATTGTTCATCGTAATATCCCAAACCCTCACCAGGTACAGAGGCCTATTATCCGTGAAGCTTCTCCTTGGCTTAACCAAGTCACCCACATAGACTCATCCCTCGTATGGAGACGACCAGCACCCAAGAAGTTGGTCTTTTGGCCTCCCTCAATTTGGAGGTGTCACCATCTGGGAAGATCTGCAAGAGTATGAAGGAAATTTGCTCTTTACTTTCATTTGCTTAAGTATCTTGCGGCAAAACTTTGTTCTCTTGTGAAAGAGATGCGAATGAGACGGCAGTGTTGGTGGTCATTACACGTTAAATGCTGAGATCCCTCCAACGACGTGCACAGTCCCCGGCACAATAGACGTGCCCTACTTGCCGTTTGGCTCAAAATCCAACAATCAGCCTTCACGAAGCGATGTAGACTCTCGCTGATGTGTGCCAGCGTGTGGTAGAGGCCTATTCTGTGTAGATATGGAATAATTGAGTTGCCGCTGATCATTAGGGCCGACAGATTTTGACACAAAGACAGGTCATTACCAAGAGAGCTTGCGAGATGACGACAAACTCTGCCCCCATCGGGGACTCGGTCTCTTCAAGCAAATGTGTAGGATAGTGGCACTGCTTTTAAATGGCTCTGTATTTCCCTTGCAACGAGAGAAACACTGCAATTCCTCGAGATGACATATGCACAGCATGCACAACCTTCATATGCGGGACAACGGAACAGTGACTTGGATCTTCTATTATTCCATTTGGGGAGCGCATAAGTGTACCCCTGCATTGACCCTCTTGACCTCTTGCTTCGGATCGGACCATAAGCTCGGCCATCCTCACCCATAACATTTGATCTTCATTGCTCGAGGAGCAAAGCCTTTGCACGATGGAATTTAAGCCAGCCCAGCCTCATGCTCTCAAAGTGATTTACGAGGGTTTGAAGTCTGCCCAGGACGATACCCCAGGTTGACTTAGAAGCCCTCTTAGAGCCCAAAATGCCCAAGACGGCTTGACCCACTTCAAGGGCAGGTGCGAGCCATTTCTGGTGTAACAAATGCCCTCTTGAGCTGCAAGGCTCTTGGGAAGCTCATTCGTATCCGATCGACTCTGGCGCCCAAACATTGCATCCCGTAAAAGCTCAGGTAGAGAGAGACCACGCACCCAGAGACTGGCGTAAAGACCTCGCAATCAAAAGGAGCTAACAGCGAGCCAACCGGCAGAGCTTGTCGTGCAGATGTTACAAATTGGCTTGATGTCACAACTTTCTAACGCTTCCGAATTAATACCTTCCTATCAAACGCTAGCCTGACTATGTCTGACCCATCAGATGTCTTCGTGGATCACCGTATACCTGAAATGGGGTGGCGTGGTGGAAGGGGGGTTTTGGGGGGAGGGGGGGGAAATCCTGGAGCGTTATGTAATGAGGTAGGATGTATAGAAGATGTCTGGAGAAGTAGAAGGAGCTGCTCGTTGGTACGAACGTCGAAGGCAGGGTAAGTGTGGTACACCCGCTGCTGCTCAGCCGGCCTATTGCAACGATGGGGTTGTCGATTTCGGCGCCTATACTTCTGCGAGGTGGGAGATCATAACATCCAATGCTCATGTGGCCATTCCACTTGTCAGTTTGATGACCCGGTGCGAATAGATGATTTGAGGCCGTGAGAACCGGCCTTGCTCAGGATCCTCCAACTAAGACATGAGCCTATTCCATGGAAAGTGGTGGGAATGGCTGTTGGGTGTTTTCAGATCGATTGCAACTGTGCATCCAGTCACTGTGTTTGGATTCTCTTTTGACGGAGCGCGAGTAATGCGCGAACATCTGTCACAAATTGTAGACCCTCGAGAATTGGCACCAGATGAAGCAGATCATTATCTGTAGGGTCGTTGATCCACCCTTCAATAGGTATTGCATTATCTGGGGGGAGATCAGAACCTAGACGGCCTCCCAAATGCACGGCACATACCTTCATGGAAAATGTAACTCAAAGGACTATTGTCTAAGATCATCACCTTACTGAGGTCTGGCTCAATGGAGCTCAGATCTTTAATATAAGCCCCATTTCTAAATGTGCAGTGTTGTCGATAGTACCGACAAGAGAAGTACTTTCGTTCCTGCTCAAGCCAGTCGATGACAGGGTCGGCGTACTCTTGCACAGATGCAGTGAAAACAACAAGATTGTACCATCTACACACTTTCCGGAGGAATTCATCGCAGTGGGGACGCTTATGGACATAGTAAAGGATTGGATGCTGAGGCCCCAGGGTTGCACCACCGTAGCCAACGGTCACATTGAGTTTCACTTCCACCATGTGGCCACTGCTCATACGACCTCCTTTTGCCAAGCTGTGGATCAGTGTCTCGTCTAGATCAATGACCAGAGTTTTCTGCGCAAGTCTGGACCGTCCATGTCCTTGTGTGGAGTATGAGAGCTGGCGGGAAGGTATGAGGGGCCGCGGAGGAGCTGTAGTGCGGATGGGAATATCCGTCTTCCTGGACGAGATTGGTGAAGTAGGCGACTTGATTGTTGATACCGTCAAGGTAGGCTGTAACTCGCTGGTGCTGCCCGTATCCGTGGCTCTTTGGTCCGGCCTCATACGCCTTTGCTTCCTTTTCCGGGCAGCATCTTCACTGTTCAGCTTGATGCGAGTCGAGCGCCGTGTTTCAGGCGTTTC
The DNA here is from genome assembly GCA_019925105.1 of Niebla homalea. Lineage (NCBI taxonomy): Eukaryota > Fungi > Ascomycota > Lecanoromycetes > Lecanorales > Ramalinaceae > Niebla > Niebla homalea. The sequence goes on from JAHGAU010000007.1 coordinate 926,159, forward strand.
TTCCGAAGAGGAAGATGACGTTGCAAGGTGCCTTTGGTGCTCCCAGGGGACATCAAAGACCATGATTCTCTGACGGGAATCTGTCTCGGAGCCAGATACCGCGTGCTCATCATCTGCTCGTCTAAGCTTACCTTTCTTCACTCTTGCAGTATCAGGCTTCAGTCTGTCGCCGTTGTCGGGTATACCGATCCGCGAGTCAGACGACCCGGAGAGACCACGTGCTTGGGCTGTTGAATGGGCACCACGGCGCCACGGCAGGTCTCCTGTGAGCTTCCGTATGGGCGAGAATGGAGAGAGATTCCCTTTCTCGTTACGGAAGCCTGCAATAACATACGTGCCAGGCAAGGACAACGTAGAAAGGACCCATTTGAACGAGGCAGCGAGAGCAACCACAAGCCGCTTTACTACAAGACGAAGCTGGCCGAATCCTCGCATAGGTCTCGATTCTGCCTCCATACCCCCGACAGTCGATGGGTCATCACTTGTTTCGCAATTCCCAATGTCTCCAACTGAGTCTCCGGACCGACGACTGGGAGGTTTTTCCCAATTCCATTCTGTGTCTCTGCGAATAGATGGTTTGGCACCCAGGCTATCCTGATGCGAGCTCTTGTCTCCTGGTGGCGGGTGGCTTATAGTATCATCGAGAGGACGTGGTCGATCGCTCGGGGACCTAGTCGTGGCGATTTGGCCAGTTACACGAGAGGACAACAAGTTGAGTGAGTTCATGATCTGGACGCAGCCATTCATGCATAAGAAAGCTGCTTGCAATTGCTGGCTAGCTGAAGGTCTGTTGAAGGCGCTCAGATCAAATCAAAAAACGACCTCTAGCTATATGGAGCCGTGAATCTGCAGCTTTGGCAAGGTTGGAACGAGGGCCATTATGATACCTATGTAAGCAACGCGGTCAATCTCAACCCAGAACGGCAATTGCTCGGTAGCTTTTGAATAGAAATCAGGATGCTGCCGCGACAGAGCACATTTGGTGCCCCAGGAATAAAGGCGAATTGGTAGGGGGTTCGGCCGTCAAGTTATCTTTGACGTATCATGACCGAGCCTCATCGATACTGATATGATGGACAGTCTATGTCATGCGAATGGGAAATGGACAAATCGGTGATAACGACTGAGTGGGTAGATGGCCCAAGTTCGATTAGAACTATGATATGTTGTACTGAATCAATGTGCTAGCCCCTCTATTCCGTTGCTTGCCGAGCGGTAAAATGTTGATATTCTCTTGGGTCTAACAACCAATCTGCCTTGCTACCCTCTCATCTTAATCATCCTCACATAAATTGCCCTCCTCTCTTAATAATTCAAAGATCAAAGATCCAAACAAGGATAGGATGGCTCCACGCACTGGAGGCATCTCTTCTGCACTTGACTCGTTAAGAAGCCATCATCGAAATAAGACACTCTCCGTCGACGCCTCTGTTGAAGAGCTCATCACGTACGCCTCACATACGTCCATGTCGAACCAATATATTGACTTGCACCTTGAGTCTTCTACGACGACGTCAGATAAAAGGATCCAAAGACTGCGCAGAAGCAACGGCGTCTGTTTTGCAGCGCGTCCTTGGATCACTTGATAATCATGATGTCTCAACACTCCTCGAGACTATCAAGGCTCTGGGCCGGAGGCTGGTAGCGGCATCGCCGAAGGAGCTGGCCATCGGTAATGTTGTGAGGCGTGTCTTGGGATTAATCAGGGAAGAGGCAGAGGAGGATCGTGAAGCTGGATCAAGTGGAGCCGTTCATGATGCCTCAGACAATCGGCACCTAGCTGAGGAGCCTTCAAGGTCTTCCGCCATCAATTCCAGACCAGACCCACACAAGTCGAGTCCTCTGTCATCAGTCGGACAACAGGTTTCCACGAGCGACACCATTGAGCCGGGCCAACAACCTTCAGCAGGCCGAACACAAACTCCGCTTGGGAGCGCGGGCTCGGGTTCTATGTTTAGTCTGCTGTCTCGATCCACTTCAATCACCGACTCCGCCAACACCTTAGCTTCCCAGTCAGCTATTCCTCATCCCACGCCACCTAGTGAACCTACGTCCCACACTGTCAACATTAGAGATCTGAGGGCAGAGGTGTTAGAGGGGCTTGAAGAATTTCTAGACGAGATCCGGCAGACTGACGATCAAATTGCTGGCTATGCACTAGAACATGTTCATTCAAGGGAGATTATCTTGATCAATTCGGCTTCTAGAACAATACAAAAGTTCCTGCTAAAAGCTGCTGCAAAAAGAAAGTATACGGTCGTCCAAGCCGCAAATCAAATTGATGGCCATGTCTTCTCTTACCAGGCCTCAGGTGCAAGAGGGCCCTTCAAGATTACACCCCAGGAGCAATTCATCAGTAGCTTGACTGCTGCAGGCATCTCTGTGATACTTGTGCCAGATTCCGCGGTGTACGCTCTGATGGCTCGAATCAACAAAGTGGTTATTGATGCTTGCTTCATCCTTGCCGACGGCAGTTTCGTTGCTCCTGCAGGATCAATGGCAATTGCAAAGGCCGCCAAACTCCACAAGAGCCCAGTTGTTGCGTTAGGCGGCGTCTACAACATAAGTCCCATGTATCCCTTCACCGCTAGAGCTTTCCTAGAGACTGGGGATACAAACGGAGTTACCATAACAGGTCACCAAGATCTCATGAAGGCAAGCGCAGTTCAAAACCCACTTTCCGATTACCTATCTGTTGACCTGGTCGACCTCTATATCACAAACCTTGGAGGACTGGCACCTGCATCAATCTATCAAGTGGTCAGTGATCATTACAGGACCGAAGATCTTGACCTGGGTTTGACGACATCAGAAGCATGATGCCACAATGGACACAGTACGGCATATACTCCATCTTTCATCTGGAACAGAGGCTGGCAGAGGAGCTGGGTAACGAATGCAGGAGCGCAAAAGCTTTTGAATTGCAGTGCATTCGCAGTCTACTACGTGCAAGCGATATTGCCCAAGCCAATTGAACTTTGATCCCATTGAGGGAAGATGCATGTGCTACAAAGAAGCGCCAAAAGTCAAGGGATAAGTCCTTTGGCCGAGGGCATCTAGTACAATTTTCAAGAGATGCTTGACCAGCGCACTTTTACATGTGAGTCCCCCAACGCCCTGGACACGAAATGTCTTAGCAAATGTGATAGAAGGCACGCACATAATTGCAGTTCCTCTCCTCCAATCTGGTACTTCTCGCCGTCGCTGCATATTTTTGAGCTGTGTCTAGGCGTGGCTGTTACTGCCAATGTTTGTCCGATTCGACTTCCGTCTTCAGAGCGTAAAGCGATCTCATCGCAAGTGCTTTCATATCTGGATGGCCGAGCTTTCCTGTTGATGAAGAACGCTGACAAACTTCAAGCTCATATTCCAGTGGTGTTGATCCATAACCACTGAGGCTATCTATGCTTCTTCATGCGTATAATTGCCTTGCTCGTCCGAAGAATGTGAGTCCTGCGATTTGGAAAAGACATCGTCTCATCACAACTCGCACCTCACAGAAATTGTCTTGGGTCTCCCAATGTCTGTCGAATAGGTTGAATGGATTGGCACTACGAGTGGTTGAGTTCCGAGAGTCAAGGCAATCGTCGCTCAGCCTGTATCGTTGGTTTATGAGTCAGCACTTGAAAAGCAACAACGAAGTCCAGTAATAGAAGGAACTCGCATAGAGGTCTCAGATCTTTTCAGTCTTTTGTACTCGTCATTGTGATGCTTCCTCAGGCTTCACAAGGCAAGCCAGACTTGAACGAGCAAAGCTAGAAACGACCTGGAACCAAGCCCAAATCACTCGTTCTCGATTCATGTACTCTGTTGCCATTGGCGATGACTTTGGGAATGTTGAAAATCATCGTTCCAGATTTTAGAGCCATTCGCATGCACATATTCGCACCGCAAGCAGAGACCTGATCATGTGCCTCAGACAAGCCTCAATTGCTTGACGTCTCTTGGTCTGAATAGCAAGCCGGGGAAACGCAAGAGGAGCCATTGAGGGTCAGACCTTTTACCTTTGATCATCATTGACGCCTATCAAACATCGTAAAGAAACATGAATCTTCCACATACCTCATGATCAACCTGTTTGGTCGCGATTCAGCTACTATTCGGTGTGAATGAGCAGCCACAGAAGAATGGCGAGTGGATTACCATCAAAGGCGACTAGAACTGGTTACGGTCTGTATCGTAATAAAAACCATCGTATTCATAACGATTGATCTCACTCCAACTGCAGCGCGCCAGGTCAGTGCAATGGCCAGATACTTGTCTGAGCAGGTCGCGATGTGAAACCCTGAACGATCAGGTATGGACTTCTTGAAATCTGCAGTGGCATCTGCTATATCAAAGGAGCCTGTGTTCCCCTACAAATTTGGTGACAGGGTGCCCCTTGACCAATCCATCTGGACCCTTCACAACGGAACAAAACGAGTGTGTGTACACTCACTGATCTGGATGCTGCGCCTATGGCTGATAAATCTCAAATGAATAGGATGATGGCTCAGATTGCAGTATCTTCTCGTTCGATGTGCCCAACTACAGGTCGCGATTGCCGCTCGCTCGAAATGCAGTCCGCAAAATGCGTACATTGAGGCACCCAGGAGTGATAAAAGTTCATGACACGGTCGAGACAGATAGTTACATTCATGTTTCGACGGAACGAGTGGTGCCTTTGGCAGCATCTGTGCACCAGAACGCATTAAATGAAGAAAGCTCGAAATGGGGGCTTTACGCTGTAGCAAACACACTAGCCTTCATCAATGACGAGGCTTCCTCAGTCCATGGTGCTGTCAGACTCTCTTCGATCTTCACGAGTCAGAGCGGGGAATGGCGCTTGGGCGGCTTCGAAATACTCAGTTCAGTCAAGGATGACGAGGCCATAATCTATCAGTACGGCACATCGATTCCCAGCTCTCGCATATACACAACACCTGAAATTGCGAAGTCAGGATGGGATATCATCAAGCGGAATCCTCTACCCGCCACGGATGCACACGGCTTTGCTATCCTGATATTCGAAGTCTTCAATGCTTGCTCGATTGCTTCTGATCAGGTCGGCTTAGCCAAGAATGTCCCACCAAGCATGCAGCCAAGCTACAGGCGACTTTGCAGCGCGAATCCAAAGGCTAGGCTAAGTATCTCTCATTTCAGGGATCAGGGGAAACGAAGTGGTGGGTTTTTTGGATCCCCATTAATTAAATTGTCTGATGGCATTGAGAGCCTTGGGCTCAAGAGTGAAGGCGAGAGAATTGAGTTCATGCAGGAGCTTGACGAGGTCGCAGACGATTTTCCAGAGGACTTCTTGATCGTCAAAGTCCTCCCGGAGCTTCTGAAATCAGTCGAGTTTGGAGGCGGTGGTCCCGAAGTCTTCGCCTCCGTGATGAAGATCGGTAAGAAGCTGCCTGATGAGCAGTGGGACTCCAGAATCACGCCCGTCATCGTCAGGCTGTTTGCGAACCCGGACAGAGCTATTCGCGTGTGTTTGCTGGATAATCTACCTCGAATGGTTGATCATCTTTCACAGAAGACCGTCAATGACAGATTGTTTCCTCAGATGGTGACTGGCTTCACGGACGTGGCTCCTCTTGTCCGTGAGCAGACAGTCAAAGCCGTGCTTACCATAATCTCGAAGCTTGCGGACCGTACAGTAAATGGGGAATTGCTAAAGCATCTTGCAAAAACCTCCAATGATGAACAACCGGGGATCCGAACAAATACAACGATATGCATGGGTAAGATAGCTCGAAACCTGGGGCCGAACACCAGGCAAAAGGTGCTCATTGCAGCTTTCTCAAGGTCCTTGCGTGACCCGTTTGTGCATGCTCGCCACGCCGCTCTGCTAGCACTCGCTGCTACCGCTGACCTCTTCAGTGAGGACGATTGTGCCATCAAGATCTTGCCTGCATTGTGTCCTGCCCTCATCGATAAGGAGAAATTGGTTCGTGACCAAGCGAACAAGGCTTTCGACGTTTATTTCCAAAGAATCAGAAAACATTCTGCTACTTTGCCAGAGACGCTCTTACCACCTACGACAGCGACAGCCACTGGCGCAATCTCGCGAATGGACACACCATTGCAAGACTCAGCTGGATGGGCAGGCTGGGCCATATCATCTTTTACTACCAGATTGGGGGGCGCGAGTGGTGCAATGCAGGCCGCGGCTCCAATCAAAGCGAATGCGATTTCCGCCGACGGTCAAGCATCTTTGAACGCCAATGCTGCTCCACTATCTCGAAGACCGCAACTAGCTTCGCCGGCAACTTTTGCGAATCACCAAGTAGCCAAACGGGAATCCCCGATCCTGTCATCGCCAGTCTCTGACAAGCAGTCATATCCAGAAGAAGCCGCTGTCACGGACGAAGATGGTGACGAAGCCTGGGGCGACTTTGCAGATGATGCCTTTCTGAACGCCACTCCAGGGTCTCAACCGCTTCAGAAGTCTGAAAGATCCCAACCAATCTCTTACGATGATGGCGGCGAACCAGATTTCGAAGGTTGGCTCAAAGCGCAGGCGCTCTCAAAATCGAAGCCAAAGGGGCCCTTGCCCAAAGGCTTGTCCAAAACGCCTGCTCCTCCCAATGCAACAGCCGCAACTCCTCGACCAAGCACCCCAGCAAATGCAAACCATAAAGTTAGAACCAAAGATCGGGTTGGTGACATTCCTAGGCAGAAGCCTGCTTCCGCCAAAACCATCGAAGCCAAGCCCATCGAAGCAGAGGACGATTGGGGGGATGCATGGGACTAGAAGCCATCCTTGAATAAACGATCATGCCTTTTTATGTATGGTACACATCTCTCCAGGGTTGGGTCAACCAGCAGCCTTAACTTTCTCTGGAAAATTGTCACCAGAACAGGTCGGAACCGGACGAAGACATGATATTATAATGGAGTCAGAAGCATCTGTGAGAATTCTGCTTAACCTTCCGACTCTATGTCGGCCCTATGCCCCAGCAGCGCCTCGCTCAAACCGCATGCGATCCTTTGCAACCACAACATGGTTTCCATTCATCTTTCGGAAAAATCATTCAAGGCTACACAAACAGCTCCCCGGTGATGTCCATTGTATTGCCTAATGACGCTCTGGGTGCCTACTTCCCATAAGCGGGCGTAATGGTCGCTACATGCAGTCACCAAGTAGGCAGAATCGGCACTGAAAGCGCAGTCCCACACCCATCTTTGGTGACTGTCAAGACTTGTCTCTAATGGGAAGGCGCCGTTCACTCTGGGTTTTGCTAGATTCTCGTTGCCTTTGATGTTGTGAGGATGGGTCGGATCAACGCTCCAGATCCTGGCATTATGATCGGCGCTACAAGTGGCCAGGTGCCGTACATCAGGAGAGAGAAGCACACGGGTGATGTAGGCATTGTGAGCCTGGAAGGATGTGATAGGCTGCATGGTGGTCATTCCCTGGCTCTGCATCATTCGCCAGACGTATACGTTGCCCTGGAAAAATCAGACGTGTCAGCTGGATGTTTCACAGAAGTGCTGGAGCGTCCGAACAGGCATTACCGAATTGTTGCCTGCACAAAGAAGGCTGCCATCGCTTGCAACAGTGACACTGGCCATGGACACATCTTCCTCCGGGTATAACTCTTGCGCACAGAGGTTCTCGCCCAGATCCCAAATCTTCACACCGCCTGCGCGGTCACAGGCGACTAGCTCCCCTTGATTTGGATGGATCACGACATCGTTGACAGCACACTTGTGATCGTAAATCCTCTGGACGCTTCCGTCCTTGGTGTGCCAGACCTTGACAAAGCCATCCTCGGAGCTGGTCACGATCCACTTTCCTTCACAATGAAATTGAACACCTGTAATGTTCCCGGTATGGCCGGCGAAGGTCATGACGGGTTGTGGATTGGTCGACTTGACGTCAAAAAGTTTTACATTGTGATTGCCTGCCGCTGCAAGAAATCTTTTGTCGGGGGAAATGCAGAGTCGATTGACCTGGGAGTCAGGATGCTGGATTGTACGGGAGCAAATTCCTGATAGAGCTTCCCAGAAGCGAATGGTGTGGTCATAGCCGGCTGTAGATAACCTCTATTAGGAACCACCGCTACCATCAAACATCATGTAAGGAAATGGAACATGTTTCAAGACGGACCAGTGCAAAGAATGACGCTCATGATTTTGATGCCGCGGTCCCGCTTCAAGACGAGCCTCCTAAGGATTCAAGGTGAGATGGTGCTACGGTTTGGTACAAATCCGTGATTGAAGGCGTCAACATCGCAACTCTATTCAATTAGGCATCTCTCGGACACCAAAGCTCAAATCGAGTTCTGCTTGCTTGTGTATCTAGGACAAAATGTTGTAACTCTAGCACAGCATCGCCGGCCCGGGGGGGAAGGGGGGGATTTGGCGGGGCAAGGGAGGGGCGGGGGTGGGAGGGATTGGTGATTGAAATATTACAATACGACCCTTACACGTCCGTAACAGCGGCTGCAGTCCCGATCAATCTTTGAGTTATACCTCGTATGACTTGAACCTTATCACTATAGGAGACATCTGTACTTTGTTCGCAGAACCATGAAATTATTTTCGTGTATATGAGCAATCTGTTGTCCCGATTCACTTTCGATTCAAATTGATTGAATTCGCCCAAGCTGTCCTGGCTGCATATTCAAGATCATTTGAAAATTCCGTGAATGAGCACCGCCATCAATCAAGATGATGACGAGAGGCTGTGGGGTCCGAGAAGGTAATTATGCTTCTTCCAAGGGATTGAGGAGTCAGAGACTTCCAGCTACGAACCAGGAGCTTACATTTTCGTCGTTACAGACATCAAATGACGTTAGAGAGGGAGGCGAGCTTCCCAACAACTTGCCATCTGCAGGTGAAACTGCCATCCTACCTTCTCAGCCGTCCAATTTGCAAGAAGGCGGCAGGCCGAGACGGGAAAGATTGAGGTCTGTTGCGGGCAAGCAGAATGTCGACAGGCAGTCAAAGACGAAGATTGCCAACCTATCAGCTCGGTCCGGCCTCGTCAGTTTTGCACCCAAAAGACGAAGATGCGACCAACACAAGCGAAACAATAGACATGAACCTCCAGCACAACCCCCCCCAAGCATCCCATTGTGCTCGCAACCCACAGGTTCTGCACATTGTGACAAACCTTCCGAGGGTTTTGCTGGGTCCCAGACATCAAAGTCCCACCTTGGCCTTCATTCGCTACATCCTGGACCGGCAACCCCTCTTTGCTCAAAATTACAAAGCTTTTTCCAGCGTCCCGAAAGATCAGACACGCAAAGCTATCGGCCTTGTTCTAGTGAGCCAGCGGCTCCGCTTCAGATCGCGCTTGTGCATCCAGGCTCTCATATAAGTCATCCGTTGACTCAAGCGGAAGCGCAATCCAGAGCTGTCAGTCTTCGCTCTGAAACGCGATCTTGGGCTCGGCATCTTCCTACCGACGGTGTGGAAACCTCACCTACAAGACTATCCCGTCTGTCAACGGTGCCCCCTCCCGCCAAACACCCAGATCTATTGCAAGGCAACCATTGTTCCACAGACTTGCCACATGAAAAGACAGGAAATGCCAAGAAATCCACACCGGTAATCGCCGTCGTCGAGCCTATTGGGGCACATTTTGAGCCTAATGGGACTGCGTCATGCTACTTGAAATCTACTGGGCATGACAGGCTCGTGGTTGGTAAGGAACCTCCCTGGCATCAAGATGTGCAGAGTCCTCGTCACCAAACCTCGGGGGCTGTGGATCATAACGCAACAAGCGAGGATTACGACAGATTGAAAAGAGACTTGGTTGCATCCGAAAATACTTACAAAAGGTTAAGTGCAGCCTACCAGGAACTGCTTCAAAGCAACATCATAGCGCATCAACGCGTTTCGATCGCGGAGAGCGAATTAAAGCGGCTTAAAAAGCAACTTAGTGGTGTGCAAAAGGATAATACTAGGTACAAGGAGAACCACAACAGTTTCAAAAGGCAAACAAAGCAGAAGAGTCACCAAGCTGTTGTCGGAGCCCAGCACCTGTCGCCGATAGGCTTGGGAGAACATGTAGAGTTTGATGAAGCTTACCTAAATGTGCGCGGTTCCGAAGTCCCAACAACGAAAACCACGTCTCAAATCGGTCACTGTGAAAGACCAGTCCAGAGTCCCGTTCTGGAAGGATGGAATAGATCGCCACTTTCTGCCGTACCTACGAAGGAGCCCTACATAGGGGAAACGGACGCGGTTGGCATGTTCACTGGCCAAGAAGATCTCATTGATTTTGGGGAGCTGGGAATGGGTCTAGACGGTCTTGAGTGGGGCGAGATTGATCCCATGGATTTCCATAAGGCTTGTACCAGCATATTGGATGATGAGCCTTAGCTACTTCGGCCTTGGAAATGCTATCATGCTAGGAGCTAGGGTAGATTGCACTCGTGTCGGTCCGTGAGGCCATTGGCCATTTCATTAGGCTCGGTCATCAAAGCTGAATGTCATCATTCAAAAGACGCACTTCCTCGCCAGGTTTGAAAGCTGGCAGACCTACGTATGGACAGCCATCGCAGCGGAAGGCGTCTCCCAATGCACAATTCCCACAGCTACCCACCTTGCCTTGAACCGTAAAGTCTACCTCGGCAAGATCGTCAGCCTTCAATTTGGCTAGATTTTCATCTGCATTTGCTCGTTTTGCATTGTCTTCAGCGTCCAATTTCTGAGCGAGCCCACACGTGCAGTCCTTACATGCACGACGGCGCTTGCCAGCCTTGGGGCGACACGGTGGGGCTGGATGGGCATTAGCTAGAAAGTCCCTGACGAGCATCCGGGGTATGAAAGATGGTCCTACGCTGTACTATGTTTATTTTCATGTCATCTGCATCAAGAAGCGTGTTCTCATCAATAAGCTCCTCCTCTGAGTCGCTGTTGGCAGCATCAGGCGTCTCAAGATCTTTGCTTGAATTGATGTATCCCACGCCTGCTGGTCGGGCTGCGGGTTTGGGACCGTTCTGCCTCTTGCCATTGATGTTCAACGTGACGGCGCCAGTGCCCGCAGCGTTTGTACTTGCTTTAGCATCGTTCCGTTTGCTCACCCGTAGAGGCATAGGCTCTCTTGTGTGGTCCAATGGTTTCTCAACTCCCGTCCCATTCACAATGAGCCCTGCAAGAATCGCCTCTCTGCGTTCGGAATCGTCGTCGATGGCAAAGCTTCCATCTTGACTCTGTACCTTCCCACCAGGCTTCAGGGCCTTGATCATCCGGTCCAACACATCCTTTGTGAGGAGATTTTTGGACTCGGTCCTCGTGCCATCAGCATCAAGCAATATGAGGATAGTGTCATATAGTGAGTCAGGAAGGGAGACAAGAGACAGAGCGAGACGATCAAGCATCTGAATGTCCGTAGCACTTCGATCACGGGCAGCCAAAACATTGTCCAACCTCTCGGGGTGCGATGAGAGTGAAGGAGGCGAGAGTAGAAGAGTTCTGAGGTTGCTGGCTGGTTGTACTGCTTGTGAAGAATGGGAAGACTGGCCCACCGCACTTCCCAAGGAGCTCGTGGGCGCCATCTCGGAAAAGATGTCAGGTCACACCACGCAGGCTGCGGAGAAGCTGTGTATATCCAGATCAGCAAGCTTGGAGTGGTCTTTGGAACTTGACAAGATCGAAACGCTATTCAGGGATCGAGCAGTGACAGGTGAGAAGCAATGAATTTAGGGATGGCAGGATGTGGATGTTTGATGGAAGGTTTTGGGTTCGAATTTCGGAGATTGGGTTTGTCCGGCCGATCGAAGCTCGATGATAATTACGGTACTATTCATTACTTCACTGATGTTACTTTACTACACTTCCCCCGTCGAATGTGTAGCCATGCGTACAAGACCATCCATTCCACAATATATGGCGTTGTGGTTCTCGCATGCTCCCTCGATCGCTCTGCACATCGGCACAGCTCATGAAGGGTAAACATCCGACTTACATCTTTCCTCTCAACTGGATCTAGTACTTTGTGGAAACTACAGGCTGTCGACACAGGTACTGAGCCGTCAATCAACATGGGAGAGACTGCGAGTCCCACTTATGGCTTGATGCAGAGCGGCCATTCTCAAAACCATCTGGACAGCAGCGCACGCCAACAATCTCATTCGGCGCCAAGATTTTCTCGTTTGGGCTACCAAGAGAGTATAGAAAAGGCGCGACGTGCAAAAGCCGTGAATAACATCAGTCTGCGTGAAGAGAAGCGACACCGTTCAAGAGCTGAGGCAGCGCGTAAAGCAAGTATCCGAAAACAACAACTCGAAGACCAGCGTGCCCGGGAAGAAGAAGCAAACTGGACAGGTCGGGAGTATGGCGCAAAATTTCTTGAAAGCCTTGAAGTGCAGACTAAAGCCCGTCTCGAAGCAGGTTTCCGTGAAGAGATACGTGCTCGCGTATACGGTGATGGGGAATTGTTCTCTTCCTACCAAGAGATGAGGAAGGAGGAGATAACACTGCAGCTGGAGGAAGAGCTGGAACCAATCATCAAATCAAAGCTGGAGCTTGCAAAAATGAAGGAGGTCCTCGATCTTCTTCGAGAAGAATTGAGACCAGGAGTCGTGCAAGGTTTGAGGGAAGAACTGGAGGACACCACGCGTGAAGACGTCCGTGCTGAGCTGCGGCTTCGGCTGAAAGGGGACGTTTTGGATCAACTTAGGCTTGAAAATGTGGGAAATGTTATGGCTGATTTGCGTCGTGAGCTCCGTGACGAGGCGCTTCAAGAACAGGAAAGGGGTCTAATGCAGAACACGACGACTTGTCGCGAGACCTTTGATGCAAGCCCTCCTGTCTCTTTGGCGGGAGCAGCCAGAGCATCCTCACAGGATTCGGGGAGTGGTCATAAGCTCGATAACAACATGGACCCTGAATACATCGCAAGATCTCGTGTCCAATCCATCGACTCAGCGTCGGAAGCAGCCGCCATGCTCGAATCTGAGGATGGCACCGACCGCGACCATTGCCCTGCTACCGTGCCACTGTCAGCCAAGCATGGGGTTGACGAGGGAGTGGGCACATCGAGACAGCTCAGTGAAGCTGAACTGCCTCCTGACGGTCTTCCATCGACAGGTCACCCCGCTGTGCAATCCGCAAGCAAAGACTTCACCTTTAATCCCAGCATCAATGAAATAAGGTTCTCTGATCCTGTGGATCGCCCTGTATCTACTAGAAAACGATCCTCCACTGCTTCAGAGCCCAGCAATGCCGAAGCAGAACATGCCGCCAAGCGCGCTCGCCGGGAATCCACTGTCTCGGACAATATCTCGACCTTCAACAACTCGCAATTGCAGATCCATGCCCCCGACGTTACTGTTCGCCAAGCTCTAGAATTCAGCGAAATGGGGGCAGCTGACGGTACAGAAACAAAGGAAGGTGAGGAGGAAAGCAGGGAGGAATCTGTGGATAACGATGGAGAGGAGGCAGAGGAGGAAGGAGAAGATGACGAAGAAGAATCGGAGGAGGAGGAAGGCGAAGAGGAAGACGAAGATGCGGAGGGAAGGGAAGTCGACTATACTGAAGCCGAGAGCGAAGACGAAGAAAATGAACGGACAGGGCAGTCATACAGCGAGAGACCCAGAGGCGCATTGATGGAGGGAAGCGACGCACAAAGTGAAACAGATGAGGACGAGGAGACCTTCGCGACTAGTGGAGGCTTTGCGAATGCCGAATTGAAGGACGACACCTTGGACTGTACCCCAACATCCAGCCAGCAGGGTCTGGACTACGATACAGATACCCAGACCGACGACTTTGACAGTAGCAGCGAAGCTTATGACGAGTATGACGAGCGACAGCATGGTCCTCCGAAATTGAGAATTGTGAACTCGCTCATTAAGCAGGGTAATACGCAGGAAACCGCCATTGACCTAGGTGACTCAGATGATGGAGCCGAGGATGAGGGTGCGAAAAGCAGATCGCCAATTAGGCCCGACAAAATCTCATGAGATTTCGCGTCTGCAAGTTTCAATTCCAAGTTTTAGCGGGGGATTAGGGGGGCCTTTGGCCTCGGACTGAACGTATTAGAGCTGAAACAATTTTCATCACTATTTGGCCCAACGTCACGTGAGCATCCAGTATCTGATATTTATCATCCCCCTTTTGCTTGGGTAGAAACATTATCCCATCGATAAACAGACTCTGCTTCTCCTGATCTGCGCCGTAACCCAAGCCAGTCGTGAGAACTATAGTGCTATCGGAACGGCAGCTCCTTATGGCGTCGAACGAGATTATGCAATCTTCATCATGGGTTGTTTCAAGGCTCGATGTTTATAGGCGTGGTTCAGCTAATCAGAATAAAGCCTGTGGGTTCGGTGCGACTCGCCGAGATAGTCGACGAGGTCAGACACCAGAATTTGAGCTAGATCTTCTGACATGGACCTCACCAACTGACTCAATTTCAGGCTTGCAAAGACGCCTTCGACGACGATTCCGAGTACGACCATGACAAAACAACAACATGGAATACAGACATTATCGTTCGCCTTCCTCTCTTGCAAGCACAGATGAGTTGGCCGTTTGCTAAGCGCCACAAGTACAGAATCGCATACTTCAACATTTGATCGCCGAGACTTCCCCAAATGGACAGCAACCTCTGTTCAAATTCACAGTCACAAGTACAATCATGCAACAAATGTCCACCACAGCTGGATCTCCCGAACATATAGGAACGGCGAGCAGCAAGAGAGGGATGCATTCCGCCACAGGAGCATTCTGGAACAACGAACGCGATGGCATGTGGAGCCATAAGTACGAAGAAAGTAGCAAAGGGTTCGATACGATCATCAGTATTACGTGGATATCAATTGCTTGACCGGTTATGATCTAATGCCCGAGGAGAACCCAGCTGCGTTCGGACAGCCGGAAGACCGTTCTACTATCTTAGTAACTGAATTTCATCCCACCATTCGCGCAAACGACAGACCCCGTACACCAGCCGCTATCCTCAGCGCACAGCATGGCCACGACGCCTGCGATCTCGTGATCATATCCAGGACGGCCTCCATCGCGCGACGCCGCCTGGACAAAGCCATCTGGATCGATGCCTGCCCTCTCCTTCATCAGTGGCGTTGTTTGTATGAATGGCCTCATGTGCTGCTGGAAGTCGGTGCTTGTCCCTTGGTACATATCGGTCGCAACGGGACCAGGGTTAATGGCGTTGACAGTACACCGCTCGGCTAGTTCACGCGCCCAAGTCCTGGTCATTGATTCGACCGCAGCTTTCGTACCACCGTATACCGTTAGTCCTTTGAAGCCTAGGCTTGACGTGGTTGAGGAAACGGTGACAACGCGGCCAGACCGGTCTGTGGGTAGATGGGGCACTGCTGCTTGCATCAAAAGTATTGGCCCTAGGACGTTGACAGAGTACTGCCAATTGAAGTCATCAATCGTCACCTCCTCCAACGGTAGGTTCCGTGCAACTGCCGCATTGTGCACAATTATATCTATTCGGAACTTGCCACTGCGTGGGTGGGAGAAATGGGTCTTCGCTGTGTTCACAATATGCGCAGGACCATTTGGATTCCCCATGTCAGCCTGAACGCCGAGGGCTGTAATACCATGCGCATCCTTCAATTCGCTCACCAGCTTCTCGGTCGTCTGTGCAGATTTGTCCGAGGTGTAGCCAAGAACGCACGATGCTCCTTTTGAAGCCAGATTCCGCGCAATCGCAGCGCCAATCCCTGTGCTAATCAGCCTCACGGTCGACAGCAGGTTTCGAACACCCCTACCCTACTTACCTCTAGAGCCACCGGTGATGATGGCAAGCTTCCCTTCAAGCGGTCTTGTACTTGCCGTGGACGATAGGTTTGTCGATGAGACCCTCTGATATCCTGGACGAGACATGACGGCTCCTCACGAAGAGAGATCAATGGAGGCCTCTTTTGACCATCCAAATACGGAGGCAATATGCAAAGTCAAAGTACAGCTCAAATGCAGCAAGGAACAGTGTTAGACTACAAGAACGTGCAATCTGCAAACCAATTCATGATTGAATAGAGCCGAGCCAGGAGGTGCAATTACCCCACTTCTACCTCTTGTGCCGGAAAATTGTTATTACATCACTGAATTTATATCCATGACGAGTGAAAATAGAGCCAGCATCACTTGATACCGTACAACCCCCTCGAGACATCGATGAGAACGGAAGAAACACCTTTGAGATGTACTCATGCCATGTCAAATGCAGAGTCACTGCTTCACCCAATCGAACGACTCTATATCATCACAGATGTATTTGTAAACCCAACTTATGGTTGTCATTGGAAAATCGTGGTAGCAGCAAGTCCGAGGGAGCATCCGCTCAAATTCTCGACGACCTCTAACAAGTTCTCCGTCCCTTGGAGCCGAGCCGAGCATTGTATGATGTAGAAGGCCCCAAGTCTTCCGTTCCGTAGCCTTCTCATTTGTGTTAACTCTTGATCTCGTTGCACTGGGCCTCCATCGCTCAAGTCACTGTGACCCTCAAAACGAAGTTCACAATGACCGCCGCGGCCAGCGCGACGGCCAAGACTGTAGGTCCGTAACGATCGTCGAACCCTCCCTGGCCCCGTAGCCTAATACTCTTCGCCCGCCAGTGGAAGGTGAGGAGTGCATAGAGCATTGCTCCCATGGCGACGATAGTGAATAGCCCCGCGCATATTCGGCCAACGCTGTCGCCAAAGTTGAGAAGGCCGATAGCAAGACCGCCCAGGATGACGGTAAAGTTGAGCCAGGAGAGGAAAGTGCGCTCGTTGGCGAAGAAGACCTTAGGCTCCACCCGCGTCGGAAGGGCGATGCGTTTTCCGGGAGCAGTCGACAGTAGAGGCTGCGAGGACATGTTGTTGTGTTTGATCAATCTGGTATAGCTGACGAGAGTGAGCTCGCAGACTTCCGAGGTACACGATAGCGACGTGCTTATAAAGTCCTCTTCAGGAAAGGTGATCTGGGCAGGAATGGGCAAGTGGAGATTCGTGGAGATTGATCGACCGAGGCATGGTTCGATTCGATGATATTGTTTACAACATAGAGTATGATACTCTGAAATGAGCAAAAAGAAGGGTCTGGCTACACGTACACCCTTTTTGTCTGCATGTACACCGTCAATTCGTCTGCATGTACACCGTCGATTTGTCTGTATGTACACCCTTTATTTGTGGGTATATTGAGTAATTCGCGTAGTATTTCTCAGTATAGCGGGAGGACTTAGGAGCATTTTGTAGTGTATCAAAGTAGCTTTGCGTATATTATCACGTATACTACCACGTTAATAACGAGTACATCAACTAAGTTATATAAGTGGTTCCGGAGGGAATAGGTAAATAGATGATACGCCGAGGACCGCGATGAGAGTAAAAGCGGGCCTCGGGCTTCTCTCTAGGTACAGGAAGACCTTGCTTAGCCCTCAAGTTCTCCACCCAAATCACGGTGTTTTTGGGCCTATTGTGGTAGGGGCATACGGGCATCGGGCGTCGCATCATAGTAAAGGGTTTGCTGAAGGGCTTACTAAGGGTGAGGGGGAGGGTGAGGGGGAGGGTGAGGGTGAGGGTGAGGGTGAGGGTGAGGGTGAGGGTGAGGGTGAGGGTGAGGGTGAGGGTGAGGGTGAGGGTGAGGGTGAGGGTGGAGAGAGCTGAGAGCTGTATGAAACATCATTCATGCCACTAGGTGGAGGTACGAGGTCCATGGACTTTACCAAAAAGTTCTTCCGTTGTACTGAGAAGTACCGCCGGTATATTCATATGTCCGCGCATAAAATCCTCCACTATACCCTATCAGGAAGGGTGTACATGCAGACAAAGTGACGGTGTACATGCAGACAAAGTGACGGTGTATATGCAGACAAAGAGGGTGTACGTGTAGCCAGACCCAAAAAGAATGGCGTCATTGTCATGGCGGTGGTGGCCGGGCGGAGCGGATGTGCGGGCGTCTTCCCCCCCCGAGGGCCCCCTTTGGTGCCCAAGGTGCCCCCCACTATGTTCCGAGGCCCCCACTCGTGGAACAACAGCTCTTCATAAATATGCAGCTTCATCTAATAAGCTGTAGACGTTTCGCCAAGGTAACCTCATGATTCTCAGGTACTTCACGAATCGAGCCGAGTCGATGGATGGCTCTCATACCACAATCATGAATTTGTTTGCTCCCTTCTCTCAGATGTCAGCTTTCCTCACACACTAGCTACAATGGAAAGGCGTACCCATAGAGTTCTTTTAATTCTGGAATTGGCACCGAGGCAAGATAGACTATCATGTGTGCACCGTTTCTCATGCCCAAAGACCCTTCACGGGCAGAGGTCGAGTCCAGCGGAGGCATGGTCTCGAAAGCTTCCTCCTGCTCAAAGGTTGCCTTATCCATCGGACGCCCTCTCGACTTATCCGCATCGTCGCGTCTGTGCGATGGTGTCTTTGCCCAATCCGAGTTGCGAGCGGGCATGGGAGATGTGGTGGCACCATCTTCGGCGGAAGCTTTCTGAATGGGACCGCCTAGGGTGGAGTACTGCCACCATTGGCCACCAGTTTCTCGGATATCCTTCTTTACGATTTCAACGATACTGATCATCTTACCTGCTACAGCAAGCTTGGCACGTAAAGCAACCACGGGAGTTCTTTTCTTGTCTTCAGTCAAATTCATAGGGTTGATACGTTGTCGGATGAGTCGAACCCGGTCCTTCATTTTTGCCGAGGAGAGAATAGACATAGGAATTACTTGGTACTTGGCCATTCGAACTGAGTCTTGGCCGAATACGCTTGCATGGCCAGTAGCTCCTTGAAAGGGCGCATCTGTCTTCGTGACTAATGAAAGGATTAACGGAGGCCGAGTGTACTGCGTCTTACTCGACTGGTATCAACGTTTCTCACCATGACTGGACTGGGACCCGGACCAGGCGTAGATGTTGAAAGGTGATTGTGCGAGTTGCGCATTTGCCTTGCTCACCTGACCGTGATGCCTTTTCTTACCCCTGCTGGACATTGTGAGTTGTGAGATGAAAGACTGGAAGACTGGGGTCGGTAAGGTAGGTATTCGTGTAATAGCGGCCGCTGCCGCAGTCCCGTATGCAACCTCGTCCGCTCAACGCATACACATTTCAGGCAATAATATCAACTTTACTATCGCATTCCTTGATCAGCGTGATGTGTCTATATTGGTCGAAAACAGTAAGAGGAGTGTGCAAAACTTGGAGGCTAAATATAGCATACGGATTAGAAAGAGTACGGATCCGTACAATCATGGCATTCAGTGTGCGACTCCGTAGTGTCTGTCACTAGTACTGGCAAACAACCAACGCGTTTCATGCCACGATTACTAGACCCGAGACTTGGCCCCATTCCTGGCTTCTTGCAGCGTGCACCCGATGACATCCCTCCAATCAACAAAGCCATCGCAATCTTGATGACACTAGTATAAAGTCTCCCCGAGATCGTCGAGATTACTAGTGAATCCAGTGTTGGTTGACTAAGTCATTTGGGCTTGGGATCCCTTTTCCGTTCGGCATCGCATCACCACTTCCTCAAGAAGTCCTCTTTGCCAGCCGCACCCATCTGACCGTCACAGCATATCGACTCCTCGGGCAAAACGACGCTGCTGCGACGGCTTGGACTAGAATCTGTGCGCCTATTGATTTGTATTTCACCGCACATTAACTACCCTGGACAGCAGCTGTCGTTTCCCCAGGCGCAGTCCGCCTCCAACCCTTCACAGGCACGTAAACGGCAAAAGTTGAGCCATCAAGACGGCAGGGTCGATCTTTTGGCTACCGACTCATTCTTTTTCGCCTATCGCTTTTTGATCTAGCTCGTCCATGAATCTTGGAAGACTTTGTACAATAGGGAGCGCGTTCCATCAGTCTGAGGCAAGTCCGCTTAATCAAGGCCACTTGCGCTCTCTGTTTGCGCTTTCAAAGGCTCATCGCCTAGGCTTACGTTACATCGCATTCGCATGGCATGCTTGACTTCTTATGGCTCCCTTCCGCCAAAGGTGAAAGCAGGGTTCAGGAGAATTCAGGCAAGATGCCAATTCAAGCTCAAGCAATCTCGTTGTCCCCGCCAAAACCAAATCCTGGCTTGAAACGAAAGCGTGGCCTGAATAGTCCCCCAGCGTCATTGCTAGACCACTCAGTTCCAAGAAATGGGACTGTCTCGGTCGAGACTCCCGCGGTGGCGCCTGAGGTGTCGGAGGACGAGGCTGCTACCCAAACGGACGGGATAAGAACGACCCTTCGAGGCACACAAGGCCTGAAGTCTACTGCTTATGGCAGCGGAGTCGCCCTGAGGAAGTTAGGCCCGTCCGCAGCCTCGGATCCATCATCTTCCGTCAGAGCCAACGGCAACCTCGGCGATCGCCCTACTATCGAAACAACTCACACAAAGTCAGGCAGAACCATGAGCTCAAGGGCGCTTCATGAGAAAATAGAGTCGCAATTCAACCTGGAGATCTTGCTAAAGCACCGGGAGCTTCGCCTGATTGATCAGGAGCTTGCAAAGTGCTCGGTCTCTCTGGAGCAGCTCCGGAGGTGCCAGCTCATACCGTTTCCTCTTCAGACCTTCGACGTTACAAACACCGATCGTATCACCGATGACATAGGCCTCAAGGAGAACTCCGCCCCACATGCCCCTTCTTGGGGGTCTACCAAAGAGCCCTACACTCGGCATTACCGAAGATGGCTTTTGCCTGATTCAGCCTTCGATGATCATCGTGATGAACACCTTCAAACGCCATCAGCTATCAACTATAACCCGACAGAGCGGGCCACAAGAGGTGCAATGACGGGATCCAAGGCATTGGGTACAGCTTCTCGCTTGCAAAGAACGTCAACCATCGGTGATTCTAAGGCGCCGTCCAAAGTTTACACAGATCACAGGGAAGAGAAAGGGCCAATGATTGTGCCACGGAAACTCAATGGGCAGATGTCCATGGTGAAGCTTGTATGCTTGGATTGCCGCCGAAGTAACTTCAACAGCACCCAAGGTTTCATCAATCATTGCCGTATTGCGCATTCCCGACAGTTTGCCAGCCACGAGGCGGCCATAGAAGCTAGTGGTGAAGAGATCGAGGCTGAGGTGGAGGTAGCTGCAGGATCAACGCAGGTCGCGCCCAGCGCTAGCTTGGTACATCCTATGATTCGATCTGCTCGACGTCCGACAAGGGAAGCTAATGCCTTTGCGATCTCCGAGGAAAATGGGAAGGACGTGGCAGATCTCCGTCTGCTTACCCCATCTGTATCACGACCTGATGGTCTTCCCTCGGATTTGTCATCCGGCTTCAAGCCTTCACCGCAAACCCCTCGTCTATCTATGCATCTGGCGAAGTGCGGTCGAGACATCGACCTGAATGAAATGGTTGCCGACGCAAAGTCGAGGGTCGAATGGGAGGCTATGCAAGAGAGCGAGCCCGAAGATGCCTACGATGATGAGCTGGAGGAGACAGCCCCCAACAGTCGCAGCACTCGGGGAATTGTACAATCCAGCGTCTGGCCCGCAAACATGATGAGATCAACTCCTCCGGGATCATTTCTTAGAGGAGGTGCTACTTCCCTTGCTTCATCTGCGCCTCGACATCAGACACCTACCGCAGCGCAGACTGCTCCTCATCAAACTCCATACGCTCATGGTATTGTCCGGCATGGTGAACACCAGAACGCAGTAACGGACGCAATTACACCATATAACCTCAGTCCAAATACCACGGACCCTCATCCAGCGCCCAGCCTGGTGTCAGATGATGGTGAGTACGATAATACGCATTCTGAGTCCGAGACCTCCAGTCACGTAGATGTGGACGAGGACGAGGACCGCTACCTGCATGCAGACCTTCTTGATCACGAGGTGTTTGAAGTGGGGGAAAGCAGTACACTCAACTTGGCACAGCCCGAAAAATCGCACGATAGTCCGCGTCCAAGACCGCCAGCAGCTGTCCACCATAACGACGAAGGCGAGCGACATGTCACGTTTGCCAATCCTCCAAGGAGACCTCGGCGAGCCTCAGATGTGGTAGCACCGTCTACGTAGCGTGGCCTTATCTGCTAACATACAGCTGGTTGCAGTGCAAGGAATGGGGAATGGTACTCTTTGAGCTTCAATGTATTCGTGCTCGTGCTTTTTAGCGATGGCGTTGTGGCAATCACTGGCAAGAGAGGTAGCTTTGTGGTGATTCTTTTGAATTGGGTCAAAGAGAAGCGCTCAAACGTGTACTGGTATGCTGAGGTACCGTGATGGCTGTTCACGGATGAATCAAGAGATGACGCTAGAGCCATCGTCCCAAATTTCCCGGCTCTCCTTCTCTACTTTAGCCATGGCAGCAGCAACGCCTTCCAATCTGCCGACTACGTCCAAGACGCCTTCACCAACCCTTTTGAAAAACCTCTCATTTGCCTCTCTGCGCTTCCTGGCCTCCACGACATCGCTTTCCTCCTCGACATCGCCTGCGGGTGTCTTCTCACCTGAAGCACCAGAGCCTCCCAAATTGTCCCCATCCCCGACCCCAGCTCCAATGTCTTCGTCAGCCTCCCCTCTGCCCCAAGCCCGAGCCAAGCCAATCTGAGCCTCTCTCAAATCTTCGAGCGCAGCGTTGTGAGCATTTCCAAAAACGTGCGTGTTCCCTAAGGCGCTCAGCTCGACTTCTTCCAGAGTCAGCTGCATTTTCGCCCACAGTGCGTCTACCCGGCTATCTTCTGCATGCCCAGCTTCTTGTGATTGATTTCCGGGAGTCCGCGTCGGATTACTCCCGGGGGCGTCCGGGCCCCTCCTTGATCGTGGGGCCGGAGGGGTTATTCTCTCGGTGGTGCCGGTACTGGAAGGGCTGACCAGGGAGGCACTTGATGCATTGATGGGTGCTTGAAAGAGAGTTGGCGGTGGGTTGCGTTGGGTGTTCGATGGACCAGCAGCAGCTGCAGGTGTCGAGGAAGACATACCCACAATAGCTGTATGCAGAACAGAAGGCGGAGGTTGAGCTTTACGAATGATATCGATAGCCACTCATGGTGAAACCCCTCGTCTAGAGCGGAACCCTTGCAATGTCACGCCAACAGGAGCTTCGATGGACAACATAGGTTGGCATTCGCGCAACTCTTGCGCTACACTCGAATTTTTGGTCTTGGATACACGATGCTTTCGAAGTCCTGCGAGAGTCCTCTCATGCATGCTTTCCAGCTGAGTCAGCATCGGGCTTGGCATAGAGACCTTTCTTGCGGGGCTCCAATTACTAGCCGACCTGGTCATGTGTATACCCTTTCTTGCAGTATCCTTGAATCCATTTCAAGTGGCCACCGCGCTAAGAGTCTGCACCATTTTTTTTGTAGGAGTATTAGTATTTTTGGGTTTAAACTTTTTTAAATAAAAACCAAAATTACTCATACAAAAAAAGCCTGAAAATCGATAAATTATTAGCGCGGTGGCCACTTGAAATGGTTTCGACGATACAATGATCACAGCAACGCCAACTTGTTCTAAATCGTGCCGCAGTAAAGGATTGTGAATGAGCAGACGTTAAGACAGCCCTTGCTGTTGTCGATGCCATTCGCATCTATGTTGGGTGATGCTGTTCTGCAAAGCTAAGGCAAAGTCTCCAAGCTTCCCAACAAGATGACGACTGAGACGGAAACCTTGCTTGGAGGTGAGTGCCAGGCAGGCTACCACTGGCGCACTCAACTCCATGATCTGAGGTCCCGGACTGGCCGTTTCCTCACCTCGAAGTATGGCCACTACGCGGTTTTATCGCTTGTGTCACTCGACGTGAGCTGTATCTTTGCAGACTTCATCATGAGCCTTTACATCTGCGAGCACACCTGTGAGGAGGGCGGGCATGTGAGTAAGGCATTGCCAGAGATCCAACATGCCCTCGGGATCATCGGCTTAGTAGTTAGTTCTCTCTTCATGGTCGAGCTAGGCGCGAGTATATGGTCCTTCAATGGATTGCTGCAGTAGGTTCCTTCTTTGAATAGCCTCCCTTCCACGAGCTGTGCCGCTGAGAAAGAGCAGATACTTCAGATCATGGTTCCGCTGCTTCGATGCTACAGTCATCCTTGCTAGCTTCGTGATTGATGTATGCCTGAAGGGCGTTTTAGAAGAAGCCGGATCTGTTGTGGTCATCCTGCGCTTATTTCGAGTGATCAAGATAGTGGACGAATTCAAGGTCGAGGCTGAGGAGCAACTAGACCACTTAACAGCAAGACTGGAGAGACTGGAGTTGGAGAATGGGCGATTGAAAGCAGCAAAGGAATCATCGAGGACATCAGGAGGGGAAGCAACATTTCAATAGTAGCCATGGGGCTCTTCCTTCTTTGCAACTCCTCTACATAGGGTCAGCAATGATTTGTGTTGTCTTTGCAATCTGCTTGAGTTAACAAGCATGGTAGCATGGTAGCATGGTAGCATGGTAGCATGGTAGCATGGTAGCATGGTAGCATGGTAGCGTGGTTGTGCTTTGAGCAAGTAGACGTCACATGACAGCTCGATAAATTTATATGATTTTCTCATTTTCTGGGCCAATTACTCGATGCAGGTCAGCCAATGTGGCTTTAGCGCGCATCGTCATTTTCTGGGATTCTGGGAGCGACATCTGGCCCATCTCCCCAAACCCAAACCTCAATTCTTTTTTCGCCCGTTGCACGCGACACGCACACCTCCCACCAGCTGCTGTTCTCAAAAAGCCGTACAAGATCATTCACCGGACTTGTGTTCTTGCTCGATACACCTCCACGACTGCGTATTATCGCGTTTGGCGTGAGCTGAGGCTCAGCTGCATCGTCATCAAGCACGCTCCTCCACCTCAGCTGCTTCAGAGCCATCATCGCCAAATCCCACGACTGGCCCCCATCTTATATCGAATTTAAATCTCCACATATGAAATCGCCAAGAATAAAGCCCTAAGAAGTCTTGTAAGGACCTGTCGATATGGGTCAGACCCTGTCTGAGCCGGTGGTCGAGAAGGTCCGTACTTCCGCACGCATCGTGGCCATGTCGCGATCCAATTGCGCGACATGAAGCTCTCGTTGACTGTTCCTGCATCCACTGCCCCCACTGCAAAGACCCGTGATCCGAATCGTTGAAGCGTTTGGGTGAGCGCCGTGCTCGCATACTGACCTATGCATCCGTTAGATCTCCGACGATGGTCAGGATGATAGGGTTGCCTTTGGTGTTTCGGCCATGCAAGGATGGCGCATCAGCATGGAAGACGCCCACGCCAGCGTCTTGGATCTTCAGGCCGGTCCGGAAGAGAAGTTCCAGGCAGCGGGGCCCGATGACAGGCTGAGTTTCTTCGGTGTTTACGACGGACATGGCGGTGACAAGGTGGCCTTGTTTGCTGGAGAGCATATGCACAAAATACTCGCAAAGCAAGAGGCTTTCAAGAAGAAAGATTTCGAGCAAGCGCTCAAAGATGCTTTTCTAGCAACCGACAGGGCAATCTTGAATGGTAAGCGCCCTTCCCTGCTCAAACACAATCGTTCGACTTAGACTTCATTGCAGATCCAAAATACGAGGAGGAGGTATCGGGATGCACCGCCTCAGTGGGGCTCATTTCGAAGACGACGATTTACGTGGTATGAATGCTACGTGATCCCTCCCCCCGGGGCTGCTTTTCTCTTCCCCGACCAATTGTTGATGGCTCTTTCTAGGCAAATGCTGGAGACTCTCGATCGGTCTTGGGAGTGAAAGGAAGAGCGAAACCTTTGTCATATGACCATAAACCTCAAAATGAGGGTAAGACACTTCCTGACTTCTTCCTAGCCTGTCACGATCTCAGTCTTTTTACAGGAGAGAAAGCCAGGATATGTGCTGCAGGTGGTTTCGTAGATTTTGGCCGTGTCAACGGCAACCTGGCGCTATCTCGCGCCATCGGCGATTTCGAATTCAAAAAGAGCGCAGATCTTTCACCTGAGCAGCAGATAGTCACGGCGTTCCCGGACGTCATTGCACATTCCATAACCGATGACGATGAGTTTCTCGTGATTGCTTGTGACGGTATGTACCAAAGACATCAGGTTTTCAAGCCAGCTTCTGAATGCACAAATTAGGTATCTGGGACTGTCAGTCATCACAAGCGGTTGTTGAGTTTGTGAGGCGAGGGATCGCCGCAAAGCAAGAATTATCTAAGATATCAGAGAACATGATGGATAATTGTCTGGCATCGAACAGTGAAACCGGTGGTGTTGGATGTGACAATATGACAATGGTTGTGATCGCACTTCTGAGAGGAAAGAGCAAAGACGAGTGGTACCAGGACATTGCAGACAGAATTGCGAAGGGCGACGGTCCCTGCGCTCCCCCAGAATATGGTAAGTGTTTGCACATACGCATGTTTGGAGGAGACTGATGGTCAAGTTGTAAAGCCGAATTTCGGGGTCCAGGGGTGAAACATCAATTCGAAGACAGCGGAGACGATTACGACATGGATCTTCAAAATAACGGTAGAGGGCGGATCATCTTCCTGGGCGATGGCACCGAGGTTCTGACCGATGGCGACGAGGAAGATGACAAAGATGTGGAGATGCAGAGCAACAATACGGAGCCCGCCAAGGTCGATGGAGGCCGTAATGAGCGAGAGGAAACACCGGGTCCCGAGTCACAAAACGATACGGCATTCCAAAACCGGGAACAGTCCACGACGGGGGCAAACGGCAGTAACGACAACTCAAGTGGGAGTAAAGACAGCGAAGGTTCAGTAGGCCTTTCAGAGAAGAAATCGGCGATAGCGGCCGTTCCAGAGTCGGCTTTGCCTGACAAATTCGTCCCGCCAACGACCTCGCAAGAGAAATAGACTTGTTGACGGGAGACAATGACATCCGATCGAGACGATCGAGACGAGGGTGTATGAGTGTATGTCTTCCGCCATGGTCGCATGGCGACCCATTAGACTTGGGCGCCATCTGCTGCCAAATTCTAGCAATGGGGTGGTGATACGTTTCACACCATTGGTGCCATGCACATTCAAACCTTCCAGCCAGGCGCAAAAAAGGATCCATTCTCTACAGCAATCCTTACTCTCCTTGTATCATCTGTCCTCCTTTCCTCCTCCCAGTGGAGACAAGGACCAACAGCTCCAAAAGCAGTGAACAAACTTTATCACGGTCTATGTTTGACAAAGATTCAGGAGCCATACAGGATGGGTAGATCTGTTAATAGGGCAAAGCGTTTTGCAGCAGCAAGATCCACGGGACAGCATGGGAAGTTTCTATTCCTACGTACTAAAGTCGCTCTTCAAACGCCCATTGTCACTTGCAGATATTTCGAGTTAATGGCCCATTCCTGGTCTTGAGCGTGCCGAGGGTGATGCTATCAAGTCCAGATGAAGAACCACTGTCGACAAGAATGGTCAGACTGGCGCAATCTCGAAGAATCTGTTGTAGATTGAACATGTTGATAACTTTGGATACTGAAACCCTGACCATTCACCACGTACGCTAGCTATACCCCCCCTATATCATGCGCAATAGACGTGACGTAGCAGCCGAGCAGCGCTAACAAATCAGGTCCCTTATTAGAGTATAAAGGGGTGAAGCTTTTGGTGGCTCCCCCCCGTCCGAAAGGCCTCGAACCAATGCCTCGTGCAGCGAAAACCAGCTTCCTTGGTGACATTTATCCAGACATTGTACATCATCTCACCATCGCCCCTACCTAAAGCATCACCCTCCTGTTGATACCACAATCGAGGCGCCCAAAATCTAAACACTAAAGACTGCACTTCTTGCGTGCCAGCTGCAACGATCGAATCGTCCCGTATTGTAAACATGTCATCGCCGTCCTCTGCAGGATCGGCAAAGCGGAAGCGTTCGTCCTCCCTCGAAAAGAAGTCGAGAACAGCCCCAACTACTGACCTCCTTCAACCTTCCTCCCGTGATGCCTCTGGCGAGGATGCCGCGGACTCCACTGCAAACAGCTTGACCTCCTCTCTCAAACACAAGAAGGGTGACTTAAGCAGCGGACCGAGCAAGCGACCCCGCACGAAATCCAATGCTGCAGATAGCATTGGGAATGGCGCGCCTAGGAATCTCGCGGGCACAGATGGGGAAGATCACGACACCGCAGAGGATGAGGGTGGAAGGAGCAAGCGTAGGACTAGAGCCTCCTCGAGTAGGCAGAGCTTGGAATCGAAACATGACGACAGCAAAGCCATGCCACCTCCGCCCAAAGGCGTTTTGCAGGACCCTGTGGGATATAAGACAAATCCCCCACCAATCGGTCGGCCGATCAGGATCTACGCGGATGGTGTCTTCGATCTTTTCCACCTTGGGTGCGTATCCCGATCGTGATGCATGCAGGGTGGTCCTGCTGACGCCCCCAACAGTCATATGCGCCAGCTGGAACAGGCCAAAAATGCCTTCCCCAACGTCTATCTCATGGTAGGCGTGACTGGGGATGCAGAGACCCACAAACGCAAAGGTCTTACTGTCTTGACTGGTGCCGAGCGTGCTGAGACTGTGCGCCACTGCAAATGGGTGGACGAGGTCATTCCAAATTGCCCTTGGATAGTGACACCTGACTTCCTCGAGAAGCACGAGATCGACTACGTGGCACACGACGACCTACCCTATGGCGCGGACGAGGGGGATGACATCTATTCCCCAATAAAGCGAGCAGGGAAATTCCTCGTCACTCAGCGGACCGAAGGTGTTAGCACTACAGGTATCATTACCAAGTAAGTTGGTGCCCACATGCGTGGGATCATCGAGAGACTAAGATTTGCCTCCAGGATCGTCCGGGACTATGAGCAGTATATTGCTCGCCAATTCAAGCGGGGTACTTCACGTCAGGAGCTCAACGTTTCTTGGCTGAAAAAGAACGAGCTTGATCTGAAGCGCCATGTCGTAGAACTTCGTGACAGCGTGCGCAATAACTGGTCAACGACGGGGCAAGAGCTTACCAAAGAGCTACGCCAGTATTGGCGAAATAGCCGGCCTTCCAGTCCCGCCAGAGCCAGTATTGGATCGGAGCTTGGATCAGCCAAGTCGCCTACCTCTTTGACGCACCTGCCACGTCTTGATGTGCCAAGGGCCGACAGCCCTGGCGGTAGCAGTGGACCAAGCAATGATTTTGCCACCGGGTACAGTCTGGGTCTTATTGGAGGCGTAAGATCATGGGTAAGCTTCAGCCTCTGGCATGATCAATGCAATGCGATTAACGTTGATGCAGATGACTCGGAGTCGTGTCTCGCTTCGCGGAAGCCAGCCGGGTAGCGGTGAAAGCGAGGAGGACAGCTCGGATGCAAGAAGCCCAGGATTAGAGGAGAGCTCAGGAGGCCAGTGTCTTCAGGAGTCGGCAGATGCGATGGACACAAAAGTGTGAAGTTTTTCGCGAGGACTACATGCTCTTTGCACACGATACGAGAGGCTAGTTCATAGGATGCATGACGTGTGCTATGAGATATCCCAGCCGGAGCATCTTCATTCCTGTGACCTGCTTCCCGCAACAGCTCCATCGTTCCTCCAGATACATGATGCAGTAGAGCGTGGAAATATTGGCAGCCGTCCGATGGCAGGAAATGTTCTCCTTTACCGCTAAGACCTGGGCTTCTCTTTCTTCTCCTTCCACAGCGCCGATAAACCGACACCAGAGACCTTGACGACCTTGAATCTCACACCTGGTATATCACCTTTCGCCTTGCCCTTTCGACCAAAACCAGAAAGCAGCACTTCGTCGTTCTCGTCCACGAAATTGAGACACCCATCGTTGGGAACTAAAAGGACACCGGCCTCAGTGAAGGTTCTTCTCCTCTCTTTCATCCTCCCTGGTCAACCAGAGGAGACATACCGAAAGCAGTGACTTTCTTGCCGTTCTTGATGAGTTGTACCCTGACACACTTCCTAATGGCGCTATTTGGCTGTTTGGCTTCCACCCCAACCTTTTCAAGCACAATGCCCTTTGCGTGCGAGGAGCCACCAAACGGAGAGGATTTGTATGCAGTACCCAGCAGACGCTTCTTGTAGTGAAGGTCGGCCCATCGGCCCTCACGTCGATGGGTTCTCAGCTTGCGCGCTGCGTTGAGTCCTCTGGGCTTTCCTTTCCCCATGGTACCTATTCGCTTGAAGGTCAGCTTCCAGGTGTGTATGTGCAATTGTCTGGGAGAAGCTGAAAGCTCGTGGAGACTGATTGCTGGTCATAAGTGCTGCAAGAGGAATCGCAGATAGGCTCACCGGTTTTAAATTCTGGTGGAGAGATGGATAGACCAAGTTTCACGGCAGCGAGCGTTTATCAAAGGGTTGAGAGACATGGGGACTTCTTAGCGAGTGTGTGGCCTCAGCCCTATCAGAATCATTCCTTTTTTCTCTCTGAAGGCACGTGATCGAACAATTATACTAAGTGCAGGCCCTGAGTCCAGCGTAAGTGCTTCAATCCAGCCGTGATTGACTCGCTCCCATCACTGGTCATATCTTTGCCGGTACATATTGTTTTCCTGCACATTCGATGCTTTCTGGGAGTAGGACTTTCCGCCGTCTAGTTTCCCTGCGTGTCCCTGCACAATCACTCAGACTCGAGAGATCCCATACTTCAACAAGGGCTCACGAGCCACTGAGGGTCCTCTTTTGCGGCTCCGATGAATTCAGTGTTGCGTCGTTAAAAGCTCTGAATGACAAAAGATTGCGGCAACCCGAAGCCATCTCATCGCTAGATGTCGTCTGCAGACCCGGTAAGCCCACTGGCAGAGGGCTAAAGAAAATCCGTCAAGGTATGCGTTGACCAAGGGCGGTCGAGAAGTGCTGAGGTGGACGTATATACAGCACCAATCGCAAATGTTGCTACCGATCTCCGCCTACCCCTCCACCAAATTGATACTTTTACCAAATGGGAGGCAAGACACCACAGTCATTGCAGCCTGTCGTGAACGCTGACCTTCGCAAGCCGCCCACTCCATACAATCTGCCCATAAATCTCGTCATAGCAGTCTCCTTTGGTCTCAAGATACCAGGAAGGATTTTAAGTAGTGCCATTTACGGAGGTCTCAATGTGCACCCGTCTTTGCTACCACAGTCAGTGGCCTGAAATCTTTCAGCCTGCAATCAGAAGCTCATCATGTCAAGGTTCCGAGGCCCAGCTCCGTTGCATCATACGTTGCTAGCAGGTGTGGAGGAAACAGGAATCACCGTGCAAACGTTGCACCCGGAACGGTTTGACGAAGGCAAGATCATCGCCCAGACACCTCTCCCAGGATTCAGACATCAATGTGCAACCGTTCCAGAACTTTTAGAGAGAGTCTCTCAAGAGGGAGCTGCGATGCTTTTAAGTTGCATTACGGCCGGAGCTTTCGTACCTCCCTTACAGGAAATCAGACAACTATTACCTGGCGCGAAAGTACCGATAGCTACTTATGCTCCTAAGATCACCTCACAGGATCGTCACCTCGACTGGCATAGCTGGACAGCAGAGCGTATCTTGCAGTCCCATCTTGTAATCGGGCCACTATGGAACGAAATCATACTCGAAAGCCAGCTGAAGCCAGCTAGAAAACGATTAATATGGAAATCAGGATTTAATATCTCTGGCAGACAAGTTGGTGCTGGACCTGGGATCGGTTGCCCCTTCGTCAAGGACCCGGAATCATCAGATGGATTGGTCTACGTCGAAACCTGCGATCATCAAATTTTGGAAGCCACGCACATCACCATTGACGGATGCAAAATGAACGATCCCATAAGCAGCTCTAAGCAAGCTGGACTCTTCTACCGCGGAATGAGTAAGCGCGCCATTGATGAAGACATCAATTGCAGTCAATTATTTCCACTGGGGTTGGCCTAGATGGAGTCGATGAATGAAAGCAAGCTACAATTATGCCGCCGTTCTTCCGAGCATCAAGTATCCCGAATCTACGCCCAGGTCAGCTATTGTGAACTCTGAGTTGATGATGAACATATTCACCAATCTGGATACTCTGGCCTGTCAAAGAGCTATTTTTGGCGGCGGTGATGTACATATCGGCGCAATCTTCGACGTCGGTCTAAACACAGCCTCAGCGGCTGCTCGTCTAAGGTGAATACGAGGGCCATGATCACCTCTTTCTGCAGATAGGCCTTGCTCATGGCCTTCTGGACGAGCTCTGGGTCCATGTTCTGGCCCTGCAAGATGAGTTAGTCAATTATCAAGGGCGCCAAGCTCGTATGAAGGACCCATTCGGTGTTAAGCAGGCCCGGCAGAATGGCATTGATTCGCAACTTGGGTCCCTGGGTTGCTGCAAGACCCTTCACCAGGTGCAGTCCTGCTGCTTTGCTGACCGAATAGGCCATTGAGCTTCCAGATGCGCCGATACCGGCCACTGAGGATGTGATGAGGAATACACCGCCCTCAGGATTCTGGTTGAAAATGGGCATAGCCTTTTGCATCAGATGCAGTTGTGCCTTTGTGTTGGTAGCCCAGCACTTCGGAGGTCAGGAGCGGTCTGGTCCAAGGCAGTGATACTCTCACCTTGTCCCACTCGGCTTCACTGCAGGCGTGCAAGTCGCCATACTTGGTGAATTTAGTCCAGCCCTGCGTCGTTGGTAAAGGCTTGGCCAATTGAGTATTCACCTTCCAGCCTACTCACCGCGTTCGAGATGAGGATGTCCAGACCACCAAGGCTGTGAATAGTCTCCTCTACCAACCTGTAGCATTCGGATTGAATCCCTACGTCCTGGGAAAGTCAGTGGGGACACTGCGAGCTCGAGGCACACAGCGTACTCCCTGGAGCAAGACTGTTCTGATACCGTGTTGCTTCCCTAACCTTTCCGCTAGCTGCTGGGCAGCGTCTTTGCTGGCCATGTAATTGATTGCCACATTACAGCCTTGACTGGCAAATTTTTCTGCAATCAGCGCTCCCAGACCTCTGCAATTGGAGTCACGACGAATCAGTTCATGGCAAGGCCCAAGCAGTCGATCAAGCTATCACCTTGAGCCACCCGTCACTAGTACATTACGTCCTGCAAGTGAGTAAGGCATCTGTCTGTCTATGTTTGACGATCAGTTTTGGGTATTCAGGTGAGAGCAATCTCGGAGACGGTAGGTTCGTTCTTATATCGATCCCCACCTCGGAAATGCCCGGCTTTTGATCTCCGTCACGTTTACAAGACTTACATGGGCCTATGCTTGAATCCTTCCCCTCCACCCCAGCACATCATGAATTGCCAGCTGTGCCCCAATTGGCACAGTCCTCCATGCATGCGTGCAATGATCCAACAAGTCGAATCCATGCTCAAGGTTTGTCCTAGGATCCACATTTCTCCAACAACTGCCTTCTTCCCCTTGGCCCTTGCTAGCACGTCTTCTTTAATGCCAGACTGTCCAATGAAGGAGATGAATCGATAGGTCCTAGGACATCCCCTACGGCGCCAATTGATCTACAGGGTCCTGTGTTCGGCACTTCCCTTACAGTGACAAGGCATTAGTTTTTCAAAGGCTCTCTACAGCTGTATAAGAGAGGCTGTCGATTGTCACACGCCAAATTAGGCCTCACGGGTTTGAAGACATTGGGAAACGGGCCGTTCGCTAAGATGCTGACGACAGCTTGGGATATATTTTGGTCTGGACATACCCTAATCGAATGAGATTAAGCACGTCCATATACTAGAGGGGATGAGTGGCGCTCTTCACAACATAGGAATTATCATTGCTTTCTTTTCATGAGTGTTCGGAAAGCTCTGGTAGGACTGTGAATTGTGATTGTGGAAATGATAACTGAATATTCAAAATGGTGCACATTGGAGGAAAAGATGCTTGTCCTGATTCAGGACTAGCCTGCCAAGCCAACTCCTCGGACAGACAATTGAGATGACCCGCCCAAAGCCCAAAGCCCACATCGCAAACCCTGTTGTCCATCTCAAGCTCCTCGAGCTGTATCCCATCTTCTTCATAATCAATGAGTGCTGCATCTGCCTCCCAGAATCCTCACAAGCCTGGACACTAGTGCGATTTCCCTCAAAGGCTGGAGTGCTATCCCGTGAGGAAGTTTTCCGCGAGAAGCTGGTCGTGCCTACCCCAAGGCTTTTTTGACCCTCTCCCTCACCCCGCGACTTGTTCCCTCATGCTCCTCATCATCCCGCCGTTCTCTATGTAGAGAGAGCGACCAGACCGCTACCAGTCACAACGCATAGGCAGTCATTGCCCGCTAGCAGCAAGAAGGCGTGCGGGGTGGTTCATCAGCGCCAAGAACAATCGTGACCTACCTGTACGTCCCCGGTTCATCCTGTGTGGTGAGTCGATGTCCTTGGTTCAGTATCCTTTTATCCACATTTTTGCTAGGCTTTACGCTGCTCCTAGACTTCCATGTCTATGAAATATTTGCACTAATAATCATGTTTCTAGGCAACCACCTACCTACGTTGTGGTAGATCGTGTGTTGAATTGGCTCAGTCAAACCGCGGGGATCAGTTGCGGGGGCGCAGAGTGAGCGTGCGGTTGGTCCAAAAAGCAACTCAAAAGATACGACCATCTTTCGGAACGCCTCTCGTCAGCCTCTAAACGAACTCGAAAGAGGATCCCAAGCCCGGATGAGCCCTCGGCCAGCAGAGATCAGATCTATAGCTCCTCTCGCAGTTCGCTTGAAGCAGAAAGAGAATCATGGCGTCGTCCTCCTCCAACGTCGTAGGCGTTCACTATAGGGTCGGTAAAAAGATTGGCGAGGGCTCGTTTGGCGTGATATTCGAGGGAACAAACCTGCTCAACAACAATCAAGTGGCTATCAAATTTGTGTGTCCCAGTCCCCGTTGAAACAGCAACGAACCTACTTACCTTTGCTTCAGGAACCAAGGAAAAGCGATGCACCGCAATTGCGAGATGAATACCGGACATACAAGATTCTAGTTGGCTGCCGTATGTTACGAGATGCTGAGCTCGGAAAAGGTTCTTGCTGAATTATTGTAGCTGGAATACCCAACGTCTATTACTTTGGCCAGGAAGGCCTGCACAACATCCTGGTGATTGACCTACTTGGTCCGTCACTGGAAGATCTCTTCGACCATTGTAATCGAAGATTCTCCGCAAAGACTGTTGTCATGGTCGCCAAGCAAATGGTACGTCGTATCCTACATAAACGAAGTCTTGCAGTCCCTCACTTGTCTCTAGCTATCTCGGGTCCAGACGATACATGAGAAAAACCTCATCTACCGTGATATCAAACCGGATAATTTCCTCATCGGTCGGCCAGGCTCGAAGTCAGCCAACGTGATTCATGTGGTTGATTTTGGAATGGCCAAGCAGTACAGGGATCCCAAAACACGTCAACACATTCCTTACCGCGAACGGAAGTCTCTCTCAGGGACGGCTCGCTACATGAGCATCAACACGCATCTGGGACGAGAGCAATCAAGAAGGGATGACCTGGAAGCTCTAGGCCACGTTTTCCTTTACTTCCTGAGGGGCGGATTGCCATGGCAAGGTCTGAAAGCTGCCACCAACAAGCAGAAGTACGAGAAGATCGGCGAAAAAAAGCAAACAACTGCCATCAAAGACCTTTGTGACGGCTATCCTGGTAATTCCCTTTATCCCCTATATTGTGGGTTCTTGTCTAATTCCAAGATAGTGGCAGAAGAGTTCAACAAGTACTTGAGCTACGTGAGGAATCTTGGATTTGAGGATACGCCTGATTATGATTATCTTCGCGATCTCTTCACGCAGGCATTGAAGAACACAGGTGATGTCGAAGATGGAGAGTATGATTGGATGAAATTAAACAACGGCAAGGGCTGGGAAGCAATGAAACATCATCCGTCGCAACATCTTCATGCCACGAATCACCCTCAAAATCCCTCTAACGTGGTTCTGGGGGGAGGTCCCAACACGCAAAGAGGTCCCGCGACGCCTGGTCCCCTACGTTTGAATTCCCAGCAGCCGCTGCCCCCTTCGCCGAACAAGCCAGGGGTAAGCAAGGCTGCTCGCGACCGGCCAAGCGGATCCGGTCCTGCGATGCAGAAACTCCAGGGTGGAGCACCTGGGGGCTTGACCGCTGATGTAACCACACCAACAGCTTCAACACAGGCACAATTTCAAAGCTCGACTGCCCATCTCCCTAATAATAACCGGATGAGTACAGTCAATCCCCCCATGGGACAGTCAGCCGGGGGAATTGGGAATGGGAGAGGCATGGGCCCGACCGAGGAGCAACCATCCGCGATGCAGAAGGTCTTGAGAGTAATTTGCTGTGGCAGCCGGTGAAGCCACCAAACCCCAATTCTGGAGACTCACATATTGCTGAGCCAGCCAGATCCAGTGATCGCTCTAGCAGGAGCGTGAATGGACAATTGGGCATGGCCTCTGTGTGACCGTGCACTGTACTCGAAGCATCCACCAAACCGCGCTGGTCTCTCTTCAGGTGTCTGAAAAGTGGTTGACCAGGCTTCTTGTGTATGGAAAGGAAGCCCCCTAATACCCGTCTTGGAGCAACGCGGATTCTGCGTGAGACAAAAATGTCCTTACCGTGGCTGATACTCAGTCGTGTATCCAAGCGCTTTGTCCACGGCCTTTCGAAGAATTGGACTGGGACCTGGCGAAGGACTACAATCTTTGGTTTTCATTTGAAGATGCCCATTTATTGTGTGTGCGATCTCTAACATGCTTGACTCCTCCAATCTCACCGAAAAGAGCAGCATCAGGGATCGAGGCATGATTAGGAGCAAAGGAGGATGTATTTTCTGGGTTCAAAGACGGATCTGTTCCCTTGGGCGTGATTATATAATACGACTAAATTTATTGATACAACATTTCACGAGGATTCTCCGTGTCGACCAACCTAGTTCGTCCAGAATACTACTCATCTCAACCACCGCGTCATGGCTCGTTACTACAGAGAAGTGCTTTCTCTCTGCCAAGCCTGATGGCCGGAATAGGTTCTGGGCGCAAAAACTACCACGCTAAGAAACGATCCCGTGCGCTTTGTCAATTGTCATAGCAGTCTTGGCAGTGTGGGGCGGGCTGGTGGCTATCTATTCAACGATTGCCTTAGCGCAGCGCCAAAAGTGTGGGGAAGCTTTCCGGCTGGAGCTGCTCAGCGAGGGAGGAGTCGTGTGACTCGGTGCTCTTTCAGGTACGGTGTGGTCAAGGGGATGTAGGAGGATCCAGAACCGCAAGCTTCTTGATTACACTTAATGAATGAAGCTCCCAACACATTTCATCTATTGTTTCAGTGCTCCGCCCTCTCTCCATCATTGACGAAGGTGGATAGGACACCAACAAAGAATCAGTAGCGTCCCTTTCCCCTATGTACGTCGGACCCCATAAATCTCATCGAATCACTGCATCGTCGAAGCAACAAGTCTGCGTATTTGGGTCTCAAGCCAGCAATTGATAACGATTGACACAGCATATCCCAGCGATTGACCATCCAATTCTTCCCAAAACGCTGCACACTGTCTCTCTCTCTCACTCGCTCGCTCAAGCTCGAATTGTATCATCGGCACAAAGGAAAATAGTAAGTCTGTCGATCGAGTATTTCTAAAGTCTTACTGTCTGCCATCTTGGACCCGCCTTGGTAAACGACGGCATCATCCATAACTTTTAATTGGACATACCCGTGGAAGCGGGAAATTGACAATGCTAAACAACAGTGACCCGCTCCCACAAGCAAAACGACCGTGACCACGCCGGTCTTGCTGATGGCACTGCCGATGACGTCCAGCATCTCCCTCGCTACTTCGCCAAGAACGGTCATGTTGATTCTGATCCTAAGAAGGTGAAGAAAGAAGGAGGTGGCAAGGGCAATTGGTAAGCGGTACCCCCATTAGCCATCTGGGTCTGCGGATAGCCTAGAGCAATCGCTTAGTGGACTTACAGGGGCACTCCTGGCGACGAGTCTCAGGACTACGGCTATAATTTCACCAATGCTCGCCGTCGCTCCAACTCCAGCTCCCACAGTCACCACATCACAGATTTCAAAACCAAATTCGAAGCCGTCGAGGCCGATCCTGTTTTTGAGGAAAACCTAC
The DNA here is from genome assembly GCA_019925105.1 of Niebla homalea. Lineage (NCBI taxonomy): Eukaryota > Fungi > Ascomycota > Lecanoromycetes > Lecanorales > Ramalinaceae > Niebla > Niebla homalea. Next base: position 963,963 of record JAHGAU010000007.1, read on the forward strand.
ATGGGGCCATGGACGATGGAGACCACATGAGCAAGCTCGAGAAGGGCGAGAGTGTCGACAGTACCAGCACTGGCAGCATTGAGGAGGATGAGCTGGTCAAAAAGTAGAATCGACCTTGCGGGTGGAACGGAGATAGAAGTTGGTGAGGACCAATGGCTTACTGAATTCAAATGTCTCATCTGAACGCTACCGTAAGACGGACGAGCTCCTCCTGGTGCATGAGGACTTGTATACTAGAAAGACACACAACATGTGAACTCAGATCATCTGCTGTCAAGTCTTGAGAACCCAGACTGATCTCGTCCAGCCATTGTTGGAGGGGGAGTATGGAATATCATGATTGTCGATAGCCTCTCAAGCCACTGTCCTTACTGAGCCACAGCCAATTGCGCGTCTGCTAGTGGAATACTTCCAATTATTTTGCCGTTGGCCACTATACATGGGACGAGATTCCATAACTCTCCCACAAGGAGAAGGACTGTTTGATACTTCATCTCCTAATACTCCCTGGTGACCGAGGGTCGGTGACAAAAGTCCCCGCCGACCGTAAAGGTTTCTCCGGCTGTACTTCGCTCAAACTATTACCTTAGAACAGCCTCAGACTTTGTCAGAAGCCTATAAGTCTCGGGAAGAAGAGTCTTCAAGTACTTAAGGCTCTCAGTGATTTTTTCTGGGATTTTTGAAGGCTTTTGCGGTGATAAAGGACCGCGTTACTGGGGAGATTCCCCAGATTTGCGGTCGGCGGGGACTTTTATCACCGACCCTCGGACTCCTGGATGTCAACGTAACTGGAAGACTTGGCGCTTGGCGCGGATCGTGACTTTTTTCTTTTTGGCAGTTTTTTAACGATAGAAGGGGTGACCCCCCAACCGGACAGACCTACCAACCGGACACGCTAAACCCGATTTGGATTACTTTTTTATTTTTCTTCATTTTCTTGGTCTTCAATTTACTTATTAGATCCTTATTGCTCTACAAATGATACTTACAGACCGTCAGTTAGTAGATTTTGGATAGCCTTACCGTCACCGTTACCGTTACCTTTACCCTCACCCTCACCTTTACCCTCAGCCTTAGGAAGCCCGTTACTATGTCCTTCAGTAAACCCTTCACTAGGCCCTTTACCAAACCCTTCACTAGACCCTTTACCAAAAAGCGATGATTTAAGGCTTATCGCGGTAAAGGCATAAGAGGATCAGGCGTGGCCCCATGTTAAAGGGTTTGCGGAGGGGCTTACGGAGGGCTTACTGAGGGGCTTGTTAAAGGGCTTATTTATCTGTGAGATTAAGGGTAACGGTAAAGGTAATAGTAACGGTGAAGGTGAAGATAAGGCTATCCAAAACCTGATTAACGGTCTGTAAGTATCACTTGTAGAGTAATAAGGATCTAATAAGTAGGTTAAAGACCAAGAAAATAAAGAAAAATAAAAAAGTAATCCAAATCGGGTTTAGCGTGTCCGGTTGGTAGGTCTGTCCGGTTCGGGGGTCACCCCTTCTAGCGCGTATTGAGTATCACCAAACCTCAAAGGCTTCTACTCGTGCTACTACAATTTATCTGTCCCCCGAGCCCCCCGGAGCCCCCGAGCCCCCCGAGCCCCCCGGAGCCCCCAGAATTCCACGAAGACTACCTTAATACCTTACAGTTTGCAGTGAAGTGCAGTATTACCTACGGCGTTATTAAGTAGCGTCGAGTATACGACAACGAGTATGCGACGGTAAGGTATAGCATAATAGCATATACCATCTGTAAAGTCATAACCCACAAGTGAGTGATCTACTATTGTAGGTAACACTCACAGTCAACAAGACTTCATGCGCGCGCAGAAATATTACGCACTATTGTTAGAAAATTAAAAAACGACTGAACTTTAGAAACTGCCGACTTTTTTGGCCTGTCGGACTTAAACACTCAAGCCGAGAATCAGGAAGACACCAGAGTCAACGAAGCCCAAAGCGTCCAATCTTACGGCTTGAATCTCAGGTCTGCAGCCGTCGTGGCTGGGGAGGAAGTTGCTGACAATTCATGATGTTTGCGCGCGAGCCTGAGGCGGCTGCTGGCAGCGGCAATCCACGACGACGTCCTCGCAATCCATCCGAAGACTCAACAGCACTGCGACAGCCTGTGAAGAGAAGGAAGCGCTCAGGTCTGAGCAGAGAGACATTTGATCTATACTCCTCCGGCACGCTGAACGGCGATCAAAGCCATGCCGGACAAGTAAAGAAACCAGAACGACCTCTGATGAATGGCTACTCGCATGGGCATCATGCAACACCCCAAAACAGTCCAAGTCTGGCCAGTCTAGCTTTCAGAAACAGGCTTAATAGAAGAGGCGACAGGATACATCGAGCAAGTCGACATGACGGTGAAATTGAACTTGTGCATCTTGCTCTTCCTGCATATTGAGACGGTCCGGACCTAACCTACGAATAGGCCCGCACCGATCATTACACCATCTCCAAGCTTTCGTCGACACCAGAGACACTTCTGCAATCTTCCAGGCAGGGTAAGCTACCACCAGGTTTGGGAAGAGCAAATGCTGAAAGTATCCAGACTCATGGGCAGCGGAGATATCTCCAGAAATTGGCTGTGCCATTGCGATGACACACACCAAAGCAGTAATATGGCACTATTCACGCCAGTCCGGCCCTAAGGAGGCCCATCCTGTGGCCAGTATCAAGCTGCTCCACCCTACTAACCATGACCGTGACCCCCTCCCCCTGGGTATTCTCATTCCAACATCGAGCGAGCCGGCCGTCATGATTATTACACCCTCGACCGGCAAAGTCACGTACTGGGACGATATATCTAGTGCTTGCAGCATTGATCCAAACCGCCAGCGACAAACAAGTGTTCAGGCAGTGATCAGAGGTATGCGGAGCGGCGAAAGGGTACTTGATATTGCTGAGGCTGAGACCCGAGGCTTTGTGCTCTCGCTCAGCACTGGTAGGCTTGCTCACCTATATCTTAGGGAGGGGCAAGGCAGACCGTCGATCAATATCAAGTTCATGGCTTCGAAAAGCACAGGATGGCTAGAAAGTTGGCGGGATACTCTCATTGGCTCCAGCTTTAGACAAGCTATCGCGGCTGTCAGATCTGGAACATCGAAGCAGCGGGGCCAGAGATTCATGATCAGTTGTACCTCGAGCGGATTGTTCCAAACCTGGGACCTGGACTGGAACGGGACCCATTCGCTTGTGCAGGAGGTGGATGCAAAACCAGAGCTCGTGAAAGGCCTCACGAAGGGGAATGAAGACTCTTATCTCGGGCTCTCACACGACTTTGAGGTCCTGGACTTTATTGTGATACCTACGCAGCCTAATGGCAAGGCTTTTGCCAACCGCACAAATAGTGCAGATAGCTCGCTCCTGATCCTGACGGTCATGAAAGGGGTCGAAGCCTCTAATTATGCTTTGATTGGTGCTTCGCTTACAGATGAAGACCTGATCATTGGGGTAGTACATCCCATTAGATGTTTCAAGGCTCCCTTATCAGAGGACATCGACTTCAGACCTCGAGTCATGTTGCCTCAGCCCAGCAACATCGCAGTTATTGCCTTCCGCAGGGACCTCGTTGTCGCCTCCTTGGTTGAGGCCGAAGAAACTCCCAACGCTCAAATCTACCTGGAAGCGCACCTGCTGCCTGAGCCTTTTCAGGATGCCGTAACGTTCCGCGGTAACAGGGGCTATGAAGTTGTAGGTTGCGCCACGGAATTGCGGGACAACTTTCACAGCCCATCATGTGTTGTGGCAGTTCATAATTTCGGAACGATGAGAATAGCGACTTCAAGAGAGGTCGACATAAAGCCGTCTTTAGCTCAACGTGGTTCCGCTTCCCCTGCTCGGACCAGGATAGAACAAGCGATCTTCTTCGGAACTCTAGAGGACAATCTGTTAGATTTCTCACCACGGCCTGAGCTTACTCACCATCTTGATGACATTGAGCAAGCCGCCTTGGAGGTCAGCCATAGTATCACGAGCTCAGGATCTGGATATATTACTAACCTTGGTCCATCGATGGAGGATCAACTGGCCAGTCGAGCTAGGGCCCTCTCGGATCTCATACAGCACCTACAAGCGTACTACCCTCGGATAAACACTTCCACAAGATGGAAACTTCTGTGGAACGCTGAAAAGATAGCAGCGGCACAAGATCTCTGGCATTGGTACAACGCAGCATTGTCGAATGTCGATAGCGGGCCGAAGGATGTGTTCACAGAATTGATTGAGGCCATTCCAGAACACCTCAAGCATGAGAATCAGCCCGGAGATGGACAGACTGACGGCGTTCGGCACTGGTTCATTCATGACGTTTGGCGCATTGAATATCTCATACCATACTCACATGAGATCATCGAGCTGTTATTTCAAGAGAGCATTGATGATAGGAAGGAGCTCGACCTCATCCATAAAGCCCTCGTAGTGAACAGTGCCGTTGAGATACAGTTGACAGTCCTTGAGAGCGCTTTCCGCTTCCGCTCAGACCATTCTGACGCCTATGCCATTCCACCTGAGCTCCTGGATGACAGTATTCTCATCGCACCACACAGCTATGAGACAATAACCGAGTTCTGGACATCGGCCGCGCTCGAAGGGCCAATCCCTTTGGTTCCAACGCGAACAAAAGAGCTTCTGGATGTCTCGAGAGAGATGGCAAAATTGCTGGCGTCCGACATCGAGGACATTATGGAACGGCACGAGGATGCAAAGACAGCAGGAGCAGTGCAGGAAGATGTCGATATAGATTACCCTCATGCTGTCATGACCACGCTCGCCAAAAAGGGTCCTCGGCAGATTAAAATCTGCCATCGAGCATACCTTGAACGAACAAGGTGGCTTCAGTCAAGGGAAGACCCTGCACTTCGTCGTGTGGGAGAGAGCCTTGCTCAAGTTTACGATGGAATCAGGGGACAGCAACTGGTGGAACTCACCGAAGTTGGATTGGCCGAGCAGGGTCTTGAACTTGCGGAGGAATATTCCGACCTCGAAGCTATCCTGGACATTCTCGAAAGAGAAAGCGGCGAAACCAACGCGATAGGACCGAGTATACCAGCTCGTATACAGAAATATTTCGCCAAGTTCGGCAGCCTGTGGGCCAAGGCTTACTTTACTAGGTGTCTGAGCGATGGTAAGGAGGCAGTCAACGTCCTTAATGATATTGGACATCACAAGGAGTATTTGACGGGATTCCTACGAACACATCCAGAATCCGCAAACCTGGCCTGGATAAATGAGGTGTCTTCGGAAAGGAATTATAGTTTAGCGGCTGAGTCTCTACGTAAAGCTGCAGGCCAGTCAGGCGATGTCTGGTCTCAGAAAGTCATGCTGAGCATGAGCAAGCTCTCGAATTTGGCCGCAGAAGCCTCGCATCAACGCACGCCTGATGTGGTTCTTGAAAGCGGACAAAAGCTTGGACATAGAGTCTCCATACTAGAGATTCAGGAATCGCTCAAGCTCTTCTTCCAGCCCCAGATAGAGAATGCACTCGATGCTGAGGCTGCACTTGATCTATTGATGGACCGCTACGGAAAATCGGCCGTTGAAGGCAAGCCCAACTTAGAAGGATCACTCCGTCGAAACCTTAGCCAGTTACTCGAAATGCACCCAATGCATGAGTTCGACCTGGTCGACACTCTGAGTCTCATACGCAACGACGATGACGACACCGATCAAACCTTCTTGTCACGTCGCTTCTTCCTGGCCCTTAAGGTCCTACGATCGAGCTCAATGGTCAATGTCCCACCGTCGAAATCCTTGCAATCACATGGTCTCGAGGCTAAGCTCATCTGGCGCCGAATGTTCCTTGCGTCGGACTGGACGTCGTTCAACCACACCGAGCTCAAAGATGATGAACAAATGTCTCATGACACTCTCGATACGCCTCTCTTCCAGACGCTGCTGGAAGGCTACAGGACTCAGGAAGGGCCTTCTGGAGCAAATCTCTGGACCTCGATCGCCCCGCTGTCGCCATCCGACGTGCTTGGCGCGGCAATCACGCTTGAGGATCTTCATTCTCTTCCCCAGTTCGTCGAGACTAGCGAAGATGTTCTGTTGGGCTTCCTGCAGGAGTTCAAACCGGAAGACGAGAGTCTGCGCCAACAAATCAGCGATGGGAGGCTGGAGGATTGGTATCAAGGTATCCTGCAAGCGGCTAGCAAAGCGGCTCGGACTGAGGCCGACAGCAAAGGAGACAACGAAGCACGTAAGCATGCATTTGAAGATGCATTCAATGCGAGGAAAGGTGAGGAGGACAACAAGAGCTTTGTGAGCATTAGCCAGAACGTTGACTACGATGATGGAGCATCCGAGCTGACACATGATGTTGAGGGGGATACAGAGATGGTAATGTGAAGAAAACGTGAGGATTTGGTTTTCCTTTTGGCTACGAGCATTGTCATAAGATTTGGGCAAGCTAGAGGCATCAGCGTCATTGCGTGACACCTTGACGTGGAGTCCACTAGAAACCAACTAAGTGGTTTTTATGATCAATGACAGCTACAAAGGGCGAAATAAGACACCCTGGTGAGAGTTTTTACTTGCGGGGAGGAGAGCATTCACCAGCCCAGTCACTCATATAAACCCTTTTCCGGCTTCGAGCTTCTCAGGTCGAGCTTCTCACCTTGTTTCAACGCATCCACAATCGCCTTCTTCCTGACCGAAGCATCCGCTGCATATCGACAACTTGTCGAGCATTTCCAAAAAGATTCACGCCTGTCTGTGGATCCGTAAACATCGACCATGAGCACAAGGACAACAAGGCCAGTCGTTGTAGAAATCAGCTGCAATGAGCTCAGATCCTCCGCCAGAGGCAGGCAGATGAGGACGATCGCCACAGCAATTCTCACTGGCAGTCGGTACTGCTTCCGTATCCGCTGACCGGCGAATTCCTTGTGGACGTGGGAGATGGATATGAGTGACATGCTGATCAAGGCCACTCCCAGACCACCACAGTAGAACCATCGTAAGCCGGAGGAGACTTCGTGTTCCGACTTGCCGATGTAAGCTTCGGTGAGGTCTTCCGTGTCGGCGTCCTGACAGTCTGTTGCCAGTACCAGGCGGGAGAGGGAAGCGCCGCCGAGAACATAGCCCATGATGAAAGGCAGATGAGCGCTGAGCCAGAGGAGAGAGGTGTACCACGATCGGCGGATCGCGTGTGTGTACACGTTCCAGGCATCGATCTCGAAATACAGCCAATTGAATGCAAATGCCTGGATCAAGCCTAGGACGGCCTTGCCGAAGAAAGCGTTGATGCCCATGAGCGCCGTGTTCTGGAACAACAGAGCAACGACAGAGTAGCCGAAGACTAGCGTGACGAAGGCGTTGGTTCTTTCGGTCTTGTGCTCGATGTTGGTGGCTGGGATGAAATCGAAATACTTGGACATCCGAGGGCTCACGGAGCTTGTTTCTATTTGGTTGTCAAGATAGTGCTTCACCAGAACAATAGCGATACTGCCGAGCAGGTCGAGGACGAGGGCAGGCCAAATGAGTGCAAGACGGGCCGGGTACTCGACCTGGATTGACGCTATCCACAAGGCACTGGGGATCAATACGCAGACGGCATTGGTCAACATGTGCCCACGTATGGTGGGAAGGATATAACTCATCCATAAATAGTAAGACGCATTGAACAGACGTGAGGTAAGGTAGAAAGCGATCAGCTGAATCCAGGTAGTTTCAAAGGCTTGGACAATGTTCAAGGTATAGCCGAACAGACAGATCATATCAAAGAGGATGCAGATGCGCTGGAAGATGTCATCAATTTCGAACCAACCGACTACCAGGGTAATGTCGCTCCACATCTTCCACCCGAGGATGAAGGTGATGGCAAACCTGAGCAGCCCGAAGCCAGTGGCATCCTCGGCCGCGGTGTCGCCAATGATGGCGATGATACCCACGTAGAGGAGATCCACAAACAGCTCAAAAGAGCCGACTTCATCAATCTGAGCAGCCCGCCAGAGGAGACCCTTGTGGAAATACTGCCTCACCACGGGCTTCCGCCAAAACCTCAAGGGCTCGCCTTGCTGCCGCTCCGCGTCCCAATCGCGCTTCTTCTCCGATATGGAGCTGGCGGCGGAATCGGGTTCCCGAGTGCGGATATGGGCGTCGTAGCCAAATTTGGAGAAATTGGCATCCAGAGAGATGCCGTGATCGGTCAACATGTGGAGCTCATCGGAAAGAAGGTCGAGCTCGGCCTTGACCCGCTCGAATTCATCGTAGAGATCGGTATGTTGGGAACGGAGAGTGGAGCGACGCTGATCGTGATGGCTGTGGATCTCACGCACGGCATTCAGGTGCTCGGGCGAACCATGTATGTAGACCTCAAAGTTCTCATCTGGCTCGACCTTGGGTAGATCACGCGCAAGCCTCAGTTGCTCATCAGGAGTTGTAGCGATATGGATTCGCCTTCCATTAGGATGGAAGAGTTTCCGCAGGCGCTTTCCTTGCTGGCTCTGGTGGTGAAGCGCAGTGGCAGTATGGTGGTCATCGGGCTGATCGGACCCCTGGACGGCGTTGGACATGGCTGATTTGTCTCTACTGTCGTAAGATAAGATATCGAAATGACGGTGCCAGTCCGAGAAGCCAAACGGGTGAGGTTGAGGCCTTTACCGTGTCCCTTCGGACGTCTTATACTACTCCTGATAGTCACATAGTGACCCTCGCACCCACCGTCTATGCTTCATTAGATCCCTACTGTACTGATACAGGAAAAGAAAGACAATTGGGTGAGCTTGCGGGCGCGAAGCCAAGGGTTATTTCAGGGGGAGTCTAGTTGGCTGACTGGTGCTTGCTCATCAGCCCACAGGCTTGGCGGTCGCCTAAACACACTTAGTGACCTAACCAACAATCAAGTTCACCTTGAAAGTCGCTGAAGAATAGCGAAGTTGGGATTTTATTTAGGGGTCAAGGGGGTCTAGACTGGATTACTCAGGCGAGGCTTTTTCTAGCCTCATAGAGTAATGACATTAAAATATCAAGACAAAGTTTCCAATGTACAGTATATTAATATCTGGAGCATTCCAAGGTCAAATCGATCAATCAAAGGGTATCAGAAGGGAGGGTAACAGCATGATTCAAAGCTAGCCTTTGCTTTCATTCTTTTCAACCAAATCACCAACACCCAAACCTCGGCCCAATTTGACCTTGCGCTTCTTGCCCTTCTTCTCCCCATCCTTCCTCACACCGTCTTTCTTGCCCTCTTCACCAACGGCATCCCCCTCATCGACCCCGTAGGTCTCCTCCAGCTGGTCCTTGATGAATTCGAGGTCCATATTCATGCTATATGCATCCTCCCCATCCGCGTAGTATTTAGCCTCCACCTTCTCCACATCAAAACCAAGGGTGTCTTTGTATAAGCGCAAGGCCGCCACGTTCGACATGCGCACGTGGAGGGAGACGTAGTGGGCACCGTAAGTCTCGACCATGGCCCTCTCTGGTAGACACCACCGGCGTTAGTGTTCAGTATGAAATCCCGCTTGGGGTGCTTGGGGGCCAACACGCACGGCTTTGTCTCATCAACTTCTCTGCCAGACCCAGCCGCCGGTGCGTCCTCATAACGCTCAGACTCGTGATGTGTCCATGCTGAATGTTGTTGACCGGCTCCTCTTCCATCTTCGCTAAGACGTATCCGACTATCCGGGGAGGCTCGTACGGTGTTTTCTTCGGTCGCGACACATCCACTGCCACGTAGGAGAGCTGGGGCCACGAGAGAGCATGGTAGAGATAGTATTTGAGGAAGTAATTCTCGGGGAGGTTGGTGATGTTGGTCGATTGGACATGCGGGATGTCGGCAGGAGTGAGCACACGGATGTCCATTTTATGACCTGCTAGCTCTCGTGCTCCAGCACTTTTTTATGTCCGAGGAACTGAGCCTAGGTCTTCAGGATGTGAATCTTCGAAACGATCGTTTGCCGACCCCACTCATCCGAGGCCCGAGATCCGAGGCCCGAATCCCCGAGGCTGCCCCCACCTATCTACTACTATGTTGCGATATAGTGAAGCTTAACTAGTAACAGGCAGACATCCAGCACTCACCATTCCAGATGAGGAAAAATCCATGTATGTCTCTACGAATCTTTGTCAAATTCCGTACAGACCAGGTCCCAGGACCACCCGCAGAGAAAGATCTCCTCATTGCTGCTACTGCATGCATCAAATTGCTTGGTCTTAGTTTGATTTCAAAGAGGACTTTATACATTCCTAAGGGGAGGTATTACGCTCGAACGCGAGATGCCATGTACTGGTTGACTGCGACTTTTATGACTCGCAGCATGACCCTGAAAATGGCTCATTGCATTTTTATAAGGTAGTGCAGAGAGAAGCTTCATTGTCAATGCTCCAGTCTTAGTACTTCCCAAGCTTGATCGAATATGATGACAGCAATTTGGAGGAAACCTATGTTCACCGCGGTTTGATCGACAAAATTCCGTGGGGAAGACATTCGGTGTAACAGTATGCCACCAGATGCAGCCTTCTGAGTCTCTCTGACGTAGATCTCGACGACGCGAGGAGAAACGATTTCAAAAGGAGGAACAGCAGGTGCGGATATTGGGACGTAAGGTAGCAACAAGGAGCTTGTGAGGAGATTCAGATTTGGGGCAGAAAATGAGGAAATTGAAGTCGTGGTAAGGGTAAAGTGATAATTGTGACTGCTCAGCAATTTGATATGGCTGCTCGTTAAGGTAGGAAAGAAGTCGACGCCGGGTGCACCTGAGCTTCCAGCACTGACCATAGCCCTAGTATCAAACGTCTTAGCACACATAAGGGACGGCCCAACTCACAGAATCGCGAAATGGTGTTTCGTTACAAAAGGAGATCTTTGAAACGTTTGGAAGGCTTTAATTGTATATGAAAGCTGCCAGTTGTGTCCCGCAAGATAGCATGCGTTCGCATTGTATAAGAGCACGTTCCTATATGATGGCCTACTCATTTGCTCAGCCAATCCATCCTTACAAATCTCTCCGTGATCCGTTCTCCAAATGGAATAGCTGGCTCAAATTCAAAGACTCAGATGACCTAGTCGCTCGCGCCATGGTAGATCGCTGGCTCGGAGAACCACCACTCAACATTGGTCTCCACGCCCATCGGCTTCGAGCCGGTGACTTTGTTCCACAAAGACTGGCTGAGATCGATGCTCCAACCGTCACAGCCAGGACACTTGTCCGTCACCATGCCAGATGTTTGCTTGCCATTGAAAGATATGGTCGCCATTCTCCCACACCATGCGTTCTTGTGAGGTCCGGGAGCGTCGTTGGTGTACGTGCCAAATTGACCTGAAGGCGTGAATTAGCAATTCGCCACGTCGACAGTAGTGCGATGTAGTTAAGAGACAGACGGACGGGGAATGCACTTACCAATGGCGAGGGCAAAGTAGTCCTGAGAATTGGTGTCATTTGTCCAGCCGCAAGCGCCAATTCCTTGGTCATTATAAATGGTCATGCGCGAAGCTGTACATTTCCCACCAACTGTACCACATGAACCACCCGACGGTTGACTGCTGCCGCTGCTACCGCCGGAGTTAGCGTCACCTGCCGCAGGTTGAGCTGCAGGTTGAGCTTGTGGGGCTGCCGCTTGTTTCTGCTGCACGGGAGGGGGTGAAGAGGCCGGAGCTTGAGAGGGTGGCGTGACTGAGGCAGACGGTGTCACACTTGGCGTGATGCTGGGGGTTGCGACGACATTCTCCGCTTTATCCTCGTTTACTGGTTGCTGGGCCGGTGCGATTGTGGTAGATGTCGTCGCGGCGACAGAGCTGTCGCCAGGAGAAGGGCCGTAAACGGTCACAACCACGTTGACGGTCTCGGTAACATCTTCCCAAACGGTTGTGGTGACCATGTCACGCTTGTGAAGATGCTGGTGGGCCATATGATTTGACGCTATCACGGTCGAAAGGCAGGCGCTGAGCGCCAGAAGACCTGCTTGCTTCATCGCCTGAATAAGTATGTTGATTGTGGACTCGGGTTGTTTGTGTCAATGATGGATTCTGGATAAATGACAGATGCGGATCGTAGATGTAGTGATGTGTACACTCGTGAGAAAATTACACTCGAGATGACACGAATGCGATCAAATGTCAGTATGTCCGTTTGCCCTTGTTCTCCTTTATGTGGGTGTGTGCAGGTGATCAAAAGAGTGGACTTTCGTGGCCGGCAGCACTGTCAAAGGCGCATGAAATGAGTGAAGTTGGTTGTCTCTAGGACAAAGCAGGCGGATGGTAGGAGCGCAGGAGCTTCAAAAGAACGTCGTTCAAGGACTGATCACGGATCAAAGTCCAGGGAGAGAATAATGAAGAATCAGGAGAAGATGGGGGTGGGAGTCTCAAGACTTTGAGGAGGCCAGTACTAAGGTGCAGGGATAAGGAGGCAACCTTGACAACCAATGAACCAATGAGCAAGCACGGCGGCCAATCGGCCAAGACTTACCCCTGAGCTGACCCACCGAGCCACCCTCGCCACCGCCTTGTACGAGTAGGCGCTGCTCTATGACTAAGCACAAAACATGCTATTCCGTAAAAGCACCACCGACCAAGAAAACCATCAACTGAATTAATGCGACGATCCAAAATCGAGTGGGTTTCGTTTGTCTATTCAAGATATGGCTCTTACTCATCTCACCAGATTCACAAGGCTTTCAATGTATTGCTTTGCATCCGTTCCAATGCCCTCTGTCACCTGCGAAGTTCCCCATTGATCTTCCCTGCCTCTCCTTAACCCAAATCCCATCGCTGTCGCTGATTGCCTAGCTTGTGGAGTCACTGCGTCGCTTGCTTTTCGTATCAAGATTGCCTCTCTCTGCATGCGAACCCTGCTTCTTGTTGTTGTCGTCGTTGTCGTACCTGCAAACGGAAGACGCACCCACATCACCCACCATCCCCTACCAGTCTTGCACATTTGTTCAAGTTCTAATTGATGCCTATGACTGGAGACAAGCATGTTCATGATTTGGAGGTAAACGCCAAGAGCTTCCGTGCGAGTCCAGCCGGACAGCACTTCATTGGAAGTGTCGTTGGGACCGGGGATGTTTGGCAGCGTAGCATGTATTGTCAAGCCGTCGGGATCGAAAATTAAACCTCGAAGAGGCTGTGGGCTGGGCGTTGGACGGGCTTTACTTATCATGGTTGTCTCCCAAAGGTGCTGCGTAGTCTTACTGGGGTCCGTACTATTGAGGAGAGACTGACGAAGAGGACCAAGCTGAAAATGTAGGGAGCGATAGAAGGACCTCATCGCAAGAGAATCCGTTTCCGGCTCAAAGAGGAAAATGAACATAAAGGGTCCCTGGACATAGACGACCACGCGGAGTCGATCTCGTCCCATCTGTCCAATACCGCTTGGTCTGTTGCTTGAGCTTGAGGGATCTTGCGTCGAATCACGATTTCTTTCGACATGCAAATGACGGATGGGAATCCTACTGTTGGATTCTTTCTCACCCTCTACCGTGGGATCGGTACCATCATCTTCCCCAGATCCATAGTCTTCATCAAGATCATCGAGAAGTCCAATCTGAAAATAGCCTTGCGGATCATCCTTCTCCGGGCTTTGTTGGTTATGACCAGTAGCTCCATTGAGCGCCTGGGATTTTTTGTTTACATCGGCTGGCGGCTGAGCCGGTCGACCTCCAGGAATGCCCCAGCTTGAACCATAAACTCCCAGCGTTAGGTATTTCATGACCTCTGTCCCAACTGCAGAGGGGCTCTGGCGATCAGTGAGGGAATCTTGTCCTTTCAACGTCGACCAAGCTGAAGCCTTCGGCGGTGAATCTTTGGCCGATGTCATGTGACCATTGGGGCGTACAATGGGAGGAGGTATTCGAGGACCATCTTCCGTATCGTGCTGTGAATCTTTTGTCTTCTGATTATATCCTTTGTGCTCTGGTCGGTGAGATAAACCAGACTTGTCACTCCGTATCTGGTTACGTCTCCGACGAGGGTTCGATCTTGGATTGATGGCGACCCCATATGTCGCAGCCCCTTGCGTCGCTATCCATTCGGCCCACACTGAGATGTCCCTGACCGACTTCCTAGTCAATGATCCAACACCTGAGAATATCGCTCCGTCCGAAGCTTCTAAACTCTGACTAGTGGAAAGGCGACCCCGGGACAGATTATCAAAGCGGCCGACGAGTAGGTCAACCAGCCCATCGCACCTCTTCACGAATCCTTCAAGTACCTCACGTTCACCGCTGCCCCTTTCTTCTTCTCCTACTCCTATGCCCAGTTCACCGCTTGCTGAGAGTTTTATCCCGTCGTAGATATCAATGGCAGGATTTCCGTGGAGCAGAATCTCCCAGGTTCTGAGAAAGCTGTCCCAAAACCTTTTCAAGATTCCACAGAACTTTTGTTGCGATAATCTTGAACGGATGTCCGACAAGGACGAGCCATGGTGCAGGAGAAAGATGCGATGAGCGCGCGAAGCTTGTTGCGTTAGTAGCAGCGGAGGTGAGACCTCGCGTGCCGAATACTCGCAGCTTTGGGCGGCAGATGTTGGCTGGCCAGTCGTTCTAAGAATCTTCGTCAATTCCACGGACTGGCGACAGAATCAGAATCAATGTGGCGAACGTGGGCATGCGTCAATTACCGCCAACAGCCACCAATCTTCTTCAAGCTTGTGCAATATGACACGGGATCTCTCCGTATCGACTGATTGAACATGGGACCCATTTGCGAAATCCCTGTGCCACACGTCAGTCTAGCAATCTATTTGGCAAAGTTGTCTTACGTTGAGAATTGAAGGATCCCTTGGGCGAGCCCAATTTGTCGGAACTTTTCGTTGACGTCACTTATTGAGTCTTGCTCGCCTTTTCGCGGATTTGCTACGGTGGCGCCATTGGGTGTCTCTTGCTTTTTGCTGTAATAATAAGCTAATTGATCATCTATGTGGTCGTCCGAGGTGCCCAGGGTGGGATTGTAGATTGCAAGATACGCAATGCTGGCGGGGACTATGCTCGTAAAGTTGGAGGAATCTGACATGGCATGATGACAGATCGGAATGCATTGAAGATAAGAGTGTTGATGTAGAGCAGAGGTAGCCGCCTGGAGAAGCCAATATTCAGGCCATGATGTGTGAAATCATACCCAGAATCTTTGGAAGTACGGGTTTAATCCGTAGAGCAGCTTGCCGACCGAGAGGACCCCAGCCCTTGTGCTAGTCTGAGGTTGTTTCGCCCGATTGTTCCCTCCTAAGGAATTGAAATTGAATTAATTTTCTTCATTTCCCCCTCCCAACCTTCGCGGACTGTGTCACACTTGAAGATTTACAACACAGCTACGAAGGTTTATCAAACACCATCGATATTGCTCTCGTTGCTATAAGACGCTCTGATCAGTACCTGAGAACGCGCTTACCATCTCCTCTCCCCGTTTTCAACCTCCGTTTCGAGCCAAAGGCTTGGAAGGTGTCTCAGGGTGTTCATTATGTCAGACACTGAAACAAAGAATGAGGATCCCGTCTCTCAAGACCGAGCTGACGATGGTGACGATGAAGTAAGAGATGGACTCTCCGCTGCTGCGACTTCTACCAAACTCTACGCTTGGCTGTGCGAGAATGGTTGTGGCCTCGCACGAGCGAAAAAAGAAAATCTAAAGATGAGCCGCTGATGAAAAATATGATATAGGAAGAGATATCAGCGATGAAGAGGAGGGTCGCAGAAATGGAGGCAGAGGCCGCCAAGCTGCGTGAGATGCAGGCATCCCTGGACGAGGCCAGCAACGACCTAAGGGAGGACAAAGAAGACATTGATGCTCGTAGCATCTTTGTCGGTAACGTCGACTATGGTGCGTCGCCGGAAGAGATTCAGGCGCACTTCCAAAGCTGCGGATCCATCAATCGTGTGACCATCCTTCTCGATAAGTTTACAGGGCACCCAAAAGGGTAAGTGGTCCGGGGATTGCCTGAACGCGAAATAGCACTGACGTGATTAGGTATGCATACGTGGAGTTCACAGAGCCGAATCTTGTTGCCCAAGCGCTGGTCCTCAATGAGAGCATGTTCAGGGGGCGGAATCTCAAGGTAGAGTGATCTCGAAGTGTCAGGCCATCGTCATGCTGAAGGCACTACTCAGGTCGTTCCGAAACGCACTAACCTTCCGGGCATGTCACGAGGCGGTCGTGGCGGACGGGCGCCACCTCGAGGGCGAGGTGGCTTTGGACGTGGTGGTTACGATCGAGGAGGGTATAGGGGAGGCTTTGACTCTCCCCGAGGTGGGTACCGCGGTGGCTATCGGGGACGCTCGCGGGGATATGCACCATATTGAAGGAAAACCTAGCGCATTGAAGAAAGCCGCCGCTCCACCAGAACTCAACAGGAGCGTCCATCGGGATCTAGCAAAGGCCTGGAAGACGGCGAGTTTGGAAAGCTCGGTAGTATGCTGTGAGAGCATTGAGATGAGAGTGTTTCCGGGAGAGATCTAGATAACTTGGATAAAACCTTCGTCTCGAGAGAAGTAAGCCGGATGAGGTATCTTGTTCCATGGAGGGAGGCTTTTTCTCCCTCGCTGGGAAGCCATACTAGACCATCTAATCTCACTCTATCAATCAAGTCATTTGAGTCTACTAGTACTTCCTGAATTGGATTCCTCCATTTGACGCAATATTAAGAGGCGAAATTGTTGGTGACTCCGCTCGTAGGGCTGAGAGGCACGAATCCGACGAAACACATTGGTCCGGAGGGGAAGCGCGGCAGGATTGATGTCGGGTTCACCTAGAACCTCCAGAACCTCAGAACCCAGGCCTCGTGTTGAATATGAATTTCGACATGTCTTTCATGATTTCTCGTTTCTTTTACGATGCTGCAGGGTGACCGGGTGAATATTCCCGGTTCCATGATTCCAAACGTACACAGCCCCCCCAACGATCCCTGATTGAACACAGGCGGCCGCCTCGGGAGTTTCTTGCGCTTGGCCAGCTTCAAGCAGCACCAAGGTAGCCTACC
The DNA here is from genome assembly GCA_019925105.1 of Niebla homalea. Classification (NCBI taxonomy): domain Eukaryota; kingdom Fungi; phylum Ascomycota; class Lecanoromycetes; order Lecanorales; family Ramalinaceae; genus Niebla; species Niebla homalea. The sequence continues at coordinate 980,878 of JAHGAU010000007.1, forward strand.
ATCTCCACTCTATCGCTTGTTTGAGACAGAGCGACTCAAGGGTTGTTGCCCAAGAACACCTACAGAGGTGGTTCAAGATGGAATCAGAACTACCTCAGTAAGCCAAAACTCTTTGACGAGTAACGTTACAGGCTGATATGTTCCTTAGGACCGCAAACCTACGGGTGACAAGTAAGGATATTTGAGCTACACCTCACCGGAATGCTCAGCTCACGCATAAATAGTTATCGCCGCAGACGGGCTCTACAAGCGGGATATTTTGAGTTAGCGATCCAAGGTCTCAGCCCCGACAGTAGACTGATCTGTCAATATCCAGGATTCCCAGATCCTTTCGCTGTGGCAACTATAGATGGGGAGCAGACCCGGACTACCTCAGTTATCAAGAAGACTTTGAACCCCTACTGGAACGAGAGCTTCGACATGTGAGTACAGCTTCGAACCTCTGTCTGAGCACGATGGCGCTGAAAAGATTTTAGGAGAGCGAACGAGGAGAGCATATTAGCCATCCAGATCTTCGATCAGAAGAAATTCAAAAAGAAAGATCAGGGTTTCCTCGGCGTCATCAATGTGCGAATCGGCTCCGTCATGGATTTCGAAATTGGCGGAGACGGTAGACGCTTACCTTTCTCAATCAAGACCGAATCGTTGGCTGACTTTAGGGATTAGAAATGCTGACAAGAGACTTGAAGAAGTCTAATGATAATCTCATAGTCCATGGAAAGCTCATTGTGAACCTGTCGACGAGTCTGGGTCCACCAACGAACACCTCCAACGTACTTGGCCACCCAGGCTCTTCACTATCCGTTGGTGGAACCAGTGTGGCGTCAGCGAGCAATGGCGTGCCCCCCCGCTCACCTGTAGGCTCATCAGGGGCCCTTGATGCCAACTCGTCCGATCATCCTCCTCCTCATAGCCCCGCCGCTGCCAATAACCAGAACCCTGCTGTACCCTCTACGGCCCCACCTAACCCACCACAACCAAATGGCAATCCCCCAAGCTCCGCTGGAGCCGGGGCAGGGCATCTCAGCTCTTTCAGAGACAATCAGGGCATGTTGCCTGCAGGTTGGGAGAGAAGGGAAGACAACCTAGGCCGAACCTATTACGTCGATCATAATACCAGAACAACGACCTGGACGAGACCTTCGACCACGTACAATGCAACCGATCAGCGCAATGCTATGGAAGCCAATACCCAGCTTGAACGTCGTGCTCACCAAAATCGAATGCTGCCTGAAGATCGGACAGGTGCAAATTCTCCAAGCCAGATGGAGGCCCCGACTCCAACGTCAGCGAACAACGCAAGCGCAGTCTCAATGATGGCTACTGGCGCGACAACAGCCGGCACTGGAGAGCTTCCCGCTGGCTGGGAACAGCGACATACACCTGAAGGACGTTCGTACTTCGTGGATCACAACACCCGGACGACTACCTGGGTTGATCCGCGAAGGCAACAGTACATAAGAACATACGGCCAAAATTCCGCGGGGAACAATACGACAATTCAGACACAGCCCGTTTCGCAGCTTGGGGCGCTTCCCAGTGGGTGGGAAATGCGTCTCACCAACACGGCTCGTGTCTACTTTGTGGATCATAATACGAAGACAACTACGTGGGATGATCCCCGGCTTCCCTCCTCGCTGGATCAGAACGTTCCACAGTATAAGCGTGATTTCCGACGAAAGCTCATCTATTTCAGATCACAGCCAGCGCTTCGAATATTGTCCGGGCAGTGCCATGTCAAAGTTAGGAGAGATCACATATTTGAAGATTCGTACGCCGAGATCATGCGTCAAAACGCCAATGACCTTAAGAAACGACTGATGATCAAGTTTGACGGAGAGGACGGTCTTGACTATGGTGGATTATCTAGGTATGTTTACTGACCGCCTTCTGACTGCCCTCATCCTCACGTATTCATAGGGAGTTCTTTTTCTTGCTATCCCACGAAATGTTCAATCCCTTCTACTGTTTATTCGAATACTCGGCGCATGATAATTACACGCTTCAGATCAACCCTCATTCGGGGATCAACCCAGAGCATCTGAATTATTTCAAGTTCATCGGTCGTGTTGTTGGGTTAGCCATTTTCCATAGACGTTTCCTCGATGCCTTTTTCATTGGCGCTTTCTACAAGATGATCCTGAGGAAGAAGGTTTCACTGGCCGACATGGAAGGCGTCGATGCAGATTTTCATCGAACCTTGACATGGACGATGGAGAACGACATCGAAGGCGTCATAGAACCAACCTTTTCCACGGAAGACGAGAGTTTTGGCGAAGTGCGAACAATTGATCTCAAGCCGAACGGCCGTAACATCGAAGTCACCAACGAAAACAAGAAGGAATATGTAGAGCTCATCACCGAGTGGAGGATCCAAAGACGGGTCGAGGAGCAGTTCAACGCATTCGTGACGGGATTCAATGAGTTGATACCGCCTGACCTTGTCAACGTCTTCGATGAACGCGAATTGGAGCTACTCATTGGTGGCATCGCCGACATCGATGTCGAAGACTGGAAGAAACACACCGACTACCGAGGTTACACAGAGCAAGATCCAGTTATCCGAAATTTCTGGGCGGTATGTATCGTATTACCCAATGCAGTGCTTTTGGCTTATGAAATTCATAGGTCATAAGGAGTTGGGATGCCGAACAGAAATCGCGTCTCTTACAATTTGCCACGGGCACTTCGAGGATTCCGGTAAATGGATTCAAAGACTTGCAAGGAAGCGATGGACCACGTCGCTTTACAATCGAGAAGTCAGGTTCAGAAAAGGCTTTACCAAAGTCACATACATGGTATTTTCGACCCGGTGCTGTCATAAAATATGTCCAGCTGACCATGGCTAGCTTCAATCGTCTCGATCTCCCGGACTATAAAAGTTATGACGATTTATCAGGTAAGCTGACTATAGCTGTCGAGGAAACAGTTGGATTTGGGCAGGAATAGGGGTCCAGCATTGTGTTAGCGGTCGAGTTATTCTCTCAGGCGCCTGGGGCTCTCCAGACATACAGAGAGCACAAGACCACGATGATGGCTTTGTCAATAAGCAGTGTTTTGGTGATTGACCACGTTTCCCGGATACTTCATTGTAGAATACTTTTCTTGCATAAGGAGATACGTAACTGTTGTCAATAGCTTACAGCCTGTCATCAGTCTTGCTTGGGAAAAGTATGTTCTGCCTATTCTCTGGGACCAAAAAACCCCTCAGTCGACCACATGGTCCATCCACGTGACTTCCATTTCAATGCCATTCCATCAGGAAGACTCATGGTTACGTGGAAGAGTCAAAGAGGCTTGTAGGATGATTAGAGTTGAGAGTGGCTTGGTTGATCTAGGCGTATTGTGAGGCGCTTCCGGATTGGAGATCCACCTATCCCGAAATATCTTCCATGCGATTCTAAATTTCATTGTTGGCGGACAGCTTCTCGGCGCCAAGGCAGCCTGGCCTACGATGGATGCAGCGTACTAGCCATGATAAAAGCTCATCCATTATAGAGATGCAGGTGAAGACCCCTGGTAGTTGAGCCTGAGTGCAATCGTAGTTCTGATCATCAAACATCCTCGTTAAGCTCATCTTCCTCGCCGCCGGGGCCATTATGCTTCTCTTGCTTGACCCTCCCTGCAACACCACGAGCATCGCCCTCCGCGGTTGCATCGACTTTCCTCTTCCGTCCTCGGGGCCCTCTCTCAAGCCCCACCTTGCCCTCACCGGTATCGAACTGCTTCCTGGCATCCTTCAAGCTTTTCTCCATCGTCAACAGCTCCTTCACCCGGCCCGTCGCAACCTCGTCGTGGCGGATGGCGAACTTGAAATCTTCCGCCTTGACTTTCCCCCGCCCCGAGATCGTGGCAGCTCTGGAGGCGGTCTGGACGGTATCGATCACGTAGTCGGTCACGATCTCGTCGAGGATGCGGACGGTTTCGGGGAGAGGTCGCTTGTCATCCCCAAAGGCGAAGAGAGCTTGAGTCACTGGAAGGAGTGGTGTTCAGCGCGCGCGCTGGTAGTCAAGATCAAGGGAGGAGAAGTGACAATGCCTTACACTCCTGCTCGAAGTTGAGCTGACCCTTGTGACGAGCTGGGCGAACGCGGTGCTCCGACATCTCATTTACTTTTAGATGAGCAAATCCCGTATGAGTCACATGACCGGAACTCTCATTCGCGGTGATAGGGCCATTCCAAGTTGGCAACGGCGGGGTTGTAGATGCACGAGCTTTGCTTGAAATGGGTCACAATCAATGTGGAACACCTATTGTTGGCTGTGGTGTTCGGTGCTGCCGCTAGGTGCGGGTAGTTGCGGATGGAGTAAGCTAGCGCGTGAAGCTGCCGCGTGCCACGTGCCACGTGCAGCGGCAACCGGCGTAGTTTATGAAATGTGTGTATACCTTGGTGCCTCCGTAATTCACAAGGTTGAGAAAAAACCACTACAGTTAAGGTCCCATCACAAGGTCTCCTAAGCATGGTACGCAAGACGTCCCAATAACAGACCTACCGACCCATGCGCCATAAATACACTGACAAAGCCACATAGACCGCAATATTCAATTTCCAGTCACTGCTCCTGGTTCTTCTACTCATAATTTGCACCAGCACTTACGCGCATGCCACGTTCCCAAAGATCATGGACCGCAACAGAGATGGGTAAGTTCACGGTGTGGCGAGCATTGTCTGAGATCATAAGTTGTCTCACTTACCTTGCCTGATTGTAGAGTGTTTGGCGTCTTTTGGAAATGCGCAAGGATAGGGGAACGTCTAAGTCCTTATGTTGGGCTCTGTTGCGTGATGATGGCGGTGAGTCCCGGTGGAGATGAACATAAGTTGGTGCTGGTGGATGCGCAGTCTACTAATCAGCATTACACAGGCATCACTGATGGCGAGCTCATGAGTATTTGGAGTCTATGGGAAGGGCTCAATTCTTGCATCATGTGATCCAATAAGGCAGATGGTAGCGATAATCCTATTTCCCCCCAACCGTTTCACATCGTTTCATCCTGCTTATACCCCTTACCTTCTGCTATGGCTTGACAATTCCAAACCGACTGTGCAAGCAGCCATGACTACCGTCACAGGCTGCGTCTATATCATCATCAGCAGCAGCAACAGTTCCTGCCTAGGACCATGAATGTGCAGCTGGGGTATTATCGACCTTCAAATTAGGTCTAGAGGTTCAGTATTGCAGGGTATCTTGCAAGACTCCCTGCACGAGACCCGACTAAAGGTATCGCGCGGACCTTCAGATTGGCATGTGTAACTTGAAGGATATTTGTGTTTGTTATATTATTTGCGTGGTACTTGGTTGGTAATCTACATTAGGGTGTGTGTCACTCCGCGTTGGCTCGAGTTCAAGACCACGAAATACCACAGTCGTGTGCTTTCGAGCTGCCATCGCTTTCAACGACTTCCTCGCTTCTTGCTCAATCGTCATACGACGCAGCTCACTCCCTAGAGCACGTATGGAAGCGAATTGTGGGCAGAGTGATTGGCTTTCAAGTGATCTAGAACCCCGCGAAGCCTCTTCGAACGCTCTCAGGAGACGTCTGCGGTCATAGATCTTGCCTAAGGCGCCGAGTGTGCGATGATCGGGCTGGAAGCCGGCCACGCTCATCCGTTGTAAAACATCAACTGCGCTCTCAACATCTTGCCTTGAAGAAAGACCATTGATGATGGAATTCCAAGTGACTTGATTGGGCGCTACGTTACGCTCCTGCATTAGCTGGAGGACCTTGTTTGCGGCCGTTAGCTGGCCGTGACGTGTATATGCATCGGCAAGGATAGACCAGGTCTGCACGCTTGGAGCTGCCAGTTTCGGATATACTGGCTCGGGTTGAATAGAGAGACGTCTGGATCTCGAGTCGTCAAGCATGTGCCGCAGTATCATGGCGCAGTGAGGCAAAGTCCTGGCACGTCGACTAAACGCGCTTAGGAAGGCGTTCGAGACATGATCGGTTTGTGCGACGGGTGCGATTAGAGGATGTTGTCGACGGACGGAATCATGATATCGGCTGTACCGTTCAACAAGCTTATCGGAATCTTGAATTGTTCTCACATACGCACACATCATTTGTCCAAGTATGTTCGGCGAGGGCCATCGCTCGCCAGCGGAGGAGATATATCTCTGCCGTGGTTTTGTCTTCTCTCTTAACATGCCGAGGTCCTCCAACGGCGCAGTATCAAGGTGACTTTCATAGAATACCAACATCCGAGGATACGGATCAGCCGTAAAGTGTGAAATACCACTCAAAATGTCACTCTGCACTCGGGAGTCTCGCAGTAAGTCAGCACTTTTTTCCATTTCATCGATCATGGCCATGCAAGTCTTTCGATCTCCGCCAGATACAGCCCCACGTACAAGGATGCGGCAGGTGATCCAATCTGGTGCTAGACGGTTTGCCTTTGCAATCTTGAACATCTTCATTGCAAGATCGAAGTATCCCGCTTGGACGGTGTTGAGTAAAATTGCATTGAAAAAGGCAATGTTAGGCTTCACCCCCATCTCCAGAATCTGCGTCAGGATCTTTGTCTGGATTTTATAAGGCTTTTCGACGCCATGCTGCGCTCGGATGAGGGTTACACAAGCACTTTGAATCTGATCCTTCTGCATATCAAGACCTGATTGCGAGACTAACTCAAGAAGCTTGAGGGAAAGTCGGACATCTCCCATTTTGAGGGTCCGCTGGAGAGCTTGCAACAGGGTATTTGCGTGCAGGTGAACGTTGGCCCGAGAAAGCATCTGTAGGAGTAGTAGAAGCCGCTGGTCATTGCAGTGCCGCATCAAAAGGTAAATAACTTGATCTGATACTGACTGAGCGTGGCCTTTCCTGGTTGTATCACCAACGTATCTGTCGACAATATAATAAAATGACATGACTGTTCGAGCATGCGGCTCGACGGTTCCGTGCAATAGCCGCTTTGCCAAAGCTTGCAGACAATCCCCCACGACATGACGAGGTGGTCTCAGCTTGCGACCACGCATGGACGCAATCAGGAGCTTGAGAGCTCGTGGCGGACTGTTCCGGAGACACCACAGCATTACATCTTGCCACACGACCAGGCGCATCTCAGAAGGCACATGCATCCATGACTGATAGACTGATTTCGTACCCGCATCCACGCCAACTACTTCTCCCACTAGCCGCTCGAAATGAGGATAGCTCCGGGAAAGCTTCAGATGATGATTCTTGCCGTTCTCCGTTACTTGATGAAATCGGGTGGTCCATTTGGGATCGTATTGGAAGAGCACTTGTTCATGCGCTCCATCAGGTTGGACCTTCTTGCCAATCTCCAATAGAGGAGCCCATCCGGCCAACCAGGCATATTTGGTGCGTACGGGCTGCTTGCCAACGCTTTCGAGGACACTCCCACATCCTTTTTTGGAGTGGCGCCTCAGCACCCTTGCATTGGCGTTTGCGGACGTCCTTTTTGAAAGACCAGGAACGGACTTGGAGGAGGACCGTGAGGGCGGAACAGGGTATCTTGCCAATGGCCATGAAATCGGCGGCGTCTTTCCTCTGCCATGATCCCTCTTATTGCTATGGCGAAGTCTGGCCTTCTGGTCCCCAGCATTACGTATTCTGCGTAACCGGATTGTAAGCCCCCGCCTGACTTGAACAGCGCCCGATGTCGGGGCGCAGAGCGGAGTGAGCGAACACGTTGCGATTGATGGAAGAGATAACCTCCTGGTGGGTTGCGGTTTCCCAAAGCTGAGTGGAGACGGGCATTCAAACATGGACTGTCTGAAGAGTGACCTCTTCGTCCATAGCAAGTCTCTCGATCAAGTGCAGAAGCACGCGAGTTCCTCAGGATTCTTGGTTGGTTTTGGTTGCTGTTTTGACTTTTGATGCTCGTTGATCGTGGCACCCACTAGTCGCGGAGGAGCTCCTTACCGGAATCTCAATTGAAGTTTCAAGCGCTCCTCCTGGGCCCCCCCCATCTCCCCGGGGAGGGTTGGGGGGTTGGGGGGGTGGAAGCATTAAATCCGGTTGTTTCTAAACCTCAGGCGTTTTGTATTTTTGGTTACAGAGCACGGCCCCATTACTTCCGGTCTCTAAGCGGCCTCGGGCGCAAATCACACCGAAATTAGGTGCAATTTGCGCCTCACTCCGCGGCCCCACGTGCAATTTACGAAGACCTTGCCGTCGTCGATTTAAGACATTACCGTCGCCATATGCGCATGGATTTGAAGCTATATATAGGACTTAATCTCTAACCCCTTCGCGGCCGTCATCACCCTCACCGTTGCCCTCATTGACCTTATCGTCGCCGGCCTTACCGTTACCAAGATCGTCACCAAAGTCGTTGCCTCCGGGCGTAAAAACAGCCTCGTTTTCGTTATCTACATTATCATCCTCCTCATCCGCATCCGCCTCTTCCTCCTCCTTACTTTCACTTTTCAAAGAGACCTCCGCCAACGACGAGTTATCCGGTACTCTCGGCCGGCTATTAGCATTAAGGGGGAGGTGCTACCAAGCCCACTCTCGATACGCAAGGGTATCGTTACCGATGTCAGACGGCGTCGACGGCATGGCAGCCTACTCCTCCGCCGTGGGGGGTAACGGCGTCGACTCCTCCTTAATAACCTCGTGGAAGGCCCACCCTATGAAGTTGTTGTCCGCTTTATCCATAACGATAGCGAGGTCCCCGCAAGGCGATGACGACGACGAGGAGGTAGGTAAGGGATGAGGTAGAAGCCGCAACAACAACAGCAAGGGCAAGGAGGACAGCGAGGTAAGAATCTACAAAATTGACGACGGCGAGGTAATTTGCACTTTGCAGGTGTGGACGCGGTGTGAGGCGCAAATTGCACCTAATTTCGGTGTAATCTCTGCCCGCGTCCGCCCCCAAGCCACCTTGCACTAGGCCACCCCGCTAAGGACCCAAAAATACAAAACGCCTGAGGTTTAGAAACAACCTTAAATCCCGGCCTCTGTAACCCACAATTTGTCACCTCACACTGCTCACCTTAATCACTCACAACCTTTGCTCAACATTTGTAAGCATGACTTCGACGCACGCTTCCCTTGATGCAGCAGCGACAGAGCGGAAAGCTCGACTTGCAAGACTTGCGTCGCTGAAGCGTAAACAGCCACCAAACGAAGAGGAAGAAAACCATCCTGCAAGCATTGAATCACAATCGTCAGGATCATCTCAAAAGTCAAGTAGCTACCCGCATGTGGGAGGTCGGAACTATGACCCAGAAACACGCGGTCCCAAATTGGGATTTGAAACGGCTCCCAATGAAGGTCAAGAGACTCTCGAAGATCGAGCGACTGCACTTGCAAATGCTGCCGTCATTCAGGAGGAGACCGAGAAGAAGAATGATAAGCCCTTGGACTTGTTTGCCTTGCAGCCGAAAAAGCCCAACTGGGACTTGAAAAGAGATCTAGCTCGGAAGACGGAAGTACTTGATCAGCGGACAGACAATGCCATCGCACGAATAGTGAGGGAGAGAATCGAGGGAGAAAAGAAAAAAGTTTTCGAGAAAGCTAATGGCAATCCGGCTCTCAAGCAAGAGGAGAACCTTGGAATAGGAGGTATTGACCTAGTCGAGGGCATCAAATTACGTGAAATGGAGGAAGAGGACGATGAGAGAAGAGAAAGGGAGGGAGAAGAGGCTTGAAATGCGCAGATTGCTTCAACCATCCGCATGGCCCGTCTCACAAAGGACATAACTTGCACAGAGTCCAACGTTCAAAGCCTAACTCAGATGAGATGAATGTGTCCTATCCATTCAAATGTGGTACGGGCAGCCCGTCTTCTACCAGCACTCTGAGAAGACTTTTTTTTGTATTTCACGCCCGACACTCTTCTTGCACGCAATATCTAATACAACCATCAACAGAACTCCCGTCCAACCCAGAGCGCCGCCGCTGGTGTAAAAAGTCATCGGGCCAAATTCATGGCTTGTGTGAGAGCTAGTCGTTTGCTGAAAGGACTCAGGCTCCTCTCTCTAGATGGCCTTCGGCGGTGTGCCGGAGGACTTTTCCCCAGATTGCCTCCATTCCGCATACTGGCAGGTCGACCATAGCGTTCATGCTCCGCGGACCAGCTGTCGCGCGGGGTGAAGGAAGTACGTGCATGGCCTCGAGATGAGGCGTTCCCTGATTTGCTTGGTACCTCAACGCCAGGAGTCATTGATTTCCTGTTGCGATTAAGACGACTTCGGCTTCTACTATCTTCTGGACTTCTGGTCCTTCGGTTACCTCGTGTCGTGTGCTCGTCCCGATGCCTCCCTCGATCAGAAGGGCTTCTGGAGCCTCGCCGTCGTCTCTTGCGGAGATCCTGATCCTGAAAAAAGCTGCTCGCTCTTGGTTGCTCTGACGACTTCCGAGATGACTGATCTCTCGAGTCAGACAACTTGCGACGATTTCGCTCATTCTGCACATTCGACGGTCTACTAGTATAATCGTCGGAGGAATCGTGGCGTCGTGGTCGCCGAGTCGGCGAAGTAGAGCTGGAGGATACAGTGGAGCTTCTTCGACGCCGTTTTCGATCCATCCCTAGAGTTGACATGCCTTGACTTTGCCCAGTTTGTCTTGTTGCCTGGTGCTCTGTCGATGATGAGCGAGAGGCAAGGGTTGACATGGTCGCAACGGAACTTGAGGAATAGGAAGATATAGATCTCGACTGCCTCGTCGAGCGGTCAAATACATTATGAGCCGCAGCCTGCTCGCCGCGATTCCGTCGCTCTGCCTCTTTTCTGGCTAGCTCTTGATCAGCGATGCCTTCTCTGTACTTATGGTCAGCACAATCTATCGAAAGCTAGCTGGGAAGAGCGTGCTTGCGAAGTAGATCGTCACTGGCCAATCGCGGGGCCAATCTTGGATTGGCAAGCTGCTGTGTCCTTGAAGGTCTCGGGATATACGGTCTCTCCTGAGCACTGGCTTGGCACTCGTAGCTGTAGTGTCGTATTGGAAGTCAGTAAAAGAGATATTGGATAGTGTAGGGGGGGGGTGTACGTATCTCGCTTGAGACATTTCTGACAAAGTGTTTGCGCTGTTGCTTTGGATGAAGCGGCTGTGTAGCCTCCACGAGGGTGTATCATTGAATTTGAGATGATGCTGGTAGTAATGGAATTTCTGAAGCGAATGGCTGTGACTCTGAGAGATCCGAGAACTAAAATTGGAACTAGCCTACTAGCCTACACTAGCTCCAAATTCACGGATCCCAGTCCCACGTCAAAGCTCAATCCTCGGCACAAGGCTGATTTTGATACCTCTGTTTTAATCTAAGCATCCACCACGGCTCCTCTCAGAACGTCTGCTTCCGAGCACATTCTTCTGATTCAGCCAAAGTGACACCTATCATCTTCTGCCTAGCATCAAAGATCCCGGGGAGTGGCAGCGCGGCTGCTGCTTCGTTGCTCCCACTCTGTGCAACCCCTCCAGATAGTGAGTGAACCAATCGAGCCTTTCGATCGGTAGGATTACATGGCGAGCGTTCGCAATGCCAAAGGAACCCTTTTCGATCCCCTCGGCTCTTCCTGATATGCCTTCTTCTTGAGCTCTTGCTTTCTAATAATCCAACTTCTACACTCCTTTATTGGGTTTGCGTGACACTGGTGTCTGGCTTGGAGTTCTTCCTTCATTTGATGAGCATGGCAAATCCGACGGCCAGATCAAGTGGGTTGAGACCATCATTTGCAAGTGTATGGACCTCCTATCGCCCCTCCTGCGGATCAAACGTTGGCTTAATTTGATTCTAGGTCGCAGCAAGGCCGCTCCCTCGCAATGGCCCGACCATCGTTGGCCAAGAACACGCGGCCGCTTCACCTCAGCCTCCACAGCTGACCTCCAATACTGTCAAGCCAGCCACAAGCGGTCGTTCATCAGCCTTACAGTCTCAAAGGGAACTTCAACCCTCTATGGCTCGATTGCAGGTGAATGGGTCACCCCCCGCCACTAATACGCTTGACGAGCAAGCAAGATCGAACATAAAGCGAGCAGGTCTCAGGGTCGATGACAATCAATCGCAGGCGCCTTTGGTATCTACAACGGCCGCTAGTCTTGATGGCAAGAGCACTACATCAGGCACCACATTTGCATTTGACGAGAAAGAATCTTTACGCCCGGATGATAGTGCTAGCGTTCAGGCTGTGGATGACGATGAGAATGGATCTGGTCCAGCGTCCGGTGCGGCCAATTCGAGGATCGGATCCGAGGCGGGAATCAGAGCCTTCCGAGACCAGTTCAACGAAGTGTCTGACCACACGCCTGCGATTACGCATCGTTCACATCAGCTCGGCCGTCGGGTGATCGCAGATATTCAAGAAGAAGGCCCGCAGATGATTTCCCAGGCTCCATCCGTCGCCGTACCTCAGCGGATTCTGCCAGATCCTGGCATACCCGTCGCCCCCGGCCTTTCGATGCCTTACGAGTATCGTGATCCTGACGAAAAATTATTCGAGGCACTAGAGTCTCCCAAAGATCGGATATTCCTGCTTCGGCTGGAGCAAGACATCATCGACTTCATCAAAAATACCTCGTGAGTTGTGCAGTTCCCCCCCCCAAAATGGCTGTGTTGTCTGAACATCCCTAGTGAGAGTCATATAAATTTACCCCCTTGCAACTCCTTTTGTCGTCTTTTGGCGCATAAATTAGCCGACTATTATGCTTTGACTCATTTTGTAGACAATGCTCAAAGTGCTGTGACACTGTATAGAACGCCTTATTGCCGCACGTAAGTCTGAAGTCCAGTGTCGCTCGATTGGATCAGGCTGATGCAATGGATAGTCCTACGCCCCTTGGCATTCTTGCAAGATCTCACGGGCAAGAGGACAATGTTGCCCTTCCTGTCTCGCAGCCAGCAATGAAGATCATGCGCCGGCCCGGCTTGAGCAAGGATGGACGGGCCCCAAATTCAGGACCTGGGACGACAGAGAGCTCCGTGGTCCCCTCTAAAGCAGGGTCTGAGGTTGAGGACGACGGTCAGCAAAATACAGGGGCAGCATCACCTACGGAGTCAACTCTGGCCAAAGACAAGCAGGCATTGAGTCGAGCTGAAAGGGAAGCGAGGTACAAAGAGAAGCGAGAGGAGATCTTTGGACCCGAAGGCGACAATGCCGGCAGTAATGAGGCTGTCGACGCAGTATCGCGCGCAAGCTCGACCGTCGAGGAGAAGAAAAAGAAGAAAAGGTCCAAACCCAACAACGACGATTTTGAAGCCCGATCTCAGTTCAACGCTTACTATCCGACAATGCAATATGCTGTCAATCCATACGACCCAGCAACCAATGCGTCCACGTATTTTGCTCAGCTCCAAATGCCTAGGAGTCAGGCTGGGATTGGTCAGCCAAATTACTTTGGAAACGGGATGCAGATCGGATTCCAGCCGTCTTTCCCGGCAGTGACGCCCACCCAAAACTTTGCGAACATGCTTCCTCAAAGCAACATGATAAATGGATTTCAAGGTCAGGCTATATTCCCAGCCTACGACCATCAGGGCCAACCCCAATTCTTTGCAATGATGCAACCCCCGATGGTATCAAGCCCGCAACTTCCAAGGATGGCCTCACCACGAATTGATGGAAGCAGCCAATTTGTTCGACGACAACCTTATATGCATGCCACGGACCCTCAAATGCCCCAAGATAGCTTCAATTATCCATTTCAGCAACATGTCCAGCAGCAGTCACAGTCGCCTTGCCCAGCTGTGCCTTATCAATTTGGTCAGCTGCCGGTCCAGTCAAGCATGCCGAACGGCAAATTGGCCCACCCTTTACCTGGAAGCTACACCCGACCTCAGGCCTTCAACCCCCAGACGAGATCGTTTGTGCCCACTGTGCCTGCTATGCATCAACAGATCCCAGCTCAAAGCAGCAATGCATCACCGACAAGCAGGAAGGGACCTGTGAAGCCTTTCGCCAACGGTGCTCAAGCTGCCCTTGGCTCAAGCCAATCCCAGGCACAAAGCTCGGCTTCTGGTGCGAGTCCGACTCAAAATGGCACCCAATCTCGCAAACCAGCAAGTCAGGCAGGCAGGGCACAGTCGCCACCATCAAGCTCGCTGTCGAAATGGAGCACTCCAGCCAATTTACCTCCGAAGCCGCCACCTCCGGATGCTCCGAGCATGCCAGACTCGTTGCCAACGAACAATCAATTTAGCGCGAGCGTGCAGCCGATGAGTGCGGGGCAGCCCATGCCACAGTATCAAAACGGCGTGTACTCGATCCCAAGTGCAGGACCACAGTGAGGCCAGTGTGGGTTGGTGATCGCGATGCATGGGATCGGACAAGTATTTGCATTTAGCGTTGTCATGCCCGGGGCCCCTGAGGAAGAGGACGAAGTGGTTTGCATTGACAAGGTGGCGGCCTCCTGCCTAGAAATATGTTGTCCTCGGCGACCACGGCATAGATAAACCGATGGAATTCAAACCGTTGACTAATTGGCCGCTATGAACATGTGTTTGATTCTTAGGTCTTACTGGATCAACATGCCTCCATAGTGAAGATTTCTGTTGGAGCCGCCTCATAGATACAGAGCCTCACATCCATGTCAGGCTACTGTTGCACCATATCATTGCTTGTACATATATAAATGGAGTCGAACAAGATACTGGAGACAGACTTGCATTAATGACGGACGTTCTCGTATTCAACACGTTTGTGACCGAAATACCCGGCTAGCGTGGTATTATTCTGCAGGGTCTTTCACAGTTACAGCATTTGTTTTCCAACATCTTGACCCAGATGACAGTCCCTCGATAACTATCCCCTTTCCCCTTATAATGGGCTTCTCAAGCTCCTTCATCTCCGGCTTTACTTTGACCTCGAGCATCATCTGGCTCTCACTTCTGCACCACCAACGCTCGCGCTCCCACCAAGCCTCAATTCTTCATGCTTCATCTCAGCGCCTGGAAACCCTCATTGACCCGCAATTGACCTTGGACCTTGCAGCTATGGACGAGGAGAACTATTCGGGAGGCTTGCGAGAGGGTTTACATGACTACAGATTGGTGAAAAGAAGCCATCTGGAAAGATTCAAAGACGGTTGGAACCGTGAACTGGGGTCTGGGATGCAGAGGGTGCTAGGCTCGAGCTTCAGCAGTATCGGGAAGGCCGCGGAAGAAAGATTTGAAGGGTGGAGGACCGGCGAGAAGAACGCGTGAGGTGCGATTCTCGTTGATGGAATTCTGAGATCAGACAGCAATCTCGACAGACAGTGCCCTGCTGGTGATGCACCAACTTGGAGGGTTTCCCCACCACACTGCACTCGCAGATCGGAGTGGTGCACCAACGAGGAACCGGGTGCAATGCAAGCGCATTATCATGCCACCGCGAGAACAACATTTGAGGGCATATGACTTCCCAGAATGGTGGAGGAAGACTCAAGGACCCAGGACTTGATGTTGAGGCATTCTTCACCTTCTGCTGGGCCGGCAAACTGTCTAGCCTACGATGGCCAGGTGTGAACAAAGGGATGCGGTTGTGAAAAGACAATTTGCTGAGATCGATTGGAATTTTCGCCTCTTACGCGCTTGGCTTGTTGTCGGAACAACCCTGTCTTGGTGGATCAGAATGAACACATTTTGGACCACCAAAGGACCAAAGACCAAGTAATCTGAGCGGGCTGTAAGACCGGACTGTAAGGAGGCAAGTCATGAGTTGGAGATACTGGATTGTAAGTATCTCTGAGGTCTGTACCTAATACCAATAATTCAATGCTTACGTCCTCTAAGATATGGAGGATAAACAGCGTGTGAAAAATGCTACAAGCTGAATTGTGATATATTTAGAGCCTCGACAAACGTCATGGATTTGGAACGAGGTGCCCCTTTTCTGTAGTCTCATATAAAATACGATAAATACAACCCGGTAATATATAATGCATTTCTTGATTGAGGCAGCGTCGCCGCTGAGGGCAATGCAGTGAACCATCACGAAGCAGTACTCGGTTGTAACTGTCCCAATAATCCCGAGTATCCACCCAAGATCAAGACAGTCTCCTCGGCAGCCTACTTGATGGCATAGCGATCATGCCATCTGCTCCTTGAGATTTCTGCAGCAGAGCCCGCCGGATCCGAGAACCCACGAGGACAGTCCACACCCCCCCGCCACCACCATGGCCGGCGGCCACATGAAGTACCGCTCGCTCTCCCGCACCTCCGCCCACCGCCAATCCCTCCTCCGCAACCTCGTCACCTCCCTCATCACCCACGAATCCATCCGCACGACCTGGCACAAGGCCAAGGAAGCCCAGCGCCTGGCCGAGCGGCTCATCACCCTGGGCAAGAAGAACAGCAACGCGAGCCGGACCCGGGCCCAGCAGATCCTCTTCACCCCGATGCAGAAGAACCTCCGGAAGGTGTTTGGGGAGCTGCGGCAGCGGTACCTGGAGCGCCCCGGGGGTTACACGCGCGTGCTGCGCATCGAGCCGCTGAACAGGCACCACGATCAGGCGCCGTCGGCGATCCTGGAGTTGGTGGACGGCCCGCGGGATATGCGGTTCGCGATGACGGCGAAGTCGTTGGTGAGGGAGCGGGGGGCGGCGGCGGCGGCTACTACTGCTGCTGCTGCTACGCCTACGGCTATGGGTACGGCTGACGCTACTGGGCATGTGGCTGTTGATGCGGGGATCAGGGAAATCACGGCGAGGAATGTCTTGAAGGTTACGCGGTACCGAGCTGGGGGCGAGACTGATCTGCAGAGGGAGGTTGAGAGGTTGGAGGCAGCGGAGCTGGGATCCGGCAAGCGAGACGGTGACGATGAGCTCGAGCTTGAGCATGCAGAGGAATCCAGAAGACCGGATTGGCGCCGATTTGATGCCTTTGATGCTCAGGAGAGGAAGAGGAAACGAACGGTGCACAGAATTAGGCAGATAAGGGAGAACGACGCAGAGAGAAGGAGGCTTAGGGAATGAGACCAAAATCATTAAGTAAGGATTCATTATATCGGTAAACCATGACTATCCATTACATAGCGAGGATCTGGGAGAACCTTTAAAACGCCCAAGTTAAGCCGGCCTTTCGTACCTTAAAGCAGATCTTCTGTGGTGGAGCAACTTGGCTGGATTTAGATCTTAGTCAAAAGGGCGAACCATTGTGACGAGCAAGACCAGGCCCAGGAGAAAGATGCACAAGGAGACCACGAAAGCAATCGACGCCGAACTTTTGCGTCTTGCCAACACGCTTCCCACCCCACCCACTGCAAAAATCATGGCGGCAGCCACACAAATCGTTACTCCGACGTCTACTTCAAAAGTAGCCTTCCTGCGACCAGTCGAGAGAAGAAGGGTGGCTATTAGGAGGAAAAGAAAAGATGTGCAGTATGCAGAGACCGAGGACCTGAAGAGTATCGTCTCCCGCCTTTTTTTGCGTCGATCTTCGGCGCGGGGTGGGAAGGTATAGTACTGCTGGATGGCTCCATTCTCGTGGAGTAGCTCATTATCAGACAAGTCGGAGTCTTCAAGATCTGTGTGTTCCACATTTGCCTCGGGTGCCAGAGGTTGGCGTTCAGGATCCGGGGTTCTTCGAGAGCTGAAAAATTTCTGGATCTTCTTTGCGGATCGCTCGTAGCCGCTTGCAATGCTATTGGTGCATAGCGAGAAGACGGCGGCTCCTGGCAGTAAAGGTGACGAATCCGGTTTGACAAAGATAGCATAGTCATCACGTTGGTCTCCTTCAGAGCCGTCATCAAATTCGTTCCAATAGCGTTCTTGAGGTGGACCACTATGATTACGGTGTTTCTTCGCCTCGTTTGCTCGTCTCTTTGATAGCCTATGTTTCTTTGGTGCCGGAGTCTTGGACGGAATCTCAGCTGCTTCGGGTGTCTCAGGGGCTGAAGTCATCGAGGATTCGGCCCGCTTGCCATCGATGCCACTACTTGACAGATCATTCTGGGTCGAAGGCGCAGAGATCGAGGTGTGACGAGTATCTGCTTGCTCCAGACTTTCTGTGGCCTGCTCAACTCTTGAACGGGAATCTTCAGACAGTGTCGGTAACTTCCGAATATCTTGTTCAAGCGCTGAAATCCAGTATGGTCGGGGCATGTGTTGCGATTGACAGAGTTCCGCCACTGCGTGTCCCTCCAGGGAGAATCCACGCACGCGCTCAGCAAGGTGAGACTCATCCAATGCTTTCAGGAGACTAGAACCTCCTTCATTCTCACAACGCACCTCTAGTACCGCATGAGGAAATTTCTGAGCGCCATCACCTCGTACACTTTGAACGTCGAACACCGATTTGCGGGTCGTCAAGTCTGCCTGGGTGCAGCGCTCCATTACAATGTTGCGGTCCAGTGTGGCCCATGCCCCCTTCTGCAACGAGTCTCCAAGACCTAGGAAGCGACTGCGAGTGCTTGTTATCTTGACCAAGGGCTTGACCCTGGGGTGGTCCGTAAACCATTTACTCAGATTGGCGTGATGGCCATTAGTACAGTCATGTTCTGTATCAGGACCAGAAAGGAACAATTGTCGGATGGCTTTCCTCTTCATACATGACTGTAGATACCGCGCATTTGTCTGGAGCTCTGTGCCTCCTATACGAGAGCCGTTCAGGGATTTAACAGTAACGACCGCATTATCGATATCGGAAAATCTGATGGCCGCAATGGCTTTCTCGTTCGACGTTCCTGGCCTGTCTTCCATATTACTGATGATCTCGCCCCCTTGGCGGTCAGAGAACGCTCGGAGATCATCACAGACGATCAGACCGTGGTTCCTGGTCTCGCTAGAGGTATGGTCCCTTGCACTAGCGTCTGACGCGACGCCTTGGAACTTGTTTCTCAATGCGGCACTTGCTGCAGCGGTAAAATGACAGGCATGCCGTAAGATCAGGATCTCAATATTCATTAGGTTGTCCAGGTGAACCCAGTATGACGCTCTCATCGCATTGTCCCCAAGTGGAACGGTTCCAAGCGCGACGTCCAATTCCGTGGCGGTGCCTCCATGGCTCGTGGCATACAAGAGTGCGGCGCTCGATGGCCTACCGGTCTGCTCTCCCGCCGGTTGTTGGGTCAGACGCCTCAATGGTTTCCGTCGGCTCGAGTCGGCGGTTTTGGCTTCTGAGGCCATGGCGTGAGTGCATCGCAGCGCGACTAGGATTTTGGTATAATGGGAGAGGAGTGTTTGGAAATTACGATTGGACAAGCTTGACTCCTGATTGAGGACCTGCGAGCGGAATCGATCGCCCAGATCGCGGGATCCGGTCCATTTGCGATACTTTTTGAGTAATTTGGAAAAGGCAAGGGTGTTTGCAGCGGCAAAGCGAGAAAGAGAGTCTATCTCCTGGCCAGCTCTGGTACCTGTTTAGTGATCAAAGGTTGGGGCTGCGGGTGCGATGTCTTTCTTACTGGTGGGCGGCCTTGTCAAGCTTGGAGAATCTTGCTGCTCTCTTGCCGGAGAGTCGACCGGCTGGAGCTCTGGCAAGATCGGATTTCAGTCTTGGTATATGCTGATCGAGAGCGGCTGAAGCGGGCAATGTCAGTTCTTAGGACTGCTTTAGGGATGGGCGCTGTGCACGTACTCAGCCGTCTTGAGACCTCGCCCGACTTGACTTGCACGAAGTCATTGACTCTGGTATGCTGTCTCTCCAATTCATCGAACAATTGGTCTTCCAATTGATGTGCTCTTGACGTGTTCCGGTCGCCATTGGGGATAGGTTGTGGCTCTGTGGGAGCGCCGGTCGTGTGAAGCTTGATCAGATACTTCAGATCATCGTAGTCAACGTTATCTGGTGTCGCGTGACCAATTAGCGGCTGCCATTGAGACCGTAACAGAGGAGGGGGGGGAGCAGACTAATTGACCACTCAGGGATGGATCGCTGGTATAGCGTGTGTCCGAACTTCATTTGCAACCATTGAAGAAGAAGGAAGAGACTGTCAATGGGCAGGAGTAGGTCAAGTATGCTGGAAGAAGGGGACGAGGTGACGTAAAAGGATCCGGGAGGTGTTTGAGGATGTGTGTGTCAATTGACTCCGCTTCAGCGAACGAATAGATGGTCGCGAATGAGGATGCAGGTGAAGTGGGGAAGATATTAGATCATGCTCCCTGCATAGATTAAGTATGTAATGCATTAATAGCTGCCATTCTGAGGAGAACTCTATCAGTACATATACTTTCCTATCGCCATGATCCGATAAACACAAGATGGCTGACATGGCATAGGTGATCATAGAAAACAAGATTTTGGTCGTTAGTAAATGGCCAATAAAGCTACCAAGTATAAGACAGGTCCTGGTACTCAGGGGCACCAGCAGGGGACCAGGGAGTCAGGGACTGGACCAGGAGGCGGGAGCCAGGCTCGCCAGGGTACGCTAGAAGCCGTGGCGAACTGGCGATTGGCGATTGCATATAGGTAGGTAGGTAAAAACCTTAAATAGCTCTAGCCTTGCTTCACCCACCATCGCGTGGCCATCAACCCCCACTGAAAAACATAACGTGAAATCTGACGAAGTGCAACCAAGGCCTAACATTACTTGATGGCGCCCATCCCTTTTGATCCTCCCACATCGCAACCCACACTTGATCAATCTGTGCTGTCACCGCAAGAGGCTCTGCTATCCACAATATCCGAGCTTCCCCACCAGTTCCTGCAGCCATCTGAGGCTTTACACTCGGCTTCGCTCTCTATAGCCAAGGATTTGCTGGATGCCTTAGCTGCCTCCACATGCAAATCACAGCAAGAAAGGCGTGGTAGCAACAAGAGGAAGCGAAAAAGAGGTCGTGATCACGCCAGTGAACCAATCCTGCCGCTGGCTGTAAAGCAGCTCTACCTCGACGGCTTTGACATAGATCAGATCTGGCAGCAAGCCAAGAGAATTCTGGAGGCCACCAATACTGAATTGCAAAATTCCGTGCCCAATGCTTCCACTCATCCGTCGGACAAGGTTCAAGTCTCCGCGGAATCAAAAGAAAAGAATCTCAACTCAGCAACAACCAGCGATTCAGACGGGGAATTGGAATTCCCTCGGGCCAGCGACGACGATGAAGCAGATGCTATTGATCCGGAGCTTATGGAGGAGTTTGTCAATGAGGATGAGGACCACAAGATGGGAATGCCTCTGGATGGACTCGAAGATGTTGCCGATGGAGATGATCCCGTTGAATTAACCGAGAATGATGAGGATTCACTAGAAGGCCCCTTCAGTGTGCAGTCCGAAGAGGATCAGGATGCTTCTGGAGGAACTTTTGAACCTGACAAACTTGGTCTCAACGACGGCTTTTTCTCTATAGACGACTTCAATCGGCAGTCCCAGTTCTTGGAGCAGCAAGACGTACACGGCGAGAACCAAGACGACCCAAGCGATGGAGAGGATATTGATTGGGACGTTGATCCTCTGAATTCTGGGCTGAGCCAAAGCGCTCAAACTAACCAGCCTCTGGAAAACATTGACCAGGACGCCTCGGAGGATGAGGACGGTCCAACCTTCGGTAATGCTGACCCAAGTCTAATGATCGATTCTGACGAGGATGACCCTGAGCTTGATATAATGGCGGATGGTAGTGACAACATGGCACAAAACACGAATGAGATCAAGTACGCCGATTTCTTCGCCCCGCCACCTCGCAAACTTACCAAATCTGCTCGCCGCCGTGCGCTACCAAAGACACAACCCCAGCCAGACAACTCAATTGACATCCAGCCACCTCAGGACAATATGGAGCGCACAATCGCCTCAGTCCGCCGAGACATCTTTGAGGATGATCTCACCGAAGATGAAGACCTTAATGAGGTAGCCCCCGAAGACCGCCGCTCATCCCATCAAAAGCGGCAAGCTCAGCTCACCGAAGAGATCAGAAAGCTCGAGGCTGCTGCTGTCGCGAAGCGCGATTGGACCCTCTCAGGCGAAGCTCGCGCAGCCGACAGACCTATGAATTCTCTTCTCGAAGAAGACGTGGAATTCGAGCGTACCGGCAAGCCAGTGCCCGTGATCACGCAGGAGGTCAGTGAGGACATCGAAGCGCTCATCAAGCGTCGCATCATTGCGCGCGAGTTCGACGAGGTGATTCGCCGACGCCCTGGCGCTTCCGCCGACGGTTCAGGCAAGGGTGTACGTCAAGGACGGGTGGAATTGGAGAACGGCAAGGCACAGCAGTCACTTGCTGAGATCTACGAGAATGAGCACCTTAAGGCGGTGAACCCGGAAGGTTATGTCGACAAGCGCTCCGAGGGCCTTAAGAAGGAGCATGCCCAGATCGAAAAGCTCTGGAAAGAAACCGCTGCTAAGTTGGATGCTTTGAGTAGTCTCCACTACAAGCCCAAGCCTGCGGAGATTTCTCTCAATGTCGTATCTGACGTGCCTGCCATCACGATCGAAGATGCCCGACCTAATGCTGGGGCTGATTTTGGGCAAAGCATGCTGGCTCCACAAGAGATTTACCGAGCTGGTGAGCAGAGTGACAAGAAAGCGGAAATCACCACCAAGGGAGGCATGCCAGTAAGGAGAGAGGAGATGAGCAAAGACGAAAGGGTGAGGAGACGCAGAAGAGAGAAGGAGAGGATAAGAAAGGCCGGCACTGGGGTGCAAGGTAGAACGACTGGTGAGGGTCAAGGAAAGCAGGGCGGAAAGGCAGAGGAGAAGAAGAGCCTTGTGAGGGATCTCACGAAGGGAGATGTCAAGGTCATCGGGCGGAAGGGGGAGATCAGAGATGCGCAAGGACATATGATGAGAGACCGAGCACCCTCGAGTACAAGGGGTACTGGGTACAAGCTCTAATTCAGTACATTCATCTGCCTCTCTGATCATCTCTCAAGCATGGATATTCTTGCTTGTGTCATTGTGAACCAGCTCAAGCCCTGCTGGCCGCATTCCTCAAATTAATTGTTGGCCTTGAAGCAAGTTCCGACGATTGAGATCACCATGAAGGCGCAAAAACCCTGTGCCTTTCGAGCATTGAGAATAGCCAAAGACCCCATCAGGATAGGATGGGGCTTGCTCTTTTCTGCGCGATCAACTGCAGCACGATGAATTGGAGTCAGGCATTCCTTGAAGTGATGCTGCCCGTCGACAGCCAAGCAAGACGGATTCATCTGGCAAACACTCGAGGGTCAAGGTTTCCCACAACGCTTCAATAATCTTCGAAAGGGGCTCATCTTTGGTGGAGCGACCTTCCCAATCCGAGATTATTTGTCTGCTCTCCGCACTTGGAAGAGCCAAATATCATCTCGCTCCCAGTCACCTCTTACCGCAAGCACACTGAAAGCCTTGCCGAGCATCTTGAGGAAATCTTTATCCCTCCGTCTCCGCTTCTCGTAACAAAACCAGAGGACAGCTGCCGGCCCCACCAGATCTGTCAATGTCCTCAACAAGGGGCGAAAGGACTGCTCTAGGTAGGAACAGTCTGCAGCTAGCACGACATCGGGCTCAAGGGGCAGGGTGGAGTTTGGAGGCTCCCCCCAGGAAAAATGATGCGGAGTAATAGAAATGTTGGTGGCCTCCCCGGGAGAGAAGTTGTTGAGTGAGATGTTCTGCTGCAGCAAAGGCACGAGTGCATCGAGGCCATCGGTGAGATCAATGCTCGTTGGCATTGCTGAAGCCGTCTGCCTGAGACGAAGAGCAATGGCCAGGCTTCAGATCTTGGTGAGCATGGAAGGGAGGGAACAAAGCTGCCACTGAATTGATCCTTACCCAACAAGACCGCTCCCAGCACCAAGCTCGATTCTGTACGAGCGAGTTGTCAGTGATCAAGGTTGGGGTCAGGGGGGTTGTGTCCATTCAGGAGTTCAAACATCTTCTTGCCTCGCAAAGCTTCCAGATTGTGGCGCATTAGGTAGTCGGCGAGGACCATACCGGCGGACCATAGTTGGCCTCCACACTGGGTGACATTGGTCTGCAATCGAAGTGGTGGGTCAAGGAGGCCAGAGAAGGGGAGTGTCACCATCGCTGATGGTTTGGAAGCAGGCTGAGGGACCAATGCATCCGGAATGGAGAGTGTGAAAGCATGTTGCGTATCAAGAAGTGGCATAATCGACCAGCCCATGCACTGTACAAGGTGCGTCGAGTATTTCGAGTGCTGTTCACAACATCACACGAACGCGGAATTGGTACCGTTTCAAAAGTTCTAGAGCACATATAGTATTTATCAGCAATCGTAAGCTCGTCTCCTGCAAAAATAATTGCAACGTGGGCAGCCTGGCACCACTTTTACAGTTATGAGAAGTGGGTCTCAGTGAATATTCTTGGTAATAAAAATGTAGAGTAAATCTTAATGAACAGTTTTAGTACCATAACTTTCTTCATTTAGGATCGTGGTAAAGAATAAGAGATATCTTGATGGTGGGGGGTTGTTTGACGAGGCAAGTACTCCCTCAACAATGCCGATATCGGTAGATTGTGTTGCAACCCAATGAGCCGATTGGGTGGACCGAGAGGCAATCGAAGGAACAATTTGCCACTAGAGTGAGGATGGAAAAGTCCATGTGGTGAACAAGAGCAAATCGGGAAGGCGGCAATAATATCGAGGTATCTGGAGCTCCATCTAATCTTGCTCATAAACGTTTCCCTGAGTCAATTTCCATCCTGTATTATTTGCTTGCCATCGTCTTCTACCCGTTGTCGCTGTGCCACATCTTTTGGACATTGTGCAATCACTTTTGGGAATGGCGGGACAACGATGTCTTCAAAACATCAAATTGACTCCCAAGCAAGGTCCCTACCAGTCGGTTCGGATCTCGAGAATTCAGCAGTGACTCACCCATATGATAAACACACAAACCAACACAGGCCGCCTTATTTAGACCTACCCTTTCAATCAACCTTTGCACGTGCTTCAGACACGTTCTCCTATTCTGACCGGTCTTCCCATACCTACACCGTAGATCATCATGACAGCAGACCTACGAGTGACTTTGGGAACGTGCTAGGGGCTCCATTTCCTTCACGATCTGCTTCACCTGCTCCGACTCCCCCCAAGACATGGCGTCGCAAGTTCTTAGAGCTTTGGACAACGAACAAGGGCGTGGCTCTTGTGGTGATTTCGCAGCTTTTTGGTGTAATGATGAATGTGACCACTAGGCTCTTGGAGATGGATGGTCAACATGGATACGGTCTGCACCCATTTCAGGTCCGTGCTCCCGAATCTTATCTCCTTGAATTCGACTGAACGTCTTGCTCAGATCCTGTTCGCCCGGATGACTGGTACCCTGATCCTGAGCTGCGTCTATCAATGGCTAGCCAACGTTGAACATGCTCCCTTTGGACCCCGAGCGGTGTGGGGGCTTTTGGTTGCACGTGGCGTCGGTGGCTTTTTTGGAGTGTATGGCATGTACTATTCGCTGCAATATCTGCCTCTGTCTGATGCAACTGTCATCACCTTCTTAGCACCTTTCTTCACCTGCTGGGCCTGCTCCGTACTCATCAATGAGCCATTTCCGCGAAGCGAGCAACTGGCTGGCCTTGTATCTTTCCTTGGCGTCATCTTGATAGCAAGGCCGACCTCACTTTCACCGCACGCAAATGGCGGACCAGATTCATCATCGAGGTCAGGCATCGATGCTGCCACTGCATCGGCCAATGCTTCCACAACCGTGGACCCTCAAGGTTTGGAACAAGTAACACCGATGCAAAGGATGAGTGCCGTCGCTCTCGCTCTTGTTGGCGTGCTTGGAGCAGCTTGTGCCTACACCACTATCCGCTGGATTGGTCAACGAGCCCATCCTCTGATTTCGGTCAATTACTTTGCTGCTTGGTCTACCATGGTTAGCACTGTGGCTTTGCTTGCTATCCCAGGTCTAGGATTCCGCCTACCAGCTAGCCTGGTACAATGGGCACAGCTTATCTTCTTGGGTGTATGCGGCTTCGTTATGCAATTCCTCTTGACTGCTGGGCTGGCACATGAAAGGGGCAGCCGGGCAACCAATATGGTCTATACTCAAATGCTCTTCGCCTTAGCGTTCGACAAAATAGTCTGGAACACAAGTCCAGGTCTCTTGAGCATTCTCGGTAGCAGCTTGATCCTAGGAAGTGCTCTTTATGTAGCTATACGCAAGAACAAGGCCCAGCAGAATCCGCTTACCAACATAGGGGTTGACGAACAGGTTGGCTTGATGTCTGAAGAAGATGCAGAGGCCAATAATGAGGGGTCGAACGAAGGCAGTAGACCGCTGAGAGGCGTCCATGAAGTGCAGCTAAGAACTCTGCGGGTGTAAGTGGCGCCAAAAGACTCGGAAATGTCTCATAACCCTTGCCATCCTTGCCCGAATATCATAGTCCAGACATAAAGCCAATCAAGGGTTTTCCCTGCAAATTCGGCGAGCTACTGCGCATCGCAGCTAATGCTAATCCATCCAAACACAAGGCGCATCCGTCACAGGAACGAGGAGTTGATTTCACCTCGCATGCTTCTACTTGCAGGTTCACCCTCGCAAAGTGTCGTCGGATGCCTTTGGCTCGTCCTCTGCGGTGTCCATCCGACGTTGACAGAGGATTCCCCATGGCTTGTCGAGGCCGAGCCACCCGTGCTAATACTGCCATCTCCTTCTTGATCGTCATCATCGAGTTGAGGCGCCATCCGAGTGAATCGATTCTTCAGTTCTCGCAAGGGTCCGCTGTCCCTTCTACTGGCCAGCACTGCCGCTAACAGACTGGGCTGTACGCCATCATTGCTGGCACATTGTGCCTGCGTCGGAGTAAAGTATCGAGGATCCCAGGAAAAGGTATGATTCCCAATTTCGCAGTCTTGCGCTGAGCCAAGTCCGATAATACTCGGCGCGGCACTCTGAAATCGAGAATCAAAGCTTGCTTCACTCATCCTGTATAAAGATTCAGAGGAATCGGCGCGGACATCGATCACTCGAGGTGATATGCCATGGTCAAAGAGCCGCTGGCGGCGTTCTGGGGAGGATTCCCGCTTCGAACCCGATGGCTTATCCACGCGCTGCGATGATGATGACTGAGTTCGCGATCGACCCACTTTGTAAGGAGAGATGACTCTTCCTGAAAGGAATGGATTACCTTTTTGGTTGGTCTTGCTATTCTTAGGTACGCCGTGGACATGGTGGGCTGCAGGCGACCAGAAAGCAGTCGAAGGTCTTTCATAAGCTGCAGATGGCCATACTGGTCTGATCGTTGGCTTTTGATGATATCTTTGGGCTGAGCGACCGGCACCATCCCGTTCGAATGAGTCTCCAGTTGTGGTACTCCAATCACTGGTGCTCTGGCTCGCATCCAAGGTGCCCCAAGACCTTTGCGCAGCCCCAAAGCCTGGAGATCGTAAGTTGTGTGCCATTTGTGACACTAAGACACTACCATGACCACGGCCCGAGATTGGCACACCATGGCTATATCCACTTGATGTATGGTTATGGCGTCGAATCTTACTTACGAAGCTGAAGCTCGACCCTATCGTTGGCCGTTGGGAGTATTTTCTCGTGATTCGAAAATCACTGCTGGGTGTGGCGCCTGACGAGTTCTCCAGTATGGCCTCCTCAATTGGAGATCCACATCCTTGGATTCTCGGTTGCTTTGGTTCGGGGATGCGACTGAACTCGGAAGCTGGCTTGGACTTCAGCCCTGATGAATTGGGGAAATTGATTGCAAATTTGTTCCATGAGTCCAATCTCTGCAAGAAGTCGCTGAAAGAAGCCCTTGAGGATCGGCACCTGGATTCATGCTTCCCAAAGGTTTGTGACCAAGGCCAAGGAATACTGGGAGGGAGCGAGGTTTTTGATGGTGGCCTTGTACCTAACCCGCCACTCATCATAGCTCTGTCAATAGCTCCGAGAGATTCATGTCCTGCCATGTGATGCGCCATCTGCTTCCCAGATGTTTGAAAGAAGCCAGCGACACAATCTTGTTCTGACCACCGTCGCCGCTTTCTTCGCCAGCGTGAGGAGACTACTAGCACGACTGCCAGAAGTGCAGCTATGGGTATTATCACAGCCGCAGCTATCCAGCCTCTTTGCCCCGAATCCTGTCTGTTTGCTGGTCTTGATGCTTCCTTTGCAATTGAGTTAGAAGCCACGTTCAGCAACGATATTGTGAGGACCTCCGATTGATTCTCGAAGCCGCGGCTTGCAGTCACATTGGCGAAAACCTGTTGAGGTCGGAAATCGCCAGGAAATCGCCCACTGATTGTTTTCAAGTCTCGGTCATACTCCAGCCACTCAGACGCGGACCCAAAATCTACTTGGAATGTTACGTTTTCATTGGTGGCAGCTTGATGAAGGTCATAGGTGAAATTGCAGCCGATGTCCACATCCACGGTGCCCAAGGGTTTTAGAAGCGATGCATTTGAGGTATCAGCGCAGTTGAGTGCGACCACTGTGCTTGTCGAAGTGCCATAGATGTCTGTGGTCACCAAGGTGAAGTTCAGATTTTCGAAGTCTGCAGGCGGAGTGCCCTGTAGTGCTAATCCGCCCATCTCCATATGTAGCCAAGGGGGCATTGACGCAGATACAGTCTGTATAATAGATGGAGAGGCTCTGATGCCATTCAAGGTAAGGGCATCCAGAAGTGTTGATGAGTCGTTGAGAAACGTTCCTGGTGATACGCTTACGATTTGCACACCACTCTTAAAAGCGAAGAGACTGGACTCAACCACTATCTGGAAACCCACGACGGCATCAGAGAATCCGACAACATCAGAAGCGGTGACCTCGAAGCTAAAAATTTGGGTCCATCCTGTCGTTGGCGCAGCTTGTGGTGCAATTCCCGAGAAAGAGAGACTTGAAGGGTTGAAATTAATCCAGGAGGGTAGCGGTGTACGATCGTTTCGGACTGCATAATACGTCGTGGTCGAAGTCACGTTCGTGAAAGTATTTGGAGCGAATGAGATGGATATGTCAGCCCGGGGTGCAACAAGAATGCTACTTGGATCAGCGAATGCTCCGTTGGCTAGAAGCTGATCTGCCAGAGGAAGACCCAGGCCAGGACCGCCATCTTGCGTAACCACTAAGGTGATTGACATCCCTGTCGACCCGGCGGTGTCACTAGCAATCAATTCAATCACCGGAGAGCCAACATCTCCAGAAGCGGGATTTCCTGACAACGTGCGACTCGGACCATCCAGGGAAAGCCATGCTGGAGCTCCAGAGAGGCTATAGCTTAGCAGCTTTGATGAGGACGTGAAGGTTGAATCAGAGAAAGTGAAATGAAACGGCTGGTTGGCTCTAGCAATAGGAGGCACCTGCGCATTGACTGGGAGGTTGATGTTCGGATTCGCTCTAACCAGGCTTGAGAGGGTACACAGCAAGAGTAGTTGCATTCTCTCCACTCAAGATGCTGTCAGTACACTGCACGCAGATTTGGCCGTATGCAGGGAAAGCTGCCCTGGCTGAAGCAACGAAGCTCTTGCAGCGCGCTCGCGCGGCGGCCAAGTAAGCAAGAATCCAACATCAACATGGCTTTGCGCAAAACGAGTGAAGGGTTCCGTTGTGAGGTAAAGACGTAAGCTGTATGCTCAATGTGGCCAGCACCCAGACAGCGCTGTCCATCCACATTTCTCGCTTCAGAATGCTGGACGCGGGCCAAGCTACGCGTTTTAATCAAGGGGAGATCCCTTTCGAAAGACGCGACAGACTAAGACAAGGATAGGATATAATGCGAGCCCATTCTACCAGGTCCATAATAGTCGTTGATGCTTTGCTTCTTGTCAAAATGGAATTTCTTGTAAAAGTTGGATGCTGTATGGTTCTGTTCATCAACCCAGAGCTGAACCGTCAAACAGCCACGAGATCTTAAGGCTTGAAATAAGTCATTTACCATCTCCGTCGCAATTCCCTTCCTTCTATGCGGTTTCTGTACACAGATCTTGTGTAGATGGGCAACTCTCCCTGGTCTGGAAAAGGCAAGCAGCATGTACGCAACCAAATGATGCTCTGCATCAACGACCACCTTTAGCTGAACATTGCGCTTCTTGAGCTCGACCTCAAAGTCAAGAGCCTCCGTTCGAGAAAAATTCTGCTTTTCGCAATGGCGTATCTGGCACAACAGGCCGTCCATGGGAAGCCTCAATTTCCGTCCTTTGTGCAGAGTATGGCAAGACACAGAAGCCATACTTGCCAGAAGTTGGCATTTCCGATGCGAGAAGCAATGTTACCCAAATCACACTCACTATGGCCTTGACGCATCAAGCTTTGGGATTCCCTATCTCGGCATATTGTGGTACTTACCAAGTCGACTGCGGGTATCCTTGTTGTCCTTCGTTGTGACGGGATCTTCCGGCCCCTCGGGCACCAAGCGCCAAAAAAAGAATTTCCAGCCACACGCCCGCCACATTCGTCCTTTTCAAGTTTCAATTGCTTTCGGACAAATACAATGATTTCTTGCAGTCAAAAGATTCACTGTACGATACTACACATATTAACTGAATGAGTCTTCCGGATCGGGCTACACATCCTACTACTTCATCATTCAATATTTCGACGTCGTAGAAGATTGGGGAGGCGGTGTAATTTCTTACGAATGCTTCTATCATTTGATGTTTCAATTTTCCTCATATTCCCGATAGTCCTCGAATCTTCAGCGAGTCATTTACCGTGGTCCAAATATCACCTCCCTGCCCGTGTAAGGTCTGGGGTGCCTGAAGGAAATGCTGTCGCCCAACAGGATGATTATATCCTGGGTGGCCCACCACAGCCAGGGAAGGTACGGAAGATGACTTCAGACGAAGGCGAGATGTTCTTCCCCGAATACTGGGGTTCTTCACAGCCATCGCTGTTGGAACCTATTGAACGCCAAAGGATACAGCTGGTGGAGGACAGTAATTGGGCAAATGACACCGTTACCCAAATCCAGGCTCCATTTGCCCTCCATGAGACCGAAGAGGTGACCTCTCACTCTTACCTCTCGTCCCTTCTTCGGTCTCCCCGATCCTTGTTCGCAGCCTCGAAGCGTGCTTTCCAGTGCCCGGGAGGCACTTCTGCCTGCACCGGCATTCAACGGCCGAACAGTTGCTGTCCTACTGAGCAGACATGTCAGCTCCTCCCTGATAATGGCAATGGTGATGTCGGATGTTGCACAGACGGGGAATCATGCTCGCAAGAAGTAGCAACTTGCCAGGACACCTACGTAACCTGCCCTGGAAATCAAGGAGGCGGCTGTTGTCTCCCAGGCTACAGCTGTAGCGGCGCAGGATGCGAAGTGCATTCTACAGCAACGGTGATAGTCACTCCAATGGTGACGGCCGCTCCTTTACCATCTAGCAGCACTTCGGCTGCAGCCGCGTCCACTATGGTCTTAACCTCAACCCATACAGAGGTCTCCTCAGCCATCTCAACAGTCACATCTTCGCCCTCATCATCGAGGCTTTCAACAACACCGTTGGCGTCTACGACCCCAGCTCCGGCGCCGGTTGCTCCAGTTCGCCCCACATCTGGCGCGGCCTCCACTTCCATCACGACTACAGCTCCTACAGCAACGGTGACGCCGTCCCAATGCCCAACGGGATTCTACGCCTGCAGCGCATACTACCATGGGGGCTGTTGCCGCGTTGGTCGGGACTGCTCCGAAACATCCTGTCCTGCTGCATCCTCGACATTAGTATTGAGTAGCAATGGTGTTGTCGTTAACAATCCTGCGGCCACCACAGGTGCTGCACTTGGTCAAGGGGGGTGTGCCTTGGGCTGGTTCACATGCGGTGCGACCGGTGGTGGAGGTTGTTGTCCAAGTGGATACGCCTGCGGCGAAAGCTGTACGGCGACAGGAGTGAACACCGGTGGTGGCGCCATTGGTACGGCCAAGGTAGCAAAGGATAACGGGGTTAGCGGCGCCATGTCGAGGACAGTAGATTCATGTTTCATGACGGTGATGAGTTTGACGACATTGTTGTACATTGTGAAGCTCTGAAACCTTACATAGTTGTAACATTCATGTACATTGCGCCCTCGTCTACCTTCCAGACATGGCCACTTTCTTTGCACTCTTCAAACAGTGTCTAGCTATGGCTGGTGAGGTGTAGGTTGATCTGCGACTCTCCTTGCTCCTTGTCTTCTCTGAGTTAAGGTAGATCACTTTGCGCGACCAGGGGACGCCAGAGCAAGATCGTCTGTTCCTCCATAGAGCAGAGAAGTATGAGTATATTGGCTGCTATGCCCAGACCGAATTGGGACATAGTTCCAACGTCAGGGGCTGGGAGGAGGCAATACCAGGATCGAGATGCCAAATCCACAAATGCGGGAGAAAATCAGGTGTTGAACTACACCATGGTCCAGGTGAGGCTTTTGCCATTACTTGCCGCCACCTTCGCCCTCCGCCTCACGGGGAGAGGTATGATGGCGCTCTACCAGAAGGACCAGAAGAAGACGGTCAGTGATGTTGGCAAAGCTGGACAGCCTGGCCGAAGGCCCAGCCCAGAGGAAATGTTCCCGAGCACTGATCTGCTTGCAGACCTGCATGCTACACCTTGTGGTTTGAAAGCTTTGGCGAGCACAACCGCAGCAGAAGGTCTTGAGATTTGTAGACGAGCGTGCGGTGGCCATGGGTATAATAGCTTTAGTGGAATTGGCAGTTGGTACACCAACTACTTGCCCGCGACTACCTGGGAGGGGGACAATTACATGCTGACCCAGCAGGTGGCGAGATACGTAAGCCGCTCAAAGGGTGAAAGCTTTCGCTACGCCAGCTGTACTGACACTCAATTAGCTATTGAAGTCGGCAAGGGCTGTCCTCGAAGGCGACGCATCTGACAATGACACCACCCAGATTCTGCAGAACTTCCTCGCCCGCCGTGACATGGGAGCGGCCTTCGACGTCCTCGATCGGGATGAAGACATCGTCACAGCTTTCGCTTGGAGGACCTCCTTTCTCACATTCGAATCTCTCAAACACCGGGACGAAGACAGTAGCTGGAACAGCCTGCTTGTCGATTTCTGGCGTCTGAGCACCGCGCATTCGCAGTACCAAGTTGTGAAGAACTTTTACGACGCGCTCCGCTCGGAGACCATCTCTCGGGAACTCAATCAGGGCGCCGTCGTGCTCCTGCACAAGCTGTTCCGACTCTATGCGCTACACACACTTGAGCGCGAGGCCTCGGAGTTCTTCTCCTCATCCGCGGTCACGCTTGGGCAGATTCAGCTGGCGAGAACCAAGGCGGTCATGAGCCTGCTCAAGGAAATCAGGCCGCGTGCTGTCAGGCTCGTTGATGCGTAGCGATTCCCGGACTGGCAGCTTGACTCTTCGCTGGGTCGGTACGACGGTAAAGTGTACGAGGATCTGCTCCACCGGGCAAGCGAGATGAACCGACTGAACGCAATTACGATCCATCCGTACCCGGGAAGTGAGGTACTGGTGAAAAACGATGAACGTGACGCATTCAAGAGCAAGCTTTAGGCGGTATCTTCCCGCGTCGATCAAGATCTCAAGGCCATTCAGGACCTACATGTAGAGAGAATCCCTCTTTATGATAATAAGGGCATGCGCAAAATAGGAACCCCAACCCCTTACCGCAGACGGCAATCTCGACTCTCGATCTAATATCACGGTCGGTCAGAAGCTGAGCCACTATAACATGCTTTCTCATCACAGCATGATGAGACGTCGCCAGACTGTACTCAATTGGGAAGGCTAACGAGGATGATCTGATATCGAGATAACCCCGGCGACAGGAGGGTCTAGCGGGTAACACGAGGCCGCCAGGCTAGAACGCAAGAATGACCTGCCCCAAAATAAACAAGACCAAAGCCGCAATCAAGAAGAAATAGAAAAATCGAACACTCAACAATGAAACCACTGTGTTTTGGAGTAAAAGAGCAACCAGATTGTTATTTCTGCTTTCAGTGTCGCATACGAAACATCTAAGCGTTAGTGCAGTCATAGGCTTCTGCCATCCAAACGGCTTACCATTCCTAAGGAGAACTCCAGACTTTTCAAACACCTAGTCCTCGCTGGAGGTGTCTTCTATTGGTGGAGGTTTCATCGTCGGTGCAAATTTACTCCTCTCTCTGATGCGAGCACCAAACTTCCAGAAGATCACAGGTATGGGGACGAGTATGACGGCAACACAGCCCAGG
The DNA here is from genome assembly GCA_019925105.1 of Niebla homalea. Taxonomy (NCBI): domain Eukaryota; kingdom Fungi; phylum Ascomycota; class Lecanoromycetes; order Lecanorales; family Ramalinaceae; genus Niebla; species Niebla homalea. The sequence goes on from JAHGAU010000007.1 coordinate 1,014,758, forward strand.
AGTGTACCTGACCAGTTGACGTGGATAGCGTTGAACATATACATGCTAAAAAGCGGAAACACAGCGCCAGCCAGTGATCGCAAGAAGGTGTTGGCCGCAATGGCCGAAGCAGCGCTATTTTAGCGAGTCAGAGAAGTGTAGTCGTTGGCAACGTCATGAGAGGGAGGCGGAAAGAGATACTTACAACATGAGGTACGCGTCCACAAGGTAGTTTAGAGATTGCAAGAAGATCGATAGCAAACCGAAGCCAGTAAGGAGTCCAGATAATGTTGGCACAATCCAATGTATGTCGGATCGATAGCCAGACCATCCGAACCAGAATAGTCCTCCTGCGAAGCTGACACCCCCAACGATCACGGGTGGTAGCCGCCATTCCGGAACAGGGATTCCGTTATTTGCTTCCAGCTTCTTGACATAGCTCCCTTGGGTGGCGATGACATAAGCACCTGCGGCCATCATGCCTACAATCATTCCGAAATAGGGCAAGCCACCGACGCCTGGGTTCATACCATGTGTTTGCTGAAACACGATCGGATATGCTGTCAGGAAGAGGTACAGCAGGCCATAGATGAAAGCCTAGATTGGATATTGTGATAAGCATTGTTCCCAATTCTGGAGGTACCAACCAGCAGTGCCATGGCCAACAGTCAACCGTAACAAGTAATCATCTGCTTACCATGTAGATACTGAGCAAGAGAACGATTGGCTCCGTTACCAGTAATCGAAGTGGGCGACTGAAATTCTTGGTGATCAATTCCCGCAGGTCGACCTCTATTTCTTCTTGCTTTGCGTGAATGCCCCAATTCTTTGTTCGGCGGCGAAGTTCCTGAGCCTTTTCCACAAGGACGACGGGCGGATATGTCTCGTTCAGGAAGACCACATCAAGACCAAAGGCCAGAAAGCCCATGAGTGCTGGGATGTATGCTGTCCATCGCCAGCCAAGATGTGGGTTCATGACCGTGAAGCCACCAATGAATGGGGCAAACAGCGGGCCCGTGAAGACGGTCATGGAGAAGACAGTGACGGCTAATCCACGAGTTCTGTTGTTGAACATGTCGGAGAAGATGGCTGCGACAACGGCCAGCGGGCAAGAGCCGAAAACACCGCCGAAGAAGCGTGTGATTAGGACAGTCTGCAAGTCCTTCCCGACGGCAGTACCAATACTAAAAATCGAAAACCCAAACATGGCAACCAGGAGAGGCAATCTCCGACCTCTCAGCTCAGAAAGAGGGGCCCACAGAATTGGCCCTGTAGCAAAACCAAGGACATAGAACGAGAGACCAAGCAGACCGACCTCAGTGGAGACACCAAAGACCTTGGCGACCACTGCAGTGGCGGTGGAGAAAATGGATGAAGCAAAGGCTGAGACGAGGGTGGTGTAGCCAAGGATCACAGCTGTGCCAATCTTCTTCCTGAGAGACCAATTTTGAGGGTGGAGCGGATCATCTGGTCCATCGAACTCGACGACGTAGACCTCTTTTTCCGGCAAGGGAGGTGGATAGTCTTTGCCGGCCCCAAAGTTGGGCAAGGGTCTCTTGCTCGTCCTGCTGGTGGCGGTCCTGCCGACGGTGCCGCTGTGCTGGGTTCGATGTGTCTCGATGCGGCTCAGGGCGGTAGGGTGCCTCTCGAGATCCCTCTGGGTATTCACTTGGGAGACAGCCATTTCTTCACGCATCACACTCACGGACGAAGCGCTGGATGTACTGGCGATCGAGGCGGCAGTGCTTCGCTGAGGCGTCTTCTCTTCAATGACTGGGGTAGCATCTGGAAAATGTTCGGGTGATGCATCACGCTCAGCTTTCTCGAGGTCACGATCAACCTGATCCATTGTATCGATGTGTCACCCAGTAGCCCCTTTCGGTATCCCAGAGGCAATGCTAGCGGGTGTGATTGGAATGATTTCGTGTGTAGAGATTAAGGGCACAAAGGGTTCAAGGGCCAAAGTCAATTCACGAGTGGGGGAAAAGGCGGGGCGCTTTCTGTTGATATATATATGCTGTGACTCGTTGCCCGGATCCGATGACATTTGAAAGTAGTCCTCGATTGAGAATTGAAGAGACGGGATGCTTTATCAGCTTCTTTGCAAGTGACGAAGGCGCAAAGTCGGTCCCCTCGGATGCTTAGTGAACCAGCGACCCAATTATGCAAATTCATCCTTCCGATCGGCTGCCGTCAAGACTCCAAGATGGCCCTATCAAAGCCTAGCTCTCCTCCAGGAGCGTCTTAGCGATTAGCTTATTCAGCGATATGCATGATTAGTGTACGGTTCCCGGCACGATCCATCAGAAACCTCATAAGCTTTCTATGTCCTCAATCATAAGCCAGCTCTGGTAGAACAGGAGATCTAAAGCCTTGGCGCCCCAGCGACCAAGCAGTTCCCACAAGCTTTCTCTCCAATATCCTTCGTCTTCTCCAATGCATCTCGTTCGATTGCTAGCTACTTTTTCGTAAGCTCGTGGGCCTCCGAAGAGTCATCTTGACGACATCTACCGTCTTTATGTAATGCTTTGCCTCCAATTCCTTCGATGTTCGCTGAAGACGACTGTTTAATATGTGCTGAATAGTCTTGATGATCTATGGCAACGTATTTGTCTCCGGTGGTCTTGGTTTCGTCTGGGCTCTTGTCGTGGTCTATTGAGATAAAACATCCGGAATAATATGATCCCTCCTGCCATAGCCGCTAGAATATACGTAAATAATCATAAAGGATAGGTATTAGTACAAAATTTTATGAGTCGAACGATACGAGGTGTCGTAGGTTCATCTATGTGTGTAAGTGATACAGTGATAACATATTCTGTTCCGCCTTCTTTCATGAGAGTTCAAGCCCTCAGAAAAGTCTCCCACTCCACAGAATGATCCCAGTTAAGCCACCCGGCATAATAAAGTAAGTTTGCGATTGATGCATTGGGCAGAATCATGCACTTTCAAATGGAGCAACTCGTAGAGCAACTCATGTCGGATCTGCTATCTGTCGTTCCTCCCGCTGCCATCATTCACCCTCCTCCAAGGCGAAGCAGATGACTTTCAACTCCATCTTCGCACAGCTAGATACCGCAGCTGCCATTGGCTCTCCATCATTACTCTGCTGCCAGCCCGTAGCCGCCTAGTCCACGCCTTCAACGTCTTGCCACCCATGAAAGTGCACAAGGCCATTTCGCCCACCCTTCGAAAGCTCGCTCTCGCCATCACCATCACCTCTCAGAGCTTTTTCCCAGAAGACGGTTCAAGCATTGACCTTGTACCTGAGCCCTCGACTTCGCTCACGACCACTTCAATGTATTCTTGATGAATCTCGCCAATGCAGAACGGCATCGCTGTTGGCGTCAATGCCCACATGATTGCAATGCCATCATCTTCCCGTTGCGCGCACCTAGTCGGCAGGATACACTGTACCCTCTTTTCAAAGACCGATCCCTCGGGAGCGAGCCTTTCACTTCATCCCTTCCCCTCCATCGCCGGATCCCCCAGGCGCTGCATGTTGCTGTATTGGCATTTGCGGTGGCCCTTGCGAGTGGTGTCCATAACCATGGCTGGGCATGCGGTGAGGCTGCGGCGGGTAGTGATATTGTTGCTGAGGGCTCTGACTGTACTGAGGTGCCGGAGACGAGTAGCCGCGCATCTGGGCCACTTCATCAAGTTAATCAGCGCACCTCGATAATTGCGTGGGTCACTTACTGTTCGGCTGGGGAGGCTGTGGGGAGTAGAATGGTTGACCATATTGAGGCCCCGGTGCATGCATTTGTGAGTTTTGACCCTGGTAGGAGCCCTGGTGCATCATCATTGGGGCTCCCCTGCCTGGACTTGGGTATCCATTTGCTGGCTGCGAAGACCCATACTGGGGCATCGCACTTGTGGCGTATACTGGAAGCTGGGGAAACGGCCCACCTTGTGACATGTACGAGCCTTGAGAACCTTGCTGGACCATCAGAGGCGCGGCTAACTGCTGGCCTGGTGCAGGCATAAAGTGATGTGTACCACTGAATTGCCGGAATGGTGGATGTTGCTGACCTCCAGGATTCATCATTTGTGGATGCCCTGGTCCCATGGTTGGTGGGTACTGAAAGTTTGCTGGAACAGGACCCACCATTGGGTGTTGGCTGACTGGAGACGGATATCCTCCATAGCCGCTTTGCATCCGCGGTGTGGAGTATGTAGACAAGGACGGGGAGGCATGCATGCGTTGTTCATCAAAGTGCTGAGGAGCACTCGGATACAAATGCTGCGCTGGGGGCCCATGGTAGAGAGCCTGTGGCGGTGTTTGCACAACAGGTGTACCATGAGATCCGTGTTGGAGATGCGTTGGGAGCTGATGCTGGTGGGGTAGGTCGGGATTGATGGGAGAGGCCGTCGACGGACGTGAGGATACGCCGGTCGAGCCCAAGACACCTCCAAAGATGTCCCTGTATGACTTGCCTTCGCCCTCATCTTTGACGTTGCTCCACGTCACAGGAGTAGTGTAGGAGAAGGCAATGCCACCGTTCAGAGCATAATCTTTGGATTTACCATCTTTCTCCGCCTTCTCTACCAGTCGTTTGAGAGGCTTGAAATGGTCCATGATAGAGGGCCTCTCAGACGCAGCAAGTGGCTTTTTGCTCCCAAAGAAAGCACTTGGGCTTGTTGCTAGTGCTGAAGGCTGGCTCTTGACGTTGGTATTTGGGCTCGAAGTGGCGCTCGGCTGGCCGTTCGGCATGAAGGAGCTTGCAGCCGGGTTCGGCACGAATTCGTGGGCCTTGACGTTGAACTTTCCCGACGTTGCCGATGTAGGTGTACGCAAGGTGCTTGATGCCTGTGAGCCATTGAGCCTCGGCGCATTTGTGCCCGGTCGACTAGGAGGCTTCCCTGGATGGATCGGCAGGGGAGTAGGGATATTGACTGGGATTCCCGCTTGACGGTCGCGCTGTGCCATTGCCAGCCGATGAGTGAGGCCTGGTTCATTTTGCGCTGGATTTGGTATAGCGTTCTGCTGTTGCGCCTGTCGGCTGCGTAATGGGAAATTTGCTTGTGGTCCACGGGGTGGTCCGGTCTGGCGTGGATATTCCAGTCGCTCAGCACCGCCTTGGCTGAGCTTAGAGCTGTCGTACTTGTGATCCGCAACAGCCTTGGTCCCGTTTGGCTCCCCTAACTTGGCCAGGGGCTTGCCAGGGGTTGCTGCTTGTTCTGCAGCATTGCGTTGCGCCTTTTCCATGATCTCATCTTGCTTCTTCTTGTCTTTGGCTAAGATGGGAACCAAGTCGGATGGGACAGGCGTGTGAAGCTTGAAGTTCTTCGAAAATCCTCGGAGATCGTTCAACTTGACGTTCTTGTCTTGCATGACTCTTGCACGGCGATCATCTGCTACACGGATCTTCTGCTTCTCAGAGAATTGTTTGAAAGCTTTCAAGGCGTCAGCCTCGACACTGCCAGTGGCATTCGAAATTGGCGCTTTAGTCGATGATAACGTTTGTGTCTCTTGGACAGCAATTTGCTTTGGCGCAGTGTCACTTTTGAGGGTGTCCGGCTCATCTTGCGGCGTCGAGATCGGCTCAGGTGCCTTGCCCATGGACTTTGCTGATCCAGCCTCTAATGATCGATCTCTCTCTGCCTTCACAGACGAATCTGCTTGTGCAATTTGAGACGATATGATTGCGGGGTCGACCGGCGCTCCAGCAACGGTCGGCTTCCCGGACGGGGGTCGGCGAGCAGGGGGTTGGTACCTGTTTGGCTGGGTGGACTGGAGTGGAGGATACTCAGTGGCATCTCGTCGCACACCGCTGTACCTAGACTCATCGTCAGCCAGAATAGGAGTTCAAATCATGGGAACTCACTTGTCTTCCTCATCCCAATGAGCCACATCAGGCCGGTTCTCAGAAGGGTTTTCACCCATCTTTTGCGCAAGTCGTTGAGCATTGGCCTCACGTTGGCGATAATCAGGGTGCGATTTGTCTATCTTTGTTGTGTAGATATTCTCGTCGTAGCTGCTTTGTATCCCAAAGCGCGTCTCATTGACCGCAAATTGATCCCAATTACCTGAAGAGGTTGAAGACTCCAGGGACTCGTCGATTGATGTTCCCTTGGGCCCTGTCCAAGGCTTGAGCTCTCGGTGCTGGCCTGCTCTGTTACCAGCAATGTCTGTGTCTGTACGAAAACCGGCAGCCGAACCTTGAAAGGCCTATCAGCGTCAAGTGGTACGCATGGAACATAAGACTGACCGTTTGGACGCTTGTCCTGATTGTTTGTTGATACACCCTCCACAGCAAAATCATGAACATCTTGAATTCTGAAAGCCATTGCATGTTCACTTCCCACACCGACATAATCTCTAGGTGTTTCTCGAATTCCATTTGCCTCAGCTCGAGAGCCTGATCTTACTAGTTGCACCATCTTCAAAAGGTATTCAGGTGGGCTTCGATCCGGGAGTGCTCCCGAGAAGAGGCCAGAGTAAAAATCTCCGTTGCTCGTGGTGATGGAAACCTTGTTGCCCTACAACCAATGAATCAGTCTCGTCTCAGATGGTCTGTTGTGGTAGTCTACCATGGATTGCGCCCAAAGGAATAGGAGTCGCTCATTTCCCAATGCCTCGGCTCGACTCATCTGAGGATCGGGTTTGTCGTGAGACCTGTCCCGCAGTATGCTGCCATTTGGTTGAGCTGAAGTAGTAGATCTTTGCGTGATCGGATTCATCCCGGAGGTCCAGGCCTTCTGTGGAGGGGCAGCACGCCTGCGCCGGAAGATCCATGTTAGCGTAAGTGCACGGGGTAAGGGTCGAAGTGAAGATACTTGGCATGTTGAAAGCAACAGTGGACTTGCTCTGCTTCAATGGCGGTATTGTGGTGGTGTGGAATTGGCAGGTGGTACTGCTGGACTATGGTTTGAGGGGAGGTGATTGAGAAAATGCGTACCTCGCACTTGGGTCATTTGAGACATTGCCTTGCTTCCGCGAACCCTCTGCCTTATTACCCGTCACCATCGTCTTCGCTTGATGGTTTTGGTCAGATGGCGAGATATTGTTGGTAGAGCTGTCGTCGATTACAGGAGTGGTCCTGTTGACCAAAGCGGTCATGGCTGGGTGATGTCGTTCCGGACCATCCAAAGAGTGGATTTTCCGACGACTGTAATACTTGGACACGCGTGAAGATGAGAAGCAAGACTCTAGCTTTGCAGAAGCGGGAGCAATGCCTCAACACCTGAGTGCACAAGGGAGAAGAGTGCGAAAATGGTTGATGAAACGTGGAAAGGCAGGAGAGAGGAAGCTGGGGGTGCTTTCCTCATAGTAGACACTACACTAATCTTTCCTCCCGTTCAAGCGGCCCTTCCCGAAACCACCTCGACCACCACCAACACTTTTAGTCTTTTAGCTCATATATACTAACCGGGTTAGTACAGAGGTACACAATCAAGACGATACACATCTTGGGTCATTTTCTTATCCACGCTGACCACAAACCCTTCAGCGATTGTATATTTGGGAGCGTCTTCCATCTGATCATTCAATAATGGAACGCAATCTCTTGACTCTAGCATAGGTTACTTGCTCCGAATAAATGGCTTACAAACCATGCCCCTCGATCGACTGACTGGTTTCTTAGAAGCTTTGTGAATCCAAAAGCTCATTGGAATCTGCCAATCAAAAGGAGGCCGTCAAACTCAAGTAAGATGATCGCCCGGTTGAAGAAGGCGAAAGAGTGCCACAGTGCCGACGACGATGCCTCGCCTAGCTGTGGGATCAACGTGTCCGCCTCCTCGCAAGACAGCTGAATGTTGTGGTGTCAAAAGCCTAGATCCTGTTTGTTTCAGTGTAGATCACTGTTCGTATCAATAGAGGGACCAAACACCGATAACAATGTGAGGCTGATGATTATGCAAGTTTGCAAATGGGAGAACGTTGTACGCGTCCAGAGTTCCTGCTTCGCTCTCTCTACGCTAGTGCTGAATATGAACAACGATCAAAAGAGTTAAGGTTTGCAAATAAGTAATTAGATTGCTTCAACTACAGCACTCACTTCAGAATCCTGGACACCAGCTGCTCGAGCTTAGTGAATGAGATGAGCAAATACTGAGAACAGAGTCTGGGGTGTTCATTGGCTGGCCATCATCTTGACAGAACCAGCATGGTAGACCAGGTAGTTCGGAGGCTAAATCTAGCTTTCTATGGGTAGAATCAAGTCAGCGTCATGGCTATATCACCTCATGGGTGAGATCCGCGCTGGCCTTGACTCAATATGTAGTACAGTTGGTGAAGTGATCTTGGTATCGAGAACATCAATTGCGGTAACACGCTAGGCCTAAAGCAGCACCCCGCGACATGGTAGGGTACTACATAGGACTATACATCGGCTCTTTGAAGTCTTCTTGACCATGGAAACTTTTTACCTGAGCAATGTCTAATAGATATCCGTGCTCCGTATCAATCTTGGTCACCTTTAGTGAAAATTTTGACCGCCATGCAAGCCGCTTCAAACTCGCGAAGCTCTAAAAGATCTGCCACCGACTCTTCAAATGCCCCCCAGCAATCGTCAGGAGCCATCCCCCAAGCCTCTTCAGGTGCCCGCACCTCGTCGGGTTCATCAAAATCTTCTACATATCGCAGGCAAAATGTCGGTCTTCCTTACTACCTCATTAGACCCTATGTCATGAACTGACCAGCCCCTTTCTTCACAGCCAAGTCAGCAGCTCTCGCAGATTGAGAAAAGCGTTACCCACCTCCTAGTTGCTACCAAACAGCTACTCGAGACCCTGACTCAATGGTCTCGCCACAATGCAACAGAAGGGGAGGTCTCAGATGTATACGTCCGACTGGGCTACGAATTCAACATCGCCTGCCGGGCTTTCAATGGCATCGGCGTAGATACCTCCGATCTGGGCCCTGTGCCCGAATTGTTGCGGGCAATTCTAGAGGAAACATTAAGCCAAGAAGCGAGCTCCGCGAGCTTGGATAGGTTCCTGCCGCGCATACGCGACATCATCATTACCCTGCTCCATGGCCTCAAGCGAAAGCAGCAACGACTGCGCGCCAAGCAGGCCAAAGATAGCCAACCAAACGGCAATGGCTTTACAGGGTCTGCAAGCTCAAGCAGCCTCAACACAGGCTTGACACAAATGCTGGAGGACAACTCGCCTAGAAGATCCGTTACTCGAGGCTCTGAAAGACGCACAGGCAGTGGAAGCACCTTGGCCGGAGACGCGGGCAATGGCGAATACACGAATGGCGATGATCTGCCCCCGAACTTCCCGACGACGACATTTTCACGTCAGACCGCGGACAGCGCTATGAACGATATGGGCACGATGTATTCCGATCCTGTAACCCAAGGTCCTTTCTCGATTTCTACAAGGGACTCTTCCGTATCGAATCCAGCGCATCATTCGTCCAGTGGTGTAATGACAAATGCTGAGGATGAGAGAGAAGATGTACAAAGAGCCGCAAGGCCCATTTCTCAAAGAGATCAAACTCCTTTTTTCCAGCCGCCTCCCCCCCCTCCAAAGCAACAGGATGCGCTTGCGGCGCTGCAACGAGGTGGTGATCTAGAGAGGCGTGCATCCCGGCGATATTCTGCCTACCAAATTTCGAAGCATCTTGGTGCCTCGCCGAATGGAATGCCCATGCTGCCTCCCGCGCAGACCACACCCGTACCCAACCGCGGTCGAGATGTCCGGGATTCTATGAACGCAGTCAGAACACGCGGTTCCGGTGTCTACAGCCGGCAAAGATCAGTGTATCGCGCCGGGGAGGGCTCTCCTGCGAGGAATAACCATCTAGTCAACAGGATATCCGAGGAGAGTGTCAAGACTGCTGGCTCGAGTGATAATCAACATGGAGGAACAATGGAATCTTTCGGTCAGACCACTGGGGAGAATGGGAGGAAAGCTCAGATTAGTCCTGGTGGAGAGGTACCGCAGCTGGGGGCAACTCTGACAAGTCCCATTGAGAACTTGCCAGCCTATGATGCCGCCACCTACACTGATGCCAATCCGGGCAAATCGAGGCAGAATTCTTCTGCCACTGATCTCAAATCCTCCTCTGTTGATGGCGACCAAGCTACCCAACAATTTGTACCAGAGACCTCGCCACAGCCTGGCAAAGAACTTACCATGTTCCTACAGTACAAATCGAAGATCAAGAAATTCGTGCTTTCCGGAGGGTCCAATGATCTATCAATCGCTAGACTGCAACTTGCATTCATTGAGAGGTTCCAATGGAATCCTCACAACAATGGTAATGATCTTCCTGAGATTTACGTTCAAGATCCTGTATCAGGCGTGCGGCATGAGCTGGAGGATCTTCGCGACGTCAAAGATCGCTGTGTCCTGGTTCTGAATGTGGAGCCTCTTGACGAAGTCAAAAAGCATATCGATGAAGGGCTCGGTGGAATTCGAAGACTTGTCGAGGGCGTGCGCAGCGCGGTCGATGGCCAGCAATTATCACTACAGCGCGTCTCGAATCGGCAGCAGGACACTTCTCGGGAGGTCGCGCGTCTCTCAATGAAGCCGGACGCTCATCCTGCAGGCCCGGCTTCTGTGCCAAATCCTACAGCTGCGGGTGTCCCCTCACAAAAGATCTCTGCACCTCTAGCTGATCATGCTCACAAGATCCATTCATTGCGGCAGGAGCTAGCCGTCGTTCGACAGACATTCACCGGCCTTGTTTCCGACATGAACAATTCGATGGCGAATGTACAGGAAAAGGCAGCAACGGTCAAAACGATGGCTGTTGAGGGGGTAACACCCAATGTCGATGCGTCAGCAGGCCGGTCGTACGTCAACAGCGGTAAGAAGGCGCTAGGCGAAGAATCGGAGCGCATTGTAAACCAGGTCGACGATTTGCAAGACATTGTGGAGGACCTTCGTAAAGACGTTGTCACACGCGGGGTCCGACCATTACCACGGCAACTCGAAAATGTGAGTAAGAGCATCAGCAATGCTGCAGCTGAACTCAAAAAGATGCAAGAGTATCTGAGAAGAGAAAAGCCACTGTGGACGAAGATCTGGGAGAAGGAACTCGAGGTCGTCTGCAATGATCGAGATCTATTGACAATGCAAGAGGAGCTCGCCGCCGACCTAGAGGATGATCTTGAAAAGGCAACACAGACTTTCGCTCTGGTCGAGCAGGCTACCAAACAGCAAAATCTACAGGCCTCTCAAGGCAGCGGGACCGGCCTGCGCAGTACATCGAGAGGGCTTGCGGCCATTGCCAATAATGCGGAGCAAGATATTGACCCCAAGAAAGCAAGAGATGGTGTTCTGGGTGAGGTGCGAGGACTAAGACCTAACCATGAAACGAGGCTCGAAGCAATTGAACGTGCCGAGAAGGCTCGGCAGAGACAGCTCGAAAGTCGTAAGGAAGGCGAGTTCAGCAAGGAAGTCGCAGCTTTTGTCGAAGAGGGCAAGCTTAAGAAGAGCGGAGGCGTCGAAGAAGCCGAACGTCAACGTAAGGCGAGAGACGAAAGAAACATGCGTGAGGCATGGGCCAAACAGCAAGAACGAGCGGCAGGTAAAGGTAAAGAGCAAGAAAATGTGCCGGGGCCGGCCATTGATTCGGACCAGACGAGCGAGCCCTTGGACTCCGAAATGGAGAGTCTGCAAGCCCAATCCGAGTCGGCAGAGCACATACCGCCGAACTTGAGCGAGCAGAAGCCTGATAGTGAGACAGGCAGTCAAGCTGCGGAAGGAAGTAAGTTACCATGCACCCATATTCCGAGGTTCGAGGAGACTGACTGGGACAAGGGGATTATTTAGTAGATTCGCCTTCCAAGCGTTCCTCATGGCTCCCCTCAATCTTCACCACTTAATGTGTCCTTTTGGTATCTTCCACGGTCTACGCGTGTGCATGTACTCCTGAGGCACCGAATCATAGCTTTGCATGCCTTCTATGGTTGCTCATTGGCTGCGTCTTGAGCGTTGGCGTTTGGGAGCAATAGCCTCAAGCGCTTTTTTGAGCGACCAGTATATATGTCGAACAGTAACAGTGAAAATGCAAAATCGTGAAGAGCAGCTCAAATAGCTGATTTACCATTAGAGGCAAGAGCTCTCCACAATGTCTTTTCCTCCTCAAGATCCTCCCTTGCTGAGCCGCGAAGTCATTGTGATGGAATACTTCCTACTTTCAATATCTAAAGCTCCTTTCCTGGTCGATACTGCGTTGTCGGCTGATCCATATCCCTATTCCACTAGCAGGCCTAGTAAGATACATCAAGTTTTCTCCCACTCCATCCATTTGTTTTCCTGTTGGTGACGATCCTGGCGGCTGTTTGATCATGGCAGGCGCCCTGATGGCCTTGTGGATTATCACCTGCTCTTTGCTGACACTGCTGCATCAACAAGCCTCAGCAAATGCAGACGTCAATCTACTCGATTGTGATCCGGTCGATGCACATTTATACAATCTACAAAAGGGGCAATTACCGGCGCAGCCAAGGGCACGCAATGAACCACGACAGCCTTATCTGTCATTGCAAAGGAGACAGGCTTCGCTGAAAGCTTGGTGCGGTGATTACGGAACTGATTGTTCAATACGTGCCCATCCAGTACCACATCCTCGAACTCTGAGGTGTTGTAGGCCACTTCCTTGAACATGTCTTAGCTAATGATGAGCTACGCAGGAGCTGTGCTGCCCAACGAATACATCATGCCATCCTTCCGAGCACTCAGCCTCCCACATATTCTGTTGTGACGCTGGATTGGATTGCAAGAACCCCCTGACGTTCGAGTGTCCCGAGCACAGCTTCCAATGTCCCCAAAGCTTAGCGGGTGGGTGTTGCCCCGTTGGACTTCACTGTGCGAGGAGTGTTTGCGAGGAATACACTTACAAGACCCTGGCCGTTTGGTCATCCAAGGTGAGCGACAATGGGACGACCTTGGAGCCCACGCATACGACCAGTCTCCTGTTTCCCTCTGCGGAGACGCCTACACATGTGAGCAGAGACAGAGCCAGCTCAACGGCTATGCCAGTCCAGATACCAATAAGCGAAAGAATACTGGGATCACCCACAGCGAGTAGTGCAAAACTCGGGGAGATTGCTGTCACCAGGAGTGAAGCTGCGGGCGGCCGAAAAAGATGGGTGACAATGTTGTTGGCTTTGGCGGGAACGAGCTGGGCCATGGCGAGACTTTGATGCTCTCAGCAATGCCAGCTTGAGAATTTTCGTCATCACTGCCACTATGCGATGGAACGAGGGTGGAAATACAGTTGGTGGGCCTTGGACCCGATACTTGATGTTATTGATTAGATGGTGCAGCCAGCCCGCTGCTTCTCCTGAATGACACCTTCTCCACCGCCACATTCTCTGAGCCGTCTGGTCCGATCTTCAGTTGGTATACATAGAGGATTAGCACATCTCCTTGTACCTGTAATCTACTCGTCAGCAACACTCATGCGATCACATGCTCGATTGTAGCGCTAAGCGGCCGAGTCGAAGTAGGATCAAAACATACATCCATCAGACAAAAACTTGGGACACTCCCATCGCCCGATTCCCCCTCAGGCACCCAGCCTACCCCCACAGCTCCGGTTGCACTGCCAGGATTGACAAAGAACTTTCCCTCGAGCTCGTAGGCCTCGAATCGATGAGTGCCCCCCCACAACAAAACATCGACATCCATATGTCTTGCGGCGATCAAAAGACTATCCGCATCCCCGGGTGGAATGATGGTATGGCCATGCGTGAAGCCAATGCGTAAGGAGCCATGAGTGACGACCTTGGAGAGGGCGAGGTTGGGCGCCTCGGTGTCGAAATCGCCCTTGACGATCTGGAGATCAGGGGCTACGGAGCGGAGATAGTCATAGGTTTCCTTGTCGGTCAGATTGCCAAGGCAGAGGATCTGGGAGATTTTGTTGGGGGCGAGGAGCTTCTTGAACTATGGAGTCTCTGGTCAGAGATGGGACGAGGGGGCCGGTGTGTGGTTCTGCATCAGACGTACTTTGGCGGGTATATCCTGTCCAGATCAGCTTGTTGACATTTGACGGACGAGATTGGCTTACCGGTGCTCGATCAGGTATGAAGAGGTCACCAAGGACAAGAACAAGTTTCGAAGCCATACCGGTGCCTGAAGATCATCGGAAGGAGTAATTGGGACGGCTCGACCTGATTGCTTGACGTGCCCGCAAATTCATACGCTCGTGAAAATCGAGCTACAAGCACTAGAGAGATGGATCAATGATTCGTGCATTGGGCAGGTCGAACGCCCTGATAATTCGTGTGGTGAAGATATGGCAGTCAACGTTCGAACATCCAAATCTTCCATTTAGCGTGCCTTCGGCGGGGAGCGTGGGGTATGTTGTACCTAAGATCCCTATTTCTCTTGCCCCCAAGCGGGCAAAAAGCCGCTAACACGTCTTCAGCCGCACGATACCTTATTGTTGGTAGACATTGACTCAATCTGCGCATACGCACATGGTGTCGAAAGAATAGGAAATCACCGCATACGTTGTATTGTGCATCCTTATGGCAGCTCCAGATTCTGCTCATCTTGAACACTCCATATCCAGCCTAATCCTACTTTGCGACGACCCTCCCCGCAAAGCCGCCCGCCGCCCTGGCGTTCCAGCAAATCTTCACTCCTCTCATCCGGCCCCTCAATCGTCTTTTCCCCCGCTCCGTCATCACCCTGGCTCCTCCGCGCCCCACTGCTCGGTCTCGCCTGTCCTTAATTTCCAGGCACCTTGACCATCGCCCAGACCTTCCGCTCAATACTCCTTTTTCTACCGAGCGACTGGCTGGCCAAGAAGACGGCATTCCCTATACTCCACTAGAGCGAGCCCCACCTACGGCAGAAGACACCGACGAGAAGCCACTCACGATGTCGTCCCAAGCAGAACATCCTGCCTTGATGATACCAGGTCCCATTGAATTCGATGATGCTGTTCTCCAATCCATGGGACACTTCTCGTTGGTCTCCCCTGCACTTCCCCCTTTTCCCCCTCTATATAGTGTGTGTGTGTATGGACGAAAATACTGACTTTTATGCCCCTCAGCCAGAGCCACGTCGGCGCTCCCTTCTGCAATACCTTTGGCGAAGCATTGACCATGTTCCGCAAACTCCTCCAGACCACCGACCCGGCCTCTCAACCCTTCATCGTCTCCGGATCCGGCACCCTGGGCTGGGACTTCGTGGCGGCGAACCTGGTGGAGCCGGGCGACCAGGTTCTCGTCCTCCACACCGGCTACTTCGCAGACTCCTTCACCGACTGCTTTGAGACCTATGGGGTCAAGGTCACGCAGCTGAAAGCGCCCATTGGGGACCGGCCGCAGCTGCCGGAGGTGGAGAAGGCCCTCCAGGAGAACAAGTATAAGCTGATCACAGTGACCCACGTGGATACCTCTACGGGCGTGCTCAGCGAGGTCAAGGCATTGAGCGAGTTGGTGCATCGGGTCAGCCCGGAGACGCTGATTGTGGACGATGCCGTCTGCGCTGTGGGCAGCGAGGAGATCTGCTTCGACGACTGGGGGTTGGATGTCGTTCTGACGGCCAGCCAGAAGGGGATCGGATGCCCACCAGGCCTGTGCCTCATGATGTGCTCAGGCAGGGCGATGGAGAGCTTCAAGAACAGGAAGACCCCGCCCTCGAGTTATTTCGCCAGCATGAGGAATTGGCTCCCCAGTATGCTTCTCCCCCTCCATCTTTGAGCATCACCATACACTCGGTGGAAGAAGGCTGACACGGATGGGCAACAGTAATGCAGAACTACGAGGCCAAGAAACCCTCCTACTTCGCCACGCCACCCACCCAGCTCATCAACGCCCTCCATACCACTCTCACCAAGATCCTATCCCGCCCCTTATCCGAACGTTTCGCGGCCCACCGAGAAGCCTCGCAACGAGCCAAGCAAGCGGTGACCTCCATGGGCCTGAAGCAGCTGGCCGAAAAGCCGGAGAATCAGGCCAATGGCATGACGGCCATCTATCTCCCCAACGATCTAAAAGCCCCGGAGGTATTGCCGAACATCTTGAAAAGGGGCGTCATCTTTGCCGGAGGCTTGCATCGGGACATCGCACCCAAGTACATACGGCTAGGGCATATGGGAGTGAGCGTGACCGATCCGAAAAGAAGGGATCTTGAGAAGGCGATTGAGGCGCTTAGGGACGGGCTGGGAGAGGTGGGGTACAAGATTCCATGATGATGAAGCCACGTAAATTAAATGTGAAGAAGATATTACTTGTCAAACCTATCATAATCATGTTTGCGCCGTTGTCACCTGTCCAGACCATCCTGTTCCTGGAAAAAGGGGGAAATATCACCTCCCGAGTGCTTCTCCTGTCCACCAGCTCTAACACTTTGCCTCGGATCTCTTCCCCCCCCCCCTCCCCCCATTCTCCCTCCCCCCCCCTCCTTCCTCATCACCCGCTCACCCAAAGATTTTACTCCGCTTCCTGCAAGCGGATGTCGCACACATGACTCCCATCTGCGCCCCCCCGTTTGCCATGGCCGGCTGAATCATGGCCGTCCCGAGAGCAGCAACGGTGTTGGATGGCTGGCCGCTCACACCCGAGCCTGCGTTCCGTGCGGCACCGGTCCTATTCAGGGGCCCGCTAGGGGCGATAACAACAACACTTGAATTGGGTGGCTGCGCCGTGGGAGGAGCTTGTTGCACATTAGGAGCTTGACCTTGCTGTTGTTCCGGCTCATCATCATCAGAAGCTTGCTCAGTCCTAGATGGCGGGTTGATCGAGGCCTGCCCGCTCGCTGACGGTCGTTGCTGCGCATTAGCTGCTGCCCCTCCTGTCACTGCTGCTGCTGCTGCTGCTGCTTTGGTTTGGATGGGGATTTCGCTCAGGGGCTCGCCGGTGTTTTGTTCCCGGGTGGCTCCGATCATGTACGGAGTATTGGCCGTGCTATCCGTGCAGGGTATCGTGGAAGTGGCGGTCGCTGTATCCTGTCCGCCTTGAGGCCGGGCTTGTGAGTTGGGGAGTGAGCTTCTGCCGGCGCCGGCATCGCCAGCTGGACCCGCATTGCCGGTCCCTTGAGGCCCCGGGACTGTCGCTCCATTCGGCGTCGGCAAGCGATCAAGGGTGTTACTCGAGGTCCCCCGTCCATCCTGCCTGTATTCACTTCCGGTCAACGGTGGTGCGGGGATCTGAGAAACGCTCGGCGTCAGACCTGCCCCTTGCCTGAGCTCGCTTCCGGATAGCTGTCCTCTATCCGGTGCTGGCACAGAGGACTCGGTAATGACGCTCGTCTGAGTAGCCGTTCTGTTCGAGAATGACGCAAACGAAGGAGGGGGGGATGACCCAGCAGCTGTGGTAGAACCACCCAGATTCCTTGGCGCGGTCCCAGTGACAGCATCAGGTATCGGCGTGTGAAATCTTGGGGTGGAGGCACTATTTGGATTGCCACTGACCCCGCCCGGCTCGCCTGATGTTGCGGTTCTGAGGTCGTTTGAAGCTGCAGGTGTCCCATGGTGGAGATACACGGTCTCGATATTGGATTCTGATACTGTGAAGGTGACGCTCCTGTAGCTTGTGATGACACTGATAATTCTCCTGTCGCTCACGGTGCTGGTCACACTCATCACAGTTGGCGATCCCTGAATCGTAATTATATTTCTAGCGTCTTCTGTGGTGCTTGGTGCTGGGTCTGAGGCTTGAGTCCCATCGTAAATGATGGGAGTATCAACCTTGGTCGTCCTCGTGAGCGTTGATTGACCTGATACGGATGCTACGTTGCCGGAGTCCTTGTCTAAAGAGTCTGGTGTCCCCAGCTTCAGCTCCTGGCTGGCGCAGTTGTTGAGATCTGATGGTGTGCTGTAATAGCAGCCACAATAGGCGTAGGCCTGGAGGCTAGATGAGACAAGTAAGCCATATTTCACTGCAAGTGCCTCGTATAGACAGGACACACGTGTAGTTCAAGCACTGATCTTGACCCAGACGTTGGTCATCGCAATTCGCATTGTTCCCACTGTTCTGTAGGCGGCAAGTCGCGAGTGTATCATTAGAATGCTCGCAGCTTTGAACTCCAGCCTGCTGAATGTAATTACGGCTGCAGTCGATCAGTAGGTTAGACTCATTGTACAGTCAAGTTCTACATACATTTGAGTGGAGCAATCGTCGAATCCAGTTTGAGAGCTTTGACCGCAAGCATCACCCACGATCTTATCTCCGTCAGTATGTGAATCTTGATTCAATTCTATCTGCTTACCTTGTCTTCGTTCACGTCTGGTGCGGAAGGCTCGCAGGACCTTCCGTGCAGCCGGATGTGTCCAAGAGCACGATCAGCATGTAGCTTTGCTGAAGAAAGGTTCAATAGTGCCAGCTGAAGCAAGGTTACACTCGTCCTCATATCGAAGGCTTTGATCTGCATCATAACCCATTCGGCAGAGCCATAATAGATCTAGCAAACGATCGCGTCACGTGGAATGCAGTGAACATTCTCCACAAGATCGCGATGTCTTAGCAGCCTCGACGTCAAGACATACAGGGTAGCTAGGCGCGTAGTAGCATTCCTTGATGAGACAGCCACCGTGGCTTTCAGAACGCGGGAAAGATGATGGTCGAGAGGACCTGGGCCTGGCTCGTCGTCAACTGCGCCATACCCAGACGCCGAGTGCTATTCCTTTGAGCCGGTTCAGGATCAACTAGCCCCGTTGGCAGAAGAAGCACCACCATTGTAGTGCTCCCAAAAGCGCTTGATGGCGTCGTCATATTTGGAGTTGTTCTTGTATCGTTCTTGATAGTAATTGAGGACAGCGTATTCGTCCCGGTCCATGATGTAAGAGTTCGGCTTCGACTGCACCTTTCGCCAGACATCTGCATTCTTTTCCTCAAGTCTCGACGTGACTTCTGCGGGAATGTCAGGATTGGCTTTGGCGATTTCAAGGGCCTTGGATATGGACATCTGAGGTTTGGTGGAGCCTCGCATGATTATTGTATCAGTTGATTTTGAAGTTGGGCGAATTTGGAAAATGATAAGGGGCAAAGGTGAAGTGCACAATTGGAATTAGCAGACGGAGGCAGAGGCTTTAAGTACACAGAAGACGTAGGTTTGATCAGGGATCCCCAATTTGGACATGTCCAAACGCTAATTGATGGCCAACCGGTGAATGGGTGTTGTTCTTCACCGGTTCACGTGTCAAGTTTCCATTACAGTGGAGTATCAAAGTATGTCAGGCTGCGGGATCGACAAAGCAAGGCATCAACTCTCAACACTTCTCGCGAGATGCGTGGTCAGCAGAAACAAGAAGTTGGTAGCATAGGAGTTGCTGTTAATCTTCCGAGACACCCTACTCCATCGCTGTCGATGGGGGCACAAAGAATGCAATGGGATTGGTAGAGTTTGAGCAGCAGAAAGTTTGACATAGCATGGAAGGAGGGCGAGCATGTTCTTCGTGCTTTTACTTGACGCTGAGACCGCGGGGAATAGCATGAGACAGAGCTGGCACCTTGACGCTACGCATTTGGGCTTCGTTTCCCCTCTAATCAGACAGCAATATGTGCTAGCACACCGCAAGTCGGGACATTGGAGAGCTCTTATTTGGTGGCGTGAACAGAGGTGGTCCTCGTTGACACCAATAAGAACAATGTCCGCGTACAATGGAGAGCCCAGCAAAATTCAAAGCCAGCAGGTGTCCATCCGTTGCCCGGGTCCCAACATCGCTTGAGACAAAACTTAAAAGGAAGCCTGTCTCTTTATTTCATAGGAAATTTGAGCAAGAGGCATGCCAAATGCGTATGTTTGTAAAGGGGTGACATTAAACTTTCTAATCCTGAACTCTGTGCATGAGCAACAGGTAGCGAAAAGAAAGGGTTTAGGCGATCAAGACGATCATCAGTAGAGTATATTGACCATGTGGCACCGCATGTATAGATGGCGCGTCTCTCGGCACGGTGATGGTGTTGTGAACGAACTGACCGACTGGCAGGGTCCCAAGAAAGATGTGCTGAACAGCTGAAGACTGCAGCTTGTGGCGTCGGTGGATCGGTATGCAGATAGGAGACGACTAGAAGAGTTAGCACGAAAACCCAATGGCGCTCGAGGCGCTGTCGCAAAGGCTTGGCTTTGGAAGGTTCATGCTAGACATGGGGTAAGACTCCTAGCGGATCTCGAGGTACCTTTGGTCGGGAACCACAGCCTTGAGGTACTTGAAACGAGCGACCACAGCCTTCGCAATAGGGGCTATTGAAGGTAAGGTATCCCGTCTCGTAGTGATAGGGCTGACAGGATGATTTTGCGAGAGCCCAACCGTCACTTGCCAGCATTTCGAAACCCTGAGAAGTCCCGAGGTCTGAATCCTCACGGACCATCATGTTCGCTGGCTCTCCGGTCTGGCGACTGCGACCCAGACCAATGAATTATTGCCACAATGTTCGGTGCTCTTTTACTGATGTTTTGGGTGGCAAAGTATTCCGGATACATACTCCCTGTTCTTTCTGACCTTGTCTCTGCGTTGTAGCTCGCTTTTTTTTTGGAGCTAGATCAGCGTGAGGCGAGTCAGGTGGATCTGCTGTTTGCAACCGGGGACCCGACATCATTGTCGTCTCTTACAGCTTCACAAGCTCTCCCTGCCATATCGGCACATTTGAATCGATTGGCAGTAGAGCAGGCTTCACCGGATTGTTGCATAAAAGGATTTGCGGTATGCGGATCAGTGGCAACGTACCCAGCCAGTGCCAGCACCGCTTTCACGCAATGCACAGCACATCAAAAGGCAAACTTGTAGTCTGCTCTCGCTAGATTCGTTCCCTCCTCAACAGCAAGATTGAGCCTCCGTTGGGTAGCCGCCTTGGATGGTAGATCATTAGCCGTAGTCTCAAAGGCCAAGATATCACGGCACATGACTGCATTAGCGGCCGACCACGGCAAGCAACTAACGACTTGATTGATCTCGTCCTGGACGCTCTACCAGTGGGGCACCCTGTGCTAGGCTATTCCGTCCTAAAGTCACCATCCTACATTTCGTGACGACTCCCAAGCTCAAAGCCGCGGGTCAGCCTTGCTCAACGATGCGCTGCAAGCGTGAATACATTGGACTTTCGACCATGCGTCTCCCTGTTTTTCCCAATTGAGGATGCCTGGTGGTGAGGGCGAAGAAATTCACGCGGTCTGGTAACGGCCAGTCAGGTGCAGATCTGGAGCGGCTTTGGCTCTACAGGGTAATTTTGTCTGCGCCGCTAGCCGTCTGATCACGATCATGCAAGCGTGCCGAGGGGAACCAGCCGACACATGAACGTCTTTCCGAGAACCTGGATCTTCCTTGCGCTAATGATCCCGAGCAGCATCGGCCTTAGTCTGCCAAAGCTTGTGTGGTGAGATTTTCCTTGGGCTTCAATACTATGCAATGGCCTTCTTGCTCGTGACAACGTCTTGCAGAGCCGTAAGGAGTGCGGCTTTACCACTTTTGGCACCAAAATTGCGGTGTTTCTTCATGTGGACATTGCAGTGGTCGGAAAACGGACATGAATCCAATATGGTGGGAGTATGTCAAAACAAAGTCTTCACTCTTCAAGAATCCGTAAATCCCTCAAATGGTCTAGCTTGCTGAAATCCAACGTCATCTTCGTTTCCTGTGATTGAGACGAAATCCCATAGAAAGCTCTTAGGCTTCTCCATTAAGCTTTCAATTACTGCTTTGCTTGTAAGGAGACTATGCTGTCTGCTTGGATGTCTTGGTGCGGCTGTCGCGTCTGCTGCGTATATTGCGTATGTTGAACAATTGGTGTCGCAAGTCCAAACCGCGTATCATCGATGCACCAGTCTTAGTCAAAGTGCGCATGAATTATCAATGATCCAACACCAGTACTCCCTTAAGCTAGACGCAATGAGAGGATATCCCGGCGTGACCTGTAAGGCGAATGCTGGCCATACAGATCTGATTCAACCTGCACAACATGCTTTCCATCAACGTGGTCCTTGTATTGGTGACCTATCTATTTTCCATCCCCGTTACGATCGATGCACTTCCCGCAGCTGGAAAAGATTCGTGCCTCATACCGCCCAGATATACTGAGTAGCATGCCCCAATCCAGTCTTCTATCAGTGCCTTTCTGGTCCAGCTCTTACTAATCTGCTGAATTGGACCGCAACAGGAGATACAAAATCCCGAAGTCGGCCTTCACCTTGAACTTCACCTGGGACGTCGACCCCGTGCCCCTTGATGCGACGGACATTCGCGTACTACTCATCGGGGCGGTGCAAAGTATATGTTTGCACAAGTATCCACAAGAGAGGTTCCCAGACGAGGAAAAATATGGGCATCACGACGTGTAAGTCCGCTCTGCTTCGGCTGGGAGACGTTGCCCGAGACTGCGCAGCAAAATTTAGAAGCGATATGCTTGTTGCTCCAAAGGCTGTATCCTCTACCGAGGGGAAACGTCCGAGTAGCTTTACCTTTATTCATCCCTTTTGATAACGACAGCTAATGATGATCGGAACCTCAGGCTGTTGAGAATCGACTCAGACATCGTCTTTGGCTTCAGTTGGGACGATGGGTGCAAGATAGTAAGAGGTCTACTGGAATACGTCAATATGCCCGGCCGATCCGAGAGGAACAGAGAGTGCGTCTTCGGTGTTCTCAGGAACTCCAAGCGAGGGGAGGTGACTATTGGACTTGGGCAGCTTGACAAAGTCCACCCACCCCGTGCTGACAATTCGACATGGTCCGCAAGTGATGCAGATTTGGCGAATCCATTGAATGCAAGTAGTCCCAGTATGCCATCTGAGAGACTGCAGCGATTAGCCACGAACGCCAGTGCCACGTGTACGGAGGTCGCACAGATCCAAGTCAGTTGACGGTTTGTGTTCGACAGAGCCAATACGGGCAGGACTTGGTCAGGGGTCCGTCATTGGTCTGTGTTGGGGCTCCGGAGAGAGGCATCGAAGCTTCAAGACCTGTAGGGCAAAGGAGTTGTGATTGTATATACATGCTGGAGCACCAAGCTTCATTGCCAGAGGTACAGCTTCTTCTCGGTATCGAGTTGAGATTCAACTATTTCGAGGCAACCTTGGCTTTAGCTTTCCTCTTGCCAATATCCCAACCCCACCCTCTCAAAGTTTTGACGACTTTGGGGGTAACGGCCACGGTGAGTGGTACGCGTATGAAAATGAAGCTTTTGTGGATGGCGTAAGCAAGAGCGAGTTGGGTCCATATACCTAAAATGACAGCCACTGATCAGCATCTTTGCCTTTGACCTCGCTCAGAGATCAAGGTAGCAAGCCGTGGAGTCGGTACGATTATGAGGACTGCACTTACTTGCACGCTCGCTCTCGTTTTCACGCTCTGCCTCCAAGACACCATGGTCAAAGCCCGCGCCTACCTGTCCGACTCCTGCCACTTCCATCCGCTTTCCAACAACACCGTATTGCTCCACCTGAGGCACCTCAGGCTCGACATCTTCTTTTGCTCCTTTGAAACTGTCCTTGACACTTTTCCAAGACTCTTTCACTCCCTCCGGAATCATAGCCTGCACATATCCAACAACAACTTTTTCGGCCCTCCCAATGCGCTCGACACCGAGCAGCCTTACCGCTGCGAAGCAGAAGGGGAAGTCAAGGGCAGACAGTAACATATACACGCCGAAAGCTGACCAGCCATATTCCCGAGAAAGCTTTCGCAAGCGCTGAGATAGGGAGGGCGACGGAGGAGGTGACTGTAGCTGAGGTGTCGGATTGTATTTGGGTGGGGAAGGTTCAGTTGAATAAGGACGCCGGGAACGGAGGCTCCGACATGGAGGCTGTCGTGGTAAGATTCGCAGGGGACTGGGTGATGATGAGAAAGGTCTTGACAGACGGGCTTGCCGTGATGCTGCTGTACTCGTCTGGGAAAAGATGAAAGGCGCAACCTGCTTGCGGATGAGGTGCTCCAGAGGTTTCATGCCTATTGTGCTGATCCTCAGATTACGAGCCTTTCTTGATTCATCATTCTGAAGTGGAACCTACACACGAGGTCAGCAGCAGGCTTAAGGGTTAGTAAAGGTATGACGATTGATGGCCAGGAATGAATTCCGGCACTAACCGAAGCCAACCTTATCAGCTCAAATTTTATCTACCTAAACTGTCAAGCTTTTATAGTCAGGGGCCGCTGGTCCCCCGGGCATTGAATACAAAGTGCAGGGCGCCGCAGAGGCTCTCAAGGATAGTGTGTACACACTGAAACTACATGTATAACTAGATTTAGATGTTGTTGGCACATTACTGTAGGCGTCTCACGACAAAAATGAGTCTCTATGACCGGTATCATCTTGGTCACCTCCGAAGATATGCCCAAGCGCTGTTTGTTGCCTCGCCTTAGACCTCACTTGAGTATGACCATACGGCATACATGGCTGTCAAGCTATGGACTCATGTTGCTGAGCTGGGATAGGCGAGCTGTCCTGATGCTGAGGCTCTGTAAGTTTTCCATTGCATCGGTCATTAAGGGCGCAATTTGCAGATCTTCCTTCACGGAATTTTTGCTTTTGCAGCTGTAACCTTGATCTTCCGTCCACCCATCCGAGAAAACATTGACTCTGGCACCTTCATCAGTGTCCTCCCTACCTTCCCCATGACCGACTGCTCAACTGGGCTTTCATCCGCAGAGGATGAGTCCTCGTCTGAGACAGCATCATCTCCCCCACCAGCAACGTCCGCCCATTGTACAGCCTTCTGTTTGGCTCTTCGATTTTCACTGGCGGTCTTTTCAGCCGAAGTGACTTCGGCTTTCCCATTGCTTGCTCTAACCTGTAAAGGGCCCTCCTCGTTCAATGGACCGGATCGGTACTTCTCACCTTGGCTAGTACGACGTCTTGTAGGCTCCTGAGGTAACTCTGCTGGAAGATCCCCATCAGCATGTTGATCGGCGAGATATTTCGGAAGTCGTCGAGGCCCACGAGGTTTATTCACTGCTGCGAAAGACACCTCAGATAGCTCCGAGTCGCTAGATTCAGAAATATCTCCCACCTCCTTCTCTTTTGCCTGCGTGCGCTCTTCTCGGGGTGGTCGGGCAACATGTGCCTTACGCTCTCTGCGCTTTCGGGTGGTGGAGAAGTCATCATCTAGATCTGATTCGTGCAGCTTTCGCTTCCTCGCCACAACACCTTTCTTCTGTACCTCGTCAACCGAAGGCAGATCGGACTCTAGAAGCTCCTTGTTCAGAATCGCTGCTTGATTGTTTGTATGCTGGGTTCCCTCTGCTAGCCGGTCGGCAATGAGTGCCATTCCGACTCTGCCAACAGGTAACGTTCTCCACAATGTCTTCCCAGAGAGGGCTGCTTCAGCTATGATAGACCTATTGTTACGTTTGGCTTCTTGTAGTGATCGCTTCACCTGTACCTGCTGGAATTGAGAATTCGTATCGTGGCGATTTAGATTTCTACTCGCAGGTTGTTCATTCGCAGCCTTCCCATTAGATCCGAAACCATGGTTTGTTGCTCCAGCCGAGTGAGACACGTTGGGATCAGGGTACTGATACTCTGGATCTTGAGGGTCTAAGGCACCCATGTCTGCAATCGGCGCGCTACCCATGGGTGGCCTTGAGTTGATTCCCGATGCTTGAATGGACGAGCTCCCAGTCGATTGTCGACCTCCCTTGGTCTGATTGCTTGGCTTTGACTGCGAATTTTTCTTCCCTGAACCTTGGCGACGGTTCCACTCGCCATCTGATTCTGAAGCGCGCCTTCTACGACCAGGCTTTGATGGAGTACCATTAGGCGCCTTATTGACGGCGATGATGTTGTTCGTCGTCGGAACATCAGCCTGACTTGCGCTAAGCATAGGATCAATGGGTATGTCCGGTCCTGTGGTATATCGGATCCCGTCCTCGTAGAATTGCTCATTGGTCTCAACTTCATCAACATCAATGACTTCATCATCGCTCAGGATTGGGTCCTGTGCCTTTGCCCTTGCAGCTTCGTCAATGCGACGGCCTAGACGGCGAGACTCGGTAGGGTGGTCATCACCAGATTTTTTAATGTGATGAAGGTTCGAGTGACCGAAATCTACCAGACTTTCCACGCTTCTTGCATCGGCCACCTTCCTTGTATCATGTCCAAGCACGGTACCTCGAGGCTCATATGGGACGTTGCCCAACTTTCTTCGACATGATCCGCAAGAACATTTCTTTTGGCATGCTGGGCACTCCCATTCCAGGTCTTCCATCACAGTCAGGGGCATCAGATCAAACATCCGCCAGAGACTGCCAAATTGATACGACCTGTCACACTTCGTGCACTTGGCGCATTTCCAGGCCTCTCGCGGATGGTTTCCGACATGCTCCAGGACGAAACCAGGCTGCAGTCGATCTGCGCGAGTCTTCTTCGAGCCTTTGTTTGGGGAGCCGTTTTCGCCATCCTTCTCAGGCGCCAGCGACGCAGAGAGATTGTCCATGTCGGAATTTGACAGAGGGGCGGCTGGGTTTTTTGGATCGTTGAATGGACGGATTTTCAGTTGTTCCTGACATACTTGGGGGAGGGTCTTCTTCTCGAGAGTCTTCCTCTCACGCTGCAATGATCTTGGCGATCGGTCATTGAATCCACCATGCATTGCGATTATCTGATGTCGCCATCGTTCGTGACGCTCGGTGAGCTCTTGCCACGGAAACTGTTCCACCCACGTGAAGTCAGAGATACAGCTACAACTGCGGCCCATGGCGAAGCAGTCCATGCATATGTCATACGTGTTCACATCCCCATTTGCCAGTGGCTCAACGCAATTTTCACACGTCAGGAAACGGTTGAAAATATTACACCTACAGTAGGAGCACGTCACAAAGCTGTCGTAGGGCAAGTATTGGCCTTTCTTTTCGTTTGGAGATACGGGGGCAAGCATTTCGGATAAAAGAATCTGTGTGTAGAGAGAAAACAGTCTACGAAAATCTTTCTGAAGCTGTCGTATTTGATTGTTGTAGGTAGGGTCGCTGTTGTATTGCTCGTCGATGGTGTCCTGTTTTAGCAGATCGACACGGTCCAGGAGGTCCGAATACTTTTGCAGCGTAAAATACACTATGGCTTTGTTCTTGTACTGCTCATCCCGGCACACCATGCGCGCGTTAGGTAAAGCCTCCTTCAATGCCAGCTCGAGTGTTTCGACCGTGGTGCGATTCCAGGCTACTTTCATAGTCCTGGTACCTCGATTCCACACCTGATGGGGGGCAAGAGGAGGGATCAAGATGAAATCTCCAATCTTCTGCTCAACAATGTAGGTTCTGAAGGGTGCCGCCTTCCAGGCATTGATCTGTGCAAAATGCTTTTCTACCTCAATATCGTGGCCGAGCTTCGATAGCCAGTACTCGGCAACGACTTCACGGTCCTTCGATTCAGTCATGAACCAGATGGAGGAGCCTGGTTTTGACGGTTTCCCCTCCTCATCAATCGTACCCGATGTCTCGACCATCAAATTTTGACCTAGGCTTGCACACATCTCACGATGAGCGGGAGTATAGGTTCCTTCATGGCCAATGTAGCACATGAGATTCTCGGCTCGCATAGATGGAGGTAGACTGCTCATTAGGTCTCCAGCACGAGCGATCCCTCTTCCTTTCGTGTTCCCAGATTTTGCTGTGGGGACGACATCCGGCGCCCCAGGCCCACCGTTCTCCCCAACGGAGTCATTCAGGTAGAAAATGGCGGGAGGAACATGCTCTTCAAGTTTCTCCTGCCATAGAGGGGGGCAGTCAATGTCTTTGAGGTATATGCGCTGCCTGTCCGGATCTTTGTAGTTGGTTGACGTCCATTGGTCAGTGAGCTTTGACAGGTTTTTTAGGTAGTGGCCAATTGAAAGAGGTAGGTAGACTTGTTTCGTAAGGTTTCGAGCATTTTCGAACTTGGAGCCGCAATTGTCCTTCAGCCATTGGCTCGTGAACGTCCACTCGTCCATGCGGTGTTGGAAGCCTTCAATGACTAGAGGCTTGCCCCCAAGAACGACGTGCAGTAGCACCAATTTCTCGAAAGCTTCCATGCTATTCGATTCTATCTCATTGCAGGACACCCGGGTCACAAATTCGAACTTTTCGGTTTCTTCGACAAGGGCGGCAAGATCTAGATTGGGGGGTATGGGATCGAAGGCGGCAGAAGGGCGTTGAGCAGGCATCGTGACAGGTCGGTGCTGCGATGGGAGAAAGGCAAAGGCCGCCGGTTGTGGTTTGCGAAGGTATATCGTGCAGAAGGAAGAGGCAACACGTAGACGTCGTCCCTGCGATTGTGGGCGTATGTCAACACGAAGGTGGGTTGAGTGACCAGATTGAAGTTCTCATACTAGAAGAATAACACAAGAGTGGGTAAGATTAAGGGAGTGAACAGCTCCTGAGATGCGTAAGGAGATACACCCCAGCAACTAGACTGGCGTGTCACAAGAGGCTATGCCGTCGATGGAGTGAATGAACATCGAAATGTGATTGATATAAGAGGCTATTGGAATTAATTCAAGTTCCAGGGCCAAAGTAGGCGCGGATGTTTCCGTAGTTCAGAAGCGCGCTTTTGAGTTTTAACTTTTGACTTTGGGGCCACGCAAGGTGGTTAGGTACCTTATGACGACAAGTGAAGGTTTTTTCAGCAATCTCCAGAATCGTCCTAGGCCATAACATCATAAACTGTCTCCTACCAAGGTGGCTTCCATACGATATTTTGCTTTCGCTTCTCTTCTTGAACTGGCAAGATTCCGCGAGTAGCAGCTTTCGGCAGATCGATCTCATTTCCATACCCATTCTTTCCTGATATCTTGTTGATAGTGAATGGCTATGCTTCATTGTAGGCCGTCAGTTCTCATGAAATGCTCGAACAAGCGCCCAGTCTTAGCTCTCCACTCAAAGTACGAAGCTGGAGTGACAGCGCCTTTCATCCGCTACGCACTTTCCGGACAATCTTCTTTTAGCCTGAAGAATGACGCTCATGGCAAATCCAACCAATCTAGGTGTTGCCGCACCATAGTCCTGCAGATACGGCGACCTGATGCTTTGGACCAGCATACTCAGTCCAGGAGGATGTCGCAAAAAAGCTCGGCCTTGGAAGACGAGTCCCATTTGAAAACCAGCCCACTTTATCAAGCTCCGACAACAGCTTTCCTGAATCGCTTACCAAACTCTTGGGTCCCATACGCTGAACTCATGCGGCTCGACAAACCAGCAGGGTCTTACTATCTATTCTTTCCCTGTCTTTTTTCCACTCTTCTCGCGGCTTCATACGCCAATGCAGCTCTGACCACCGTTTGGACGACTTCAAGCTTGTTCTTACTTGGCGCAGTGATTATGCGAGGCGCTGGCTGCACCATCAATGACCTGTGGGATCGCGATCTCGACCCCCACGTCTCACGTACTCGTCTGCGGCCCATTGCTCGTAAGGCAGTCACCCCTATTAATGCGCTTGCATTCGCAGGATTTGAGTGTTTAGCAGGGCTCGGCATTCTTGTCCAATTTCCTGTATCCTGCCTGTACTATGGAATACCCAGCTTAATACTAGTAACCACTTACCCATTAGCAAAAAGGGTGACGCATTATCCGCAGTTCGTTCTTGGGCTGACCTTCTCCTGGGGTGCTATCATGGGCTTTCCTGCCTTGGGCATTGATTTGCTGGCAGACGAAGCTGCTGTGAAAGCTGTAGCATCACTGTACACTAGTTGCGTTGCTTGGACGGTGCTATATGACATGATATACGCCCACATGGACATCAAGGACGATGCCAAAGTTGGCATCAAAAGCATTGCTCTGAGGCACGAGAAGGACACCAAGGTTGTCTTGTCAGGATTGGCTGTCATGCAGCTCGCTTTTCTGGCTATGGCTGGGGCCGCTGTGGGGGCAACCCCAGTATTCTATGGGATGAGCTGTGGCTCTGCAGCAGCAACGTTAGGCCTGATGATTTGGAGGGTCAAGCTCGGTAGGGTGCAAAGTTGTTGGTGGTGGTTCAAGAACGGTGTCTGGTTCACTGGGGGTGGCATCTCCGCTGGCCTTCTTGCGGAATATGGGTTTCGATACAAGGATAATCCCTTGTCGATAGAGTTGAATGATGGTGAGGAAGACGTCGTCATAATATAGGAATGTCCCGTCGTTGAATCCAGAGTGGTCTGATCCGTGAAGGCTTCGGACACGAGCGTCCAGGCTTCGCAAGATGCAAACAATAAATCTTGGCTCCTTCTCACATAAAGCTGCACCTTGGTGTTTCTTTGGGTTGGGTTATCCTCCACCGCCACCGCCGCGACCACCTCGACCTCCTCTTTGTCCAGATCGTTGAGGACCGTCTATTCCCGTGCCATTCTGCGCATTGCCCAGGCCATCCCCGGCTCCCATCGTCAATGCAGCAGTAGCAAGCCTATTTGACAGGTCTATCTGGGTCCTGATTGTGTTTGCGAGGTAAGCCACAACAAGGACGTCTTGTATGTGGTTGTTGCTGCTGTCTATTAGCTGTGCTATGGTCAGGAAGGCAAAGTCGACTCACAAGTCTCTTTCAATATCCTCAGGGTTGACCTTAGGCGCAAGAGCTAGCGCATTGAGTAGAAATTGTCCTAGGGCGCTACTTGGCGGAGACTCTTCATCAATGACAGACTCCACATATCTTGATACCCTCTCCACTAAGCCCAGAACATCTTCAATGGCCTTTTCGAGGGACTCAATGTCTGTCGATATGGCAGTCGTCCGGTCTTCGTTGTCTTGTGCGCCCGCAATCAATTCTAGACCACTCTTCTCTGCCTCTCCATAACGGATCTCGTGCGGTACGGGAGTGAAAGCTGCACTGTCTGCCGCCCTCTCAGCCGTGACGCCAACCGGGGCGGAAATGTAGGTCCTAGCATCGATGTCCTTCCCAGCCTCCGTACTGATAGTCAGGTGCACTGCTGGATGAGGGAATGTGCCATCCCCTTGCCCTCCGTAGAAGTTCTGGATCAAGGCGGAAAACGTGTTGAGTTCGGCAGAGGTCGCGTACCAGCCCACGAGTATCTCCCTTGGATTCGCTTTCAGGTGCAGGGCAAGCATCTGTTTCTGATAATCCATATCGACCTCGACCTGTTCCGCAGTCTCCGTGTGGCCCACAGCAAAGCAATTCCGGATCTCGACTTCTTGACCATCCTCGCTGCGAGTGCCGAGTAAGGTACCTATGACGCGCTCTTGATCTGCATTTCGGCGTAGAGAATGGTCAAGTATTGAGAAAATAGCCTATAGAGTAAGAATCTGAACGACTTGGAAGGTGTGAAAAGACTTACTTGGGGCTGTATTATGACATTAAGGGGTGCGGTGGTCGCCTGAGATCCCACACCAGCTGGACCCAATGGTCGAGCAAGATGCAGGAAGGAATCCCCCACCGGCATTATTCAAGGAAAAGGACCAACTTTTGGTTTGATGTAAGGGTATTAACACAGACGCGACGTGCGAAGATGTTTTTGTGGATTTGCTGTTTTATAAGTTGAAATTATCAGAATCGTGCGCATGAACCCTCGCTAGCCCGACTCGTGTGATGGGAGAGGAATTTAGTGCGCAGTTCTCTTACCGGCTACGCCTAATAGTACGTTTTTTACAGCCCGGTAGCTGAAACTGGCTCTACATAACTTCGATACCACATGATACCTAGGTACACATGTCTTGTGAAGAATAGCAACTTCATAAGGTACTTTACATGAGCAGGATCTTGCCGACTGATTTGGTGGTTGCTTATGCTTCTCCAAATACAGTTCTACGTCTCCAATTGGCACAAGCCCTATTGGGTCCTTCAGGGTTACAGCAATCCACGAAAATCAAGGTCTTCAATCGCAATCGAAAATCCGATGCGTCCACCCAATCTTGTATAACGGAACAGAGCTCAGGGTCTTGACTTCAAGCCTTTCCTCCCGTCTTCTCCACTTCACTAACGTCGGGCTGCTCATCGAACAATCCATTCACGTTCTTCTTGTTTGCTCGAACTTCCTCGATGTGGGCGTCTAATAGACTGTTCCCAGGCTTGGTTTTCCACGGTCTGATTGCATCACTGTTGAAGAGCAGCTCAATCTCTTCGATGGTCTTACCTGCCGTCTCCGGATAGGTAAGGAAAGCCTGTATAGCTGCTCCAAAGCAGAGGACACCGAAGATAATGAACAATTTCCAAGAGATGTTCTGGAAGCCCGGTGGGATGAACAGGCCAATTGCAAAGTTGAAAAGCCAATTTGCAACGGACGCCAGCGCCATACCTGTGGCACGGGTTTCCAGGCTCCATACTTCTGCTGCATATACCCACGCAATAGGTGCCAGAGTTAACGCATATACGAGGACGAGTAGGTAACAGAAGGCGATTACGGTGTAGGAGGGCGATCCTGTGACTCGAATCTTCACGCTCAGATTTCCATCGAGACCGTCAGGAAGCGCCGTGCCGTAGGAACCCAACACACCACCAACAACCATCTGCATAAGACGCGGGGTCAGAACTGCTTTACCAGATGCAAAGCTCCTGGGACGTTGGCAGGATTGAGCGAAACGTCTCTGAGATCTACTGACCATACATATTCCCATGCCAATGGCTCCGTAAATGAGTAACGGTCGCCGGCCAGTCGTATCGATGAAGAAGAATGTCGCGGCTGTGCCAGCAATGAAAATTGCGTATTGTATGCCTGAGGAGATAAGGTTGACGTTGCCTGTGAGGCCCGCCATATCGAAAATATAGACTACGTAGTATGTCATGACCTGTTGAACATGTGAGACACAGAACCTCTATCTAGGAGGGATGTACAGACATTTGCACCGCTCAATTGCTGCCAAGCTTGAACCGACATCTATTGACACGGGCGAGATTAGTAGTTTGCCTGAACGGCGACATATCGCCCCAAGTCTCCCCTATTGACGGGGTACTCGACTCACCCCTGCAAATGTTCGTTTCCACATTCCATTCTTGAAGAAGCGGCGCCACCCCTGCTGGCCTTCTGTATATCGTGAATGTCAATCAGTAATTGTCGTAGACACCCTACTTGAGACATGGTTGGATTAATACCTCTTTCGGCAGCAAGTACCATTGTAATATCCTCCCACTCAGCAACAACAAGAGGGTCGTTGACGTCGCCGTGAGCTTGAATACGTGCAAGAACCTCCACTGCCTCTTTGACTCTCCCAACTTTGGCCAGCCAGCGCGGAGACCGTGGCAGGAAAGGGAGGCCACACATGAGAAAGACACATGGAACGTATTGGATCCCCCAAGCAGTTCTGAAGGAGGCGTTTCCGGCGATGAATGAGCAGCCTGGGAGTAGTTCAGCATCTCTCATAGTACTCAGACAACACAAGAGAGCGTAGCTCAGATCTGCCAACGGAAGGCAGACAGCATCTGTCATTGGGCTGCTCGACATATCTGGACGGGCCGCAGACTGAATAGCTATTCAATGATAGTTTTCACTTACCGTAGCCAACAAAATACATGATAAAGATACCCCACTCAATGGCCCATTGCTGAATGACCACAATGGAGCCCCGTTTCTCTTTCTTTGATATCTCCACAAGATATACAGGCACCTGAGAAGAAGTAATGCCAACGCAAATGCCGTTAATGAAACGTCCGGCGACCAGCATGCCAATACCATTGCAAGCAGTCTGCAGAGCCGTCCCCAGCAGCCACCATAAGCAAGCAAAGAAGATGGCGTCTCGGCGCCCAGTGTAATTACTGACGGGCCCAGCCATGATGGCCCCAATGACGGAGCCACCCGCAAGAGCGGCGCCTATCCCTCCTTGAACGATGCCGTGCGGATTGTTGAAATAGCCAACGTATTGGGGGGTTCCAATAATAGCGGACATCGATGAGATATCGAAACCAAAACTGTACTCTCTTAGCAGTTGATACCAGATGAGAGCAAAGTGGCACTGACAGCATGCCACCAACGGTGGCAATGATTGCCAGGAAATAAACATTGTATATCTTCGGAAGCCCCATCTTTTGACGACTCAGATCTAGCTCAGATTCGGATTTGAAGCTGTATGTATAGAAACGTTTCTCTATCCAGACAGGTCGTAATGGCAATGATAGCACAGACTAGAAACGAGAACAAGGAAACGACATTGGACACAAGGAACGAGGAGAAGCAATTGAGTGACGATAGAGATGCATATGCAGGCCAAGAGTGAGATAGCGGGCCTTTTTCTCACTTTGTACAGGCAGCGTGAAGACTCTGTGACGCCGACAAACCTCTCCCGCATGGAGATCTGACTAAAACAGTGGCTGGTAGCCATATGTCTGGATAGCCAGCTCAAGGAGCCTGCATCCGTCACTGGAACTGGCATGCATACTTTTGCTGTACGATCATTCTCGATGCGATTGCTTGCAGAACATATGTCACCTTCCTTTTCTGGGGGCGCTGTAGCATTTCCCCCTCTTTCCCCTCAAAGGGGTCACAGTTCGGCAGATGAGCCGGGCAATTGCCGTGAAAAGCCAATTTCAATGCTTGATCGTCTATTTACGTTCAGCGATTCAACATAGGATTTGCTTGCTTTAGAAATACCGAAGGCTTAGTTAACACACACGATGCCGTGAGAGCGGCCCCATACAACGCTGTACGGGATGCGAGGAAGATAGAGCAAGTAAGCGAGGTTCGCCATTCTGTAACACGGCGGCCTCGTGGCCACTCATTACGCTACCCTGTGGGCCTTTTGTTGTCTTGACCGTGATTAGGTACACTTGATTTCATCTTTATCGATGTCGAGCCCAGCAAGAGACCTCTGTAGATGAGTTTCTTACTAGACATGTGCGGAAGGACCCTAAGATCCTTCTAAATTGGCTTCTTGGGAACGGAAGAAATTGGGCTCGTGACTGTCCAGAGGAGAAGATCAAGGCAAGTCTCCAGACGTTAATTTGGATAGGTCAACAGAATCGCTTGTAATGGTCTTACATTCATCAATACCTGAAACGATATGCACAGCAAACAAAGGGGGGTGACTGCTTCATAAGTTGCAGAAGACATAAGGCCGCACCTACAAAGCTGCAGTCTCCATTTTGGCATCCTCGTTGCACTGGACCTGATACTCCATAGCAATTGATTTCGAGCATCGTTGTACAAAGCAGCGAAAACACCACTGTACCCTTGGTTTCGTAAAAAACCTGCTTCGATCGAGGCAGGTGCATTCTGAAATAACACAGTGAGCTAGCAAGAGCGCCTGTGATTGGAATATATTGTTGCAAAATAAATCCGCTGTTTTTCATGATGAGGAATATGTGGAATAGTGGCTCGTTGGCCACAATCCAATTGACGGAAATCTTCCGCTAGTTTGCAAGAATAAAAATCCCCTATTTCATAAGTGGATTGTGTAGGAGAATATCCTCATTCTCCATACTTACTTTAGATTCAGGCACAAAGCAAATCCCAAAACCTCTCGCCAATCTAGGGTCAATGTTTGTTTGCAGAATGGTCGTCACGACAGCCTTTCAAAAGCAACAGTAGACATGCGCAGTACTGGGACACACGATGATGCTCACGTGCGTAAAGTCGACTCTCAGTTAAATAAGGTAATCAAGAACTCAACACACCATATTTCGGATGCCTCGGAAGCTTCTAGTGCGAGCGGTGATGATTTTGTACCATTTCGAAGCGAACCAACATATAGCACTTTGCTTAATTCCTTAAGTGTCAGGCCGAGGGGAGAAAGGCCGAAGAAGAGGCGCAAAACCGAACGGCATGCCTCTCCTTCACCAGCCAGATTTCAGAGCGAGAGGTCTCCCGCTGTCGATCTTGGCTCTGAAGAGAATAAAGTCGGCAACGATCAAGCATCTTCAGCGGAAGCTTCCGAGGGCGAAGATTCCCATGATAGTATTGATCCGTTCATCTACCACTTCGATGTCGATGTGACACCTGCAAAGGAAGCGGAGCTGTCGGGCAAAGCATCCCTGGCCAGACAGGGCAAATGGCGGGTAGATCAGATCCGCCAAGGCAAACACTTGTTGTCTCTTAGCCTTCTAGGATCCGAGAATGAGGAGAGCCTGACACCAGAAGCATTCGTGGCCGATAGGACACAACCTTACATCAAAAACAGACTCAAAGGTACAATTTCTAACCAACTCTCTCATCTTGAAGGGCCACTCGATCGTCTATCGAAAACGATTCATAGCTATCGAGACGCTTTCTTCCCTCTAAGAAGCCTCCAGAACGCTGGTGATCTTTGTCAGCTGGCTTGCCTTCACTCCCTCAATCATGTCTTCAAAACGCGAGACAAGATCATCAAGAACAACGCACGCTTAGCCAAGGAGGATGCATCGGTCGATCTGGACCTCAGAGACCAGGGTTTCACAAGGCCAAAGGTACTGATTGTTTTACCCACAAGGCAATCCTGCGTACGCTACATTGAGAACATGATGCTGCTCTGTCAACCAGAACAGCAGGAGAACAAAAGCAAGTTCTTGGAAAGCTTCAAGGGAGGAATTAGCGACTTCTCAGCCGAGAAACCGTCAGACTTTCGAGAACTCTTTGCGGGAAATGATGATGATCTCTTCCGGCTAGGGCTTAAATTCACTCGCAAGACGGTCAAATATTTCTCATCATTCTACAATTCCGACATAATCTTTGCGAGCCCACTAGGCTTGCGTATGGCTCTAGGAAGTGACGACAAGAAGGTCCAGGATCATGATTTTTTGAGTTCTATTGAAGTCATCATTTTTGACCAGGCAGACGCAGTGCAAATGCAGAATTGGGAGCATGTGGAAAGCATCCTTACTCATCTCAACCTTCAGCCAAAAGATGCTCATGGCTGTGATTTCAGCCGTGTGCGGCCCTGGTATCTAGATGGCAACGCCCGATACCTACGCCATACAATCGTCTTTTCTGCCTTCAATTTTCCCGCCCTGAACAGACTCTATGGCCAGCATATGCGCAATGTCGCTGGCAAGCTTAAGTTTGGACAGGTATACGACGGAGAAATCAGTGGGTTAGATTTGCCGTTCAAGCAGACTTTCTCCCGTTTTGATGTAGCCTCAACAGCTTCGGAGCCAGATGATCGATTCAATCATTTCATAGCAACGGCTCTACCCACGATCCTACAGAAACTACAATACGGAGAGGAGCGCGGACTGGGCTTGTTGATATTTCTGCCTGTTTATGCCGAGTTCGTTCGCCTCCGAAATTACCTGGATACCTCCTCAGTCACGCGGAGTATTTCCTTTGGATCAATATCTGAGTACACTTCCGTCCAGGATGTTACACGTGCTCGGAGCCACTTCATTTCCGGGCGGCACTCCTTGCTCTTGTATACGGAAAGGGCACATCATTTCAGGCGGTACAATATTAAGGGTGTCAAGAGGGTCATGATGTATGGACTACCAGAGAACCCTTTGTTCTACAAGGAAGTTGTTGGAGGCTATCTGGGTGCCAGCATCGCCACAGGTAAGCTTGTTACGCAAAGGGCAAGTATGAGCGCTTTATTTTCTAGACTTGATTTTCTGAAACTTGAGAGGATATGCGGTTCGAATAGAGCGCTGTCCATGATCAAGGAGAAGGCAGGCGATACCTTTGACTTTGTATGATGTAGAGGCTGCTTTGGCAACGAAGAGAAGTCAGCAGCAAAGAATTTGAGCGTCAATGAACAGATTCGGCCAAGATTGTTTCCACCAGGTAGGTAAATGACCACAAGCGGCATTGAGCTATCGTCATTGCCACGCGATGGCACTGAATTTGGTAAGTTGCACAACCACCCAGCCTGCTCTTGTCAAATTCGAGTTCCCATCATTTCCCTCTCATCACCATTCTCCAAAGAACGGATTGCGTATTGGCAGGAAAGCTCGACATGCGCTACGGTGTTTGTATCGTGAATAGGCAATGCATGTTTAACATCAGCTGTATCTTCCATAGGGAGAGTGCAGGCTGCGAGCTCGCTGCGACTATCCTGTCTTATCACACTCGTGGGTCGATGACTTAAACCCTCGATCGTCTCTCTACGATCTCCACCGTGGTCTGAACCCTTGATCAATTAATTATTCATTGACGTCGTACATGACAAAAGCAAGCCGGGACTTGGCAGGTCGTTCACGACTGCCAAAACGAGCAGTCACAAAGACAACTCTGTTCTCTAAACGAAATGCAGGAGCCGGGCTGGGTTCGACGTCCGCTACGTCAATGCAACTCTGCTCGAAGGGGAATTCCCCACTTCCGTATCAATGAAAGTCTGACCAAGAGCCAACAATCCTCAAGCGGCTTGACCAAGACCTTCCCAACACCTTCAACTTCCTCATCCACTATAGCTTCTGAAGGTAGTCATGATAACTGCGCAGACCAAGGCGGGATCGTGCGTGACATTGATCGGCTGCTGCGCACCTTCATCATACCATGCAGGTCGGAGGATTTTACTGGTCCTG
The DNA here is from genome assembly GCA_019925105.1 of Niebla homalea. Taxonomy (NCBI): domain Eukaryota; kingdom Fungi; phylum Ascomycota; class Lecanoromycetes; order Lecanorales; family Ramalinaceae; genus Niebla; species Niebla homalea. The sequence goes on from JAHGAU010000007.1 coordinate 1,052,902, forward strand.
ATGACAGACCTTTAGGAGTCGAAGCCGCGATACATGAATACGAAAGAGGAGAGTGTAGCACAAGCAGCATGGACCCTGGACTCACACCATTGCACCTACGTCCTCATACAGAATCGAAAGTCGATGCTTTGCGGCTACGCGACATTTGTCTTCCTAGGAGGAATGCTCGCGAGCCTGGTCAGAACAGCAGAAAGTCATCCACCCAATCGACTAAGGTCGGATATGCCGCTGGCCTTGTACAGCAGGAGCAGGATGAATCTGCTAGTTCGCAACCAATGCCAACAGAGAGCAAAATATTCGGACAAGGCCCATTGCTCGAGCAAAACCACACACCGTTCCTTGATCTGGCTTCGGAAGATTCCCTGGCTCATTCACCATTTCTGATGGAGCGCAAGATTTCAAGAGAACTAACAAGTCCGACTCTCACCCCAGTTGAAGGCATCCCGCGTCAACGTCCTTTACCGCCTGAATGGATTGAGATATTAAGGGCGGCGATACCTCAGGCTCATCACCTTGCGGAGACAGATGCTTCGAAGAATGCCTACATTCATCCTGCACTTCGAGAAGCTGCCTACCTACCCGACTACTGCCCACAGGAAGACCCGTTCGGTAGCTGCTATGCCCACAAATGGGATGCTGATCGTTGCCCTCGACTTCCTCCTACAGCTGCAAGTCTACCTCCTACACCTCAGTATGGTAAACAGTGGTCACGCCAGTCAACCATGTCTTCGTTAAGATCCCCATCGCGATCGCTATTACGGCGCAGATATTCCCTATTCACCTCTGCCAGCGCATACGAGCTAGAGCGAGATCATCATCCGTCCCAGGATGCATCAAGCAGCGCTGCTGCGCAACAAAAACCCTACCAGGCCAGTGGCTGCGAGGATGAAGACATTGTTGAGGGCACTTCGTCAAATTTGGGATCCTTCAGCAGCATCTCGTCTTTTCTGGCATACAATTCATTCTCTGGCCAGCCTCTATGTTCCTCTTCGACGACCGCGCCAAGATCTAGCATGTCTAGCATCTCCACAGACCATTTGTGCAAGCAGCAATCCGTGGATGGTTCGATGAACAGCTCCAGAATTGGTCGGATTTCAGCACAACCTGATCCAAATTTGCAGCGAGTCATGGAAGGACGCTCGTCTCTGCAAATGAGTAGTCTGCCTGACACTAGTCGACCGTTCGGTCATACACAAGATGCCGCAAATCTTGAAGCAGCAACAAAGAGCGCTGTTGATAGTGCGCTGGGCAACAGCCCTGTTGCGAGGCCTCTGACGTCAATGCAGGAAGAGTCCCCAAGTTTGACTTCACTGAACTCTAGTGGACGTCCCCAGTCCCGGCAAATGAAGCCTTTGCAGGATGATAGCCGAAATACAAAAATCGCACCAAAGGACGAAACATATCGTCGAGCCCAAAGCCTGTTGTTTGCTCAGCGTCCAGCTGGCAAGCGTGGCCTTTCGGGAACTGACTCAAAAGAGCACTCCTCGAGGAGGTCTTCTGATCACGGATCCAGTCAAAACTCATCTACCAAGTTGTCTCGCTCCCTCGGAGATGGAGATCCTACCGATCAAATTAAGAGCGAGAACATCAAGCAAGACCATGAGCAACCAGTGTGTAAGCTATCGGGGGGCAGTAGAAAGAGGGTGAGCGGCGTTGGCAGTGACGTGAAGCGAGGGTTGAAGCGGCTTCTGGGATAGAAGACAATCACTGCCAATTGGAAGAAATTTCTTGCTCATTTGAGCTGTATGCGCCATCACTCGCGAAAGGTATTAGAGCAGAGCGATATTCGACGTAGCTGGTCCCCGGAACTGGCAGGATTAGCTAGGTGACGGGTGACGATGGATTTATTTGTGCAGCATCTTAGCTATCTAGCTGCGAAATTACCACCCTCCCACCAATGTAAGTGTTTGTACGAGTCACACACAGACAATCTCCATCCAAAATGTGAAATTCATAGATCTAGTGGAGATGTGACGTCAAGCGTAATTGTGGCTTGACATCAACTCCATCATTGCCATGGAACAATCAATTGCATCGTAGTCTCCAAAGCCGCCAATTTCTAATTGATAATCTGTCCGATGGGCTCGCCAAACATCGACGTTTTCCTACGCTCAAATCCCCCATGCCCACCTTGTCCCCTTCGGTAACATCCGTAACAATCACCAACCCTTTGGTTCTGTACCGTACCCTGGTTCAGACCAAGCATATTGAGCCAGATCCTGCCCAGCACCGCTTAGCTATTCACTTACAAAATCTCTACCATCGTCTTAAGGACTACGAGCCCGAAGTTGACTATGGTCACCGCCTCCGCCAGCTACAGAGGTTGGCTCGAAAAGAGCCAGGAGCAAGGCAGAGTCCCCCAAGGACCAGCAATGATGCTGCGAAGCCAGCCGCCCGTCTACTTGCAGGCTGGCGCGCAAGGCAGGAGACAAGGGAAGCCACGGCGCTGACCAGGAGATTGACGGATCATGAATCGGCTCTACATTTGCAATCGCCCCAAGGTCTTATGCTTCATGGCCATGTGGGCACAGGCAAGAGCCTGTTGATAGATCTGTTGGCGGATAGCCTACCCACCCAGAAAAAGCGCCGATGGCACTTCAACACGTTCATGCTCGAGACCTTTGCTAAGCTTGAGGCCCTGCGGAAGGACCGTCTCCAAGATTCCTCCCATCTGGCCGCGGCATCTGACGAGCACTCCTTGCTGACGCTTGCCCGAGACACGATATCCACGTCGCCCGTCATGTTTCTAGACGAGTTCCAAATGCCCGACCGGGCTGCTTCCAAGATCCTGTCCAATTTCCTGACTTCATTTTTCCACCTCGGAGGCGTGCTTATTGCGACCAGTAATCGTATGCCTGAAGAACTGGGGAAGGCTTCCGGTGTTGAGTTCTCGCGTCCTGCAGCAAATCAAGCAGGGTCCCTTGGGAGCAGGTTGGGCCTCTTTGGCCGAACCAATGGGCGAGGCAAGGGTGACTACGGCTCCACAGAAGTGGGGGACTCGGCAAAGTTTTTGGAGGTATTGAAAGCTCGATGTGAAGTCTGGGAGATGGAAGGGAGTAGAGATTGGAGAAGGCGCGAAGCAGATGAAATGTCCGCAGATGCTAGGGAAGACCAAGACCCTAGCGTCCCTGTGCCTGCCTCTGGGTCTTACGGGTTGGAGGAGATGAGTGCGGGAAATGTCGGGCTTGTCTACGAGCAGAGCTTGCATGTCAAACCGTCCAATCCTCGTGAGACTTTGAGAACTCTGAAACCCAAGAAGTCCAGCATTCCAAGACAATATTTCGTTAAGCCAACAGACAAAGCTTCTCCGCAATCCATGGATCTGGAGCATGAGTGGTGGAGCAAAGAACACGAAGCTATTGGGCAAGCTGATGCAAGAAGTAGATCAGGTTTATCAGATCTCAGCTGGCAGACTGCAGAACTTAGAGTCTATGGCCGCAAGTTGCTTGTACCTCGTTGCCATAATAGCGTGACCAAGTGGACTTTCGGTGAGCTTTTGGGCTACGCCTTTGGCCCTGCTGACTACCTGACCCTGGCTTCCTCTTTTCATACCTTCATCTTGGTTGACATTCCAATCCTGACTCTCTTGCAAAAGAACGAAGCTCGACGGTTCATCACGCTCCTCGACGCTCTTTACGAAGCTCGCTGTAAGCTTCTAATTCAAGCAGAGGCAGGACCAGATGACATTTTCTTTCCCGAAGTCCAGATATCTTTGTCTAATAAAGGAACCAGTGCTGGCACTGACAGCCTTGGAGAAGAAATACATTCCGAAACAATCTCCGAGGTATATCAGGACCAGACTTCCCCTTTTCGACCCAACGTTTCTTCATACTCACCATCCGCATCATTTCCCACTTACGCTTCAAGCCCACTACCTACCTCAGCATCTCAGGCATCGCTGGCTCGCTCCATACTTGCCGATGAGGACAGTGATTTTGGTCCTGTCTACGGAGCAGGTCGAAGCCGTGGGATCAGCGATGGCGCACCCGGCGCGGGTAACGAGATTGGTCGGCAGCCGTCGCCAAATTTTGCGGAGATCGGGGCTTTCACAGGCGAAGACGAGAAGTTTGCGTATCAAAGGGCCCGAAGCCGGATTTGGGAGATGTGTGGGAACAGGTGGTGGGCACGACAAGGTGATTGGTGGAAGCCTTTGAGTCCAGAATCGAGACCTTGGGAGGGTTCTGCCGCGAGCATATCTACGTCTTCCAATATCACCGAGCCATCCCCAATCAAGGACAAAGATGGAGCGGCCGTATTCAGACATGGGGCCAGCCCTTTTCGCACAAGCGAACAGCCTCCGCCGAGGTTCAGTTGGACGCATGCATGGGGCATGATGACCTGGGGTCCCAAAGCAGGTAAATGGGGGCAAGGCCCAGCTGGGCTAACCAAAGATGACCAGCTTGGCCAAACCGCCCAAGATGATAAGAGCAGGACTGGCTCTCGAGGTAAGTAGCTTCGGCAAGTCGTGTTTAACAATCAAGGCGTCCAAGTGTCCCCAATTCTACGTACTTCACCGATGAACTTTTTGCTTCTGATCTCTCCGCTTTTGCTTGTACCATGCGATACCAGCATACCCGGGGTATGCTCATCAGGCTTGTAGAATGGATTCTGCAGTAGCCGGATGTATGCCGTCTGCAAAGCCTTGAAAGCCTGTTTGTCAAGTCATTAGAGATGTTCCGTGGCGCTTGCTGCTGAACCTCCTACCGGCCGCACATCTGCACCTTGTACGCCACGACCTGACGGGATCTTGGACTCTTTGCCGTCGCCGGTAGCTTTGCTCTCAATGGACGGCTTCCCCCCTCGACCCCACGCGTCGATTATGATGGCAAGGCGGGCCCCGGTGCCAGTCTGCCATCCCCATATACTCAAGCGATCATCAATGGCCTGAAGTAAGCCTAAGTCTTGATCGACGCGGTTCGGATCGCGACATCGAGTCTCGAAGATGTCTAAGGAGGCATTCAGAAGGAAGGAGAAGTCCAGCATTGCGGACTCTTGATTCTCATATGGCGGGAAGATCGAGATGTGAAGCGGATTATCCTAGGAAACCAGTAAGTCTCATCAGAGGGAATATTGGATCACATGAAAATTACGTACATGCTTTCCAATAACACCAATGCATGCGATTGAAGCAGTCGCCATCTTGAGTCTACATGTCGAGCATGTCCCCAAGCATGCATGAATGAAGTCTGGACGTCCCCGCAAAGGCAAAATGCCCTTTGCCGAAGAAAGGCCGAGGCGCATCAACTCATGGAATGAACGTCGTCTGATCAAATATGATACAAGACCGAACACAAGGCGGTCTGAAATGCCCTCGCGAGTCTTATCTGAAAGGACTGGCCGTCTATCACTCGGTCAAGGACTAGATAAGGAAGTATTGATCACCCACATCGGCATGTCTGAAGGTGTCTAATCGGACATGAATAGGTTCTTCAGATTGTGCGCAAAGTCGTCGACGAGCAAACGCAGTACGGCGACTACCAAAGCTCGAGGGTCAGTGTATCGTTCGTATACGACAAGATCAAGAGATCCAATTCAAGCCTCAATCGAAAGAGCAAGAAATTGCTCGAAAACAGCATAGAACGCGTTTTGGATGTATTGAAGCAGGATGCGGACGAGGGAAGTGATGATGAGCTCGATATGTTGGAAGGAAGTCTCGAAGATCCCGTCGCAGATGAGACCCCTAGAACAACAAATCAGATCAATAGAAGTATTGTTGGAGCCTGGGCGACGCCGTCAGCAACAGAGCCTGAGACGAAGGCGAGCAACGGGAACATAGTGAAAGAAAAGAAACCTGAGCTCAGTAAGAAGCGCCAAGCTAACGGGGAACCTCCTCTCAAGCGGAGGAGAGCTGCTTTGGAAATCAATGCCTCTCCTCCAACCCACGTGAGCCTGGCGGATCTGGGGGGAGTTGACTCAGTCATCCAGCAATTGGAAGATCTCATCGTGCTTCCTTTACTGCGCCCGGAAATCTATGTCGCCTCGAGTATCCAGCCACCTCGAGGTGTCTTACTTCATGGACCTCCTGGGGTTGGGAAGACGATGATCGCAAATGCCTTTGCCGCCGAGCTGGGAGTTCCGTTTGTTGCGCTTTCCGCGCCATCGATCGTCTCTGGTATGTCCGGCGAGTCCGAAAAGGCGCTCCGGGACCATTTCGAAGAAGCGAAAAGACTTGCCCCTTGTCTCGTATTCATGGACGAGATCGATGCCATCACGCCCAAGCGCGAGAACTCGCAAAGGGAGATGGAAAAGCGAATAGTGGCGCAGCTTCTGACTTGCATGGATGAACTTGCTCTAGAGAAGACCGGCGGTAAAGCCGTCATAGTGCTCGCGGCTACTAATCGACCAGATAGCCTTGACGCCGCTTTGAGACGCGGTGGACGGTTCGACAAAGAGATCAATCTGGGCGTGCCTAGCGAGGCCGTGCGTGAACAGATCTTGAGGGCTCTTACCAGGCAAATGACTCTTTCCGAGGACTTCAATTACCGCAGGTTGGCAAAACTCACGCCGGGCTTCGTAGGTGCGGACCTCAGTGATTTGGTGTCTTCGGCAGGCTCGTCGGCAATAAAACGATTTCTCAATACACTTAAATCCAAAACCGTGGAGATGGACGTTGATGATGAGGCAGCCACCACTTCCTCTCGCGTACTTGAGTTACGTCGCCTAGTCGCCCACGCAAAGGATTCCCAATTGCCAGAAGTCGCAGGTATCGCAATAAGTGAGCATGACTTTATGACCGCGTTACCCACTATCCAGCCCTCGTCCAAGCGAGAAGGGTTTGCAACAATTCCTGACACTACGTGGGCCGATATTGGTGCTTTGCAGCCTGTCCGTGATGAGCTACTCACAGCCATTGTAGAGCCAATACGCAACCCAGACAAGTACAAGCGAGTCGGTATAACAGCACCGACGGGTGTTCTTTTATGGGGGCCACCTGGATGTGGTAAGACGTTGTTGGCTAAGGCGGTCGCGAACGAGTCTAAAGCGAACTTCATCAGCGTCAAAGGCCCCGAGCTGCTCAATAAATATGTTGGCGAGTCCGAAAGGGCCGTAAGGCAAGTCTTCGTTCGTGCTCGGTCGTCGATTCCATGTGTGATATTTTTCGATGAGCTGGACGCTCTTGTTCCTCGTCGAGACGATACCCTGTCTGAATCGTCGGCTAGGGTTGTTAACACCCTCCTCACTGAACTTGACGGCTTGAGTAATCGGGTAGGTATCTACGTTATCGCGGCCACCAATCGACCAGACATTATTGATCCTGCAATGTTACGTCCCGGCCGTCTGGAGACGCTGTTGTTCGTCGATCTCCCCAACGCGGCTGAACGGGAGGAGATTCTGCGGACCATGAGCGAGAACATCTCGTTACCATATTCTGAAGCAACCGCCGAAGTAGCACGGAGTTGCGAAGGGTTTAGTGGTGCAGATTTGGAGAGTCTCCTACGACAAGCAGGCTACGCTGCTATCCGACGTGATGATAGCATCAAGATAGAAGATTTTGAGGCGGCGCGACGAAAGGTCCGGCCAAGCGTCACCGATAGAAAGAAGTACGAGCGACTGAAGTCTCAATGGGGTTCTGGAATATGAGATATGATTGGGAGCATGCTCATGATAGCATAAAGCGAATTTGTATCATCATTTACGTCTTTCCGGGGGTCATCTGCTAGACTTGCATGTCCTCGACGATCCCAGACTACCGCAACATGCCAGGCCCGAGATCGGACAAACTCCTGATTACAGCAAGTCGTCGCTTCCGAGGGGTGAGCAAGCTCATTGGGCTTTGACGACGAAAGAAGGTGCCATTTTTGGGCAAATAGAATGGGCAGGCGCTCTTCTTGCAACCTTCTCTCTCTGTTTTTAGGCAGTCCTCTTTTACCAATGATTGCTGGGATCCGCCTGAATTCAAAAGCCATTTAGTAGAGACAGCACCCTCCAAGATCATGCTAAGTTCTCGTTCAGTGGCCACGCTGTACTCGTTTGCAGAGACAGATACGCACCAGCCCAGTGGCAGCGCGCAAGCCTCCAATCACCCCTTCGCTGACAGCCCATCTCGAGAGATCAAGCCGACTCCCAAGGAACCACCTGCCGTTGAGACAACAGAGCAGCCCCATTCCTCTCCACAGCACAGCCCAAGTCGCAGCTCCAGTCCTGAGGATGCGGCTAATACACCACACACGGGGAATCCAACGACAAACCCATCCAGAAACGAGGCCCCTAATGTCTGGTATCCTAGGAGTGCAAGGAGTACTCGCTTCTCCCAAGGTCACGCTCAGACTTTCCGAGATCCACCCCCAAGGCCAAGGCACAAGATACCAATGCTGAAAAGGCCAAAGATCAGAAGCAAGGGCTGCACATTCCCACTGACCTCCAAGATCTGGACTGCATGCAGACGTTGGGTCCACTTTGTCTGGCTGGACCTTCTAGCGATGAGCATGATGTTGCTTGCGACGGATCTCTGCCAGAAATACCTGCCGAATTTCCGTATGTGCGAAAGGTATATCCCAATGACTTACAATCCTGCGAGTTACCAGTGGGAGGGACCCATCCAGTACTCTTTTCCGCGATACAATCCATTGAAGCATTCGGATGCAACAGAATCCAGAAAAACCGCCGACTCCTCTGTGATCAGCGAACGTACTCTATTCGAGAGGAATGCGTGCTCTGAGGCACCAAGAGTGACTGTACCAGGCGCCACCTTTTTGTTCCCTCCTACTCAGATGACACTGGGCATAGAGCTTTCGAGTCTTGTGATCTTACTGCTTATGCAGTTCTGGGTCAGAAACCAATGGGACTTCACTGCGGCCAAGATAGGAATCACCAAGGCAATTATCGTGGCGTATGTCAGCTTCCCCAATCTTCTGTCCTCACCTTTGAAGATTGGCACACACTTTGACAGTCCTAGTCGTATCCTAGCTCGTCAAGGAGGTGGATATGTCTTGATCCTACTGACATTGAATAGGTTTTTCGTATCGGTATTTCTGAAGAAGTTTATTGGTAAGCCAGCCAGGTCGCCGCTCATCAAGCACATTTATGCTGACGCCGCCCAGGCAAAATGCGCCCCAACTTTCTCGACTACTGCCAGCTGAGCTTCAACCCAGGCACCGACTCCAACGATCTCGGTTTCTACAACAGACAATCAAGTTTGACGGGTTATTGCACAAATGAGGTGAATCAGGTTGCGTTTGGCCTAGAAGCGTTTCCAAGTGGACACACATTGGCTGCCTTTGCCGCCGGGATATTCCTCGCCCTTTATCTCAATGCAAAGTTGAAGGCATTCTCGTCTTATCACACGAGCCTTTGGAAAATGATGGTCATCCTGACTCCGGTACTGGGAGCAGCATTCGTAGCTGCTTCGGTACTCGTCGATAACGTAAGTCTGATCACTGCAATCGTCCCCTTCGCAGTATTGGAGTCATTGACAGGGAAACTAGAACCATTCCGTCGAGGACATCATTTACTCGATTGCTCTCGGAGAATTCATTGCTTTTATGTCCTATCGTGCTCACTATGCGTCCATCTTCAATTACAAGACGAATCACATCCCTTTACCTTGGTCCAGCTCTCACAGAGCCTTGGATCCCAAAATTCCATCAGCGGACGATGAGTCGATTACTGACTCGATACGCTATCGCTTCAGGCACAAAAGGAATGGTGCTGCGGTCATGTGGCCGCGGAAAAAGGGCTCAATTCATTCCGATCATCAAGCGGCAGATGCTACAACAGCGACCACCACTCCAAGTAGTGCTGGAGGCATGACGACTGGTATGACGGCCGTGGCAGGGCCCTCAATGGGTGCCGCTTTTGCTGCAGGCGATGGCGGCGGCGAGATAGCTGCACATGCAGATGGCGGTCCCTCGGGCTCGGTCGGCGTCAGTGGTGTTGATGGAGGAGTAGATGAGAGACCCATGATCTCATCTTCCATCCGCAAACGTGCGAGGCACAGCTTTTTCGAGGACAAGTTCAAATACAGGAGAAGTCAGGGGAGGTATTCCTTTGCCAGGCGTACGCCTTCTCGCCGACCGTTTAGAGAAGCCAGCTTGTCTGATGGGGAGGGGAATGCTACCGTTAGGGTCTCGTCCAGCACTCAGCCCATTGCAATGAGATTGCTCCCCACGCCTGAGCGGGTACGCCAGGTGACGAGGCAGGCTAAACGGAGTGCTGGGACGATGGTCTGAGTTTTTGGGTTGATGATTGCGTCAGTCAGCAATGATAGATGCTCAGCGAGCAAGTATCGTACTCGAAATGCATGCCCACTTGAGTATCCAGATTTCACCCAGCCTGGGAGTGTCCATAATACATAGGTGGATGGGATGATAAGCCTCATTGCCTAGAGGGCTGAGCCAAGTTTCCCTTTGCCTTTGTTAAGCGGCGAGAGCATGATGAGAGAAACGGTCTACCAAGATCCAAGGGTCTCATTTCTTTTGCTTTTTGGTGCTCTTGTTGCTGACCGCACTGATCACGCTGGCGCTACGTTTCCGCATGCTTCTAGCTCGAGCTGAAGAGCCATCATCTGGTCCATTGGCCTCATTCGCTTCAGCCTCATCCTCCTCGTTCTCACCATCTTCATTGCTGTCCACCGGATTCTCGCCGCCGTTGGCTGCATTTCCACCTTTTTCCACCTTAGCTATCTCGTCCTCGTTTTCGCCGTCATCATCGTCGTCACCTTCACCTTGTTCCTCCTCTTCTTCGTCGCCCTCGTCTTCTTCCTCCTCCTCCTCCTCCTCCTCATCATCATCATTGTCATCCTGGTTATCTTTCTCTTCTTCAAGCACCTGACTTGCGTTAGATCCTTCACTGTCATCATCCTCATCTTCGTCTTTGACATCCTCTTCCACCTCTGCGCGAATATCTTCGACCTGCTCCGCCTCGTCTTCTTCCTCGACTTTCTCCTCGGCATCTTTCCGAGCAGGTTCATCGGCCTCTTCGTCTTCATCTTTCTTGCTTTCGACCTTGGAATCATCGTTCTCATCCTCGTCCTCCTTCTTTTCGGCCTCCCTCTCGGCCACCGCATCTTGGGGTTGTTCACCTTGAGGGTTGATAGACCCAGTCTCCTCTCCTGCTTGGGTATCCATCTCATCAGCACCATCGCCATTCGCCAGTCGCCGTTGAGCCTCCCAGATCTTGATCTCGCCATCTACCTTCTCCCTCATCTTTCTGATCTCGACAAGCTGCTTCACGCCTTCGACCAATCGCTCATACTCGGTGACCACCCGGTTCGTCGGCATTAGAAGTCGAGGAGGTATGCCCAACTCCGCCAAGCCGTCATTGATTCTCGTAGTCTGGACCGCGCTCTTCGCTTGCGAGGCCTTCACCACGCGCTCGTGCCTGAATTGCACACCAGAGGTGAGCCGCTCCTGAGGGTAGGTAATGCCGAACCTGACACGCTCCGCCTGGCTGAAGGGACGGTGCTGCGGCGTCGGATGGGGCTGGCGTTTCTCATGGCCGCCACCGGCGGATGCGCTGCCGATAGAGCTCCGGCCCCCACCTGTCCGGAGATCGGCGGCGGACTGGCTGTTGGCGGTTTCGGTATCCACGCCGAGGGCAGAACGACGCTTCTCTCGCTTCTCCGCTTCCCGCAGACGTTGCGATTGCATCATACTCTGCATCAATTGCTGGAGGCCCTGGGAGGATTGGTAGACTGTTGTCGAGGCGTGCGCTGCGGCCTGGTTGATGGGTCGTGGAGTTTCGAGGCGGTCATAGAGGGCTTTGCGGTCTTCGAAGAGCTTCTCTTGATTGAGGACTATGCGGGAGAGCTCTTTGAGGAGCAATTCCTCCTCGTGCGCTTCCTCGGGGGTGCGGAGGAACAGTTTGTCGACGTACTGCTTCCGCAGAGCTTCCTTTTTGGGGTCGTACTTCATCATTTTCTCGTGCTCTTCAAATTCGGTTGGATTCATACTTGAGAGTGGGGTGCGAAGAGCCATACATCTGGCCGCGACGGTGTAATACCTGCTCTTCAGGTCCTCCATAGTTCGGGGCTTCGGCTGACAGGTGGGATTGTCGACAGCCATTGCATCTCCAGAAGGCTCTGCATTGTTTGGCTGAGGTCGGAAGTCATATCGATCGATGACGACGACCCAGCGCAAATCATAGTCTATTGCCAGGTCTACCAAATAGTCCGTCTCCGCTTTGCTCCAGTCGTCCGTTTTGAGATTGGCGTCGTATTCCTCCGCGGAGTATCTTGGCCGATCGATCCTGACGTTCCACTTGGCAGCGCGGGAGTCTTCAATATTGGTAGTCAGTCTGTCGTCGGTGTCCATTTCCGAGGCGGCATTGGAATCGGCCGGCGTGACCGGGAGACCTGCGACGTTGGGCGCTGCATCCCCTTCCCTCTTCCAATGGCGCAGTACAAGCCCATCTTTGCGAGCAGAGTTCATGAAGGGTGTCTGCTCCCTGGTGACTACTATCAGCCTTGATCGGGAGCGCAAATGTGGCATGGGTACCATCGACGGGGCTTGAAGGGTATCTTTGGCTTCTCCTTGAATTTGGGCGCAACGATCGATATGGGGGGTGCCCCTTCAAAGTTGAGATCGAGAACTTCGCGCGCCATTCCACCTAGGCATCGTGAGTATTGTGCGAGAAGGCCTCGTGAGAAGGTGAACCTAAACCTTTTATTTTTGGCTTGGGCGCCTTGGGCAGAGCAGGTTTGGGCGTCGGACCAGCGCTGGGCAAGCCCATCATATCTCGAGCATCGGAACCCATCATCGTCGCGGTAGAGGTGCAGATAATGGAGGCTGACAGTAGATGAGTCCTTGGGAAGGTGGGGGACTGCCGTGGTACAGCGGAGGCAGAGAGAGAGGAGAGTGACGAAAGGAACCACCAGGAACCGCAGGTTCTCATCCATCGGCTTTATATAATAATGTTAAATCCGAACGCGACAAATATCTCAATTCGTGAATTAGTCTTTCCAGATCGACCTCCTATATCTATCAAACCTTAGTAGTCATGGTAACGGGGCGCTTGAGACCATTGTGGTCAGCCCGGCTCCCTTCTCTTCTCCTTCTGCTTTTCTGGATTGCCCATGTACAAGGCTTGTACTTCTACATCGACCCTTCTTCCTCCAGCCCAAAATGCTTCTACGAGGAGTTACCGAAGGGCACCCTTGTTGTTGGTATGTTCCCAGCTTCACCCCGCTCACTGATTGATTGTTTAGAACTTGCAAGGCTGATGAACCTCCGATTTAGGTCACTACTCTGCCTTGCAGGCAACTTCTCAATCGCCAAACACTTACGCAACCAATCCTGACCTCTCCATCACCGTGACTGTAAACGAAGTATTTGACAACGATCATCCCGTTGTGACCACCAAGGGCTCACACACTGGCAAATTCACATTTAGTGCTGCTGATGCCGGCGACCACCGCATTTGCTTCGCAGTCTCCGGCGCAGGCATCGGCGGCTGGCTCTCAGGGGGCCAGGGACATGGAGCCGTAAAGCTCACGCTGGATCTAGCCATTGGTGAAACGAACGCGATCAAGACGGCAGATGAGGGTAGGATGGGAGAATTGGCCCAGAAGGTCAGGGATTTGAATCAGCGCTTGGTCGATATCAGGAGGGAACAGATTTTCCAGAGGGTCAGTACATCCAGACGATCGCAGACACAAAAAAAAAAAAAAACATCTGCAAAAGCCACAGCTAACGGATGTGATGATGTAGGAACGCGAAGCCGAGTTCCGTGATCAGTCAGAAAGCACCAATGCTCGTGTTGTTAGATGGACGTTGATGCAACTGGTCTTGTTGGGCGTCACCTGCGCATGGCAGCTGTCCCATCTCAGGGCCTTCTTCATTAAGCAAAAATTGACATAGACGGCTTGCTCAGCTTCTATTAACACTGCAAGAACTTGCTCGACCCCATTGGTAATTGTACTGTCATGTGCCTGATTTCACCCCCCCTACGACTTCTGTCGTCTTAAAGTGTTGTCCGTACATCAATGCCAGTCTGAATGAAGTTGAAGGATATGGTCCGTGTTATGAGAATATCTCGAGGTGTGCTTATCATTCGGTATGTGACGATTTCCATTGTGTCTCTTAAGTCATAAGGCAGCTTATGCCTTCCACTAAAGATTCGAAGGCTGAAGCTATGCTCTAAATGTGAGAATTGAGAAGGCTGTTGTTTTACTCCTACCCTAATCGCCTTTGCAAAGCCATCTATGCGCCGGGTATGATTTTGGTTTTCGGAAAAATAAGTGCTTCGGAGAAGGCTTGTCTGCCCCGATGGCACAATCTGTACATGCATCTTCATTGTGATGTTGGTAAACTGGAACCTGTTGAATTGCCAGACTCTTTAATCTTGCTCTTGATCTTGCGGTGGCTTAATCACCAGCTGAAGTACTGTAAATGCTACAAGCCTCGGTGCATCAGACTGGACAATGGAAGCGAAAGCCCGGAAAGGGGGCCGGTAGATAGCAGGAGTCTTTGGAGAGGAATGAGAGCTGAAGAAGCGTTATCATTGCTCATGTGGACCCGCAGATTAGTACAGGTGCATGAAATTTCTGCTGTTCTTGCTGCCACCTTGCTCCTTTCTCGGGCGATCAAGCAAGAAACATGGTCATTTAGCAAGCAGATCCTGCATGAAGGACCTGGCACGTGAGAGGCTGCTAGGAAGCGTTTCCCCGGCTGTCTCGCGGAGAAGTGACATCCACATAAGTGAGACCCCAGGCTGGAGTGCCCTTGAATCATTCGCTCGATCAGCTGTAATAACGGGATGATGCCAGCATGAATTACGCCATCCTTTCGGGAAGAGCACATGAACAATGCAACCTCTCGGGAAGAGCAGATGAAACACAGCCATGATGATGAACCTGCTGAAGTAGCAAAATGTACTAGATCGTGCGTCATGCTTGATGGTTGAAACGCAGCGGGAGATGAGATCGACAAGTTGATCTAGCATTGAAGTCCTTTAGAAATCGTATATTGAGAGTTTTTCTCTCGAACAAACATGCAGGGAGGCGAGAAGGACAATTGCGCATGACCTGGCGAGAATCTGCTAGCAATGACCTCGATACCTTTGACCAGGAGATACACATGAGAGGATGGAGAGCAGGGGTCTGGTTCAAAAGACAATAGTTTGAGCTCGCATTTTGACATAAAAGATTGTAGCGCGTACTTGAACGCTGTGATGTCTTGTATCGTAGAAGCAATCTTTTTCGGCGCGCAATCATTTTGTACAAAAAAAGAATAGCAGCTCGTGTGATCAAGGAGAAGGCTGATTGTGATCTAAGCGCCCTTCACTGGCAAAGAGGTCATGGAATTCTCAATTCTCATGGAGCGTAAGATTGGAGGCGCTGTGCATGATGAAAGCAGAATTTCGTTCGTCAGGACACGCAGCGGCTTCATGCATCATGCGTACCCCTGCAGCATTGGAACTGACCTGCATTCCAGCCAGCGTGCTCGGCGGTAGCCATGATGATCTATATATGGTAAACGTCAAATAGCTTGTACATTGGAAATCGACCTAGATAATCGACGCATAAACCGTACACCTTCATGAAATGACTTTTGTAATTTGGTCTCCGCGTTTTCGCTATATTCTACTGGCAGACTAGAGCTAGTAACATCAATGTGCATACAAAATCCTAGTTGAGATCAGAACGATGCATGGCGCTTACACTTTCGCAAATACTGTATGATATGCTGGGCCTTGATATCGTCAGGTGGCACAGGCAACACCTTGACTTGAGTCTAAGTCCCTCGTTCGTAGACTCGTAGTAGAGCGCTTAGGCAAATTGATCTTCGATTTAGCCGAGGAGCATGGATGTGGAGAACGCTAGTGTTAGCGTGAAAGGCGCCGGAACAAATTGCCCTCTATCGCTCCCTGCCGCTTTGCAGGTCCAGCCGCTGAGAAAGCCTTCAATCCTGCCAAAAGGTCGCGAGTCGTGTAACAAATCATGGCATCTAAAGATCCTTCCCTCGCCACAGGTTGCATGGGTAGTGCGGCATGCATCCGGAAGCATGCAGGTGGATGGAAGATTATTGAAAGGAATGGGTACATGAAGTCCTAGGTTGCGGGGGGCGACTTCTTTCTCCGACTTAGGAGGTGCCTTCCCGTCTCACAGACTAGTTGCATGTTTTGAGGTCCCAAGCGAGGCTTTGAAGTTGAGGGGCAAACCATGGATGAGGCCATTATTATTTGCTAGGTCTTCATAGCAGTGTTGGACATGAAACGGCGACGCCCGGCTATTCAAGCCGCAAACGCAATGCCGCTGTGCATTCCAGAAGGTGACCGCTGGCTGGGTTTTCTATGATCACTCCCCGTGGCATAATCACGTGTTACCAGTAGATCAGCAATTTCGAGAGGCACTGTTGGGAACCTCTCAAATGGCCAGAGAATCGCTGGTGGAGCGTTGGTGCACAAGGTACGTGACCGCAATGATCTTGGCGCATTGGAGCACGATTCAGTCAAGAGGGGAATCTGATGGCTAGCTTCCAGCCATGCAGACCTAGTCAGGATCGTCGTTTCATTCGCCCGATCGACCGCGACCACCGCGGTAGTTCACGTAAAGCCTGCTAGCGCGACGTTGTGGGAAATAACAGGCTAGTAGCAAGTAAGCCAAGAGTGACCGACGGTCAGTGCTCCAATTTGCCGCCGCTGTTTGATGAGCGATGAGCAAGCTGCACTTTGTTGGTCCTTACTGCACAGCCCACCATGGTGGTACAGACCGTCGCTTCGCTTGGATCCCTGTCAGCTACAGGAAGAATAGTAAGCGCTTGCTGGAAGGTCGCTGAGAAGGGCAGACACAGAAGCGGAGATGGCATTTAGTCCGCGGGCCAATCATGTATGAATCGATGGTGTTGAATCCTTTGGGCGTGACTAGGTAGAAGGCAAGTGAGGAAACATTAACGCCAACCGGACTTGCTGCAGGGGCAATCCTGCCCCACTTCATTGGCAGACAAGACGAACCTTCCAGCTTCTAGTCAGCCAGGCGATCAGTCCTCGACGGTTTGCGTTTGGGTGTCCAGCCTCTTCCTGAAAGTTTCCTGAAAGAGGTTCACAGGTCTCCAAAACTTGAACAATGGCAGTGCAGAGGACGGGATGTCAAGGCGTCTAATGGGAGATCAACAGCCGCCTAGCATGGGATTGACCGGTTTGGTTCAGCGATACGACCATTCATCATAAGCCATGAGGACCAGGGGAATGCGCGGCCTCTAAAATTATTGTTCCACAGCGCTGGGTCTGACGCCCAACTCCAAATCAGCCAGGGATTTAACAATGCGCATGAGAGCTCCGCACCAGAAAGTCATGCTTTGACTCTTCCCGCGTTGATCATTATTCCTCATGGTCTGCTATTTCCCACTAACAACTCTTGAATCTTGAGAACTGCTTGGCGAGTGAACCCGCGCGACTAGACACGCTGCCCAATTTATTAGCCGATCATCGGTTCGAGCGTGAAGTGGGCGGCCTCCCCCCTCCCCCAAATCAACCCCCCCCCGGGACTCCCCGCTCGTCATTTATTTGAATTCAACTCAGGCCCTTTCCTCTACGCACAGCTATTATTCTTGCAACATACCCCGAAAGGGTTTCCTGGAACCCTTGAGTTCCTCCATGTGTCCCGCGACACAAGTTGTTGTAATTAAGTGAGCTTATAAGTATCGCCGGATTCTGCCGCGAACCCCAGACCCTCGGGCCATAGACGCATCTTGCGAGACGCGTTGAGCGCAACTCAAGGTATGTGCAACATTAATATAATTTCCCCCTCGCGAAAATATCACCACGCGAGCGAACTCGTGCTCACTCACAATGGCAGCTTCGACGTCTGAAGCGATTGCAGCCTGTCTCCTTACGACTGAAGCGTTCAAGGACCTCCGTCGTTTTGTATGGCGCTGGTGGCCTCGAACCATTTTGGAAACAACGCCGGAGTGTATCATTCGCAGGGAATGGCGGAGCCCAGGCCCTCATTCACTGCAGTGAATGTGCCTGCCCCTGTATCCCCCGGACCTGGTCCAAACACAACCGCGACAGAGGGTCCATCTAAGGAAAATGACACCAGGGAGACCCATCATCACCGATTACCGTTTTACACCAATCATCAAGACTATAGAGATCCTCGTGAACCACCAAAAGATCATGCTCGCGAAGAAGCTATGCGACGAGAAAGCAGAATGTCGCCAGCCCCGGCATCGGCTTCCGCTCCTACTAATCCGGGCTTGGCTACCACTCAGCAATTAAATTCGGATTCCACTCCTCCATCCGTCCATCATCACCCCCAACCGTCGTCCCATCACGCACCTAATGGAATTGCTCCCACCCTCTCAGGCACTCACGGTGCAGAACAGCAGCAACCCCCACCAACGCTGCCACCACCGCCGATACCGCAACAACAAAAACAGCAACAAGAAGAAGTGCCAGTAACCATGACGAGTCCCCAGAAGCGAAAGAGATCACTTTCGCGCGAGCGCCAGGTTCCAGCCACTACTGCCTACAACCAAACTGCTCCACCCCAGCATGCTGGAAGCTCAAGGATGCACAGCGGGCCTGAGAACGGAAGACACGCTCCGCCCTACAGCCCTCATAGCACTTATCCACCGCCGGAGAATATGTATCAACAGCAGACTCAGGCTTATCCACCTCCGTCCCAACACCCCTATCCACCGCCTCCAGATCAGCGGGGCAACGAAGCAGACGCATACTCGCGATCAAATGGTGCCCCTAGAAATGAATACGATCCACCACTCGACCCCAACATTGCACCTACACGAGAGCGTACATATTATTCAGATTCTCATTTGGCCGAAGCACTTCAGCGAGAGAATCGTAGCTACGATTCAATGCCACCAAGGGAGCATTACATTACTCCTGAAGAGGAGGATGATCCACATGTTCATTATGGTACTTTTGGCGGCACTCGAGAATCACAGTCCAACGAGATAGACCGTAAGCGGAGGAAGCGGATTTTTAGCAATCGAACCAAAACTGGCTGTATGACCTGTAGACGGCGAAAGAAGAAATGTGATGAGCAACACCCTGAATGTGAGTCGTCTCAAATTCAGAGTGCATACTTTCCTGTTGAAGTTCGCTAACCAAGGCAATGCCAGGTAACAATTGTCTGCGAGGTGGCTTTGTGTGTGAAGGCTACACAATGCGCAATACCTGGCAAAAGCCCGTCAACGCAAAGCAGCCGATTCCGCTGCAATCCAAGAATGGTTGCTTCCCGGTGCAGGAGCCTTCACCGCGGGCGCCATATCCTCCAATGAGTCGGTATCAGGACGAGTACCCTAGTCCGTCGCATCCCTCCAGCCGCGACTACGATTCCAGGCGTGAGTCGACCAGTGACCATGATGGGGTTTACGGAAGGAGCAGCCCTCCCCCCAAAGGTCAGCCTTCCTGGCCAAAACCTCCTGGTGGCCGACCCTATCCGAGTAATCCACCTGCAGCCTCCAAATATCAAGGAGACGATCATCGTGGCTCGATATACGAGGCTGGACCGGATAGTCAGGAGTCTAGTGCGAGGCATCCTCCATCTTCCACCAACCAAACCGAATCGGCCCAGTCATCTTATTCGCAGCCCGGTCACGCACCGACTCACAGCAGCACACCACCTAGCCAGAACGCCCAGGCGGCTGCTCAGGCGGCACTGACGCATCCAGCATCCATTCGGCCTTCGAATGGCCGCCGCACCGATCAATACACTGAACGGGAGAAGATGTTGAAGGGCATGTATTACTTCCCAATGACGCCCGCTCTCAACGAGGATCGCGAATCTTGCATACAGGCTCTCTGGAGGTTCAACAATGCGACGAACCCGGCCCACGATGCCAGCCAAGAAGAGCGAACACGCCTCTTCCGCAAGATTCTGGAGTTGCAGCCACACGCGGAGCCAAAGCTGCCGAACGGCGAACCGGCGCCTGTCTTGAACTACTCATTTCCACTCGGCAGCTGCGGTGAACGTGTCGTTGTCGAAGCCCCTTTCCATTGTGACTACGGGTACAATATCACTATTGGGGATGATGTCCTCATTGGGGCCGACTGCCGCATATCGGACACTTGTTCGGTGACGATTGGAGCAAGGTGTATCCTGAGTCCAAACGTCAAGCTGGTATGTGCTACCTATCCCATCGACCCGAGGCGGCGGATGGGCAGCAAAGGTCCTGCGTTGGGGCGCAACATTGTAATCGA
Source organism: Niebla homalea (assembly GCA_019925105.1). NCBI lineage: Eukaryota > Fungi > Ascomycota > Lecanoromycetes > Lecanorales > Ramalinaceae > Niebla > Niebla homalea. Next base: position 1,073,005 of record JAHGAU010000007.1, read on the forward strand.
GGAAGACTGCTGGATCGGCGCGGGTGTTACCATCCTTGCGGGCGTGAGGGTAGGTAAAAGTAGCACGGTTGGAGCGGGGAGTTTACTACATCAGGTACGGAATTTCTGGCCTGGCCTCCTCGCCCCGGTTTTGGCTTACGTGTGTCCCTTAGGATGTGCCCCGATTTACTGTCGTTGCTGGTAACCCGGCAAAAGTGAGCCGCGGAATCTATGATGGCAGTGGAGACGGGCAGTGAGTGGAGTTTGGGGGTCGACAGCGTTGCATCATATCTCGCTATTATAAATAAGACATTGATTCTTGCCAAGATTTCGCTGCATGGTACGTAGGTGGGAGGAGAAGTGAAAGGGCGTTGGTAGCATCCTCAGCCCTTTGGCAGTGTGACAATGTCAATCAAATTCCATGACCAGAATTGGCACAACTGTTATAATGGTTATGTATGATTCTTGGATGCTAGGTGAGACTTCGAGTGAATTCTGCGCTTCATCCGTTCACAACGACGCCACCGTTTGGATGTAAACTCTGGCCTGATATGAAGGAGCTGTCCTGGCTCGCCAAAAACACAAAACACGTCGCGATCTCACTCGGCTGGCCCGGCCGACCCATCGGGGTCGCGTCGAGGCTGTCCTGAGCGTACGACTTCATCGTCGTCGGAATCAGTGGCGTCCATACGGGCCCGGGACAGACCGCATTGACACGGATCCCCCTCCCGATGACCAGATTCGAGAGCCCGCGCGTGAAGGCGATCATGGCGCCCTTGCTGGAGGTGTAGTCAAGGAGGTCCTGGCGGCCGATGTAGGCGTTGACGGAAGCGCAGTTGATCACGGTATCGCCGGCTTTCATGTGGGGGAGGGCGTACTTGGCGAGGAAGAAGCAAGGGTGGATGTTGGTGTCGAAAGTCTTGATCCATTGGTCTCTGTGGGAAGGGAGACATGTGTTCAGCATCAATGGATAATCAAGTAATGGTGGGGAGGGATGCAGTGAGGCAAACGTACTCGGAGAGCTCGTCCATGCTGTTGATCATGTTCTGGAAGCCGGCGTTGTTGACGAGGGTGTTGATGCCGCCCATCTTGGACAGGGCCTCGTCGACGACCTTTTGGCAGTTCTCCTTCTGCCTCAGGTCGGCAGCGTAGAGATGGCACTTCCCGCCGTACTCCTCAACCTTCTTCTTGGTCAACTCGGCGTCCTCTTGCTCTTGGGGCAGGTAGGCAATCAGGGAGTCGGCGCCCTCCATGGCGAACAGGATGGCAATGGCACGGCCGATCCCGCTGTCGCCTCCGGTGATGATGGCTTTCTTGCCCTCCAGCTTCTTGGCTGCTTTGTAGGTTTGGTACCCGCCATCTTCTGTGGGGAGTTCCGTGTCTGCAGGCGAAGGGCCTTTCATGTCCTTTTGCAGACCACCCTTCTCCATGTGCTGGATTGGAACTTGATGACCTGGTGGAAGGTGAGCCTTCGAATGCTGTTGCATCTGGTGGAATGAGACATACCAGCAGTGAACTGGGAATCCTCCGCGGTGGCGCTCTTTGCGGCATTCTTGACCGCCTCCATGATAGCTTGAATATAAGGGATGGACTTTTTGGGACAAGGACAGCTCAATGGTTCAAGTGAGTTTTGAAATGGGAGAACCTTTCACAAAAAACAGGGAGAAAAAGAGAGGCATTTGCTTGCAATGAAAACGTGGGGCAATCCTGGCATCGGATCATGACGTGTGCAGCTTCCGTGCCCGATACGGTATAGTTCTACCCCTGCATGCTTTTTTCTTGTCGGGTCCGGATTTTTTGCGATCGAGGGATCGACTTCATGAAATTTTGTTGAAATCACATTTCAGTTACGCACTGATCAACTACACTTTTAGATTGAGTCAAAATAGGTGGACTGAATCTTTGTATCATAAAGAATTCATGATTCAAGTTTAAGATTCAAGTTCGTAGTTTTAAGTGGATGGTTCATGGTAAAGAAGACTTGTGTTTTTGAACCCCGAGCTCGAATTTTCTGGTGGGGTAGCGGGGTAGCTATGGGGCCGTATTGACCTGGAACTCGAGCGAAATTCCACTAAAGTAATACCCCTTTATAACTTAATTATAATAGCTTTATATCAATTAGAACTTACGACAAAGCTTCTATGAGTTATAAAGATTATATATAAGCACTTTAATTGAGTCTCAAAGCGTTATTGTTGAGTACGTAGCTAAATAGTGATTTTGAAAAGAAGTTCATGGAATCAATCCCCAAAATTCCACACCAGACGAAAAAAAAAGCATGAAGGGGAACTTTGCCAGCAAGGCCAGATGCTCTTGAGTCTTGGTTGATGATAATCGACAGCCGAGGCCAGCCCTACGTGGCCATTATTTTCTCGCCCAGGTGAAGTATGATTGTATGAAAGGCATTTAGTTCAAAGTTGATGTTGCATAAACGTCGTTGTGACAGATTTATTATTGTATCATGACATGATTGCACCGAGATAATCCTACATGTGCACCCTTCCAGCCTTTCGCTGCCCATAATCATCAACCTCATATCCCAGGATGACAAGATTTGACCTACCACGCGAGCATTGCTCTCTCCTCTTCCTTGCATTTTGTTTAGGGAAAACAATTCAAACGTAATTCATCAGGTAGCCGTCGTCTAAAAAATGACGGAGCAGGCGGTTCATCATGCAATATCCGGTCAATTACTTAGCCAGTCCAGAAAATCTGGCGTGAAGTAGCTGACGACAATGCTCGCTCCTGCTCTTAGTATGCCCTCTGTGCTTTCGAAGGCCATGGTCTTCAGATCGAACACGCCGGCTTTTGCCCCAGCGTGGATCATTGCGAATTCTCCACTGACTTGGTATGCCGCCACCGGCAAATCCTTCCCAATCTCTTTGGCATCACTTATGATGTCCAGATATGAGCTTGCCGGCTTCACCATTATAATATCCGCACCCTCCTGTATATCACGGCTGATCGCCCTCCTCGCCAGGCCCCTTCCACCAGGAGGTAATTGGTAGCATTTCCGATCGCCAAAGCTCGGACATGACCCTGCCGCGTCTCGGAAAGGTCCGTACAGGCACCCGGAGAATTTGGCCGAGTACGACATCAGCACCACCTTGTGTGCTACCCCTGCTTCGATCAACTTTAACTTGATGGCTCGAATCCGCCCATCATTCATATCCGAAGGCGCGACGCAGTGAGCGCCGGCTTCAGCGTATGCCATGGCCACATCCGATATCCTGTCAACGGATAAGCTATTGTTGAGCGATCCGTCGTCCCGCAAAATTCCGCAATGGCCATGGCTGGTGTATTCGCAAAGACACACATCTGCAACGAGAAAGAGGTCCGGAAAGTGCCGCCGGAGCAGGCGGAGGGCGCGCATAACGGGGCCTTTGGGGTCATCGGCCGCTGTACCAAGAGCATCCTTAGTCCCCGCTGCAGTTGGGACACCAAACAGTATGACGGAACGCAGGCCTTTGGCGACGAGAGGTGTAAGGTGTGTAATGATCTTGTTCAGGCCACGTCGATGTTGATTAGGGAGGGAGGGTATGAGAGTCTCTTCGTCTGCTTGGTCTGAAATAAATAGAGGGTAAATCAACATTGACTAAGATGCGCACTCATTTTAGCAGGCGTAATGTGTCCAAAGGCGGCTGAATCACGAGGAACATACCTTGGTGAGCTGGCGCTCTGCTTGCCATGCTCGAGCCAATGGGTGACTATATCCTCCATGTAACTGGCTTGATATGTCGCCCGAGATGCTGACACTCGTAGCGGCGGTACTGGCATAGGAGCGAGCGTAGGATTGAGTAGTAGATCGTAACGAGGGTCTGGATGGATGTGACGATCGGTCGCTCGTGTCATTATCCCGGAATCCAATATCGGAAACCAAGTGAGAGAAGGACATTGTCATAAAACAGTCCCAGTCTCAGAGAAGCATGCGGTCAAGCTGGAAGAGAACGGCGGAGATCAAGCAGTGAAGAGTTCCATGTATACGATAGCAGTAACATAGATTGGCAGATCATGAAGCCTGGAATGTGCTCGCAATTGGTGTTTTATCTGTACAGCAACAACAATGGAAATCCTCGGAATTGCCTCGCTTGCCTCGGTGCTTGATCGACGGTCGTCATCCAGGTGACAAAGCCAGATTAAACGCCAAATGATTGGCTGGAGGCTTTATCATTATATATCTACCTATCATCGCATCGAGACAATTTACAATTTCAAGGACGCAATGTCTGTTCTTACGAACATTGCGCTTCTGTGTTAACAGTGCAGACACGACCAGGGAGTCCTCTAGTCTTCATCTTCTCAATTCTCATGGACAGCAGTGAGCACATCGCTCTCTGTATAAGAGTATATTCTTGTAATTCACCACTGATGCTCTGAATGTCCTGCCGATATTTTCAAACCTTGCTAGAGTGATTATATGTAGAGCAATTGGACGATTTTGTCAATTAGGAACCGCCTGGTGGTCACATTGAAAATTCTCCCTTTCCTCATTGGGAGTTCTGATCTTTGATTCGACGAGGTACACACTTTCTAGAAATGCTTTCTCTCGCTACTTATGTTCGCAATTCAATTTCCCAAGAAGCTCTTATGCCGTCGCCTATAAGTGGTAGTTGCCAATGTAGCTTCACAGAGCGTAAGGAAGCCAGCTCATCGCTCCTGCTTGCATAACTTGGCGTAGATCTTCCCATTCTGAACTACTTTCACTACCATCCTGCAACTAAGTTTTCCAAGACAGAGAGGCATGTAGCATCCCGTTGCACGTTCTATCTTCATGCCCTCACCATCATGACGACCTATGGCAAGCGGAAGAAAGCTTTGAAGTCGACCTTTGCAGTTCTCCGGGATGACGATGAGGCAGCACCATCCAACGAGAAGCCTTTTCGTGCGTATTGTTCCATTGCATGCTACCTTTGTAGCTCACACAGTCCCTAGATGCTCCACGTTTCCCCAGGGGCAAGCATAAAGCCAGCTCCCATCAATACCAGACCAGACACGACGATGACAGTTTGGATGAGCTTGCTGCAGCCGCACTACTCAAAGAGATCCCTCAGAAGCCTATCGGCCACTCGAGTCTTCGAGAAACCAACAGCAATGACAGCGTCCCCCGTCCAGCAGACCAAAGCAAAAGGCAACCTCTTCTGGCCAAGACCACGAACGCAAAAATACCAGCAGAAGACAGATCCCAAGGCCACAAGGCGAGAGAGGATTCCATGCAAACACGACCTACCTTGGTAGAAAATACTCAAAGATTGAAACTCGCGAAAGGAAGCTCTTTGGACCCCGCGGCAACGGCAACATCGACAAGAAACGACCCCGTAGCCCTCAATAGTAAGATAACAAACCTCATGCAGCAGGCAGCGGCTCAAGAAGCCGAGTCCCGAAGAACAGAGGCCATTTATGACAATGAGGTGGCAAAGCCGTCACCACGCCAGCGAGCCAAGAAAGCTTTAGCAAAGGCCACCCAGGCTTTCAAACATAGATTGAGCAGCGCAAATAATGACAGCCAGCGTCCAGATCGGATCATGGCGCATTATCACGCTGGAGGGTCCGATTATGTGTTGGCATCTAACAGTGGATCGACTGAAGATATGCTAAACAAGCGAGTTTCTTGTCGAAAGATTGAAGGAACCAACTTAGGTAACCCGAAAATTCAAGCTCTCACTGGAGATGGTAACGTTCCCCGAAAACCTTTGACAATCTACGAAACCATGCGATCGAGGACGCTCGAATCATCCTACAGCGAGGGCTATCAGTCTTCGGACGGGATGAACACAGACAGCGAGTCAAATACACAGAGTCGCTCCGACCATGGAAATCGTTTCGACAGCAGCGGACATATCATCCAAGAAGAAGCCGGCCAGGAAGCCTGTTCCGATCAACGTCGGTCTATATTCAGCAGCCAGATCTCTAAGCTTCAGCAAAATCCTCACATGTTCTCTGTTGACACCACGAAGCTTTCGAGTAGCCCAGATGCGACCTCAACACCGACCGGAAGGCTACATGATCGAGACAGCAGTGGCCGTAATGATGATTGCGGTTCTGCCCAAAGACACATTGGCGACGGGCTCACATTTCCAGGTCCGAGGGAGGAGGACACAGAAACACCCTCAAGCCATCCCGTATTCGTTAGTGATGGAAATCAGAGCGCTAAGAAAAGAGAATCCCGTAGTGATCCGCCGAGTCCCACATTGCCCCTGACGAAGAAAGCAAAGATCGCATTGGGAGCTCCTGCTGACGAGGCAGAAATTGTCACGAATGCCATGAGCGGTCTCGACACCAAGAAAGACCAAGAGCCCTTGTCGAATAAGAGCCAAGACGATTCGAAGAAGACTGGGTCCGGGAAAGGGGATCGCAAGAAGGGATTGAAGATCTTCGAAGTCGGCAAGGGCAAAGAAACCGAGACAGTCGAAGGAGAGAAGCCAGTGAAGCAGAGCCGTCCCAAGGGACTCATGGGCAAGAGGACGTCTTTCTCGCGACCGGCTAGCAGACTGTTGTGCTTTGAGTCCAAGCCCGGAAGTGGGAAGTTCTCGAAGCTTGACCAGGACGAGATGGATGTTGATGAACTGAGTTAGCTCTTGAATTCACGGATTGCGGAGGAGCAGGAACTCAGGAGGGATAGCACATGGCCTGCATTGATCCGGGGTTGCAGGGAGCTCGGACTGATACCACCTTTGATAACAAGCTACCTTGCGGAGCAGAAATTGTCGCTGCATTTTCAAGCTATATGCCAAAATAGCTCTCCTGAGCAATCCATTGAAGCACGCTTAGCATGTATGTTATTTTTGAGCAATGAAAATTCTAGATGAAAAGGAAATCCCCCTTACCTAAGCACGACTTATGGTTATGTTGTTACGTCTTCTAAATTAGGACAGCTATGACAACGAAGACAAGGGGAGGACTTGAGCAACAAGGAACATGAAATGTGAAAGACATTCAAAGTTCGTAATGTACTAGCCTGTGGCCGAGTCTTTCTATGCAAATGCTGAGCAACCCACCTTCACTGCTCAACGCCGTCCGCATGTAGTATGAATTGTAGCATCCCAGAGCCTAGCCCGTCCAGGGCGGTTTTTCAAAGAAAGAGACGTGAAAGCAAGAGCGGATGCCAAGCAGCAAACCTCACTTCCGATACCACATCCTCGTGATTCTCGTATGCCTCATCTGCAGCCTCGTCAGCAACCACACTCTTTGCCACAACAGCGAGCCTCGGGGCCGGAGGCAAGTGGATTGATGGATGAATGATGACCGACCTTCTTCTGCAACTGAAAGATGCCGTACATCAACGCCTCGCTCGTCGGCGGACACCCCGGCACGTACACATCCACGGGGACGATCCGATCGCAGCCCCTCGTCACACTGTAGCTGTAGTGATAATACCCCCCCCCGTTCGCACAGCTGCCCATGGAGATGACCCACCTGGGGTCGGGCATCTGGTCGTACACCTGCCGCAGCGCGGGGGCCATCTTGTTGGTGAGGGTGCCGGCCACGATCATGACGTCGGATTGGCGGGGGCTGGCGCGGAAGATGATGCCGAGTCGGTCCTGGTCGTATCGCGGGGTGGAGAGGTGCATCATCTCGATGGCGCAGCAGGCGAGCCCGAAGGTCATGGGCCAGAGTGAGCCTTGGCGGGCCCAGTTGGCGATTTGGTCCATTGTCGTTCTTTTTTCACGCGTGCAGCTGTGTCAGCGTTCCGGTCCCAAAAAGAGAATGGAATGGGTTGTGGTGGCAGGATGGATGGATGAGTGGATGGATGGATGGAGGATGAGGAGCATACAGAGCATATTGCATGGCCCCCTCCTTCTTCTCCTGGCTCGGTAGTGGGACCTCTCGCCGCGGTTTGCCGGAGACGAGGGGTGGGCCTTCAGCGTGGGTGGAGGGTGTGACTTCTGTGGCTTGCGACTTCGATGAGGAGGAGGATATACATGCTATGGGACCGGCGCGGAATGGGAAGAGAGCTGTTGTGGGCTTGGCTGGAAGGAGGTGGGTGGTGTGTTAGTCGCCGGTGGCAATGGCGGAGTGCGGAAGTGAGGACATACCTCGAAGAGCCAATGTGGCTGACGAGCGCGCGGCAGCTATCATGGTGGATATCAAAGAGACTGATAGGGTACTGGATCGATGTAGGATCGCTTTCAGGTCGTATAGATCTAATGTATTGGGAGTTGGCTTTGACGAGTTGGTGAAAGTCGATGTTTCAAAGGGTCGTGATGCACTAGTGCGCTACGACAGGCGGGAAATCCCTCTTCAAGAGGCTCATTATCTCCACACCTAGCTAGACCGTATGCGGGTTTGCTTACTCGACATATCCCTTCCACTCTCATTGGTGGTTGCTGGTCCTCCCGTTGAATATCGAGAATCTGCGTGCGGTCACAACTTGTCCGTCCTTTCGGCCAAGCCGAGCAGAGCGTCACAGAAAAGACCCTCCTCCCCGTCCGCTGTCTTGTTTGGCTGCTGCTCTGCCGGTTGAGTCTCCTCCGATGTCTCTGTCGTCGAGCTATTCGAAAATCGTCGAAAGATCTTGGAAAAGGAAGCACGCTTGGGTAGTCTCTGCTTTACTGCTCCCCAGGCAATTTGGAGTTTGGAACCCTGACTTGCTAATGTATGAGACTGCTGGATCTTCTGTAATGGGCCTCTTTCGAAGAGATTGTCTCCTAATCCAGGCAGAGAGTCCATCCGCTTTGCATGGAAATGCTGATTATGCTACGCTGTAAGATCTAGAGAAGTAGATATTGTGGGTAATTCACTATTGCTTTGCAAACGATGGGACGAGATCTTGTGAGCTTCTGAATCTCACATGAGGAGATCCAGACTCCGCTTGTTGTTATCTGATTTGAGTTGCGCGACTGCTCTTGCCCTGTCTTATTGTAGCTCTCTGCCTCACTCTAGCTTTCCACATTCGTCACGTTCTTCATGGTATCAGCACAATCATGCCAGCAATTTAGCCACTACCAGCCATTGCTCTCCGGCGTAGTGGCTTATTGGAGGTATGGCTCGAAGCCTCATCTTGACCTTGGCGCACGTTTACTTCAACCTCTGAGGAACAGGCTCACCCAACCCCCTCTGTTTCTTCTAGGCCTCTCAGAACCTCATCAATGTCATTAGGCGAAGAGATTCCCCAGACACCGCCACCTCTGACATGATCAGCTCCTCTCATCCCAACCTCCTTACCTACCAAATTCCTGCCCACCTTACCTGGCCCAATACCGACCCAACGTCGAACGCCCTGTTCTTGATCCAGGTACCGGATAGAGTCCCACCACCTCACCGTCTCCACACACTGTCGGGACAACAGCTCTCGTAGATTCGCAGCATCCACAAATGGTCGAGCGCTGACATTGCTCACGATGGGAAACTTGCCAGGGAACGTAATCTTGGTACCCTCTAGCAAGTCTCGCATGAAGCTCAATGCTGGCGCCATGATGGGAGAATGAAACGGAGAATCGGTCGCAAGTCTGACGTGCCGAGGATCGTGGCCTCCAAATTGCCGGAGCTGCACCAATAAGTCGTTGATGCGTTCAATGTTGCCACTGAGAACGATCTGATTCTTGCTGTTGACATTCGCAACCAGCACCTGGTCGATGGGTGGAGCATGGTTACCAGAGTCATTCTTGCCGCCCTCGGAAGCAGCATATCCTAGAAACTCGTTGATGGCATCCATCAGACTCGACAGTCTATCTGGCTCGCATACGAGCGCCACCATGCCATACTCGCCGCCATCGGACTTCTCCCTTGCGGCTGCGCTGCATTTGGCCATCTCTTCCGCCCGCCTCCTCACCATCCTCTGCCCATCCTCGTATGACAAATAATCTCCCGCTACCAGGGCGGCAAACTCCCCGAGCGAGTGGCCCAAACATACATCCACCCTTGCGGAGGTATCGAAGCCAAATTCCCGTTCCAGAACACGGAGGATCATGACACTGGTGCCCATGATTGCGGGCTGCGCGTTTGGCGTTGCAGTCAACGTGGAGTTGGGGCCTTCAGATATGAGCTTGGAGAGCGGGAATGCTAGGATATGGTCCATCTCTTCAAGAAAAGGGCGGCATGTCTTAGGAAAGGCCTCCAACCAAGGTCCGGCCATGCCCACGCGCTGGACGCCTTGGCCTTGTGACTTGTCAGCAAGGCTTGAGACTTCCAGTGAGACCGCAGTCTGGACTCACCAGGGAAGAATAGGGCGGTCTTTGGGCATGTTGGCGACGTGGATGCGGATCTTAAGGTTCTACCAGGACTGTTGCTCGTGAAGGGATGAGCCTTGGGTGATGCGAGGGCTGCTCTTGACGGTATGACATTCTTAAGCAACCTCATATTTGCGGTTAGTTCTTTGGCACGTCTGTCGCCTCATCATAAGAGACGTTGAGCGCCTACACCATCAAGCATGGCGCCCTAGTCGAGCAGCAGGCACCATGCAAAGGGAGGACAGAGAGGAGACCATTAAGCTTGTTGTGACTTGCAGCCCGTGACAAACGGGCGACGAAATCCGCAGTGCTTCTTACGTTTAGCCCCACCAAAATGTCTTCTAGGTAGCTTGCCTAGGCGTAGGTCTCATCATGCTGCTACGAGACCACGCGTACAATTGAAAATGACGGTCTCCTGATTCCAAACAAAAAGCCGCTCATGATAACGATCTTACTCTTTTGCGCCTCTATGTGAGTTTTGATGGGAAAACGTCCACAAACTCCCGTGATCCAGCCACTGTCTTTCAAATCTTCAAGTGGAAGATCTCTCTAGCCAGACGCAGCCATCTACGTTCTTGCGCCCGTCTTCCATTTTTGCCTCATCTGCTCCCACATGGTTGAAAGGCGATGATGTTGCGAAAATGGGGAACACTCCAAGTTCGCACAAGATCTCCGCCCAGGATAGGTGAGACACACACTCCTGGATCATCCTTGCATCAAGGAATGCATATACTAAAACCATCCCCTTCAGGGCAATCCTGGACATGAAGAACCAGCGCGACAAGCTTCACCAGTACCAGAAGCGCATCACCGTCATCACCGACCGTGAACGCGCCGTTGCCAAGGAATGCCTCGCGCGCGGCGACAAGCCCAAAGCTCTCCTCGCCCTCCGCCGGCGCAAATTCCAGGAATCGCTCCTGGCCAAGACCGACGCTCAGCTCGAAACCCTGGAACAGCTCACGGCCAACGTGGAATTCTCGTTGGTGCAAAAGGATGTCGTGTTCGGGCTCAGCCAGGGGACGAAGGTGCTGAAGCAGATCCAGGGGGAGATGGGCGGGCTGGACAAGGTGGAGAAGCTGATGGGGGAGAATGAGGAGGCCAGGCTGTTTCAGAGGGAGGTGAGTGAGATGTTGGCCGGGCAGATGAGTAGGGATGATGAGGAGGAGGTGGATGACGAGTTGGAGAGGATGGAGCGGGCGATCCGGGGGCCCGAGCAACGAGATCCGTTGACGGAAGAGGATCCTACTGCTGCAGAGGGGGAACTTCCTACAGTACCGGATCAAGAGCCTGTATATGCTTCGGAGCTGAAGGACAAGGCTCGTGCGAGGGCGCGAATAAGGGAGCAGAAAGCTGCCCAGGCCTTTGAGCCAATGGCCGCGTGATTCCAGGCTCAACGTGTCTTTGAGCGCAGGTGTTTGGTGGGCTTCTGAGCCGCTTTGAGTATACTTAAATGACCGAGTCAAGGCTGAAGAGTTTTTTTTGCATGGGTTGCTCCTCCAACAGACTACATGCCCTGTCTACTAGCCGACTTATCCCCCAATCCAGCTATCAGCTCATGGTCCTTTGGATTCGCCGCCTTCTCATACAGCACCTCCACGGGCTCCCGGTTCAACTCCCGAAAGTCCCCCTTGAACCCTATCCAATAGACGCTGCTCACATCCTCGCCGTAATTGTCTTCCACGAACAAGGTGAGACTATAGACATTCCCAAAGGAAGCCCGCTTGACCGGCAATTCCTGAATGTCATTGGTCTGGGAAACCTGCAGCGTCTGGGTGGGCGAGACGTCTGCGGCAGAGGAGAAGTCGAGATCGTCGCGATTGTGATAGATCTTCAGCGTCAGAGGCGAGGAGGAGGAGTCCGATGTCCGCAGCAGGATCGAGTGGAGCTTGAGGACACCGGCGAAGCTGTAGAGTCATTTGCGCGTGTGAGTGAGTGGCAGCCCTTTTCTCTTGTACCAGAACCGGAGTAGAGGCATGTAGCAGCTTGCGTGGATTTTGGTATATACTCACGGCACGAACATGATCAGCTGCTCATCGGCATCGCTGACGAGCTCCGGCTCCGCGTCCAAGCGCTGCTGCCATGTCTTCTCGACAATGCTCCGCCCCGAGTCCCGGTCTCGCTCGTTCAGTGTGCGAATCTTGTCGAATTCAATCTGCTTGTAGATCAAGGATTGGAGCGCTGGTTGTGTTTCGTCGCTGTGGTCATGACCGTCATGGTGATCATGGCCACCGTGATCGTGGTGTTGATCATGGTCATCAGGCTGGTGGTGGTGGGACATGATTGTCGTGCATGATGGGGAAAGGAATTTGGGAGCATCAAGCTTCCTCCAAGTGGGGGGCGGGGGGGGGACGGGAGAATCCAACATCTTTCGTATTGTCCACCCTCTCCAACACATAGCCGTGCCTGTACCTCACAATGGTTCTCTATTTCTCCTCCACGACGACAGAGCCCCCTGCAATCCTGTACATGGGCAAAGACAAGTTCGAAAGTCAGCAAGTTCAGATTCCACACACAGACCAAAAGCGCTGACAAGGTGAGCTCGCAACAGACGAGGAACTCATCAAGTTTGGCTGGGACTGCGATCTCTGGTGAACCCGACTGTCTGCTCTCAAACATGTTGCAGGAGAGCCCAACTGACTGACGATCTTGACGTACTTTAGGGTATGTATATCCACCCGCTGAGCGTTTTGCTACCTGTTCGATTGGTGTTCATACCCGAGAAACAGTTTCACGCCGACAACCTCTCCTCGGCGCACATCTACCTCCGTCTCCAGCCCAATCAATCATGGGACTCTCTGCCCAAGGACCTCATCGAAGACTGTGCGCAGCTGACCAAGGCAAATTCAATCGAAGGTCAGCCGCTACCAAAAAGGGGGCCATGGAATTGAGACCCTCAAGGCTGACCGTCGAAATCGGCAAAACGAACATAGGCAACAAGAAAGACAACGTCACCATCATATACACCCCCTGGTCGAATCTCAAGAAAGAAGGCGGCATGGCCACCGGTCAAGTCGGTTTCCATGACCCGCGCAAGACCAAGAAGGCTCTCGTCGCGACCCGCACCAACGCCGTCATCAATCGGCTCGAGAAGACCAAGACGGTGAGGACGGCGGATGAGCTGCAGGCGGCCAAGGAATCTTACCTGAAGGAGCAGAGACGGGTCAAGAGGAAGGAGGCGGAAGCGAAGAAGAAGGAAGACGATCAATTGCTGCTCGATCGAAGGATGGAGAAGGAGGAGAAGGAAAGGGCCTGGGAGGATCTGAGGCGCACGGGGGAGGGTACGAGTAACGAGGAAGGCTTTGACGAAGACGACTTCATGTAGAGAGTGGCTCGCTAAACATGACAGGTGGGTTTGACCCTGAGATTGCCATGCTTCCCACCCGGATCCTTTGTTTCGAGTTAAAGTGTTTGATGAGTTCTAGAATTGTTTTCCATATTCGAATCGAAGTGAGCTTGCCGCGTTGTCGGACAGCTGCCCTGACAACGCTGCTTCAACGTCCAAGATCGGCCCAGATCCATGGTTCTAGCTCCAGCTGCTAGTGGACTGCGAGATGTACTAGATTTGTTGTATAGTTACAAAGACCCACATATGCGTCTCTTCATTACCTCTCTTAATTCCATTTACCAGTCCAAAGGTGACATTGAAGATGTTGGTAGTCAATACATCAGGAAGACCTGCCTCCCTCCCTCACGTTGTCATACCGATCGTTCCGGTGTTGTTGTGCATATTCCATTGCGGTTTCAAGCTACCCAACAGATCGCTTTTGGTACCCACCACTTCCTTGGGAATACGGCTGACCCGATAGGCACCGGCGCGGACAGCATGTTGAGAACGAGCCGACATGCCGCTTCGGTTGCTGTGGATTGAGCCAGTGTCCGATGCTGATGCGTCGTTGGTGAATCGTGGTGGAGGAGCAAAATCCAAGGCGGTGAATGTACCTGACCTACGCAAAAGGTGCCTTTGCGCAATGATTAGACAACTAAGGAACCTTGGCAGAAACAGAGGACTTACGGGCTAGGCATGACAGCAAGATCATCGTAAGACCTTGCAAGAGGCGTGTGCGGTCTCACGGCCGGGGAGAAAGGTCTCGATCCCCCCCGGGGGCTGTCTGGCCGACCAGCTTGTCTCTCCCTGGCAGAACCCGGTGGAGCGAAATCAATGGGCAAGGCGAAAGCGTCTTCCTTGAGCATGTGGGGTGTAGGAAGAATTCGGAGCGCCTTAGGGGGCGGTAGCTTCTTCTTCGGTGGTGGACCTCTCCCAGGACCGAAGCGGGCAGAGGCGGATGAAAACGCTCGGGCACCTGGAGGCCTCGGGCGAGATCCACCAGACATGGTGGCGGCATGGCGTCGACCTCCTGCTCTGGGCGGAGGCGTCATGGCACGCCGCCCATAGGGCTCTGCGTACGGCACTGCACCATCAGTGACATACTGCCCACTTGCAGGATCAAAGATTGCCCCATCGCCAAGGTAATTCTCATCGTAATCTTCATAATAGTCACGGGTTGCCTGGGGCGGCTTCGAATCGTCAAAGTATTCCTTGTAAAATGATCTGATGCGATTGGCGCGTTGTTCGGGGTTGTCAGTGGGATCGTCAGGGGGGAGCGGTCGCACTCCAGTCGAGACTCGGCGGACATCGTGTGCGAATTCACTTTCATTCGCTCCCAGCGAATACTCCTCTATCGGTGGCATGTACTCTTGGCTTGATCCTCGGGTACCAGCGAGCTGCTCTTGCTGTGAGCGGTGTGGAGAGGATGGTGTTACTTTGATAGCGTCTCCATAATCGCTGGAGTCGTCTAGGAAGTTGTGCTCGATCGATGCCTGTTGAGACGAACGGAGTGATTGTTGACCTGATCTTCGTGGTGGCTCTGCAGTTGATGCTGGTGCTGGAGGAGGCAAGATGGGTTTCTCGTCCGAGAATGAAGGTGTTGCTGGCATCTCTCGAGGTGTTGCATACTCTGTCTTCTCGGAGTCGGGACTTCTTAGGTCCGCCGAAGGGTCTCTGCTATGGATGAAGGCTCCGAGATAGTTGTTGCTCTTGCGAAGATCATCGCCTGCCATATAGGAGTCCCTGGGGTCCAACAACGGTGCATTGGGGGATAATCCAGCACTTCCCGGAGTCCCTGGCCTTGATGGCATGGGCTTCCGAGGCATCCCTTGTGCTGCTTCAGGGATGGCTATCTCAGGCACAGGACGGGCTTGCATTACGGGCGATGATCGAGACATTCGTTGGGCGTTGCCAAGTAGATCTTGCTTCATGTCATCACGATTGTGACTTGAGGAGGTTTCTGCTCGCCGTGGTTTGGCAGATTGAATTGAGAGATTATCGTTGGGATTGTACGCGGTAGCAGGTCGGTATTTGTCATCTTGGCTGCGTATGGTTCGCGACATTGAGTGCATAGACTCCCGTGAGCCATGCACGCCAGGAGGGAGGAGATAGGGACTTCCTACGTCCATATCCAGGGAGAGGCCTCTGTCTTTCCCTATGCTATTTTCTAAATTGTCTGCCGCAATCATTTCAGGTTTGGCCTTCTTGCTCTTCCATCTTTGGTTGGTACCCTTTTGCGTGGTCGGATCCCAACCGAAATCGAGTGATTTATGGGGGTCATTTGCATCCTCCTGACGAAGCCTTCTGACGTGTCTGCGGTGGAGATAGAAGAAGATGATACAGGCCAAGGCGACAGGTATGCTGTCCGCAATGATCAGCTATCGAAACGGATGGACGAAGACTGCGGTACTCACATGACAGCTAAGGCAACCGGTAGCGAGACATTATTGCCGCCGCCCTTATTCTTACCGCTGGAGTTGGAGCTGGAGCTAGAACTGGAGATGGAACTGGAGCTAGAGCTGGTGCCACTACTGGTGTCGTCGGGTGAATTGCTGGAGACATCAGAGGAAGACCCGCTCGAGGAATCATTGGAATCGTTGGAGTCTCCATCTACCGAGTACCCGCCACGTGCAAGTAGCGATTTGACTTGCGCCATGGGAGATTCAAGCAAGGCTTGTAATTGGATTTGTCCTGGATCTGCGGCGGAGTCTGCAGCGACGGCAGGCTCCCTGCTCTGCAGCTGATGGGCGTGATGTTTATGGTGAAAATGTCGGGCCATTGCGAAAAGATATGCCACCACGATGCGTCGCAATCAACAAAGAGGAGGAAAGGACGGATTAAGTTGTCTATCAATGCATTGTGGACTGTCTGCCAAGGTTCTTTGTAGTTGGTAGGAGATGTGACAAATGCAGCGACTGATTCTCGTCCGTATATACAATAAAAGGAAGTGAGATTGAAGTGAAAGGAGCGAATTGTAGGGTCAAATGAGTGACGAGGATCTGGGATAAAGAGCGTAAAGTCACCAACGGCGACCGTTGAAGAGTTGAGAATGCTTGGAGAAGCAAAACCGATGAAGTCGAAGGCGTAGGAACTGGGAAATGAAGCCTTCTCCTGAAAAGTCTCTAGAGCTGAAAAGGGCTTAGCTGGAGATCAGCGCTAGATATTTCAATTTTCAATTCTAAGCGGGGGCAGTGAGGCACATCGTTACATGAAATCTATACTCTATACGTCGTCTAGGGTGCCTATGTTAGGCGGTTTACTATGTCTCAATTGCAGAAGTGACTTTTGAGGTCGGTATGTCACCAGTGCGATGCTCTCTGTAGAGCACATCGCAATTCGCAAGATCGAATTCGCATCATCGCATGGCATGGTCAAATTGATTGGTCCAGCCGGCAGAGCGTTGGTGCTAATTCGAGGCTCGCCCTAGCGTAAGGTACCCGTGGGAGAGCCAAGCAAATTGGAGGTTCGGAAGCATTCTCTACGGATCCCGAATCTCGATATGATCACCCCTATTTTTGGTTTGAGGACTCCTATTCCCGCACCAAAAATATACTCTTTGGGATAAAGGCCTCGGTACAAAAAGTATGGTTTGAGTCAACCGCAGCGAATGTTGTAACCAAATAAACGTTTGATTTATAACGTTTGAAATGAATTGAAAGATAAGAAAAATAGGTTGAATTGGGAGCAAGCCAATTTTGGAGGGACTTTACCACGCCCTCGTTGCAATTTTTTTCTCTATGTATGCCCGTAAGATTCCATGATCATGGCTGTCGTTCACGATGCTTAAATTGCTCAAGTCTCGAAGCCTCAGACATGAACAGCGTTTCAATCTGTCGTTGGTCTGCAGGGCCCCAACCTTTGACCTGGCTATGTATACCGACAAATTACTCTCTTGTGTGCACTCATGATATTGCAGGTAACATGATCAGCTTTGTGAGGCGTTCTGCTTAGAATAAGATCTTTCCTTGGGCCAACATGACTGGGCTCTCAGTGAAGAGCAAATTATCTTGGACAGGCCACGAACGAATAATGGGAGGACATGGACCCATGGAAACCCGACCTTCCATAGCATGCGTGAAAAGACCTCGTTTTTTCCGCAGTGTCACCCGCTCTGACGTGCCCAGCCTATCTCAAGGATGTGGTTGACCTTGATGTTTGTGGAGGACTCGATTGCGAATGCTATTGCTAGGCGACTGTAGTGTCTTCCTCAATAAGTGGGGAAAGACCCAATACAAATGCAGCAATAGAAAAGGTTGAGTCTTCCTAAAAAGATTGAAGTGTGAGGCAGGCAATGCTTTTAAGGAGAGTTGCCATGTCATGCGGTTCTCAACGGTAGCCTCACGCTCGGCGAGAGAAGTCTGTTCCACCCGTTCCTGCCCTGCAACCAAGCCGACATCCATCGTAGTGCCTCTAGGGCGGGAAAGGCAGCCACACCGTTTCATCATCTACCTCAGGAGAACGATTCAATCCAGAAGCGTCCTCGACGTGTCAATTGTTGGGTCTGTAAGTAAGAAACTGACCTACGGGACATCTCACCAAGAAGTGTGACGTCTTGCATTCTTCGCTTTCCGCATATTACAATCATGACAGACTGGAGGGTAACGGTGATAGAGTCATTAGGTTGCCAAATCTTTGGCCAGGCGCCTATATCAGTAGCCTCCCAAGTTGTGTACCTTAATTTCTACCAGAAGGATAATGTTCGCCCTTCGATCATCTGCCGTCATCCCGCAGAAGATACGCCATTTGCTTCTTGGAGGTTTCAATGATAGTTGCCGTCCTGCAATGGTATGCATCACAGCACACCCTCAGATCGAGGACGTTTTTCCCGTGTGTTTCAGGATGGTGCTCATGGTCAATTTCACAAGGAATATCCTCACCTATTTAGCGCCCAATTTCAGAAGATTTGCTTTGCCCGATGATGCTGGACTTGGACCTGTTCAATTCCTGATGATTATAGAGTCCTCGTAGGGGCTGAAAGAACTGGTTGGCATTTTTCTTCTTCTGCGTTAACTATTCTATCTATCTTCCCCGGACTCGGAGTTTTAGCTTGCGTTTCAAGTCCTCCTTGGACGTTTCAGTCTGTAACTACGTACCAGCCATCTGCTGCACCTTCTTCCGGCTTCTCGAGCTCATCCTCGCCACTTTGGGGCCCTTTCTGCAGTACGGAATATTTATGCCGCATTTCCCCACTCTCCGTGGGCGGTTGGAGTGGGCTGGCGGCAGATCCTGGTACCTTTGCATGATCTACTAGTGAAAGACAATACACATGCCACCACGCTAGCAGACACGGAGACAATCCTCATGGTCATTATTTCGCCCAGCGAAACGGCGGGTGGGAGTGTGGGACGGCACCAGAAGGATGTAATTGCTCGGCAAAAGCTTTCTTTGGGAGATATAATGGCCTGCACCCACCACCGAGATCCCAGAATCTAGTCTTCTCTCTTTAAGGATCTCTACTCTTCAGAGGCTCTGGCAGTCTTTCAAGTTTTCAATAATATTCTTGACGTTTATTCGGTGCCCAAACGAGAAGAGAAGTAGTCTGGCTACTACTCGCCTCTATTATAACCTAAGCGAACAAATGAAAGCAGAACACGACGATTTTCGGAATCATCAGACATCATGAAGCACTGGCAGCTGCTTCTTCTCACCATCAGCGCCGATGCATACCCTCAACTCAAGCGTGCTTCCTTTCCAGGAATAGCAACCTTCAACGATTACGCAGCGCAGGGAACCACAGTCTGTGGAAGAGTCTCCGGTAAGACCATGCCAATGACTGCATTTTCAGTACGCGGCTGACACTGATGACCAAAAGGCCAAGCAGGCACATATGCTGCTGCCGCCTCAGACTTGTCAGGCAACATCTCGGGCGGCAAATGCGAGGGTACCATTGACCCGTCCCAATGCGACGGGCAGAAGCCAGTTGCAGGTTACCAACCACCCAGCTGTCCCAAAACAAATTGTGGGACATGCTATTCGGTCACGAATGCCGGAAAAACAATCACTGTCCAGATCGTGGATTCCTGTCCCTCCACAAATGCTGCAAACTTCTGCAAGACGAACGTGCCAGCAAACCATCGGTGCAGCGCTCCAGGGGTGAACCAGCTAGACATTGACCAGAGCGCATATCAGGCACTGACTGGAAAGCCCTTCGGTAGTGTAAGCATCATCGGCCTTCACCCCTTGAGTATTGAAGTAACGAGGAGTAGGGAGGAGATCTTCAAATCCAGATTGCGGAAGCTTCCTGCTCAGGTGGTGGGACGGATACGGCAGAATCAGGTACTGCTACTGCAGGGTCAGGTACTACACCAGACGGGGCATCCGGCCTTGAGCCAGCTGCTCAATTTCCGAAACCATTGCCGCAAACAAGTGCAAATACCCAAAGCCAGCCAAAGCTGGCGGCGCAGAAGCTGGGGGCACAGACAAAGAATATGCAAGTAGTGCAATCGTCCAACCTGAGTCCACTTCCCTTGAGCAATTCGTCAGTTCCGACAGGTTCACAAGGATCATCCAACCCGGCAGGTGCAGGAGGATCGTCCAACCCAGCAGGTCCAGGAGGGTCGTCAAACCCGGCAGGTCCAGGAGGGTCGTCAGACCCGGCAGGTTCTGGAGGGTCGTCAAACCCGGCAGGTCCAGGAGGATCGTCAGACCCGGCAGGTCCAGGAGGATCGTCAGACCCGGCAGGTCCAGGAGGATCGTCAGACCCGGCAACTGTGAACAAATCAAAGGTTGAGTGTACGACGAAGAAGTCCAAGAACAAGAAGAAGCGAAGCTTGAGAGCCAAGACCGCGAGGACCGCAAGGGGATAAACTGTGAATACTCTCAGGAGTCTTTGGAGATGTTTGCATAGCTTATGGAGATTTACGACATAACTCTCGCAATACTCACAGACATATGATTGTACTCAAACCAAGTAATAATGCCATAATGTGTTCCAGATTGGGCGAGATATATGCAGGAAAATTTGATTCTTCATACCCCTGTCAGTACCTTGAACAGCACTAGCAGTATCACCAAGGCTCTCCCGTTACCATTGTATGGACCGAACTGATTCATGATTCGTGGAAGCTAGAGACGGAAATGGGGGAATAGTCTATATCATGATGATCCATCAACCAAAGTACGAATCATGTTTTCACTATTAGGCCAAATAGATGACAGCTTGATGGACCGAGGACTGGTGAGGATGATAAACGTGTTAAATAAAAGATGAGGCTGACCCCGCGTTTAAAACCATAGCTCCGGTTTTTAGTGGCGCGACGGGCACAGGACGCGGTGTACAACAGTAGCCTGAGCAATCTTGAAAAAGAATGTTATGCTACACCAGCACATAGACTTTCTCTTTGAACAAGCTTCGTGGCCCGAAATCTTTGCACGATCCCGACTATGACCCCAGAGCCATGATTACTTCCACCCCCACCGATCATAGGCCCTGACAGAATTGTTGGTTCATTACTTTGCCCCCCCCCACTTCCGTCTATCCAGGCTCGTAACACTCAACGACTGCTTGTCTTTTGGCTGCTCCGCCGTCTCTATATTCTGTATCGCGCACTCTTGTCCAGGTCACTTTGCTCCACCATCCTGTCTTCCGGCATCTGACTGGCAACATGTCACTCTCGGTCGAAGAGCTGGACCAGACCGTGAAGACCTTCTTTGAAGGCCGCGGTGATGTCGTCAGTCTCAACTTCCTTCTTCAGGGCCATTGTCGATGACATCCTCCGTCTGACATTATGAATAGCAAAAACAAGCTCAGAACACCCTCAATCAGGTAGGCTCATCCTGCGACCGCACAGATCCTGGCGTCAAAGAATATGTCTGATCTCGCATTCTAGTTCAAGGAAAACCCTGATGCCTGGCTGCTGGTTGATAAGATCCTCCAAGAGGCTACATATCCACAGACAAAGTGTACGTTTCTTTATCTGTACTGCGGTTGCCTTAATGCTTCCTGACCCCGCTAGATATTGGGCTGCAAGTCCTCGACAATGTCATCATGACCAAGTGGAAGGTCTTGCCAAGAGAGCAATGTCAAGGTGTGTCCTGCTTCGGGCTTCATGTGACTAACCAGCTTACGGAAGCTCTAGGAATACGCAACTTCGTCGTCAACTTCATTATCCAAAGCTCAAGTTCAGAGGAAAGCCTTCGGTCTCAACGGACTTTCCTGAACAAGCTCAACCTTGTGCTTGTCTCTATTCTCAAACAAGAGTGGCCACACAACTGGCCGACCTTCGTCAATGAGATCATCTCATCCTGCCATACCAACCTAGCCATATGCGAGAACAATATGTCCATCTTGCGTTTGTTGTCCGAGGAGGTCTTCGATTACTCCGCAGAGAACATGACCTCGACCAAGACGAAAAATCTCAAGACTACCATGTGCGCCGAATTTTCGCAGATCTTCCAGCTTTGCTCAGACGTTCTGAGTACTGCAAACCAAACAAGTCTTATCAAGGCTACTCTCGAGACCCTCTTACGCTTTCTAAGCTGGATCCCCCTCGGCTTCATATTCGAAACAACCATCATAGACACACTAAGGGGAAGATTCTTGGAGACACCAGACTTCCGTAACGTTGCATTGAAATGCCTAACGGAGATTGGCAGTCTGCAAGTGGGACCCTCAGCCACGTACGATCAGAAGCTCGTCCAGATGTACACAGAAACCATGACTACGGTGTCGAAGATCATTCCCCTGTCCGTCAACTTGAGAGACACGTACGAGAAAAGCAATGCACGAGATCAGGAATTCGTGCAGAATCTCGCCCTGTTTCTATGTCAATTCTTTTCCGTGCACCTCAACGTGAGTCGGCCTCGCCCCTCTTTGTGTGCAACATCTGACCGCAGAAGCTCATCGAAAACCTGCCGAACCAAGATTTTCTCATTCAGCCCCATTTCTATCTTATCAGGATTTCGCAAATAGACGACAGGGAAATCTTCAAGATTTGTCTCGAATACTGGACCAAACTCGTCCAAGAGCTGTATGACGAGATGCAGCAGCTCCCAATAACAGACATCAACCCTCTCATAAGCATGAACACGAGCGGACTGTCGAACGGTGGAGCACCCCATCCCAGTGTGCTTGCCAACTATCCATTGCGCAAGCACAAGTACACTGAAGTTCTCACTCACTTACGGACCGTCATGATTGAGAAAATGGTCCGGCCGGAGGAGGTGCTCATTGTGGAAAACGAAGAGGGAGAGATTGTGCGTGAGTTCGTCAAGGAGAGTGACACCATTCAGCTGTACAAAACCAGCCGAGAATGTCTTGTCTATTTGACCCATCTCGACGTTGTCGATACCGAGAATATCATGGCCGAAAAGCTGTCGAAGCAAGTCGATGGCTCTGAGTGGTCTTGGGCCAACTGTAACACCCTTTGCTGGGCAATTGGCTCTATCTCAGGGGCAATGAACGAGGAAACCGAGAAGAGATTCCTTGTCACGGTCATCAAAGACCTTTTGGGTTTGACCGAAATGAAGAGGGGAAAGGACAACAAAGCGGTGGTCGCCAGTAACATCATGTACATCGTCGGGCAGTATCCTCGCTTCTTGAAAGCTCATTGGAAATTCCTCAAGACCGTCGTCAACAAATTGTTCGAATTCATGCATGAAACCCACGAAGGTAAAGCCATCCGGAAATACGCCTTCCCATGGCGACTGGGCTAACGTCATGCAGGTGTCCAAGATATGGCTTGTGATACATTCATCAAGATCGCAAATAAGTGCAAGCGTCATTTCGTAGCGCTACAAGCGGGGGAAAGCGAGCCCTTCATCGAAGAGATCGTGCGAACCCTTCGCAAAATTACGGTCGATCTGAGTCCACAGCAAGTCCACACCTTCTATGAGGCTTGTGGGCACATGATCAGCGCTCAGGGCCAGAAGGGCCCCCAGGAAAGACTCATCTCAGAGCTCATGTCTTATCCAAACCAAGCTGTATGTGATCCGATTCCCGGAAGGCTAGGGCTTCCTAACCAAGCGTGAACAGTGGGATTCGATCATTCAACAAGCGAACAGCGATCCCACCATCCTTCAGGATGCTGATACCATCAAAGTCGTGGGAAACATCATGAAGACTAACGTCGCAGCATGCACGTCAATCGGCAGCTACTTTTACCCTCAAATTGGTCGTATCTACCACGACATGCTTTCAATGTATCGTGCCACAAGCCAGATGATATCGGACAGCGTAAGCCGAGACGGTAAGACTCATGCTCGCTGTCATAGCCCAAAGGGAGAATATTGATTAGAAGCAGGTCCACTGGCGACCAAGATGCCTCGGGTGCGAGGATTGCGAACCATCAAAAAGGAAATCCTGAAATTGATCCAGATCTACGTGGAAAAGGCTGACGACATGGACATGGTGAACGCCAATATTATTCCTCCCCTGCTTGACGCTGTCCTGGTCGATTACAACCGAAATGTTCCTGATGCCCGCGACGCTGAAGTGCTTGACGTTATGACTACAATCATTTCGAAATTGAATGTAAGTTGGACCTGCCATACCTCAAGACATTCGATCAGGGTATACTTCGATTGCAAAAGAGTGGAACTGACTTCATTTAGGCTCTCATGTCTGATAAAGTTCCCACCATAATGGAAAATGTCTTCGAGTGTACTTTGGACATGATCAACAAAGACTTTGCCGAGTATCCTCAGCATCGTGTTGAGTTCTTCAAGCTGCTCAAAGCCATCAACCTGTACTGCTTCCCGGCTCTGCTCAAGCTGGATGGCCGACAATTCAAATTCGTGATCGATTCATGCATGTGGGCCAGTAAGCATGATAATCGCGAAGTGGAAAACACCGGCTTGACCATGTGCATTGAATTGATGGACAATATGGTTGAGCAAGCCGACCAACAGACGTCAAATGCCTTCTTCCAACAGTTCTTCGTCACCATTCTACAGGACGTCTTTTTCGTGCTCACCGACTCGGATCACAAAGCAGGATTCAAGTCTCAATCCTTGCTCCTATCACGGATGTTTTGGTTTGTACAGACAGGACGCATTACTGAGCCCGTTTATACATCCGATCAAGCACGGGCCGGGACTACGAACAAGCAATTCTTAACGGATTTCATTGGCAATCTGCTGCAATCCGCATTTCCGAATCTGCAGCAAGCCCAAATCTCTAATTTCATTGATGGCCTCTTTGGTCTCAACAACGACTTGGCCAAATTCAAGTTGAACATCCGAGACTTTTTGGTTCAACTCAAAGAATTCTCAGGCGACAATACCGAACTCTTCGCTGAAGATCGGGAGGTAGCTCAACAGGCTGCCAAGGATGCTGAACGCGAACGAGCGAGCAAAGTCGGAGGTCTCTTGAAGCCTTCAGAGATCGATCAAGATGATGAACTGTGACTACATGAAGAGCTGCGCGCAGAATATATCACGCATCCTGGAGATGAAACTGAAAGATTCGCAAGCAAGTCATATTCTTCCGATGGCAACCAGGACAGCCTTGACGGTTGGGGCCTGTACGAGCTCTAGTGGACCGATGTTTCCGCAGACAAGTCAAGCCCGCAAGGGAGACCAACAGACCGAAGTCTTGCTTACGCAGGCACTGGAATGCATACGAAAAGGGAGGCGTATGCCGGAGGGTCATCTGTGGCGTTGGTTGGATGCATTGCAAAAGATACCAAATGTGAATTGTCTGAGCGAGGAGATAGAAGTACTGACACTCGCACATCTTGCCGAGGGAATGAATTAGGATATCAATTCAGTCATCCCGGATACCAACCTTGATACCTGGTCAACTAGTGCTAGTTCTAATTTCACCGGATTGCATCCTTGAAAACAAATCTCATCCGCCGCAAGAATTGACCAAGATCCCGGCTGGCATTCAACCCTTCGACGCACTCTTCTATCTGCATACCCTCAATTTTCGGTTGATAATCAACAACCGCATATTCGCGTCGCTCCGTATCCAGCTCAAACCAACTCTCCCTTGCCCAGTCCTTTTCATCCAGATTGCAGAAAACAAACCGTAGTCGATCCACCCGCCCCACACCTTGGATCCTCATCCCCAGGTGAGACTCCCAGAAATCCAATTCAGGGAGATTCAATCGGGACTGCGCGTCCAGCTCGCGTGCATGGCTGGATTGGGCGGCCTTCTTGGCAGAAATGTCGGACTTGAGTGAGGCTATCTGTTGTTGTAGCGCAACCCGGTGCTGGCCAGCTTGTTCCTTCTGCTGGGCCAGCGTGGCGATTGCACCCTCGACCTCTGCCGTCTCGGCCTCCTGCTGCTGTATCGCTTGCTCGTGTTGCGCGGCCTTTTGGGCGAGGATCTCCAGATCGCGCTTCTTCATCTTCTGGTCCTCCTGCAGTTCCGCGACATTGATGCGGAACTGATTTCGCTCCTCGAGCACACGCTTGCGACCTTGTGCGATGAAGCTGTCGAATTGATCTGTGAACTTTGCCATTCGTTCCCGTAGATCGTCGAAGCCAAAATTGATGTTTGGGAGTGAGTCGGCCATCGATGGAGCGTCGACACTTGAGAGCGGTGCGCGCACGGCGCTGGTAGACATGGACGGCTCGAAAAGTAACGACATCTTGGTGAAAGAGAAACGCGATCTGGGGTGAGGGGTTTTTCGATCCTTGCGTATTTCTCAAATTGTCTAGTGTGTAGAACGCGATGTGACCTCGATTGATTTTGGCGTCGTGGCGGCTGATCCTCGGCAGAACGTTGTAAGGGGCAACGACTTGACAGTAGTCCGAGTACAAAGTCACTCTCTAAACCATCAACACATGCGCTTTTTGCTTGCCAAATTTTGTATAGGTTTCCTCGATCTAGTCTGAGACATTGTAAGAGAGCGTTGAGAATCCGAGATACCAAGCTTATTAGGAGCCCCTTTTCTTTGAAAAAAAAAAAAAGCTCCGTCATGTCCATTTCCGTAAGACCCGATTGTTGTGAAGCATTCATAAAGCTGCTGCATATCATTCCTTGGGAATTTGATGACTGAGATTCGAACGAAAGATCTGACCTATGGTCATTTTGGCCAGCCAACCTATGACACAGAGAGCCAACAATGGCACTTCCCTCGGCAGGTGTCCATTGATGGACACATTGAGTCTTTGGGCGATATAAAGACCATCATAAGTGATTCGACTCAAGATGATATCAAAGCAAACCTCAGTAGTGTCGAGAAGATCAAGGGCCTCCATCAAGCAGCTGGCTACCACCCTGAAGTTCAGCCAGCATTCGACGCAATCCTCGGCCACGTTCGAGACCCTGCAGTAGCGGATCATCCACCTCTGTCCTACGATGTGTCCAAATCAGACCTACTCGCTTTTGGCACAGCTACTTCCGCGAAAGCCTCGCGACACACTGCTCGAGTGCCAATTGTCGCGTTTCCCGGAGGTTCTGCTGGGGAGTTAGTGACTTTGCTCACTCTACAGAACGAGCAGCTCAGCTGGGAGCGGACCAGTCCTGTTAGCATCAATCGATTGACTGCCGCAGGTGGTATACGAGGATGGTGGAGTGGCTCAGGCAGTCCAGTCCAGCAAATTGTGTCTGCTGTAAACGTCGATGCAGACTCCCCTGGCCTCTTCGCCGTAAGGCACCATAAAGCTGTATCCATTCTTCAGCCTAGACTCCATGGTAATCTGCGTTTCAATCGAATGAAGCTGTGCGAGAGTTATCTATTGCCTCCTTCTAGGCTTCTCCCACAGGAGATTGCAAGCATTGGGGGTAATGACGTACGCGCTGTGCCCTTCTCTGATGTGGCGTTCAATCCATGGTTCAGTGAACAGCTTGCCACTCTTGGTCAGAATGGGGTCTGGCATGTTTGGGACTTGGAACTGAAGAGCAAAGCAAAAGGTCTCTGGACCCTAAACAGTGTAGACACAGGATCCCTACCTTCTGCTCGTTCTGATTCAGACCTGTTGGAGCCATATGATTGCTGGGGCCGGGTCTTATGGGTGAAAGATCTCCAAACGCTGCTCCTGGCACAACGCAGACAGCTTAGCTTAGTCAGGATAGGAGGGAAACTTGACACGGCTGGCATTCCTGATCTAGGTCTGACACACTCAGCAGATTGGATTCTGGAGGTCAAGAGGAGCCCTGCAAATCCAGCACACTTCTTCGTTGTGACATCTACGAGGGTCATATGGCTCGCAGTCTTACCGATGGACGAGATGCGATATGATGATGGGGCTAGTGTGAACGTTACAATCCTCCTCTCCTGGGTCCATTATCGAAACCCCGAAGATCTTTCGCTTGGCCTGGAGACTTGCCACAATGAATGTGATGGGCGGGATACCAGTATGTGAAGAAATCCCCGTTGCGCGATGACTGTGTTCTGAAATGTTTACAGCTTTGACGTATTTGCTACTGTATTCTCGGTTGAAGCATTTCATGACAGTCTACACATTCGAATTATCAGGATCGAATGGTCACCAGGGACAGTCAGTCTGCGACCCTTACATACTGACGACGAGCCGTCCAAGTCCTGATGAAGATGGGTCTCAACATGAAAAGGGTGAGGCTACTACTTCGCTTTCTTCATTGATCTTACGGAACATGGGTTATATGGGCAATGCTTCACCATTAGGTGTCTCGGGTCTTGCTGGTTCGTACCAGGAGCAAGGAATCGAGTTCTATCAAGCAGCAATGTTGGATGCGCAATATAGGCTCTCTGAATGTCTCTGTTTCCGCAAGCCAATAGGATGTACTGAAGAAGTTACTGAACCAACACGAAAGTCTCGCCACGGCATAAGTAAAACCCCAACAAGAATCGAAGAAAATTTCATTGTACCAGACGCTACTGTTTATGAGGCAATGCTCGATGATCTGGAAGACCAAGATCAAGATGACTTACCGTTAAGATTATTACCTGACTCGGAGGAGGAAAGGGCAAAGACTTTGGACTTCAGGTGGCTTGCAGAGAGTCTTGCGCACAATGCAGTATCTAGTCAGGGAAAGCTCAGCGATTTATCTTCGTCCGTTGAAGCAGCCATTGACAGAATCATCAGCCACACTGAAGCCGCAGAATTACTGAGTCCTTCTGGCCTTATGACTTTGTAGGCCTTTTTGAGCTATGTCCACCATTGAGAACGATAGCTAATGGTCTGAGTCAGATCCGAAATGGCGGGAAACGACGTCTCTATCAGTGATATCGACAGCGCAGGAAAACGTCTTGCTAATCTGCTCAGACAAAGTACAGGACAGGAGAGCGACCAGGTGAGCGACCATGGAGAAAGCAGACCGGGGCTTGTGCCTTTACCGATAACTCCAGCACTGAGACTCGAAGTCGGACTACCCCTCGAAGAAGGCTTTCGTGCGCTGTACGAAACGCTGATCAAGGCACACATCACCCCAATGACCAAGACCATTCCAGGACGCGCCCGCGTGACGATAGAAAGGCGCATTCGAAGCATAGCGGCCACTCTTCTGCTGGCTACCTTCACCACTGAAAAGCCTTCAGGATCTGACGAAAGTACCCTCGAGAACGGTCCTGCAGAAACCCCAGAGCGTCCTCCGTTTGATTTACCCGTGCGAAAAAAAGTCAGAGTCTCCCAGCCAGCGGCCGCTCGAGGCACCGGAAAGCCCTCGATTGAGCCAACGGCGATTGCCAGTAATTCGTCAAGGCTTCTAGGAGAGGAGGCATCTTCCTCATTGCAAACCTCACTAGCATTGCAGACGGCAGCTCCCAGCTCAGCTGAAAGGTCCGATGCGAGTACTGCCCCAGCACCTCAAAGAACTACCCATCGCCCCCTACGCAGCCTGGTCAGCTTCTCCGCACAACCTGCTTTACCCACCAAACTCACCGAGACCCTCCAACACTGGACCGTCGGCGCCGATCCAAACCTTTTCGACTGGGCAGCGACGCAGAATGCTCCCACAAGTCAGACCGAAGCCGAGACCGAAGAGCAGAGCGAACCTTCTAGCTCTCGGAGAAGAAAGGCCAAGCGCCAGAAACTGTCCAAACCGACAAATCTTGACACTGCTTCTGGGCCCCGTCCTCCAGTGCCCTTACAGAATGTCACCAGCGCTTCGCAGCCAGGGCCGGTTGTTCGGCTGACGGAGAGTCAACCGACGCAGATTGCGTCGGGAGGGGGTAGCCAGCTCACGATGGCCACGCAGGAAAGTCAGGGTCAGACCATGAGTCAATTGGTAGATGGCAGATACGGCAACCGGAGATTGAAACCGAAAGGGTTGAAGAAGAGGAAAGAGGGCTTTTGAAAGTACATTACGACTGGATTCGAATGTCATCATATCTTCTGCTGTTATACATGACAGCCGTTCATCATGCTAGCGCCGATTGGGTATATATGGAGGAGGAGGCGCTATGTAAACCAATGAAAAATCCATGGAACAAACACCCGCGTCTATCGATGCCCAAAGATTTCCATTCGATCAAGCAAAAATCCTCTGTTCCGCTCACCATCCTGGACTTCGTCATCTTCGTCCTCGTCATCGCTGTCGTCGTCGTCCTCACTCATGTCATTGATGATGCTATTGTCTACTGCAGGCAATGCCTCGGCCCTTCTCGATGGTGAACCGACGGATAGTGCTCGGGGGCTCTCTCCGCCCCAGAAATCGACCTCAGAGTAGGCGTCTGATTCTACCTCGCTGTCACTGGGCGTACTTCCTGGCTCATCGGCGTCGCTTGCACTCGATGATATGGGGAAAGGTGGAGAAGCCGCGGAAGTGGGTGATGCTGAACGGACCTCTCTCCGTCGCGCCGGAAGGAAGTTTAAGGTGGCCGCAAGTGGACTGGAATCGATATCTAGGACTGGAGTGGGATCTCTTGGTCGAGATTGAAGGAGTGGGAGGGAATGGCGGCGTCGGCGGCCTCGAGAGATGGGTGGAGGGTGATCAGTAACAGTGGCAGGAGGAAGTGGTGCTGCTGAGAGTGGAGAATCCGGAGGCTCAACATCTGCCCCGTCCGAAGGATTGCTCAAGAGTGAGAGCTGGACGGTATTGTATGAGTCGCACACAGCACATTTCAGGCCCAGCCAATGGTATTTCACCTTGGTTTTGGCGAGGCAGTCGTTGCACGCAACCCATGCCTTGGTATCTTGGAATTCCTCCGGCATAGGCTGAGCTTCAATGGCTCTCTCCAACTTCAAGAATTGTGTCTCCATGTTAGTGATTGATCGACTACACAATGGGCAGCGATACGAGGTCTTCATGTGTTGTGAATAGCATCTCCGATGTATGCTATGGCCACAAACCATGAATACGACGGATTCTGGAGAGTCGAACATATACTCGCCGCAAATAGGACAATCACAATCAGTTGAGCGTTCGATGCAGCGATGAGTATCACGGATAGCAATGGCCATACAAACGCAGCAAGTCTTCATTTTGTGGTCAGCCCTGCGATCGGTGGTTGAGACGACATTCTGAACTTACCTTGCAATGGAAGAAGTCCTTTCCCAACCCTTGGCCAATGCGGCAAATACCACAGTCATCGCAATGATAGATGTTTTTGTTAGGATTGGGGTCGTCATCCCAGAGCTTGCAAACGTCGCAGTAATACCATGCTCCTCTCCGGCTACACAGCGCACATTCTTCTGCTGCAGGTTGCGCGCAGCCACAGAGCATGCAGAGCATGTGCTTTGTCTCTCTCCGGTTCAGCATATGGTCCTCCACGGCGTCATGGCAGAATCGGCAAGTGTACCACCGACTACATGCCGAACACTGTAGCTTGATATTGCGCTTGTAATGTGCGCACCCCAGTGCTTTCATCGTATCATCAGAATCTGAGGATCTTGATTCATTGTTAGGATCCTCTGACGATTGCTCTGGCCATTGGTAATAAGTCGGTTGAAGATCTTGTGGTCTCAATTGGAAGGGATTTGAGTCAACCTCTGCAGATGAGGAAGATGTTGGAGGTGAGATGCTTGGCTGCTGACTGGCGGCAGACTTTGGGGACCCCGGGGTAAAAGGTCTGTCAGAGCTCTGCAGACTGACAGGAGAGTGAGCTCCAGCGTGAAGACTTTGCTGTGAAGCATTGTGATTCTCGGTCATGAGGCCATGGACGAGTCTCGCCTTGACTTCGTTGGAGCTGTTGGTACGCTGTATGGCCAGGATCCGTTTCCTCATCAGACTCATGCCATCGTCTTCGGGAATCGTACGATTGTTCAAGCCAGTCGAACCATCTCGCGCCTCCGAATCAGCTCCAGTCGCTCGATTCCCCGGATCCGAGCCATCTTGATGGGTGGTAGGCAGGTCAAAGCTCATGACTGAGCGTGAGGATTCAGTGAATGATGATGCTGCAGATCGAAGAGCATGATGGAGCTGCTGGGGGTTGTCTGGACCGGACAAAGGCTCATTGAGATTCTGGATGGAGTATTGTCGTGCTAGTAGTGTAGGCTCAAGACTTCCCAGCTCGACCAGCCTGAGATTGCTAGATCCTGGTTCTTGAGACATATTAGCATGATCAATGTCCACGATCTTTCGATAGAGACGAATTGAGAGTATCAAACCTCCATCGTCGAGGATGATGCTTTCATGATGATCATCCTGAGGGTTCAAGGCCAGTGGTGACCTCGCCCTATGGGTATTCGCATGGACAACAGCCTGAACATCGGAACGACTTCCTTCCCCGCCTGTAGCAGATGAAGGCCTAGAGAAGCGGCGGGCTTGTCGAACAACGGGTTCAATAAGGAAAGAAGAAAGGTAGTGGCTCATAAAGTGCGGGAAAGTAGGTGTCAGGCGTCAGAAGTATCGGACTTTTTTCATGCCTCTAGTATGAGCTGTATAAATGACGCTGAATGCTGGCACTGCGGATATGAATAGGTATGTATGATAGTCGCAAAGTGGAAAGGTCCGACGTTCCTGCCGCTCCACCACCAACGGGCGTCATTGGATTCCCCCCCCGCAATCGCGCTTTTAATCTTCACGTGACGCTTTCAAGGATCCGTACCTTACTCTACGCCCTTTTCCACCACATGCACCAGGGTAAAGTCGAGACCGTAAAAAGGACAGCCTTGACACCTCGCCAAATCTATACTTCAAACTTAAGACGTGCAACGATGGAGGAAAAGAAGCGCGCAGCTCGAGAGGTCATCGATATCCTTCAAGAGATCTCACTGCTACTTGTGACTATCCCTATTCTCGTGAGGGGGTTCCGGAACAAACATACTGATATCGCCGAGTAGAACACTGGGCTCGATCGCAATACCCTATCGATCTGCGTATCCTTGATCGAAAATGGCGTCAGCCCAGAAGCTATAGCGGTAAGTGGATCGTTCTCGCCCTTGACCACAAAGGGAGGAACGCCGCTGAATGTCTCGTCCTAGATGGTCATTGAGGAGCTCCGCAAGGAGAGCGCCAACCTGCAGCAGGGGGCTGCTGCATGAGACTCATTGTATAAATGGGTGCGCAGAGTGGCGATAATTCAATTGGACCGATCAAACCGCCCACTTTCGCAGAGTGACCCGTCACCAATCAGAAAAGCCGGTCTTTGTCCTAACGAGCAAGCGTGAACATGCAGAATCCGCCAACATATTTTGACATCTGTATCTTGTCATTGCTTGCCAACCAGATTGTCCGTCTCCTTATCCCTCTGTCCCAGGCTCCCACTCCGCTCATTCGGGTTCATATCCTTCCCCTCATCGTGGCCAATATTGTCAGCCATTGCCTCAGCAGCAGCCAGCTTCAGCCTATCACTATCTTCGGGCTTCGCATCTTTCTTCTTACTGTCTTCATCATCACTGTCGCCCAGGCTGAACGGGTCGTGATCAGTGACTGGGCTAGGATTCACCTTCGCCAGGGGCTGCCATTTGCTGTTCTTCCCGCTCGCACCGGAGGCAGGTCTGTTGATGGGCGAAGAGGGTGTTGGATAGTGGATGTTGATCTCTTCAGGCGGGCCATTCTGGAAGGAGACGCG
The DNA here is from genome assembly GCA_019925105.1 of Niebla homalea. Taxonomy (NCBI): domain Eukaryota; kingdom Fungi; phylum Ascomycota; class Lecanoromycetes; order Lecanorales; family Ramalinaceae; genus Niebla; species Niebla homalea. The sequence goes on from JAHGAU010000007.1 coordinate 1,106,301, forward strand.
TCGGCCTGAGCTGCTTGATTGTGGGCGAGCTGGTGTGGGCTTAAACAGGTCAGGATTGGCAAGGGGACGAGTGGGACGGCGTGGTGGTTGGGCTGAAGCGTGTCAGTACATTTCCTGCGAAAGCAACCGGCATCGTCCTACATTCGGAGTCATGCAATTGCAGGCCTGAGAAATCATCTCCGATGACTTTAGGATCCGCATCATATCGCTCTCTATCCACACTCCGCCTCCCAAATTCACTGCTTCTTCGGCCACCGTATTGGCTGTAGCCCTGGGCTGCGGCAGCCGGCTGTCTTTGGAAGTCATCATCCTCCTCTCCGTCGATCCTCTTCTTGAGGTTGGTCACCCATTTATTGACCGTGCTTTGGGTCTCCAGAAAGCCCTTCTTGATATTGTCTCGAATGACTGGTAGATCATCTGCGATAGGGCGTTAGCGTGGTAGATTAGCAACGGAGCAGGCTACAAACCATCGATAAAGCTACGCTCACGATCTTCGTCGTACGGCGCAGGTCCATCCGGCCTCCTTGGTGGTCCCCGAAATTGTTGCCGCGGGGCGGAAGCTCGTCTCTCTCCGTGAGTATCCATACCATTATAATGCTCAGCCAGCTGCCGTGCATATTGCTCATCCGCTAGCATCTGCTCTTCCTGCGTGGATGTTGGTGGTAAAGGGGACTGCTGTCTTCGGGGTGGTTGTGCAGGCGGGGGAGGTTCTGCTGCATCCGGGTCCGACATGCCAAGTAAGGCGTTGAAGGCCGGTTCAAGGCGTCCTCCGCTGGCACGCAAGACAGCTTTGACGACACCGGCGTCTATGGCAGGGAAAGCTTCCTTGAGTGTATTCTCCGCCTGCTGTTCTGGGGCCAAAGGTCGAGGGGGCTTTGCCGGAGCAGCATCTTCGCCAAGGCCTTGTTGTGGGGTGGTTGTGGATTGAAATGGCTTGATTGGAGAGACAGGTGTATCTGAAGCATCGTCGTCAAAGTCGAGCGCCTTTGCTGTGGTGGGAGACTCTGGGTGTTGCTCTGGCTTCTGACGCTAGAGCTGAGTATTGTCCAGTATCCTATACTGAGAGGTGGTTATACTTACTGGCTTCTCTGACTCGGACATACTGGGCAATATAGATTGGGAAAATGTCGATACAATATGCGGAACGAACGGGAAACGTAAATCAGATTTGTCGTTAAGTAGTTTAGGGAGTGAGCCTCCCAACTAGGCCTTCGTAGTATGGTGGGGCTGAAGTGTGGCTCAGACTATGAGACACGTTTCACGCTAAATTGTTCGAGCACGTGATTTTTCCAACTTGAGGGTCGAGGTTGAGAAACTACCGAGACTACCACCTCCAACAGTAGATGCATTGTCGTGTCATGCCATGAACATGTGAGTCTTGCGAGGAGATCTTCAACAAGGCCTCAAAAATGGCGGAAGATTCTACAATATCCTCGTCATTCATTCCTGCTCTGCACAAACCATCTTCTCTGCTCCCTATTGCTCGCCATCGCGCAAGTCTGTTGTATCTAATCGAAACTTTTCCTGTGACAATAGTGGTGGGTCAAACGGGGAGTGGCAAGACCACTCAGATCCCGCAATTTCTGGAGTCGGCAGGATGGTGCGCCGAAGGCAAAGTAGTGGCGGTCACGCAAGTATGTAAGTTGATGTGCTATCATGAGTATGTCGAAGTGTAAGTCGGTGCTGAAAGAATCACAGCCACGGAGAGTGGCGGCGACAACGGTCGCGACTAGAGTCGCCGAGGAGATGAGATGCAAGCTTGGGGAAGAGGTTGGCTACTCGATCCGGTTCGAAGATCTGACGAGTGAGAAGACCCGCATCAAGTTCTTGACAGATGGCCTCCTTCTCAGAGAGGCCTTGGCCGACCCGCTATTGTCCAGATACTCGGTCATAATGGTCGATGAAGCCCACGAGCGATCCTTGAGCACTGACATCCTTCTTGGAGTTTTGAAGAAGATTCGAAGAAAAAGGCCAGAATTGCGTGTCATTGTGAGCAGTGCTACTTTGCAAGCCGAAGCCTTCTTGGACTTCTTCTCACGCGATGAGCCAGAGGTCAACGAGCAGCGAGGGCAGAGTAAGCTTGGTCGCATAATCAGTCTTGAAGGCCGCATGTACCCAGTGGATGTCCTGTACACGGAGCAGGCCCCAGACGATTATGTTGAGCTTGCAGTCAAAACCGTTTTTGATATCCACGCAAGCGAGCCTGAAGGAGACATTTTGATTTTTTTGACGGGACGCGAGGAGATCGATGCTGCCTTGCAAAAGATTGCAGACCGGGCATCTTACCTCCATCCTAAGGCTTCTTCAGTCCTCGCTCTGCCTCTATATGCCGGTCTCACAAGCGAGCAACAGCTCTCTGTCTTTGACGTTGCCCCGGAAAACACCCGAAAAGTCATCCTGTCGACAAACATCGCCGAAGCCTCGGTCACAATTGATGGGATCGTGTACGTGGTCGATTGTGGCTTTGTCAAGCTTCGTGCCTACAACCCACGGACCGGCATTGAGACATTAACCGCCACGCCTATATCCAAGGCCTCTGCAACTCAGCGGACAGGGCGAGCAGGGCGTACGAGACCTGGAAAATGTTACAGACTTTATGCGCAACCAATCTACGATTCATTGCCCGAAGTTACAGTCCCTGAAGTCCAGCGGTCAAACCTTGCTCCTGTCATTCTGCAGCTGAAGGCCCTAGGAATTGACAACATACTGCGCTTTGATTTCTTGACCCCACCGCCGGCTGAACTTGTCATTCGGGCGCTCGAACTCCTGTACTCGCTAGGTGCGTTGGACGACTACGCAAAGCTGACCCGCCCCTTGGGTAGCAGGCTAGCAGAAATTGCTCTTGAGCCTATGATGGCAAAGGTCTTACTATCTGCCCCATCAGTGGGCTGCCTTAGTGAGATACTATCTATTGCTGCAATGACGAGTCTTCAGGGTGCCGTATGGTTCCAGCATGATGGGGAGAGGAAAGCTGCGGACACATCAAGGAGGAAATTCGCCGCGGAAGAAGGTGATCACCTTACTTTGCTGAACGTGTATGAATCTTTTGTCACCAAAGGTCGAAAAGAACCGAAATGGTGTCGCGACAATCATCTGAACTACAAGTCCATGACTAGGGCAGTGAGCATCAGGGCTCAGCTCAAGCGCTACCTTGAGCGATTCGGTATCAATGTCAACGAATCGCTAGCATCGAAAGGAGGTGATAATCGCTCCCAGAACATTGGGGAGACCATCCGTAGATGTCTGACCAAGGGATACTTCTCGCATGCCGCGCGTATGCAACCAGATGGTTCATTCAAACCCGTCAATCAGGGCACGACTGTGTACGCACATCCAAGCTCTCTGATGTTCAATCGAAAAGCTGATTGGGTAATATTTCACGAAATCCTTGAGACGGGTGACAAGGTCTTCATCCGTGATGTTTCCAAAATTGAAAGGAAATGGCTATTGGAAGGAGGGGCTGGTAGTTTCTACCAGCTGCAAGGCGCTCAGGATAATTAGCCAGCTCAGTCTGCTGGATCTTGACGCGGAAAGAGGCTTTCCTCTTGGTACTCGTGCGCAGGAATAGGAACAAACGTATCCATCACTATACCTTTTCGCTGAGAGTAGATTTGTCCGACAAAACCTCAGCTTTTGGCTTTCCGTAGGTGTCCGCTCTCAGCTCACGCCCAATCCCACTACTCATATGCATTCCAGAAGACGGCACAGAGCTTAGATGATTGGGATTGCCCTCGGCATCTTGGCCGTCTAGCACCTGCATCTCATCGCTTGTATTGCCAAAGTTGGGAGACGACTTCCTATGCGATGGTCCCATAGGCCCACCGACCTCCATGGCAGTATCGAGACCGCCAAGGTCGAACTTAATTTCGTCAGACCCGACGCCTGTGAGGTAGAGATACCAGTAGACTGCGCCTACGAAGAAGGCTCCACCAACTGTATTGCCGATAGCGGTCGGGATCATCGATTTCCAGATATACAGACCAACGCCAATGTCTGGATGTCCATAGAAGATCGCGGTAGGGATGAAGTACATATTGGCAATGACGTGGTCAAGACCCAAGGCAACGAATGTGAATGTGGGCCACCAAATAGCTCTAATCGTGCCCGTCAGCAGCTGGACACAAAAAGCCAGCCGAAGGTATCACATACATGACCTTTGAAGATATTTCTCGCGCAGAGATGGACGCGAAGACGGCAAAGCATACCAGCCAATTCGCTGCACGTGAGAGTCAGCTGCAGTCTTGCCATGCAATCCTCGCGTTCCAAGGGAAAGGCCCACCACCAATAGCTCGCAGAAAAATCATATGCCACTCCGGCAGCAGCATCTTCTGCGTCGCGAAATTGATCACCTCGGTCCGATACCCGGCCACGTTGAACACGCCCCCGTACCCCGTGATGATCGCCATGAAGAACAGCATGCCGGCCAGGTTGCCCAGATACGACACCGTCCAGTTGATCACCAGATCCCACAGACTGATCCTCCGGTGCAGGAACGCCGTCCCCATGAACATGACATTGCTCGTGAACAGGTCGGCCCCGCTCAGGACGATCATCGTCAAGCCGACGGGGAAGAAGACCGCGCTGACGGTGCGGATCAGCCCCGGCGCGTTCTCCTGGTACCACGGTGCCGCCGCCGTGGAGAGGAGGAGGGCGCAGCCGAAACCGAGGAGGGGACCCGCCATGCAGGAGTTGAACCAGAGCTTGTCGAGGCGCATGTGCGCCTTCTTGGTGCCGATGCGCGAGACGAGCTCGGTGGTCTGCTGCGGGGTGAAGGCGTCCATTTTTTTCCCCCCCTTTGGCTGGCGGTGATGATGACGACGACGAAGAAGGAAAAGGGCGGGCCGGCCAGCCTCCAGACTCTCTGTGGCTACTGTTTGTGATGGCCCGCGTTCTCACAAAAGGGGGAAGATGCTCGCTCGAGAACCTCCTTCGTTCTTTGTGTTGGAAAAGCGGCGGCGACGACGACGACGCCGGGGGGGGAAGGCAGGACGTTGCTGCAAGGAAAACGGCCTTTCAGCAAACAAACAAAGGCTTATGCACGTGCTTTTCAAAAGGCCAAGAGGTGGGATGTCAAGACAATGGCATGCTTGGAAAGGGGTGGTGGAAGATTGTACATATGTATATATACAGGGAAGGCTACATTTCTCAAATCACGCTCGAATTGAACCGACCCTGATAAAGTCATATCCTAACTCCCTCGGAAGCATTTTCCATGCATAGCAGATGAAGCTGACCATGGGCCAAGCCACGCCAATGGCAGATTCCATGATTGTCAGCCCTCTCGCACATGGGGGAAAGAAGCGATCGCGTCTCCATCTGTCAGTATCATGCATGATGGGTGGGAAATGGTTGGTAGATAAGAGATGCATATCTGCTAGCGCTAGCTGGGCCCCCGGGCTGGGCCCCCGGGCTGGTGTAAGCGCCGCGTTGGGCTCTTTTCGGCCGTTAATCATGATAGTCTGGTGCTCACTACTGCAAAGAAAATCTCATCATAGGTTAGATCTCGTGCGCCGAGATGCCCACACTACGTTCCTGGGGTACAGCAGTCGTTAGCCGTTTTCGATTCCATGCATGTCCTCAGCTGGTGGGATGGCTGAAGTCGCAGTCGCTTCACGAGAGCAGTGACACGGGAAAGGGCGATAACCAAAAAGGGCCAGATTCTCGTTCAGGGTTGTACATGTTGTGTGTTATATCTCATATCGAGCACTTCATTAAGCCTAAGCTTGTTCTTGGGTGTCCTTGGACCATCATATATCTCCAGCGGTCTCTAAATCAGACAGAGAACAAGCCATGCAAGGCTCCCAATATCCTCGTAGTACAATGCCCATCGTGGACAAGGCCCAATCGTTTTGCGCCGTGTGCAATGCTTCAGGACCGTCTGCTGTGAAAGTCCTCGTACCGAAACACAACATGGTGGCCTTCTCCTCTGATGCGTAAAGAGTGTCTCCACCTCGAGCACTAGAAGAGGAAAAGGCTTTCCAGACGCCATGAAAGGCGATGCCGCGACTAGAGAACAACTGGGTTGCTGCTTGTGCGAGTATCACGCCAGACAGCATCGTACCAGTCCTTCCTCCGGTGTCCGGGTAGAGGACAGCTAGGAAAGCACACTCTATTCAATCGGCTCCAAGCTTATGACCGGATCCGGTAAAATATTAATCCTTTTTTTGATCAATTCGAAGGAGGAGAAGAAAATGGTATTAATCAAACAAGATCTCGTCATGGAGACGCCGATACCCGAGTACATCTTGCGGTTGAAGAACTCGATCTTCGGAATCTTCACGGGTTGTCCCTTGGGCACAGAGAGACAGTTCCGTTGAAAGTGGGTCTTGGCGGTGTCAATGGGATAGATCTGGAGGCTCATTAGCATATCTGTCAAATAAAAAGATACTTTGATGACTGGATGATGGAAGCCTTACACAGGCCCAAGAAACCAAACCACAAAAGCCGCCCGCCAAGGCCACGGACATTGGTGAGGTCGGAGATTTACTCTTCTGGAGCTTCACCAGCATTTGCTTCGTACTCTCGTACGTTGTGAAGTAGATGGTAGTCCCGATTGTATCCCTCAGGAGATGGAATCGGAAGCCGGAGTACATTCCTGCCAAACCCCGGTTTTTGATGATGTTCTTGGCGGTCTTGAAGGTGCCCTTCTGCTCATAGCTAGATTTGAGAACGGGATCTTCCATACTGGAATGGTTCCTGTTCGCCATGAGGGTCGAGATCTGGGCTGACATCTTGGTGAGTTCAAATGGACCTGGCCGGTGTCAGTGTGTATGGTAAGGTCCTCTGCTGGCGGACCTACATGCAAGCACCGTGATGAGCGCTCCAGCGGTCCCTCCAGCTGCACCGAAACAGGCCATGGTAGCGAGCGTGGGTGTGCTGCCCGGTCTGTTCACGATGACCAAGGGTTCATCGCCCCCGGTAGCTTTTCCGATCGCTGCCGAATATTTGTACTTGGCCTTCTGGTAGATGGAAAAGGATGTGGTCCGAACCAGAGTGACGCTGAAGATGGGCGCAAAGGCACCTGACCAGAAGTCAATGTCTGAAGTAGACAGCTGGCGAAACTGGATTCCACTGCAAGATCTTACCTCTCCAAAAGCCCTTCAGACCCTCGGTGCGATGGGTGTGATTGACGCAATCCAGCACATGATTGTAGCGGTACCTGAGGTCCGTGAGCTTCCTGACGCCAAATTGTCATCTCATCTGGGAGCTCATACGCTTGCATACGGGTCTTGATCGAGTCCAAGGGGAACTGTTCCATGGTCAATTTCCTCCTTCACGGGATCTTGATGTAGAGGACAGGTGGGGCGTAGTCTTACGGCGGAGAGCGTACTGAAGACACTGCTCGTACTACTAGCAATCATAGTCCGGTGTGCCTTCATCCAATGCTTCGCCTGATCAGTGGTTGGCGATAGTGGAGAGGGCACGTGATCAGCGTTCACGTCTCCTCCACTGGCGGCAGCGGGCCGCTCTTTGACTCCTGGCATGTTCATTGATGGAGGAACACAGTGAGCTCAGCCTGGAGTGTTGCTGTGGTATTCGAAGGCTGGTGACAGCTGCGGCGATAGACTCGATGGCCAGTGATAATCCATCAGGCTTGATTCAGGACATTAACGTAGCGGTTTGTACATTAGATGTTGAGGTTCTGACGAAGTGAACGAGGGAAGAGGAGAGAGTTGGGTGGCCAACGCCAGGGCAAGGTTCCTGAAGTGTTGGCCTCTGTGAGTGAGTGGAGAGATGTAGAGAATGGTACATTCAAGGGGACTTGTGGATGGAAGTGGGGCGGAAACAATGGAGCTGTACCGAGGCCGAGGAAGGTGGAGGAAGGCGACCAAGGCGACGGGGAAATGTCAACGCAAGTGAAGGACGGATGGCTCTATAGGACATATAGTGACGAAAGAAGACATGGTAGAAGAAGTAGGCCGACCAGCTGGATTTCAGTTTGACGTGAACTAGAGTATTGAAGAGAAGTTCAGAAAAGCCAAGAGGGCGACTTTATTGCTTTTCAGGCTAGAAGGCTAGAACAGTAGAACTAGGTCCTAGCGCGCAATCAGTTGGCGACACCACCTCACCACCTAATGCCCTCGGATGCCCTAAAGATGTACCTAGCCACGGCTTTAGGGTCGGGTCTCTAGAGTCTGGCAGGGTTCACCATTCACATATCAATCATCTCATTGAAACGAAGTACTCCATCACGTTTTAGTAGACCATCAACCCCATCCGGCATGCGGTAGCCCCGACTTGCTGGCTCCCCCCACCCTTCGTCCCCAGTGGTATCCATCACCAAGACCAATCCCGCAACTTTGATGGACTCTATCAGAGACGGCACCATTTTCTGTCATCATTGATTAGCCAACCTCAATTTCGGCCATTGTAGATATCCCTAACTCACGAGGATTGGAGAGCTGCAGACAAGACCCATGAAGTTATTGCTCTGCGCCACGCGCACTGCTTCTTTGATCGACATTGAATTGCGCCCATCGCTGTGTACGCTTGCTTCAGATGACATGGCCATGTTTTGAGAAGGCTTCCCATCACTTTCCCTGCCAAGATCGTTGCATAGCAGAACCGGGTCTAAAGCTCGTGATCAGTCCAAAGTCGTCTTGGAGAATCCATTCCCACAACTCACAATTGGGCTGTTTCCAATTCAATGCTGTGCAAATATCTACATTGTAAGAAGAGAATACGATAGATCTCATCAAAGTCGAATCCCGCTCCTTCATACTTCGAGCGTGTTCGAAAACATCCTTCAGGATCCCATCTGCAAAATCATTGATGTTGGGACTGGGGCCGAGGCCCAACTCTTGTTCCTGGGCAGGCGTCGGAAACAGAACCTGGATGTTGGCATGTACACTCATGGGGAGATGGCGGAGGACATCCTCGAGCGCCAGAAGTGACGACGCTAATGCTTGATGAATTTCGCTGGCGTTGGCTACAGTTTGGTGTGCAAGTTCGTGAAGTAGCTGGTCAGATGTACCGCACTGGTTGCCCAGAGCCTGACACTGCTCATGTGTTAAGCGAGATATATGTTGATCAAGACCATGGTAGTCAATGGACCACCTGGGGTAGAGCACTGGAACACCATCCTTGGTAAGCTGTACAAAGAGTTGCACATAGTCCCCCGAAAGACTCGAGCCTGTGATGAATCCGGTCGGATGGACATCCAATTGGCTCGTAGCCCGCCAGTAAGTAGCAAAATGGGTTATGTCCAGGGAAATACCCGCAAACGGCTTGATGACTTGGAAGTCGAAGCTGATCTGGCCAATGGCTCGTAATCGAGGATCAAACAGAGGTAAGCAGCAGCGACCGGAGCTGTGTGTAATCGCGATGAAAAGGCTGGGTAGGGCGACGCTTCTTGCAATGATCTTGGACCCAAAGGTGGGATAGATGTCGAAATCGATCGCGAAAGAGGTCAGGTTGTCGATCTGGAAGGAGACGATGCGGGATTCTTCCTGGAGCGGGAGCATGATGTTGCGAGGAATCACGTCGGAAGACTTTGACGATATTGTCAGCCGAGCCGCTGGGTATTTGCTGTCGTGATAAAAGAGGAGAGGAGCAGATTCCATGCTTTGGAAGGTGATCTGGATGTAGGTTTTATGATCGAGGAAATTGTGACCGTATCGGCGAAGAGGAATAATAGGGGGTGGAAGGGAAAGATCGGGAATGCCGCCACTGTCCTTAGCTGCTACCGTCACCGTTTGCATAGACGGGGCATATGAAGCCTGAGTCAGGCGTGATTTTGGCTCATCTGTCAAGGTGGGACCGAAGCCCCGGAGGAGCTCCATGCATTCGAGATGCCCCTCCCACGTTGCATAATACATCGCAGAGTAGCCTTTCTCATCCAGCATGCTGATGTCTACGCCTCGCTGGAGCAGCGTGCGTAGACATTCGACGTGACCCTCAGAGGCCGCATGGAGGAGGGGCGACCATTGATAGAGCTTGTCGGGCTGATCAAGGTCCGCCCCATATTTCTCAAGCAGAAGCAGGGTTTGGGGCGCGATACCTGATCTTGCTACCAGGTGCTGAGGGTAAAGACCTTCTGCATCCGGGAGCAGCTTTGCGTTACGTTCAAGCAGGAGTTCTGCAATCGCCGTTGCACCATACTGGCAGGCGAGATCAAGTGGCACATGATCCGAATCACGTTCTGGATCGATCCGTGCCCCATGATCCAATAATTGCTCCGCACAGTCGAATTGAGCATGAACAATGGCGTGTATGAGGGGCGTGAAGTTGTCATGATCCAGCATGTCGATGACTTGGGGACAGATCGGAAGCAAGGTGCGCACCATCTCCACATGCCCATACATGCATGCATAATGGAGGGGCGTGCGACCATAGATATCGGTTCTTGACACGTCGATATTGTTGGATACGCCCATCTGTAAGGCGACTTCTCGTCCAGATATTGCTGCTTCGTGCAGGCAGTTACGCTCATTGATCTCATCTTCGGCCTGAATGTCTACAACACCACTCTCGATGAACACCGATAGAGACTGATCTGGAGCGTCGCCAACAGCAGCAAGGAATGCTCGAGTGACCTTCTCCCTCATCTCTGTTGAATGTTTCATTCGTCCAAGCCATTCTTTGAGAACATCTGCGTTGCCAGTTCGCACAATCTGAGAGATTTGGGCTTCAGTATCATTGGTCTCAATCAACAGTGACGGGTTGGCGGTTGTATTCTCTTGGAGCTTGCTAGATTCATATCGAGTGCTCTCGCCGTCAGCCCACGCTCCTAATTCTTGAAGGCTCGTTGTTGCCTGGTCGGAAAGATCACTGATCACATCCCTGTTGAAGCAGGGCTGTACCTCTACCGCGCGTGACAGATAGAGTTCTTTCGTCCTTGACTAATCATGTATCAGCGTCAGACGACCAGATGGAATGCCTAGGACTTTGGACCTTGGATGTCTTGTCCCACTAACACGAATCAGTAGGCATATATAATTAGAGGAGGGTGACCAGGCATACCTTTTTCAATATTTTCGAGAATCCGGTATTATTGATGTCAATGAATTGCTTGAAATCGGCGTGAGAGGTGGGGCCCATCATCGGCGATAGGACAGCAGCTGACTCACCTGTAGCTTGTTGAGGTCATTGCAAAATTGCTGAAAGCCTTCTTCCAGGGTGATAAAGCTGGCAGACAGCTTAGAAGCCGTAGAGCTTCTCGCCTGCACCGACTTTTTCTTATCAAGCAGGGACTTTAGACGCAGCTTGAGCTTTTGACCGTTGGCGCCAACCAAATCTGAACCCAATAGACTGACATACCTCAGCCTCCTTCTGCAAGTAAAAGGCATTTACTTTCTCAAGTTCCCTTTCCTGCGGAAAAGTTTGAGATGCGTGGGTTTAGCTTGAGAGTAGCGGTGGTACTGACCAGTCGGAAGAAAAAGGTGGCTCGATTCGCCTGTAACGCAACTTGGGCGTCCGGCGTGTCGGTCGTGGAGGTGGAGCCATTCTGAGCCTCAATTGTTGGAGTGGCGCTAAGCTGTTTAATGAGCTGGTCCTCTGTTAGTCACAGCTGCAGAGCAGAGCGAGGCTTAAGCTCGTCTTGTTGAACCTTTTTGAGCGCCTTGTAGTTGACGAAACTGGCAGCATATTCCGGTATATCAAGTTGCCTTTTTTGGAGATGCTTGCCGAACTTCCTAACGTACCAAGGTTTCGTCAGGGCATTGCATCTCCCAATTGCAGCTCTGAAGAGTCGGAATGGATGAGAAGTGTTGTAGAGTGAGATCCGACTTAAGAGACAGGCACACTTTTCGACCTACATTATTACTGAAAAGGCTCTCCGGCCTGAATGCTAGTGCACGAACAGGCGACCGCTATGCAAAGTGGATCCTGCTCCACCTTCAGGTACCCGATGATTGCACAAATCTAGGGAGGCTCTTGAATAAGCCGGCATTAAGTGCATGGAAAATCCTTGCTTGCCATCTCCCCAGACTCTCCGCTGCACAGTCCCCAAGCGTAAAATGTTTGTATTAAAGGTCAATTGCTGGATGGGAGGGATTGAGATCGGTAGGCCCAGTCTGCTCTACCTTTGTGTGACAACACGATTTAGGCGCCACACTGGGGCTGCAGCTTCCCATATGGTGGGACGACAGATAGAGAAGTCGCATGGTGGAAGAATCGAGAGTATGATTGGCAAAAGTGGGTGAAGATGTTTCGAGGCCACAGAAAATTGACTTTGCTCATGGTCTGGAGCCCTGCACTTTGTGCTGTGCCAATCATTGCCAATGAAAGCACCACGTTGACGGCTCGACGGGTAGACCATTTTAGGTACATCAACTGCATTCAAGGAAATACACATATAAGTGGTACTGTTCGTGTGTCAAAAAGAGGCAATACCATACCATGTCCATGTTCTCAACGGCGGTGCCTAGCTATCGTCGAGTACTGGCTGGGAGCTCACACATTACTGTGCAGAACAAATTATCGGATGAGTAGCTGGTATTTGACCCCTGATATATACATTCGTAATATGAGAACTTTCTCTCACCCTCTTGCCGCTGAAAGACTGATTATAGCGACTTTCAATGATCCTTCGCACCACCAAAAGATAGACCCCTGCAAGAAACCCATGTCGTTTTGGAAATTGCAGTACGAACCGCGAGCAAGAACGGTAGAGACCCGGCTCAAGTATGCTAATGCCTCCACAAACACTGCATGCTGCCATCTACAAATACCACCTGGCCCGCTTTCGCCGTTGACCCAAGCCGATTAATCAATAACGCCGTTGGAGTATGCCGGTGGCGAGAATGGTCAAATCAGAAATTTTGCGAGATGCCTGCACTTCCTTGGGCCGGAATGACTGAAGGGTTCTCGATGCGCGTATTCCTTCGAGCTGGCACATCACGAATGACGGGCTGGCCGCCGCCGTAGCTCCCATCGCCATATGGCCCATGTTGGGGCATTCCCTCGTCGTAATACATTCCGTCGTTGTAGTAGTGTTGACCAGGTGCTCCACCAGGAATCATGCCCTCCCCAGATGTGTCGGACCTGTGCGCACCAGAATATGCAGAGGACGCATTGGATGGTCCCCGATTAATATTGTTTTGTCGATTGTCATTGGCAGGCACTGCTCCCAAGGCACCGATGGTCTCCGAATCGTCTGTCAGTGGTCGGCCTTTGGGTGGGCTGCCAACAAGGGGATCGTTAGATTGGACATCAGAGCTTTTATTCGTGCCTGCCGTGGGGGAGCCATTCGTGTAGCGGCCGTTATCGCTTCCACTCGTCGATCGGGCGACACCAATTGGTCCATTCCCGCTAGACAGCGTAGTCGAGGGTTTCCTTGCAGTAGAAGTAGTGCCCCAGCCCCTGTATCCACTACCGTCCGTCTGTGCCATCTCTGCGTCATCCCCATTGCTGCTACTGCCCCCTACAGCTGGTAGTGTTGGATCATTGTTCGGATTGAATCCGTACTCTTCCACTTCTTTTCGACGAAGATCCTCAGCCTCCTTGCGCTGTTTCCGCCTGCGCCAGAGAAGCAGGGCCACAAGCACGATGATGGCAACGGCGGCCACAGGCACCACGACAGCTACAGCAATCTTGCCTCCGGGAGAAAGTCCACTGGTGTTACTGGGGTCTGGCTTGGGTGTTGCTAGTGTAGTTGAGCTGGATTTGCTCGCAGGGGATGAGGATGAGGATATGGTCGTTGGCGTGCCGGTCGCGGGAGGAAATCGCTGTGGACTTTGTGTTGACGTTCGCACGATGATTTGTGGACTGCCATTGCCCGTAGATCCATCGGCGCTGGTGGTGGTAGCGACATTGGTGATGACAACGACTGAGGGAGATGCAGTGACTGGGTCGGCGGAGATTAGAGGAGATGAGGCGCCCGCTGCAGGATCTACTGTAGTGGTAGGAGGCAGTGAGGTTGTTGATACAACAATAGACGGCGGCGCAATGGTTGTCGTCTCTGGGCCTGCCGCCGAGCTGACTGGGAGGGTGACTGGTTGGGATGGACTCTGATAGACGCCTGGAAGAAAGGGGTCAGCATACTCGTGGTGCCCAATCCTACTCGGAGTACTTACCGGTATTGTTCTGAGAAGCCATGATGGCTAAACGAAGAATGTTGAGATGGAATGAGCACAAATGTGGCTGTTGATAAACGAGTGACGAAGCCCAGAGCCGGCCGAAGCTAAACGGCTGGACCAGCAGAAACAGCCAGTCAAGATGTCTCCAATGAACGATGATGCTTTAGTATTCAATGGATCGATGGAGTTTTGAGTTGAGGCTGATGCGTTCGATGAGAGGGATGGGTGATGGTAGATACGTGTGAGCCGATCGGTCGGGAGGTGGTGCTCCTTGGCGGTTTGTCCTTCGTGACTCCTTCCCTTCCACCCCCAACACTTTGACCTTTTTGCCGACCTCACGAGAATCAGGTGATTGCCAGATCTGATCTACCGATCTTGTTAGGTCCTTAGGAGAAGGTTGTGCGTGGCTGGTGTCCCTTCACTCAGGGTTTCGGTGATGGTAAGGAGGGCGTGCGAGGAGGCGCTGGGGGAAATTATTGCTGAGGAGATGCGCTAAAGATACGAAGAGCGCTAGGCCCGTTCTGGCTCTGGTGGCTTGGAGGCTGGCCGCGCTTAAAAGTCGACCATAAAACACAGACCCCTTGGACAATTGTTTGTGATTTACAACGCAGAATTCATATGGAGGCGTTTCTTCAAGCTCCCGATGATGGGATTTGGGAGATTCTGAAAGCCGTATATCCAAATTGTCAGCTAGCGAGTGTCTTTGCTTAGTGAGCCTGGGTTAGCGGAGTCTTACACAGCTGACCATTATCAGTCGAGCTCGTCGGCAGCCTCAGCCAACAACGACGATTTGCCTTTGGAATGGCAGGAGTGCACATAGTCTATACCTGTTCAGTCTTAGGGATGACTGATGTCTTCCATCAATTGTCAGGGGAACTAATCTGCGGTGATGGATTTGGGACAGTCATTGCAACCCATAGTGGAAGCGAGATCTATTTTCTACATTCATTAAAGACTTTCAATTCAGACCTTTTAATAAGCCTACTTCTCGCAACGTCGCTGGCATATCGTTCCGTACCCCCTTTTCGCATGCGGTTGAGTAGATCAGATCATGTGGTAACGCCTATATTATTCAATCCTTCAGATACTGTAGCACGCCTACCACGGGGCAATCCTCACCAATCGAATCCTCGAGGCAATCAGCTCGCTCAACGATGAATGAATTGTGATTGATATTTGATGCCTGTGCATGCCTTCTCTTGGGGGGCAAAATGAACGCCAGATGGACGTACGCTGTCGTAGTCATCACTGAGATCCGTAGCAAGCCCATTCCTTCCAAGAGCTTTCATTGTTTCACATACTTCGTATGCATGCCGTTGCAGACTGGATGAAGCTGACCGTCCCTGCCAATCGTACTGATCTTAATGGTGGTAAACGCCAACGTCCCACCGACCTTGGACGCATTGCCCTCAATCTCAAGCACATCACCCTCCACAGCCGTAGAAACGTAGGTGGTATGAATGTCCGTGGAAACGCCGGTTTTATCCAGACCAGTCGACACGATTGCAAGACCGCCCGCCCAATCAGTCAGGCAGGCGGATACGGTGCCATGGAGCTAGCCTTTGGAATTGAGGTGCTCCTTACGCACATCGAGGTGCGCTTTGATGGTGCCGGATTCCGCAGCAATGATCTCAATGTCACGTAGCAGAAACTTGTAGATTGGACTTTTGCTTTTCAGCTCAGACCAGTGCTGTCGAACGTGAGCATCACAATCCGCATCCATGGTGAATAAAGATGGATCAATCGAACAGAAAGTTGGGCGATTATAATTGAGGGGTTGTCATTGGCTCTTTAAGGACTTGGTGGTCTGCTGAGTGTGCGTTTAGATGGTTTCTACTATACAAAAGGCGCTATGAAATTCGCCTCTGAAAGCGTCTTAGAACCTCTCTGTAATTCAACAAGCGCTGCGAATCAATGGCAAATATCTCCAAACAGCACCCAAGCTACATGCTCGCCGCTCTTTGACCAAGTACCAGGTAGTATAAGTATCACCTGACGTCCCGCCAGAGACGCTGAACAATCCTGCAAGTTGACCATATCCTCTACCCCTATCATCCAAGCCTAAAAAGTGATATCTGATTCCCATTATTTCTATCTAGACCATTCAAGACTGAACACTAGACGATCAAGATGTGAATGAGTGCTCAATGAGCGTCATACTCTATCCGTTGTATCGATGGTTTCCGATATTGCATGGCCTTGTGAGTGTGATCAGAGGATAGCGCTTTGTCTGTTCCAGCTATCTGGCGACTGAGTGCAAGGAAGGGCATGGAAGAGGCCTCCTTTTCTTCATGCAGCAGCACTGGCTTGTTTCACAATGTTTGCATCGCTAGGAGTCACGATTGATGCCTCCGGCCATGGCTTTTTGATTGCATCTGAAAGCTTGACGATACATCCTTTCGGACCTGGTATGCATCCTGTCTCCAATGTCAATTGAAGATCCAGGACATGTTCCAGACATTCTGATCTCACCATTGAGTGCCAGGATTCCCTTGTCTTGGTCCACTCGTAGAACCTCAACATTCTGAACAGTGACTTGATGATTACCCATGCGGCCCGGCATCTTTTTCCCGGGCAAGACTCGAGAGCCACCGCCTTGTGATTGACCTGCAGATCCCATAGATCGGTGAGTCAAGGAGACACCATGCGTGGCGTCTTGCCCTTTGAAACCGTGTCGTTTCATCCCGCCCTCGAAGCCCATGCCCCTCGAATTGGCTCTAGCATCGACGTACTGCCCCTTCTGAAACCAGTTCGCGCCAATATGCTCACCAATCCCAAGCAACCCATTTTCGTCCTTGACTTTGAATTCGACCAGATGCCTTTTTGGGCTGACTTTGCACCCAGCGAAATGGCCCAATAGTGGTCGTGTCACATTGCTAGGATGCTTCCAGCCTGAGCCAATCTGAACAGCGTAATACCCGTGGATCTCCTTCCGCTTGTGAGACACGACCTGGGCCCGATCCATTTGGACTATGGTGCAGGGACGGCGCTTGCCGGACTCGGTTTCATATATGGCGGACATCCCCCTTTTGATGGCTAAGGATCCTGTGCGAAGAGGTGTCGTATAGGCTTTGCGCGCAAGGGCAGCCTCGGTCGAGCTGTCAAGCTGAGGAAGGCCTTGACCTTTGTTGAATCGCGAGTTTCGAGGTGTAGAAATGGACTTGATGCCTCTTCTCTTGACATACTCGACACAGCTCCGAGGCAGCAAAAATGCAGGTGGGAGCTGAATGGAGTTCATTGCGTTGGCCTTGATCCTTAGTATGTAGTAGGCTCGTGAGTATCTTGTACAAGAGAGCATCAACAGGAGTCTCGCCTCGTCTCAGATATACGCACCAGGCGCGCAAATCTCCGCATCTACACTTTTACAAAGACATTGGCGTCGCTATCTATGACAGGTACAACGGTGGTAAGATTGATGCAATGGTTTTCGTCTGCAAGCCGACCACCACAAGGATTCCAAATGTAGAATTAGAGCTTGCCTAGACGATCACTACCAAAATTGCAAGTCACAAGACCAGATTCCTGGATTTTAAAGCCCATCATTCTCTGTTCTACAAAAGTCCAGCTGTACCAAAAGATCGGGACCCGACTAGAGGCTCAATGCTACCTCACATTATGTGGAAGCTAAGCCAGATCTTTCTTCTGATGGACCATCTTTAGGACCACTGGTGCATACAACCAACGCGTCGCTTGCACTTGCCTTCACCATCAGACATTTGGAATGAAATGCCACCTCTAGAGGTATATTGTAACTTGCAGAAGACTTCCTTGTTGGTGCTTAGTATTTCTCGTGGCCTGGCAGACTTCAACGAATATCGTAGAGATGCCCGATGTGGTATGTGTGTGACTGGATCATGAGGGGTCCAGCCGCTGAAACCACCGTCTCCCGAGGGACTGTATATCCAGCGCCACGCAGACTCAAAGCCTGGATCTGCTGCAACAGGGCTCTCAAACTATCGTTGCCAGTACGAACGCGCCGAAGCGTTCGAGCATATCCACGTTCCCAGTGGGGTAGCTTTCATGGCCCCTTGAGCTTTCATATTATGCAGTCTGCCAAGTGACGCAAACTTCCTGGGAAGGCGTTGCTAGGAAATGTTACTTAGAGCATCTATGCGGTAGCTGCGGGCTAAGCTTTTGCGTTGACACTGTCGAAGGCTCTCAATGCCATGACATGAACATCCACGAGAGAGTGTCACAATGTCGTGGCTGTGGAAAAGTTACTTCAGCACCAGACAAAGGCGTGAGGCTTCAATCGCAGCAATGTACTTGTGACGATTAGATGATGATCAAGGATCATAAAGATCTGAGGAATCGCCAGCCCTCTTTCTCTCCGTCCTCATCATGAGTCCTCATGTTGTCTGGCCTCCAATTTCGCGCAGGGGATCATCTCTTCCATTGTCTAGTAGCTGGATGATCCTGCCATCTTGCGTTTCAAGGCTCCATTCTTTTGTCTCAAACTGAAGACCCAAATCTTAGCATCGATCTCAAATAGTCATAGGTACTGTGCTCACGTAGCCCATCCGGCTTCTTCTTTCGCTTCTAAATCTCATCAGGCCTTTGCCTCTTGTCCCTTTCACCCCGAAGGAGATATTGATTCGTCCATGAAGCTGGTTCATTTCACCCCATATCCATGGCCACATATCGCGGAAGTAAATCTCGTCTCCGAGCTCCTGCCTGCCAACATCACTCGTCCTCAGCGCGTACAGCGTGGCCGCAACAACAGATGATGACGATTTCTGATAGTTGAAGATCCCGAGGGCAGACAGTGTGACGATCATGACGAAGATGGGCGCCGTGCGGAACCAAATGCGATAAGAGGGCGTTATAGAAGGCAGAGCGCGGTCAGGACGTCGACTCATAAGAATCTGGCCTGAATTGGGCTGGGGAGGTGCGACGAGAGTGCGCTTCGGGGTGAATCGGGACCCCACATATCGAGGTATTGCCCTTCCTGGAGCCAATGAGGTCTTGCGCGATAGCAGACCGGATCCCAAACACGGACGTGCCATCACTGGATAAGTATTTAACATGGCCGGGATGTAGAGCAGAACAATGTTACTAGAGCCACGTTGGGCGACTTGGATTATATGAGAAGGTTTAGCCGAGGATCCTCCAGCGTTCAATAATATCGAGCTATTCTAGCACTTTCTGGTCACGCAACTACTTGGAAATGAGATCTCCCCGGCTGCGAAGAACGTTCCACTTTCCAACAGATGATAGCGACGAAGATGACACGCCCCGAGAAATGGACGAAGAAGGTGCGACGCCACATGGTTTAGATCATTTGCGAACACGCTTATTCACGTGTATTAGAGCAAGAGAAGTTAATTCAAAAGCTTCAAAATGAGGATGACAAATGGAACCAGCTATACAAAGTCTGCATTCGACATAAGCCGACAGGGACCGTGCTGACCTTCTTGTCCAGCGACTTTTCTTTGCAATTTCCATGACTGCTGCTGTCTCCTTCCTTCCTACTTTGGCTTTGTCTCCGCTGTTACAAGCCAAGCTAGTCTGTTTTCTCGGCATGTCAAGCATTTGCACTTCGGCCTGTGCACTCATACTGATTCCATCTGGTCGATCCGAACAAAAGATGAAAGGCTTCGGAGGCACAGGTCACTCTGGCCCTCTGATGGCGTACCTGGTCCCTCTGAATGGAGCATTGAGCCTTTTGTTGGCTATAGGAGCAATTCCGATGAGAAGCAAGCAGGTCGTTCACGAAGGCTTTTGGCTGCTCTGTCTGCTCCCTAGTTGTCTGTCTGACGGCTGTAATTGCAGGGGTTACGCTCACGGGAATGCAGGTATCTTTGCCCTGATCGAGATCGTGAGACGAGTCATATCGTCCGCTCCTGTGGAAGAGCTCGAGAAGCTTCGATACAAATATAAGGGGGCGTGATGCTTTTTGGGGTGTCTCATAGAAAATCGATCATGTCGAGCCTCTTCGCAGGGTCGTTGGGTAGGCACATTTGCATGCTTTCATTCAACATGTCCAAAGTAACTGCCACATGGGAAAACCTCGTCTTCTTAATTTGCATCTCATCACGATTGGGTGGCTTTCCACTTCGATGACTCAGCATGGATACATCTGACCATCTGTTTTCGTACCTGAACTTGGCATGCTTTGTGCCTCCCTCAAAATACCACATAAGTAGAAGAGTTTTCACAATTCTATGTTCCATCCCGCGCAATTGCGTAGCACCTTGTAAGAATTCCAGGGTATTCTGGACCTTATAAGGATCAAAATCTTCGGTCTTGCCCAGGCGGAACTCAGTATTGATGAGCCTTCTTAGCGTTTGTCGTGATGGCGACGAGTACTGAATGGCCCGAAGTGCTTGCCGATACAATTGATGGTATGCATGGAGAATATTTTGGCGGTGGGCCATTCAATGACACCAGCGTACACGATGTCAGACCTTCCATCATTGGGGCTTCGGAGATTGGAAATAGGTAAATTAAAAAATTAGAGCGTTAGGCGCGCGGCCAAACAAACGCCTCCTAAGATCCCGCTCATCAATTTTCGCCAATGACACAAACATCTCTCTATAAGAAACATTCTCGATCCAGCATTGTTGTCCAGTCACTGCATGCCGGTTATGGCGAACTCGCGTCTTGCCAACACGCAAGCACGATAGATCAGCCTAGCCCCCGTCTCAAGTGTAGCGGTGTTTCTATTGCGCAAGCTTTTTCCTTTGGTATATGATTGCATCCATTCCATACCACCCCGGCTTTGAATCAATGCTTGCCGTTGCTGTCAAAAAGATGTTTATGCTCGTTATTTGGTCTATGCTATCCTTGCATCCTTTTGACCACTAACCTCTCAAGGCTTGCTTCAAACTATTTCATGCAGGATGACTCGGGTAAGAAGAGAGCGCAGCGCCTCTATGCGAAGTGCTGCAGCACGCCACAATACCGCTGAGAAGAAGTCTTCTTACAAAGTCATTGTGGAGGAGATCACTCAAAAGAATAGGCCACTCAAGACCCATGTATGCTATCATCTAGCTCTTGTGAATACTAAGAAAGCGCCTGCTCGGTTCTAATATACTTTCAGCTTTCCTTCAACGCCTCGCCGCCCCAGGGTTACACCTTCATTCCTGCTGGCGACCCACAACTGACAAAAAGATGCAAGAAGTACGCTAAAGCAGCAGGCGTGGCAGTTTACATTGTGTCAGTAAGTCTTAAGAGCTCCACCCGTTGGCGCCCAGGTTTCTTAGCATTTCCAGACTTTCTCGAATGTTAGGGTGGAATTGTCCAAAGAAGTGCATCGCGTCGGTTACCACTTTTCTACCTTTATTGTGGATAAGGCTTGTGACAGCCTAGGCGTCACTCTCAATGCGTCTGGAAGAGTGGTCCAGTCACATTTCGCTTATTTGGACGATGATGGGCGGGAAGATCGTTTCCAGAGCCGTCAAGAGCGACTTAACAATTCTCGTCCAGTTGTCCGCCCAGCGAATGGACGATTGGAGCCCACCCTGAGCCAGGCTGTCATTGACTCCCAAGCTCGGGAGGCAATACAAGATCTCTTTCCCAAGATTCCTCAGCAGGACGCTCACGATGTAATATCACGCGCGTTCGAAAAAGTAATTGCAGTCCAAATTGCTATTGAATCCGAGACTAATGGATTCAGAAACGTCGCCTTGTTGGTAGCGCAGCAGGGATGTCTCTTGTGCGAAGAGCAAACCTGGCGGTCGTCGCTCATATCCGGCACACTTACACCAACTACGACGAATTGCTGCGTTCTGGTTTCTCTTGGGCTGATGCACGTCGAGGGGTAGAACAGTTTACATTAGATAAGCTGATATCATGGCGCGGTGAAGAAGACGAGGACGATGATCCAAATATGGAAGACGTACTCCGTGAAGTTGTCGTCATATCTGATGACGAAGATGCAGATGCTTTCGAGTCGAGCGTGGGCAGGGTAGCCTCATCAAATTTGATGCGAAACGAGCCTGTGGCAACCATGCCTCCCCACACACTTCAAACTACGGCTATCGATCTGACCGCCTCTGACTCAGATGAGGATGAGGACTCAGGTGACGATGATTCCGATGTTTACATTCCCCAACCTATTGGGCCACTGAGCCAGTCAAATCCGATGAGAGCCTCTAGACAGGCCCGCTTTAGAGAAGAACGGCTTGCGAGATGGGACCAGGCGATCGTCCGACAAAAGAATAAGCCTCTTCCAGCTGATGCGGACGACAGGTTCAGTGCTGCAATCCTGCCTACTCCTGTCAACAGTGTTTCACGGATGTTATCATCTCAGGCACCGGTGTCAAATCCAGGACTAGAGAGCTGTAATCGTCATACTGGGGTTTCCCACCATGGTTTGACGCAGAACAACAACCAATATACCAGGTTAGCAACGCGTGTGAATAGGAACCAGGTAAATGATCCAAACCTTTGAGAAGCATGTTCGGAAAGTTACTGTTGATGGGGGTGGGATTACAGGCCCCTTGATCATCTGGGCTGATTAGACCCTAGGGAGACATGGTACAACACCCAAAGGTCATAAGAGAAAATCCCGCATACCGACGGCATTGGCCAGTGCAGGTTTATGATGGCCATAGCCCAATTGCATTACGGAAGCCAGGCCAAGAGATGGGCCCCAACATGTCAGCTACTCATTCCGCAGTACCACATTCTTCACAAGACATTCTAGGTTCCGGCACACTTGACATGCATCCGGCCTTCCCTCCTCACAGCACCTATATACCTGTTGAAACAGTCTTGCCTTCTATTGAAAAGCCCACTTCACTTGCACCTGATACTCACCGGGTTCAGCCGGACGCCGCACCCCACAGCATGCCACGCAGCGAGATGTGGGAGGCACCGAGCTTGAAAAAACGCCGTGTTGATTCTATCACTTCTGGGCTGCGTTCAAACCCAATGGGCCCGCAGCAGTCGCAACTCAGCGGAGGAACATTACTCATCCCGCTCGAGCAATCCGAACCGAGTCGGCAAGTCCAATTGCTGCAGGCCAACTACAAAACCAATCAAGGGAATCCGCCTGTGATTCTGCGTGGTCCACAGCAGCACACCCTTGACCATGACCCGCAATCTAAGAGTGGCTACGTGTCAAGCTTGTTGCCACGCTCAAACATTATGCGATTGTCCGAGAATCAGGCGGCCTACGCTCCTTCGCATCCCAGTAAAGGCTGTCCGGGTGACGATCCATCGGCTGCTTCCATTCGTTCTGGAATGAAACAAATGACGGTGTCAGAAGCAGATAACGATTTTGGTGGTTATGTCAGTGATTCCACCAGACTTCCCCTTAATCATATACAACCGATGCAGTCTATGACGCAGTGGAGGCCAGATACTCAACCCAATACTTCTATCCAGCACGTGCAGCGAGTAGAGCGTCCACCAAGACTTATTAGATTAGGTCAGCAAAGCAACCAGTTGTCCCATGGTTCCTCGATATCCCAAGGCCATTCCCAAGCGCAAAGACATACCAATAACTTGACGCCACGACAAGTCTTATTGCCGACAATGGCAGATCCATCGACAAGACACACGGTGCAAGAGAGCAGTCAACAGGAACAGTACGATCCTTGTAAGCCGATGTTGTACCTGGAAAATACAAGTGTTTCGAACGCGGGGGCATCCCGCCACGTATTTCGTTTCCCGAGAAATGAACCACCTAGCAACCCCATGGATGGAAGGGCACCACGACCTCGCGAAATCATCATGTTGGACGATTGACAGTGAACCCTTCCGGACTGACCCCGTTCAATATGGTATCTATTGTGAGACTGAAAATAGTTGTCTCACCATTTATTGCTTCCACACAACGCCAAGCGAGTCCAGATGTCAGTCGGTGACCGTCAATCAAGAAGCAGGCCTCGGACGCCAGGATACCTCCTCAGACACATCTGAATTCTCGAAGACGCCAAGACTGCGGAAGCATGTGCCTCCAATCCATCTGGAGCCACACTGAGACACAGACTTTGAGCCTGTTTGGCTCATGCCATGTTGTAGCATGGGCACGTAGTCCAGCATTCTGTAGTCGTCCACTAAAAGACGGCAGTGTTCCATCGAGGTTGGAAATGGATCCCAAGACTCACATGTTTACTTCTACCAAGCGATGATTGTCGAAGCAATGCATTGTGGCAAAGCCTTTCTTTAGATGCGGGAGATGAGCTAGTCAGGGAATAATCACCACCTTTGTTACGTGGCTTTCAGCATTCCTGCAACGAGAGAAGGAACAAGACAGTGTACTTCAAGTATATACACTTATGCTTCACGTACATAGTTTACGCGTACATATGCAAGGAATTATTCGCTATAATGCTTGAAGATCGCCAACCAATCAAAGATTTCTCCAAATGCTATGCTCTCAACTCGCCGTCACTGTTCCAGCCCCACTCAGACCGGTCGTATGCATCCAAAGCAGGTCCCCTCCACACCTCGCCGTAGGCATTCGTCCTGTCGCCATTGAAGAAACCATCCTGGGTCCGAGTGATGACGTCCATCCATGAATCCTGCTCGGGGAATTTTTGCCACTATACGCAGTCAGCATGCAGTGTCCTGCTGAATACGCTGGAATTATCAATTGTGATGGACAAACCTACCTGGTTATGGATGTGATAGGCAAACGCTCCTCTGAAGAAATTCTCCATCGTCCGATTGGTGACCACCTCTCCATTCAAGCCCGCATGCTCCGGGCCCTCATAATTACTCCACTCATACTCCGGCTCTTCCACCGTCCCCATGAACGCCGACTCAAAATTCTTGTGGCAGGGCACTGTGCACTCGCCCGTCCCCTTGCGCCTGAGGTTGGTCACCAGCGGGTCGAAAACCGCGTTGTGTAACATCCCCAACTCACTGTTCCGTCCGTCCTTCCACATCATGCGCCCCAGAACCCTGGGGTGGAAGTTCATGCCCATGCGCAAGCCGCCGCGCAGGAGGTAGGAGGTCAGCGAGGAGTTAGCAGGGAGGGAGAGGACGGCGGTGTTGTAGTCCCCGGGGTCTCTGGCATGCTCGACCCACTGTTCCGCCCATGCGGGCTGGAGATTGGAATCTGCGTGAGGGCTCGGTAGGAGGAGCGGTCGCAAGTCGCGCAAGAGCAGGACATCCATGTCCAGATAGACGCCGCCGTGAAGGTGCAAGACCAGGAATCGGACGAGGTCAGAAACTTGGGTTGGGGTTGCGACGTATTTGTATAACGACTGGGGGAGGAGCCAGAGCATCCCGGAAGCATCCTGAATCACGCCGTCGGCGACTGCGACTTCACCATTTGCGCCTGGAGTGCTGGGCCGGTACAGGTTATCAGGGTTGAGGGCCTTGCTGAGACGTGGTAATGGTACACGGCTGGGGATCTTCCATTCCTTGAGTGTGATGTATCCTTCCTCGAGCAGAGGGCGGAAACGTTGGAAGAGGGGGTCATGGGAAATCATTGTCTTCATTGCCGAGACGTCAATGTCGGCGTCGAGCCAGATCCAGAGCCTGGAGCAGGCAAGGTTCTGAGAGTAGAGGTAGGCTTTGATGAACAATTCGACGCGCCACGTCGCGTGTCCTGCCCAATAGGTGTGATACGTCCTGATCGGACCTTTGCAACTATCTTTTGGGGACAGTGACACCTTGTTCGAGAATCGTGACTTTGCTCCCACACTATTCGCAATCGAAGAGGTGGTCTCACTCATAAAATAGTCATCTTGGCCCGTCGCAAGATAATTGAGGCATTCCACAATGTCCGAGACGCCACTGTCCTTATGAGAATCTCCACAATTGCTCATGATTTTCTCAAAGTCAGCAACAGTATTCGAGTTGGGGCGAGGGCCAAGGTAGTCGTGAACCTCTACACTGCTTCCGTTGAGAGAAAAGAGCGGCTTGGTGTTTGGAATGACCGCTGTGATTTTCGAGCTTGTCTGAATGAATGACGGCAGGTTGATGGCACCAGTCTGGAGGTATTCGATCACTGTATACGACCCTTGAAATATTGCGCCATACGCAACGGCAATGAGGAAGATCTGCCGGAGTAACACGCAACGACTGCGACCCCTGTTATCAAATTGACCGTGCTTCCCTTCATCGCTGCAACAAGCCTTGCGTATGCAGAAGGCCCAGCACAGCGAAAGGTTGATCCAATTGTATGGTCCAAATTTGTGGTGACAGAAGACAGCGAGAGCAACGCTGTTCAGTGGTGTCCCCAAAAAAGTCAGGCCTGTTGGTGTGGCGCCTGACAGCAATGCCATCAGCATGGTCAGCCACGCACCGTGTACTGAAACCGAGGCCAGCATAAATCGTCTAAATTGAGGAACGGTCAGCACATAGCAGTCCCTAAGGACATCGCCAACTTCTCCCGACAAGAGGAGCATTGGCAGCAGAATGACTGAAGCCAAGAGACTCATCCTCGTCAAAATGGAGAGCAATTGCACCAACGGTTCCCTTATGGAGTGGCATGCGTCTGATATGCCTTTCATATTGTCGAGCGAGAACGCCCAGGAAGATGATGCTTGGGCGAAAGACCAGCGCCGCTGAACTACCTTGACACCAAGATGGCCTACAAGGGCATCTGATGATGCGAACAGGATGCCTACACATGTACTGGCTATACCAATCGGTTGGGCTATGTTGACTGATGCCAAACAAAGCGACAGGCTAGCTGTGAACGGGAACAACGCCGAAGATGCACTTTCTGCTCCATAGTTCAAACCAAATGCCAATGGCAGGGAGACAGCATGCACTAAGGCATAGGAGGCAAAGGGGGCATGGCTTTCGCGCTGGTCAGCGAGGAGCGGAGCATTTGGATCTTTTGCACACTTACCACAGAAGGATATTGCCAGCTGTTAAGCGAACTGCTAGCATCAGAGCGAAGGCTCCTTGTAACAGTCGAGAGGTATCACGACATTGACAGTGATAATGGTACTTGACATAGCTAGTCAAGCGATGTATGCGGTGGCTCAGTCCGAGCCTTCTCTTCGAAGGTCCACCAGCATCGGCTGGAACCTCTCTAAGGTCTTCCGGGTCAAAGCATCCAGCAGCGTGTGGAAGCAGAGCGTCGTCCTGCAGACAAAAATCTTCATTTGATAGCCTGGAATATGCGTAGCTTGGTGAGGTCGTCTGCGGGCCGAGACTGTGCGGTGGCGGTAGAGGTATTAGGCTTGCAAACAGGCGAAGTAGAGTGCCCGCAACAGTTGTGGCGACAATCTGGATGAAGGTGAGAGCAACCGGGTACGGGAATCTATTGCAAGATTAATTTGTATTGCCGAAGCTGGGTCCAAGTCGGGGAAGAACATACTTGTAGGTGCTAGCTGTATGGTTCAAAGAGATTGGTCAGATTTTACTCAAGCCAACGAGAGTAGGAGAAAGCATACTGAGAAGGATAGATCGGTTGAGCAGCAGAAGGCCAGTCCCTGCAGCTATGAAACCCGTTGTCGAAACCAGCTTGATCAAAAGATCCATCTTGGAAAAGTTGCAGCACAGTGCCGAAGAAAGCCCTCGCCTGCTTTGACACCAGTACACGACGTCCCTGTGGGTGTGTGCTCAGACAGAGGATATTGATTTGCCTCATTTTCAGGACAAAGGGAACATAATATTGACGAAGAGAAGTCAGCAACGTCGCACAGCGTTTCGGCTGAGCTGCAACGTCTCCGTACTCTAGATTCTTAGGTAGGGTTCTGAGTGAAGCATCGTTGCCAAAGGCGCAGGCTGCCATGTTCGCTTGTGATTGGTCGGCAGTTCACTTTGAAGGGTGGCGGACTTTCTTCCTTTGGCAACAGCTGCACGCAATAGATTCCGCAGACCGCTACTCCTGAAACATCTCGAAAACATGACAGGTGTTCAGAAAAAGGAGATAACTTGATACCCCACTAATCAAATCGAACCTATAGTGAAATATAACCACTCTAGTGACACAGCCAATTACACACAAGTGTCCGCCCACGGATACGGGGTGACACAGACATGTTGACATTGGGAATTGAACCTAGAGTGAAATATAACCAGTCTAGTAACATATTCTGCTAAATTTGCTTGATCCAAGCATTCGGGCCGCGCGACTGGTGAAACTGTGAGCCCTCACTGTTGTGACTGCGCCTTGTTAGGTTGAAATTGGCTTCCACCGCATGCGGCCGGGAATGCTCCTATACAACCCGTAAGCGTTAGCCAGGCTGCAGCAATATCAATGTGTCGAAATTAGACCTCACTTCCACGTAAGCTTATTCATTCTGCCGCTCACGTTCGCAAGGCATCAAACCGTCAAACGGCACGAGGCGTTTTTCTAGATGGGAATGCGGATCCCTGAACGCGGCATCATTAGCACAGGGAATCCTGAGGTTGTATTACAGCCTCCGCCAAAAGCCTTACAGAAGCGCTTTCACACTCCGCTTCCACCGTTTGTATATTTAGATAGCCAGAGGCCGCAGTTCCAAATTCCAATGTGCTAAGGCGACTCTGCTTTCAGCCGTCAAGGAAATGTTGGAACATCTCAATGAAGTCTGAAAGCGTGCTCCACGGTCCGCATTCGTAAGACAGCGTTGAGGCCAGTCGCGTCCCGGTTGGTTTGAGCCCCCATGTCCCAATTTCCGATCGCAGAGAAGAATAGACCTGTGTACATTCAGTGTCTCACTGAGCTTTGACGTCTTCATACTTCGGGAGTGTACCTTCATCAGGATTCGGCATTGTAAGCTGGAGCGACCGCCTCTCTATCCAAAGTTTCAAGCACTTGCGTCGACGAGCTTGCATACCCTTCGTTGGGTAGATCTCAGCGATAACGGGCGCTTCATGCATATTCTCCGAAAAGCACCGGCGCTCAAAATTACTGTATTCTCCCAACTCCGAAACTCGTTGCCCTCACGCAGAATTTCTTCACGAATGCATTGGACGTCCGTCATTTGCCTCAATTCCACGGCAATCTTTTTGAGCCGTATCAATAGCGGTGACGGGCACGGAGAGTCCTCAATGTCGTGGTCCAAGTCTAAGAACATGGGCAGTCGCTGCTCCAAGACGGCAACGCGAGGCACATGCAAGCTGATTGTAACTCGTGCACAGGGTATATTCCTAGAGAAGAGGCCCCTAAATCTGTCTTTGAAGGTGAGAGCGCTATCCTCACCCCCTGGCTGCAAGATTTGGCTAGAACAAAAAAGAAGGCGTGGGGGGCATCTCAGCTGGGGATCAGGCCTCTCGATATCTCTGGTAGTCACAAGATCTAGGAGCTTGCTTGCTTTTATATCAATTTCAAATGTTTTGCACCGTGATAAGTGCGCTTCAAGCTCATACTTGACGAATGAGGCCGCCGACCAGCCAAAACTATTATTACTGCTTTGGAACGAGGGCGGTAAGTCTTGATGCGGATCTTGATTGTAACGGCGATATTCATCCGTAAAGCGATCTTTACGACCCATGCGATGAGCAGGAAGAGTAAATTCAAAATCTCATTCGTGTGCAGAGTGAAGGGTATGAGGTCCCTTGAACAGTGTGCGGCGTTAGTAGCACAGAGTGGCTCGGCCTCGATTCGTAAAGGAGCTTTGCCCCGAGCTTCGTGTGATTTTGGTCTCACATCGGGCCATTAAGCTGATGGTGATGGTCTCAACATCAATGTCACCATCGCCATGCAATCTCACAGACCCAGTAATTGTTGTCCCTGCTCGACAAGGTCCATTCGGCACATTAATACGAATTGACATCACAGCAGCTCAATAATCTCCAAGGCTCTGTCTTGGCCGAAGGTAGTCTCGCACAGTTCTGTTTTCATCAATACGGAGAAGGGAAGGGAAAGCGATTGAGATGGATTCTAGACTGTCGCAGTATCAGGTTTTGATGGGCATGGACACAAGTCTCAAACAGTCCCCACAGTTGGAAGGAGCGGGTTGGAGTCCCAGTAGAGGAGCTAGACCCAAAATCCTGAAGTTCACTATCGCGACCACTCATTTTGCACTAAACATATGATGGGCAGCGAATAACCAGACACATATAAGTTACAGGCTACACCGCCTGCATCACGGGAGACGACTATATGCAAGAGCAGGCAGTCAAGTGAGAGACTTGTAGACGATGGCGCTTTCATCGCGAAAAGTAAATATATAGGAGAAGAGAAGCTGTAATTACAGAGCTCTCGAGGCTTTGAAGTTAAGAGTTTCAGCGCTCATGACTTTCGATGAAACGGATGAATGACCAGTAGCGAGACGAAGACGGGAAGCAATTTGCAAGGCCACGAAGGATCTTAATGCAATGATCCTCTCCATGGAAGAGCAGGCAGTCTGTGCAACGAGTTGCAAAACCCACTTGTCCGGACTTTTCAAGCATTGAGCTATTTTCTCACTCTCGAGAGGAATGTCACTCGTCGCTCAAGATATATCTCATTCGTTCCCTGATGCCCTTTGCCAGATTATTGACTTGGGGCTTTGACCTCCGACAGTACCAGCACTCAGTCTTTAGCAGACCAGCTTGCCTTGATTCAGCAAGCCGGCAACGCTTCTTGGGTTATAGATGCTGCAAGTAAAGCGATCAGCCCGCATTTGGGTCCGCATGTCATGCGGCATGCCGTGCTTCCAATAATCTCCCTGCCACATGTTGCATGTACCCCGCACTGAAAGAATCAAGGAGGTGCCATCATGATGCCACGCCAGAGCAAACGAAGAGAACGTTAGCTCAGGTTCATCCGGCCAGTCGCTTAAGCGAAGGGACTGTCAAGCAGCGAACCGCACCCCGCTGCAGGGTTGTCGAGTATCCTTCAATGCTCGTGTCTCTGGTGCGGAGAGCGATTCATGCGCTGCCTTTGTTCTATGCCGATAAGAAAGCAGGGCATTTCGTCGGAAGACTTACGAAGTATAGGGTCATGCTGCCATTATTGGCAGGATTGCTGCAAGGGCCGGCTGGCATCTCATGCTGACAGCGGCACCCATCCGGAGGATAGAATTGACAAGGGTCTGGCCTTCGTCATATAACACCACTCGAAGTCTCCAAATACCTAATCCGTAAGCGAGCTTTCAGTTGACAGACTACGGCGCGAAATAGTGAGCTTGCAAAATGATTCGACCAATCCAGTGCAGGTCGAGAACCCCCACCGAAAAGATCCGAGACGGTCAGACCTCCTGTGCTCATCTGAGCTTTGACCTCGTCTGACAATATCCACTCGGCTGACAATTCTAGCTCAAGAGGTGGGGGGCCTCCCGGGGGATGGAAAGCACACTGCAGGGAACCGCTCGATACAGTGATGACTTCTGGGGAACTTGCAGCAAGGTAAAGTCGAGGCCGAAGCACCGCTATGAGGACCAGGTTCTCTCGAAAGTCTGTTGGACAGAAGGCGGTACGGTACCCTATGTGGTCTCACTGGTTAAGATCAACCATAAGCAGCAGGTGGAGTCGTGGAGCCAAACGCGGCACGCCATTTCATTCAACCTTGCCCGGATCGCACCAGTCTTTTGCACCATAATCCATAGGCTAGGACACTGGCGACATATCACTACTGAGACTAGCGGGTGGTGTTACTTGGGACCCGGTGCTCGGATATTTTCCAAAGCTGGCTGAAAAAGCAGCAAGGTAAATTCGAAATTTCGGGTGGAGACTGTAGAGTCGCAAAATAGCTCATTGTTAGCGCGCCTTTCCAGATGTCGCCATGATCATTCGCTAGGAAAATGCTTGGAAAGGAAGAGAGGGGTTCGCGTGCATGATCTCCATGCCTTTCAAAGGGTGTGCCTGATACACAAGCCAGCTAAAGTAAGTCTCGAGTCAGTATGACAGCAACGATAATAATACCAATCAAGGCCCCTGCATCTGACTGTCCTTTTCATCTCGTCTCTCGTTATATTCCTTCATCATCGCACTGCTCAACTTCTGAGCCTATGTCTTGTTGGTCCGTTTATGATCTCTCCCACCGAAAGGTCCTAGTTATTTTGCCATACTCCCTACACCCATTATCAGCAAGCCTGCTCCTCCGACATCTTCATTGACGATTTCCCTTGCCTGCCTCATTCCTCGCCATACGTTCACCGCGTGTCTTCCGTCGTAAGCTGCTCAGCTCACACTCCTTCAGCCGATCCCTCCCAAGTGGATTGATATTGTCTTATCAGACACACTCTCGCCCCTCTTCTTCTTCTTCTCCAGCTTCCTGAAGATCGATGCTGTCGGACTGCACAGTGGCGATGGAACTCACTTGGTCCCACGATTACTGCTTGGCTTGTGAAAAGCAGACATCAGGCGGGGCCTATTGCTCGCAGTCCTGTCGGTTGGCCGACCTCGAACAATGCTCCTCATGGTCAACGCCACCAAGCTCACCATCCGCCTCGACATTTCCACCAGCTCGCCAGACCCCCTCAAGCAACGGGTTCTATCTGACGCCGGCCATTGATTGGTCTACCTACAAGACTCCCTATACCACGACTCAGAAATCCTTGTTCGCGAGCAACAACTCGCGGCAAGCCGAAAGCAAGAAATCTCTGACACCCTCATCCTCTCACTCGTCGCTCAACTCAGCAAGCAGTCTGTCGGCACAACGCCCGTTGTATCGGGAGGAGGTCAGCAGTCAGCTTCGCGAATACGCCAACTCTTTCGATACCACACGGAACAAGGGCAGGACCCTTTCATGAGAATATGCCTTCGTACCCACAGTTGCAATGGAGCTATATTGGGCTGGTGCATCGGATCTAGCGAGTTTGGGAGGGCAAAGCGCTACATCTAAAAGCATAGTTGGGCTATTTCATACGTGGACGAACGGCTTGAGCGAGTGTGTTTACTCATTATCGGGAGGGATAGGCGTCTTACAAAATTTGGACCAAAAGGCGCGGAGCAGCGGGGATCCACATTCTGGTCTACGGATTTATGGGATAGTTAGGGAATTGCAACTCAACTTGATTTGGAATGACACATCGTTCTTCCTCGAAAAGACTTTCGAATTTTGGGGACGATCAAAACCCGCTCATGATCTCCATCCGACACTCACCTCAAAATGATGATGCTTTCCTGTCCTGCGTCCTGACCATTCTCCCGGTTTGCTACGGAGAATGTTCCGATGCGCGACGCTGCCTTAGAGGTAAAAGAGTCAAGACATGGCCTGCAGACCCATGCAGTCCACCCCACCATCCTGTGCCATCCTGTGCCATCCACTCCGGCACTGCCCCTCCAGCATGATAACAAAAAAGTTTTTCTTCCGCTGGAGATCGGGCCTAAAGACCAACGCCCTTGCATGGAGTTTGGCGGTCGGCCCTGTTGATTGGCCAGGAAGAAGACGGAAACGACGGTTGAACCCAGGATTTGCCACACGTTATCTCGTTTCTCATGCAAGGCTGCCGCTGGCGCATATCTGGACGATATTTGGTTGGACCAGTCGGCAAAGTCAAAAAGCGAGGCAGTACCAAGATTGGGGATTAGGAATTGGTATTTAGTAGTGGGGAATTCGGGTAGTGGAGTTTGAACGGGTCTGCCGATCTCGGAGATGCTAGAGCAGGAGCGGCAATTGCTCCAGTCTTAAGAAGAGGCAAAAGACTTTTGCTGCTGCTCTTATCAAGTCAAGGCTGATGATGATAGAGTACAGAATAAATTTATTTTTCGAATTCGCGATTGAGGCATGACCCTGCATTGAGAAGTCCCAGCATTCTTAAACAGTAGTGAAGACTATGGGCAGATAACCCGTTGTACAGGTACATTAGTAATGGATCAACGTCATTGCATATCGTTCGACTTGACACAGTCTCTGCCGATTGCATGGGATTGCCGTTGCAGCTACGAACCTTCTGCAGCTGTGAACCTTCTGCAAGACCTGCCTACCCTGCGATTCCGTTGCCTTTGGCTTATGCGAGGTGACATGAGCACTCGCCAGACTGACCCATGATCTGCCGCGTTACACAATTCGAGACACAAGGGTGGCTGCGCAAGCTCGTCAGTGCGTAAGGTTTCACTCAAAGTCAGGCATCGGCAGTTCAAGGTGACGAGGAGCTAAATGCAAGTTGGAACAGCCCAAACACTACGGGGATATCGCCTTGCTTGCCATGGGATCGTTTCTTAACGTCGAGTCTACCTACGCTTGCACTTCAATTGGAGCTCTCCAATGGTGCGGCTTGAAGGAAAAAGTGAGACGCTCAGGGCGATGAGTTTCGAAACGTATGCAGCATCAGATTGGCAATCACATCCATCAATCTGGGCAAGCGGCCTTCATTTGCCCTGTCCCACCAGTGGCAATCCAGCCAAAACCCAATATTGCACTTGACAATTATGTCCAAAGGGCCAAAACGCTGCAACACAAACCCTGTACAGGTCATTACTTCGTCAAAGCATCATGCTCCGCCGCCGGCTCGCGGCTCTTTCTCCCCGCCCTGTGCTCTCCACACCTTCCTTTATGGCGGCATCTCCGAGTGCTGAACTGCTGTTCGTACTCTTCAGCTCCAGCCGATCATCCTGACTTGGGTCATCGAAAGAGCCTGGGGCCAGGCATGACTCCCTCCTGCGTCTTGTGATTGTTATTGATGGCTTTGCAGGACCAGACATTGAAGTCGAATGGCGCCTAGAGACTCGCATCGGTTTTGCTGCTCTACCCATGTCTTCTTGATTCTTGCTGTTATTACATTCAGGGGAGCTGCTTGTGAAATCGAAGATATTTCCATTCTCTGCAACGTCACTAATCGCATCTTCGCCACGTCTCGCGTCCAACTTGAGCGCAGCCCCGGCGTTGTCGCGATGTGGAACGTTGGCGAGGGTCGCTATTGCTGTAGCTGCACCAGACGTAGACCGACGCCCACCATACTGATTTTCTTGACCCTGATGAGACAAGTCGCTCAGACTCTTGAGGCTAGGTGTGGCTTTGGCCTCGTCGGGTTGAAGGTTTGCTTTCTTGCCTAACGGACTGGTGGACTCAGCCTCATGTCGTTGCTGCTGGCTTTTTGATTCCTGAATCGGATTCGTTCTCCATGTCATCTTGGAAGGATCGTCGTTGTCTTGCCCAATTTGGAGCCTTTCAAGTTCAGCTTCTAAAGAGGCCTCGGATCCATCCTTTTTGCCGGCCGAAGCTTGTCTATTCCTCTCCTCAACACCTACAGCATCGATGAGGTCCTTTGTCGGTCTTCGCATCTTATCACGCAGGTTCGGCTCCGCATAGCTCACGCTGCCTCTCGAACGTCTAGTCCCTCGATTGAAAGATCCAGTACCGGAGTCAGGGCCCAAGTCTGGGGGCGGGGGGGTGTCTTGCAACTCGGGCCGTGGCTCTGATGGATCCGATATTGTCGGAGAGAAGAGATCGAGATCTGTGACAGGTGTTTTAGGAGGTCGATCCATCGTCTTCGACTTCGCTGTCTTCGACACCTCTTCACACTTGGCTACCCGCGGGTGCTTGTTCGCGACTTGCGTGTCTCGAGGCTGGGAGCGACCACTTGCCCCTTTAGCAGATTTTCCCTTGAGATCACCAAGCGTATGCTTTGCATCAACAACTGCTCTTTTGACTGGTGATTTTGGGTCAATGTTGGCGCTCTTCGGTCCAAGCGCTTTCCTAGCATTGGAGATAGCTGCACGATGAGCCTCCCTTGTTCCTTCCTGCCTACCAGAATCCCGAAGAGGCTTATTGTCTGGATTCTTACTCTCTGCAAAAGGAGCTTGCGAGCCAGACTTTCTTGATGCCATACTTGGCTTGGTGTCCGCATTCTTGCGAGTGAAATCGAAATCGTCACCCCGTTGGTCCTGTGTCATTGTGTCGCTGACGTCGCTCGCAGGCAGTCTCCCTTTTTCCTCCAATTTTGACGCCTGGGTCATGACCGCCGTTGTAGCACCCTTGGTGAGGCCAGGCCCTGTTTCTGGAATTGCCCCCGCTACATCTTTCGCCTGGAAGCTTTCGCGTCTTCTTCGTCTTACCTCAAGGTTCGAAGAAACTGCTGGAGAAGGATCCATCTCCGGACTCTTAGATCTTTCTGGGTCTTTTGAAACGAATGTGATGGGGCCATCTTCTTCAAAATGAGCTATTGGAGGGGGTCCAAGCTCCGGAGAGTCGGTCATGTCGCCAGACAAATTGAGGATGCCCCTTACATCGTCAGTGCTGATGGATGTTAATGTCTAGATCTCTCGATGCGCAGGGGATGGCATACTCTAACGTCTTCCTTGACAGGGCCTTGTTCTCTAATATTGGTGGTAAACGCCCCTCAGCCTCCCACCTCATATCTGAAAGACCGGCCCCTTGGGTCGACTGGCTGTGATTGGGCGACGTTGGAGATGGTCTCTGTGCTTTGCGAGCATCCTCGCGGGAACGCTCCTTGGTAATCGCTACTCCTCCTAGCTCTTCAAGTAGACAAGCGATATCGCCTAATCTATCCTGTAATTTTCTCTTCACTCCATTGATTTTGTCCCGATCGGATCGCCTCAGACCGCTCTCAGCTTCGAATTGAACCTTGATGACCTGCTCGCGGAGTGAAACATTCTCGGTCACAAGTCTTGAGACTTCTGTCTCGAGGTTTCGTATGCGAATAGATTGGGTTGAGTTGATTCTAGTCATGATTAGCCTCGAAAGGTCAAGAGCATCTTGAGCATGAGGAAACACCTTGCAAGCTCCCGATTCTGTCGCACGAATCTTCTTTTCACTGGACGTTCTTAGCAATACTGCCCTTTCTAATGTTCATGCAAACCCACAAGAATCAACAGACTCTGCAGCCGGCTGGGGAGGATCATTGAGCCTAGCCATAAGTCTGGCTACCTTTTGTCGTCAAACTTCTGAACAGACTCTCAAATTTCATCTTTCACGGATCCTTGTGATGCAGCTAGCAAAAGCCGCTACTCAACATCTGAATCTTTCGAGTAAACAAAGGAATCCATATCCGAAGCTTTACCGGCCTAGCGTCGTCGGCAAGTCCCTCGCTGGTCCGCTAGTAAAGTACGGGATAGTCGGACAATCTGCAGCACAATCCGTCCTTCTAATGACCTGTCCAAGTGACGATCTCCATCCATTGTTTGTGAGATTGGAGCAGGAACAATTTACATCTACCCAACTACTGACCCGCTGCGGGTGCAATCCTGCATCGAGCCAAACATGGCATTCCAGAATAGGCCCCTCAACTCTACGCTGCGACATGCCTCCATTGGAGGTTCTCAAAATCAGACAACGCAGCCTCCAATGTTGGTAGCTCGCATCAATGAGAAGAAAGCAGAGCTGGAAAATCTGAAAGAACTACGAGACTTGAGTGGGGGTCTTGCGGCGCAAATGCAGGCTCTCGAGGAGAAGTTATCGACCCTGTCAGATGGGACTGAAGGTTGGACATGGTGCTTCAACTACCTACTTCTTGGGCACCGACTGACACGCATTGGACCGACAGCTGTGGCTACGGTCCTATCGAATTGGCATAACGTAATTAGGGCTATCAACATGGCATCAAGTACGCTCCACTGCAATCACTATCGAGTCCGGCACGCTAATTGACAATCAGCGAAATTTCCCAAAGGTCCTGCAGACCAGGTGCAGGCTATTGATCCCGCTTCTCAGATTCCCTTGCCCCAAACATTGGTGAGGATACCAGTCGAAGAGCAGCAGCCGGAGTCACAGGCCCAAACTGTCGAAAAGACGAACGACTGAGTTCTATGCGGAAGATACTCCGTCAGCCTATCATCGTAAATCACTCTGAAAGAGTGCTGGTAACACCGCAATCGATTTCATCGACAGGTACCCAAGGAGCCAAGACATTCTCGCCGTTTCACGGCAGTACGCCAGTACCATTTTCAACGGTCATCGCGTGGAGGGCTGGAGGCGCTCAAGATTGGCCGCTAGAGAGTAGAGGCGGGTCTAGCCGGTCGCTCCATGCGAGGGCCATGTAAACAAAACACGGGAAGCCGCGTCCTGCGCAACAACTTATCTTCAATTGTTTTGCAACGCTCTAAGATCCAGTAACACTCAGTATCTTCCATCATCTGTTCCTGGCTCGTATCAGTATATCGATTGTGCTCTGCACCTTGAACAACACTACTATGCCTCGCGCAACACGCGCCGCCCTCCGAGCACAGGAACTTCTCGACGAAACAACACAAGATGCTGCTGCAATAGCCTTACCTTCAACACCCAAACAAGATCGCGTTGTACTTGGCGAAATATCGAGCAATATCAACGCTGGCACTGAAGTATCTGCACCTGATGTATCCGATGTGACGAGCAAGCCGCCTCAGGGCCAATCGAAGAAGAAAGCTGGCAAGAGAGGCAAGGGCCTGAAGAAGGCCATGGAGAAGGATGATACAATTAATGTTCTTGAGGACGACAGCTGCTCTTCTAAAAGCGAGGCTGCTGTCGAAGCGAGCAATCTCCTCTCTGACCAAGATTCCAGTGATAATTTCCATCCCAGTAACCGCTCGACTGAACTGACAATCTGTTCTAGAACTAGCAGACGCAAGGGTCCTTGAGGACGAGACATCATCTCTCCAGTCTCTAGCTGTGGAAGCCGCAATCGAGAACCTGAACATTGACCAGGCTGTTTCGTCAAATCCGAAATCGCACTTGTGTGATGAGCAAGAGCCACTTCATCCGACCGTCCTCCCGGCAGGCGAAACGACCATGGTAAAAGATGATGTTCTAAGCAGGGAGTCTGCGGGACATCAGCCGACAGATCAATATGTTGGCAGAGATGACTCATTTTTGGAAAGGATCAAGTCCAGATCACCTGCAAAACGAGTGTCTCGGATCGAAGACTCTGTCGAGGCTTTAGATGTTTTGGAGGACGAGATAGAGAAGGTCGGCGAAGCGCTTCCGGCTACAGTGGATCAACCTGCCCATGAACAAAACACAAAAAGCAGTCCAAAGTCTGCGTCGGCGTTGAGCAAAACTAGCCGACTGCGGTCGAAGAAGTCAACAACAGCACCATCTAAGCCTGCGGCTGCTAAGACCGCATCCACCAGAGGCGGCGCGCGGGCAGCGGGCCCCGCTCTGCGCTCTTCTCTCGCAGCCTCAAGGCAATCGATCATGAAAACTCCTTGGCCCAGATCGGATGCGAGTGCGATTAGTCCTCGAACATCAGTGCAGGCAGCCACCAAGACCTTCAGCGGTAAGACCGCAACGGCGTCCAAGAGGGTCAGTTCCATCCACAAAGCTCCTTTTCAACCCGTCAAGTCAACTAAGCCAACAACAATATCAAGCTTCGAGCTTCCCGGGGAAGCTGTAGCTAGAAAATTAAGAGAGAAACGCGAAGAAAGGCAGAAGAAGGAAGAGGAGGAGCATGCAAAATATAAGCAATTCAAAGCAAAACCCGTCCGCACCAGTCAGGCTCCTGACGTAAAGATGACAGCAGCTGCAAAGGCACGATTGAGTCTAGCTCAGAAGGCGCCGATTGAAGGTCCGAAACATCGAGACAGTCTGATTGCCGCAAGTTCTTCGATCGCGGCGAACAAGAAACGCCTGTCAAGTCTCACAGTCGCAAAGCGTGACGCAGCATCTTCGAAGCACAATGTCACGCAGCCGGCGACGAGACATATCGTCGACCGGAAACCCTCGATCAACGCAGCTGTTCAACAGCGCAAAGGCCCAACGTCTCGGGAACGGGCACAGCAGAATTTGAAAGGGAAGGAGGTATTCAATCGTGGGCTTACAGCACTGTCAGACAGCGAAAGGGAGAAGAAGACCAAGGAAGAAGCTGCGAAGAAGGCCAGGGAAGACGCTGCGGAGAGAGGAAGGATTGCTAGTCGCGAGTGGGCCGAGAAGCAGAAAGTGAGGAAGATGGCAGCATTGAAAGCCAAGGAGACACAGGATGCTCTCCCCACCAGCAGCTAGGGCTTTTGAGGATAGTTTTGATGATGAAGAATGATTCACGTGGGTCTGTATCAGAACGGTGCTGTGGGCGTGTTTCTGCTTTTTCTGAAGTGAAGTGTCACTGTCAAACTCCTGATGCGAAATTTCCCATGAATCAATAGTGAAGGTAGATTGGTTGTGCATTGCTAAAGTATCCTTCACTTCATGACGAGCCCGGTGGAGAACTTTCTCCAAGATTGACCTTTGTGCATGTTTCGGGTAGCGTGTTGATGTTGACCACTTCCAGCTACAAGCAAACATGCATGGCCGTTGACCTTCACATACTTATTTGCACGTTCCTTCTCCCTCTGAGCACTTTGAAACCTGTGCATCCTTGAAAGATCACAACACCAGCATCACCGCCATTCCCGCCAACCACCAAGAAACATGCCATCAACCCAGCCACCAAACGCCTTCGCCCACCACCCCTGCGCCCACTGCACCAACCCTTCCACCAAGATCTGCCTCAGATGCCACCAATCCTTCTACTGCAGCCGCGCCTGCCAAACCACCCACCACCGGATCCACAAGCGAACCTGCGCCGGCCTCGCCCAAGCGCAGGCAGTGGCGGAGGCAGCGGCGGCGGCACAGCAGCAGCAGCAGCAGCAGCAACAACGATCCCGCCACGACGATGAAGAAAATGCGGCGAGGAGATGGCAGCGGGTGTACGACGACGACGACGACGACGCGAGAAGAAGACGGTGGCAGCAGCTGCTGCATGCACTCAGAGCAGCACGGATTGTCACGGGCTCTGTGAGGGAGTTCGCGACCGGGGAGGAGATGTGGAGGTGGGTTAGGGAGGTTAATGAGGTGGGGGAGGAGGAGTTGGAGGAGGAGAGGAGAGGAGAGGGGGGAGGGGGAAGGAAATAGGGTAGTGAGTGAGTGGCTGGAAGAATTTGGGAAGAAGGGAGAAGGGAAAGGGGGGGGGGGGAGGGTTTCTGAGGACGATTCAGTGGAGGATAGGGCGGTTAAGACTGGTGGGACGGTTGCAGAGGTTGTTGCGGTTGTTGGAGGGGTGGAACTTCTTGTGGTGGATGTTTTCGCTGGGGATGGAACGCGTGGTTCATTAATGGTTGGGGTTTTCCGGTTCGAAAAGTGGCGGATCAAATACTGAGACGTTTTATTCCATTTTGAGTGATTGGCTTCTGGTTCACCCGTTGTTCCATATCATATATCTGCCAGCAATCGTGCCATGTGGGCCGTTGAATGCTTTTTCATAAAATAAGGCCAGTCACAATGAATCAAATAGAGTGTCACGTGCTCTTCGCGTGATTCACGCGCTGGATGATGATGTCACTTCAATGGTGGAAGCGCCACCATACAAGTCCAAGCTTCTATTTACCCTCCATTTGCACCTATACTCTCCCCACCCCTTCTCTCTCTCTCCTCACCCTTCTTGAACCACCCATCCAAACTCTCCACCTTCATCAATCAAAAAAAAAAACACCTGCGCCCAACCCCAGCCCTCATCACACACACACAAAATCAAATCACAATGGCATCCCAGCTCAACCAACCGGGCCAATGGACCACGGGCGGCGACCCGCCGACCGACAAGCAAGCCGGCTTCCTCAAGACCCTGGCCGCCTCCAAGGACGCGCCGGACGTGAAACCCGAGGAGATGAACAAGTCGGAAGCGTCCATGAAGATCAACGAGCTGAAGAACGCAGAGACCAAGGATCCCGGGGCCGCGGCGGGTGAGTAGTTGAGCATTTTTCAGGGATGAGGGGGTTTCCTTCCTCCCCTCCCTCCTCCCGCCTCCCTCTTGCTGCTGCTTTGTTGCATTACTGGTTTTGGGAAGCTCTTTTTTCTTTTTCTTTGGTTTTTTGGGGAGGTGGCAAGGGCGAGGGGGGGGAGGTTCGTTATGCAGCGAATGCCGATGATGATGCTTGGGTTATTGTATGTAGGAGAACCGATCCAGAATCCCGACGGGTGGAGCACGGGCGACGATCAGGCGACGGGCAAGCAGACGGGGTACATCGCCGCGATGGCGCAGAATGCGGGGGAGAAGGTCGCGACGGAGGGGATGGGCAAGACGGAGGCGAGCAAGAAGATTGAGGAGTTGAAGGGCAAGACGGGGATGTGAAGAGTCCAATGCCAGGGTGTCGAGCGATGTTTTCGGCATGCTCTGTGCTCTGCAACATGAATATTGGGCTGCTACTACAGGTCATGGACTTGGACATCATTTACTGTTCAATTGGAGTTTCCATTCGTGGCTATCATACAGTGAAGCCTGGAAGGACGGGACGCTATGCTCCACACAACCCTGGATCGTCTGTGCTCACCAGGCATAGACTGCCGTACTGATTAGGCCCTTGAGCAATGCCGTAGGCGTCCGTCCCCGCAGCGCATTGGTTCGCTGCGACTCGAATGAATTGTTGGAGGTCTGCTCCGGTGACACAAGAACTGTAGTTCCAATGGTCAGCCTTGATATCCCAGTACCGGGAGTCTGATCATGGGCAGCTCGTCAGTATTCCAACGCTGTTCGGTGAGATAGTGAAGAGGCGGACAGCGATCAAGTGAACAAGTACGACAGGAGATCGATTTACAATCCTGGGAATCCGAAAGTAGACAGCTTATTGGCAATCACAAGCGCGCACCCACTATTCGAACTGACTTGACAGTAACTCGACGTTATCACCTGTGGGTCACCACCGACGCTCTCCCCCGAAGCGACGCACTTGCCATTGTCATTCGTGCATATCTGCGTGTTGTCCTTGGGCACATCTCCATTGAATAATATATCCAGGCAGTCAATCATCCTCGTTCCTCCAGTAGAGTCTGTACCGCAATTGACCCGGGTGGCAGTTGGAAATGCAGCCGTAGGGGTCCCGGCCACTTTCGAGGTCATCGAAGATGGGAGCTGCAGATGCTGATGGCACGCAACCTGGGATGGTGTTGCATTGTGGATCCGTAGAGCCTGCAGGCAGCATACGTACCTGACAGCCATTGGTGGCTGTCTGGCTGGGCTCCCTAGTGGTCGCCCTCTGATGGTGAAGGTCGTTGTACGTGCTGCAGCGGCGGCATCTCTGCCACAAGCGGAGACTTGGTAGTGCTCGCTCTGTGTAAGAGAGACTGGCTGCGCTGATGAAGTAGAAGAAGCCGTCGAGGAAGATGATGAGGAAGAGGCGGAAGTCCTTGGGGCTATGGTCGTTGGGGTTGCGGTCGGATTGTTGGCACCCTCATCGCCACCATCACCACCACCACCGATGGGTGAGGGTGGGGGGGATCCTGGCATTGGAGGAACGCCACCAATGGGGATGAATGGGATCCAGCCCACGCCAAGGGGACCCAGGATCAATGGAACAAGGACACCATCAATAGTAGTGCTGGTGGTTGTGGCCGCGGTGACGCCGCTCACGGTGGTCGGAATGAACGTCTCGGTAATAGGAGAGCCATCAATGGTCGTAGTAAGTGTCGTCGTCGTACCTGCGCCAGCACTCGCACCGTCTGATGAGCTACGGCTGGTTTGAGTTTGTGATTGTGCACTATTGGCTGATGATAGGAGTTCCGATGGGAGCGTATGATCTGGCCAACCTTGATCGGAAAGAGTGTAAGTCTCGCCGTCCAGAGTCCAGGTTCCTCCCCAATAGTTCCTGTTGACAATGCACTGCTGTATGGTGTTGTTGAATCCATCCAGGCAATGTCGAAGATCCTGATTTGGATCAGACCTTGTCACGTTATAAATCAAGCTGCCGGTATTGAAAGTTGCTGTTGTCTGACTGCCTGGCGGAAAGCCTCCAGAACACACATTGTCGAAAGTCGCCTGGTTGTCGCTAAGTAGGGCATTCCTAATGTCTTGCGCAGAAGGATCGCCGGCTTTGCGATACTGGGCGGTATTACAGTCTGCAGCTCTTGCAACGAAGTGTAATGTCCATAATATCACTGCTTTCAACATGATGTGCAAGGCCATTGCAGGAGAGTGAAGATGCTCGTTAGGTCTTCATGGGCTGTGCGTAATTGAACAATGGATCTGGGCAATGTCCAGACCCGCAAGAGAAGCTCAAAGCATGTCAAGGGTGGTAGGCATTGACGAGATTCTGTTCACTTTTGTCTATGGAGAGTATGGCATGACTTGAATATCGTATCCATGACACTTGCTGCTATACTTGACTAGAGAGGATGCAAGAGTGCGTGGAATAGCTGAACCAGTCCTGGGTAGCATTCGGCCGTATCATCAGAACATCACAGGTTGTCATCATATCTTATGGCTGGACCGGCATCATCTGCGAGAATATGTCGGTGCAAGTCATCTTTCCGCTTTACCATACACCTCATTAGTCCAATGGATCTCGCCTTCAATTGAGGCGGCGTCCTCGATGTCACGTAGATCTTCAGATTGCAGGATGACAGAGGGGCCGTTTGAACGGCGTAGTTTCCCTTGGGCCTGTGCAAACTGCGTCTTATTGATAGGAGTGGACAGCTCCAGCTCTTGTCTTTCATGTGGAACTTGATCATACTGACTTTCATGACATTAACAGTGGTGGTGACGTTTACGCATATGGATTCGACGCAGTTCGCCAGATCGCTGGGGCTGGCGGTGCCAGAGGTATCACGCCGCTGGGCTTTGCCGATACCTTTTCTCTATTCGCTTTGGGCTCGCAGCTTGCTCTCTCGCAATGAATTTGAGATATCTTTCACATGACTGATACACGAGACCAGGCTTGTATGGATAACCCAACAACCGTGGTGATAATACAAATCCGTTTCTCAATCAATTTGCGAGCTTCGAATGGTCGAGTGGGAGTGGAGTGACTATCACGTTGGCCCAATTGGCCCAATAAAGGCTCCTCATCGTCCAGTGATTTAGGTTGGCGATCGATGACATAGGCCGCTAAAACTTTGAAGGCAACGCGTCTTAAACGCTCATGTGGTCACGACAGCTTGTAAT
The DNA here is from genome assembly GCA_019925105.1 of Niebla homalea. Lineage (NCBI taxonomy): Eukaryota > Fungi > Ascomycota > Lecanoromycetes > Lecanorales > Ramalinaceae > Niebla > Niebla homalea. The sequence continues at coordinate 1,150,876 of JAHGAU010000007.1, forward strand.
AACGATGAAGTAAAGAGTGACAGTTGTGGTACTGCGCGCGAAACGCCCAAATCCCTACTCCAAGCCATCGACTCCGATTTCTTTGAGATCATCGTATACCCATAATCGAATGCTATACTTGGAGACCTGGTTGGTCCATCCAGGATACTGAGCACAAGCCAATAAATCAAGGGCGTCTCCCTCCTTGAGACCTTGCAACATCTCGTCATCAACATCTTTCTGGATGCAGTAGGTCTCGAGCTCTCTGCCAGCATGACGATTGCTCTGTAGAACAAAACGTTTGTACTCATTGTTGGTCGGACTGTAGTACCGATCCAGAACCTGTGCACTTTCACTCGTATCATGTTGCTCTTCATCATTCCGCACCAGGGCCTCTGGTCTCTGGGTCGTAGGCCGCACGCCGGCTTCGAACCAAGTCCAGCTGTTTCTATATGTTCCCCAATCCTCCCTGAACGAGGACCACCCCTGGTCCTTGCTCGTGAATGTGAACTCGACGCATTTCAAGTTTCTGATGATGTAGGCGGAGAGGGGGGGAAAGGACAGGATGACCTGAATGACTGGAAGGCCTCCTCTCGCAGCAACATGAACAGCAAGCGCCTGGGATTGAGGAGTGTCGGCGGGAGAACTGACGGACAAGCATTCCCATCGTAATGGTTCTAAGATCTGAAGAATGATTTCCGGAGGCAAGGCTGGCCTATTCACGGTTTTGGTTGAAAGACAGTCATAGAGGGCAAGGTTTGACTCGTGGGTAGTCCAGTTCCTGGGCGGAGAGTCTTCAGCTTCAGATGGTTGAGCCATGAACAGGTTGCGGAGGTTGCGGAAGCGGCTGGTCACCGCTGCGATAAGGTTATTCATATAGCTACTATGCTACGAGCTGTTCATAGTGGATTGGACCTCTTTATGTGGAGGTAGGGCCAGGTTATTAGGCTACAGTTTATTGTATATTGATTGTTTTGCCGATGACGTCGAAGCCGAGGGCGCCCCAGCGCCAAAAAAACGTCACGTGTTCTTCAGCTTGAGCCACAGCGGCGGGAGACTCAAGAAAAAAAGCCAAGAAGATTGGAGGCGCGTCTCATGAGAAAGCTGTGTGTACATGTGGCGACAACCAAAACAATAGTAATTAATTCCGATGCGCTCAATTGACCTGTCGGCCCCCTTTCCCTCTGCATATCAGAGGAAGCTGTGGGATTCCTTTGATCAACACTTTCAAATTTGCTACCATAACACCCTGTCGAATGTAGCACTTGTGACGATGTCGTTGTAAAGGCGACTAAAGCTTTACACGGCGGCTTCGTCTACATTCATATCGCCTCAGAAACTTATGGTACTTGGACTTACTGAAGAACAAGTGAACGCCGGTGCACGGGTCTCACTACTGGGTTGGGTACATGAGAAAGGGATCTTGGAAATTTTGGTACTGATGTCATGAGATACTTTAATGTCTGCGTGCTCGCTTTCCTACTTCGGCTCAGAATGACGTTAAGCTTGAAAGGGCAGCTCTTCTTTCCGGAGCAGACGCAAGGCTTATGCCGCCCACCAATGAGATGTCCAAAGGCCTGACTCATGGTAATCTTTTGGATATCGGGCTCCGACTCTTGTCCAGTTGCAGAAGACAACACCATTTCTCACTTATCGGAAGTAGACGAAAATGCCAGCGTTTCGCGCTTCGCGTTCTCTTGATTGTATTGGTGGAGACAGATGCCTTCATGATCTTTAACGCTAAGTGCAATGATAGGATATTGATCAACCTTGCATTGAAGCTTGGTGTTTCGACTAGATTTCCAGGGAGAAGGTGAAAGGAGAAGGAGCCTACGATACGCTGATGCTCCGATATTAATATTGATACGCTGATGCTCCGATACTAATATTGGGCAGGGTCTGTAGGGAGGTCCAGGCATACAGCCTTTGTCCGGCGCGAACCGCTGCAGATCATCCCAGATGCCTGATATACTTAGACCCGTGGGCCGGAATGACATTGGCCAACCTTATCATCCTCGCTGTCCCCACACTAGTATTGATGTTGTGGCTGTCGTGTGAGGAGCTTTTGGACCAATCAAATATGAGGTTGGGTATGAGACACCGAGCATTGACCTCGTCCCAACTTCGAGTTACCACTTGTGGTAGTATCGTGGAATGTACTTATCCAACTGTGCCCCTATAACGTATCAAGCTTTGGTTCCTGAAGCCACCTCCGTGGTGGAGCTGCCAAAGTGGGGAAGGTTATTTGTCCATGCAAGCCATGAGCTTGAGATAAGGCCTAATCTCCTGAGCTCACTCCCTTGCCCAAACCATGCGCCAAGAGCGTTTTGTGCATGTGATCCGAGATAGACAGGACACCTTGTGAAGTCACAATCACGGCTCAATAAGACACCTTCTCAGACGGTCGATCACCGCTGTACGAAGAGATACGGGACGGCGATCCGCAGGTTTTTAGATCGAGCATTGGGAAATTGATGCACACCAACCTGCAAAGTAGGTTGTTTGTGCCAATCTTGGTTGCATTCCACAGCGTTTGTTGGTCGAGACGGCAAGCCGGTAAATGTGGAAAGAGGAGAAGAGATGTCTATAAAGTCATAGCCCTGGTCCTCCAATTCTTTCGTTTCTCAGACCATCTTCAGTGAAAAAAAGTAATACCTACTTCTTTCATTGGGTCTCATTGCTGCTTTGATACCAGGATATCTGTTCAACATGCGCTTCCAGCAGCATATTGGCGCCATTGCGGCCCTTTCTGGCCTTGCAGCTGCCACACCTATAGAGGTCAGAGACACCCATGCAGCCTTCACTGTGCCTCAGTCAGTCCCCAAACCTTTCCTCAAATCCGGCCCAGCTGCCTTGGCTCAGCTGTACGGGAAATACGGCAAGGAGGCGCCAGCCAATGTGAAAGCTGCAGCAGCAAGCAACGATGGAACTGTCACGGCATCACCTGAATCGTACGATGAGGAGTATCTGTGTCCAGTCTCCATAGGTGGTCAAGTCTTGAATCTAGACTTTGACACAGGATCATCCGATCTGTGAGTTCGTTCTTCGAATGACGTGAAGGTGACGCAAGTCTGACCCAAAGCCACGTAGCTGGGTCTTCTCTTCCGAGCTTGCCTCAAATTCAGAAGCAGGTCACTCGGTCTATACGCCCGGCAGCTCGAGCAGTCCCCTCAGCGGTGCGACGTGGTCAATCAGTTATGGAGACGGTAGCGGTGCTTCTGGCAACGTCTTCATGGACACCGTCACAGTTGGTGCCACGACGGCGACTAGCCAAGCAGTAGAGGCTGCTGAGTCGATCTCGGCCCAATTCTCAGAGGATACCGACAATGATGGCCTCTTAGGCTTGGCCTTCAGTCAGCTCAACACAGTGAGGCCAAATGCGCAAAAGACATTTTTCGACAATGTCAAAAGCTCACTGGCCGCCCCCATCTTCACCGCAGACCTGAAGAAGGGAAGCCCCGGATCTTATGATTTTGGCTACATTGATGTAGGCTACCCCCTCGACGGCACGAAGATCTTACATTCTGGAAAGAAATGCTGACATGGTATCTTGAGTAGGCCTCGAAGCACACCGGCTCTGTCACATATGTTCCCGTCAGCACTGCCAATGGTTTCTGGGAGTTCACGTCGAATGGCTATGCGGTGGGCTCGGCTGCTTTTGCCAGCTCATCTATTGATGCAATCGCCGACACCGGCACGACTCTTCTCCTGCTGCCAGACACCGTTGTGAGGGCGTACTACGCCCAGGTTGGCGGTGCAGTGAACAGTGCCCAGCAGGGTGGATACACCTTCCCTTGCTCAGCCACCCTGCCTAGTCTTACACTTGGGATTGGAAGCTACAAGGCCGTGGTTCCTGGCTCTTTCATCAAGTATGCTCCGATCTCTTCGGCTGGCACAAGTAAGTAGCTCATGGACCAAATCCTAATGACTCCAATGCATACTGACATGAATTCAGCGTGCTTTGGGGGAGTGCAATCGAACGCGGGTATCGGCTTTTCGATCTTTGGCGACATCTTCCTCAAGTCGCAATTTGTCGTCTTCGACTCTACTGGACCTCGCCTTGGGGTTGCTCCCAAAAATTTGTAAATTTGCAGAGCTGCAATTGTGGTGAGCTTCGAAGTGATGCTGCCAGCGGAAGGAATGGTTTCAAAATTCGACCAGGTTGTCTTCGCGATATGGATAGCTTTCTGAATGAATCAAGTCTGACACGTCGATAAGCGCATATGTACGCGTTAGCTGGACTCTGTCGATTCGTTGCAAAGGATCCTTGACTCAAAAGGGGTCGCAGCGTTGGTCAACCAATATCTAAGCAATGCATGAACGGTGTTGAAATGCTCTCGCAACAATTCTGTATACGATTCAACTCCCCTGGTTCCATTCCTCAGCAGGATGTCGGGCGTGAATTGGATCTGACACGGACGAACCCCGGAGAGTCTCGTCTCTGCTGTGGAATCGTCCCCGTCCGCAGGAGATTCAACAGTTATATGGTTGTTATTTGCGCCTGTTCGCAGACTTCATGAGAGGGTTGATATCTGTCACATGTCGTTGACGAATGGTAGGTCTCTCATTTCTTGACCTCGACCATTGTCTTGCTTCCTCCCTTACGATTAGGCAATTTTTCGTACGCATTGCGACTCGGTTTCTTGGCTGCAGTGTCATCTTCAGCTGTATCACCATGGTCATGCCCATTGCACCCATCCCGTCCATGCTCTTTTGAATCCCCTTTGGCTTTTCTTCTCCGCCTGCTGTCCTTCCCATTCCTGCCCACCATCTTCGCTGCTCCATCGTCGTTCCCGCTGCTCTCATTGCTGCTATCAGAGTCGCCGTCGGAAGAATCAGACTCTGAAGATGACTCGCCAACGGGGTGTGGGGCATGGTAGATGCAGCAGACTGAACCCTCCAAATATCAGCCTCGAAAACATTGCCAACCATCAACCGAGAGTACGGTGTGAGCTTGCCTTTAGATCTCTTCCTTCCTAAGCCTTCATTGTCCACAACGTCTTCCGCCCATTGTATCCTAGGTCTCCGAGTTTGCTCAGGTGGAGCACTAGCCCGTAAGCGGAGAACGGGGGTTGAGGTGATTGTCTGGGTTGCGGTTGCTGTGGTAGAAGTTGGTGCTCTCGTGGGGCGAAGAGTATGTGCAGCTGATGATGCGTGTGTATGGGCAGACATGTCTGGCTTTCTGCTATTTTCGACAATTTGGGCACAATGTAAGTTGAAGAGCTTCGTTCGAGTTCGCTCGGTACGAGGAGGGTCCTGTCCAAATTAAATTGTACGTTTGCTCCGTAAGAGCCCCTTTTGACCGGCCAATCGCCAACTCTCAACAATAATTCGCTGTTAAATCAAGATGGTAGGAAGAACTACTGTTACAGAGACCACTATCCGATCTGATCTGCATACCCTCGTGACCAAGCTCTGCACGAAAACCCGAAGATTGAAAAATCAGTTCTTAAGTCGTCGGCGCTAGCGTAAGGACCAATTATCAATAGGATACCGAGCTCAGGATATCACGATGAGAGAGGCTTCTAGCTTGCACTCGAGTCTTGAGCTTATTATTTGTCAGGCTTTCCCAGCCCCCGAAGACTTCTCATCGAGGAATCAGGTCTGTCGCGTAAGATACGGATCGCAACTCTCACCAACCATCAACGCTACGCTGTTCTCATCCATGTCTACTCTGTACAGTCTCCTTCTGTACTGGCCGTGCCGCCTCATTTGAAAAGCTTTCCGATCCACAGGAGGCGGCTCTCCATCCCTCCCCCACCACAGGAGAGAATTCTTCCAGCCAGGCAGCTTGTCATATTCACTCACACATCGTTGTACACATTCCCTGCCATGTTCGGGTTCGAGAGACCTCGACTCGCCGGGCCTCACGATGTCCTCCAGCTCAGTCAACAGCTCTTCGCGGCAGAGTCCCAGGGTCTCAAACGACTTGACGTGCAAATGCTTGCGGAAAGGTAGGACGGTCGCCCGAAGCCGCGGCAGGCTGGACGTCTCATACTCTCGTCCAAGGGTCAGGGTAACGTGCCTCAGACGCGGGAAATCGCTCTGCATGCTATGCCATCTGCCTTCAAGATACTCAGTCCAGGATCTGTCAAAGATCTCGTTCCGCGTATTGTCATGATCCTTGTACAGAGGTCCCAATATTATGTGGATATTTGTGACAAATATGGCGTGTGGACAAGCCCAACGGAAAGCTTGAGCAGCCCAGGCGTTCTCGAACTGCAGCGCATTGGCTCCGTATAGCACCGGACTCGCCTCGTTGTAGACGCTACGACATGTTCGGATCAAGCCAATAGAGAGCCCATGCTCGCCTGTTGGCCCTATGCGTTCGATGAGAGCGGCAGTAGATGGAAATTTCAATGCGTGCAACGGATGGTCTGGTAGATTACTAGCGAGTCTTTGTATACCTAGTCGCCCTCGGCGCCCTGATCTCTTATCCTGCAGGGACGAGGCAAACTCGGTGGATGTGATATAAGATGAGCGGCGTCGCTGGAACAAGAAATGCGGAATGTAGAAGTCCTGGGAGGACACAAGCGACAAGTGGTAGATCTGGCGACGGATTTCAGGAGGCAAACTTAAGAAGCCCGATCGATCTGTATAACCTGGCGAGGTTTCCAAGCGTAATAAGGTCATCACGGCATTCTATGCTTCAAAGGTGTGGTCAATTGCGGTTGGGAGCACGAGAATGACGGCAGGATTATCCCCGCTGCGGGGCAAGGGGTTTAATGATAGAAAACCCTCACTCACAATCTCCATTGTGCTCACAAATGCCTCGAATGCCAGTGAACGACCGCCTCACTGAATATTACAAGGATGTTTTGCAGCATGAGCCCACTGATGAGATTCATGGATGCCCGTCTGCAACACTTCACCTACTAAAGATCGACCCAGCTGCTGTAATCAAACTTGCGCATACGAAGATTCACTGTTACCCATTTAGTCAGGTGCCCACAGGTTGGCGAAGACTCTTTACTGATGCAAGCATTTGCGAGGCTATCAGACTTAGTCGTACCCGTATTGGACGCGCTAAGGGATCCGATGGTGAAGGGTCAGTTGGGAAGGAAACTAACGAGCAATGGATACGGGATGTGGTGAAGCTCCTAGATATGGCGATAATCATGGCAGGAGCCCCTGGGAGGGCAGAGATGATCGAGAACATGTTAGCTACTCTGCAGAGTTGGAGTGAGGGGAACGATTGTCAACCTCCAATGAAAAGGCGTAAGGTAGAAAATCTGTTTTCTGTCTTGAAGGATACACGTTTGCCAACCGTAGAACACCCAATCCAGAGGAGACGGGCCCTGTCCTTGAGAGATTTTGAGGGTCATCTTTCAAGTAGAAATCCACTCGTCATCACAGACGCTCTCAACCATTGGCCCGCGCTTGACGCGCGCCCCTGGAGATCGCCATCCTATCTCATGAAGAAGACATTCGATGGCCGAAGACTCGTGCCTGTTGAGATAGGCCGCAGCTATACCGATGAAGGCTGGGGCCAGACCATCATGACTTTCAGCGACTTCATGGAGAAATACATGCTCTCTTCAAGGTCACCAGATGAAGGTGATGAGGAGCATATAGCCTATCTCGCACAACACGATCTCTTTTCACACATTCCGTCCCTCAGGAATGATATTTCGATACCAGACTATTGTTACTCGGACCCTCCTTCGCCCGAAGACGGTACACCGCTGTCCAAGAAGTCGGTGCAACCAAAGCTCGATGAACCTCTCTTAAACGCTTGGTTCGGTCCTGGAGGCACCGTTACGCCCTTGCACACGGATCCTTACCATAATATTCTTTGCCAAGTCGTTGGCAGAAAATATATTCGTGTCTACAGCCCTCACGAGAGTGAGAACTTGTATCCCAGGAGCTCAGGTCAGAATGGAATAGACATGAGTAACACGAGCCAAGTAGAGATAGAAGGTACGGGAAAGGATCAGGATCCGGACTTTCCACTTTTTCGGATGGCAAAATATAAGGAGACAATTTTGAATGAGGGCGAATTGCTGTACATACCCGTGGGTTGGTGGCATTACGTGAGAAGTTTAGAAGCAAGCTTTAGCGTTAGCTTCTGGTGGAACTGATTCTAAGCACACTGATGCCAGGATCGAAATAGGATAACAGGGGTTCAATTGCTGTCCAAACCCAGTCCGTGACGCTCACATTGTCTCTGCCTCGCCAATAGTAGCCTTAGATGAAGTCGGCTTGTTGGTGGCCCACGGAGGCTCGCCATCGTCGTCGAATTCAGCCCACTTGAAGAATGAGCATCTGAAAAAATCTTCAGTCTTTAATGTAGACAAGTGGTAATCGTGTAGACTTACCCTTGCTTTCCTGGCGTATTACCTGCGTGACACATCCACATGTAACGCCCAAGGTTCTCGCGCTTTCGTTGGACACATCTAAGAACTGTGGCAACATTGCACCTACACTTTGGGGTATTTCTTGGGTGAAAAGTGTCACGGTAGTGGCGATAGGTAATGTTGATCCTTTTGTTTCCAGCGATGGGATGTGGGTCAATGACCAGGGCTGGATGAATGCTGTGCTTCCATGACTCCTGCATTTCCGCGTGCATAATAAGCAGCGAATTATGTGGCAAGTGTATGGCAATCTGCCCTTCAGCGTCTGCCCTTTGATCCTTGATGTTTTGTTTGTTGGCATCGTCCCGAGCAACAATTTTACGGACTCGAAATTCCCTGGCTACACCAAGACTGATGCTTCCGATAACTGCACGTGGTCCGAGATATGTGAGCTGGTCACTGTGATATCCAACGCTCTCAGAGCCGCCCTGATAGAGGTTACAGAATGCCGCATTAGGCGTCCATCGATGCGGGGATTGATACTGAAGCTTTTCGCCGCCGTAGAAGCACTCGATCCTGCTTGCAATCTCGTCGTTGACCGCGGCCTCCACCTTGGCAGATATCTTACGCATTTGGGGAGTGATTTGACGGACATCCTGTGGGCACGTTCAGAATGTATTCCCCGTAATGTGCATGCGATGCCACATACGGAAAGATAGCTTCCATTGTACAAGAACTCCGTCTTCTGGCTCTTAATATCCTCCAAGCTGTCAACATAGAAGCATGCGGAATGTGGCGATTGCACCACATTGTCGAAAAGTTTGAAACTTTGTCTCTCATATGTGGGAGACTCTTCTAGTAGTTCTTCCAACAGTTGGTCGGCCTCACTGGAGGATAGGAATCTGTGGATAATGGAACATGGTGTGTTGGAGGCAATGTCTTCTGGCGAATATAGATGGAGTGTCTCGCCCTTCCTGGTCAACGGCTTGCGTTTCTTAGACGGAGAGCTAGATGGTGCGGCTGTTGTGAAAGCAGATAGTGAGGTCTGGTGGCCGATGCCAGGTGCTGATCGCTTTCGAGATTGATCTTTCCTGTCAGAGGGCTTGAGGTCGGCGAGTACCCTGTGCACAGATCCTTCGGCAGAGATGAGCAGATCTAGAAGCAGACTTTGATCAAGCTCGGGATGAAGGGATATCAAAGTTGCCAACTTCAGCTCAGTGCTACCTTCGTGACCATGCTCTGAGGGGTCATCCAAAGTCATGCTGGGACTTCCTGCCACCGTTATACCTTTCGAGCGACCATGTCAAGGTGCAGTCCGGTATTTGTATATCCATGTCCCTGGATAATATTGACGAGAACTCAGCAAAGAGTCTGGGAGCGCCTGAAGGTGGATATTGCTGTCCAAACTTAGCGTATGACGGCAGGATATTGCCAAGGGAGACATCTACCCCACTGCTAAGCCTCCACTGATGTCTTCAGGCATCTTATGAAACCAATGCAAGTAAAAGATGTCTGTTTAGCAAGTTCCTCCTTCCCCTTTACTTTGTGGATAGCCCAACGCTGATTACATCGAGCTACCGAGGAACAATGCTATCAGTAGCGAGCTATTACTCTTCGACCAACTCAATAACGCGAGCATTGTGCACAATAAAACAGGGCTAGGAAATCATGATTCATTTCAATCTATGCTATAATCTGCCTGAAGTCTATGTATTGGCATGCTGAGGTGTAAGTCAATCTATGCTTTGGTGTTGTGTGAAGTCTGTATCGCCAGAACCAATGGTTAAGGTATGTCAATACGCCAAAACAGTGTATCAAGGGTGCTAGCAATCCTGCGACTATGTGAAAATCCTCTTCCGTTCATTGAAGTTGTTCACTTGTCAAGCAGACGAAAGAAGGAATGTTGTTCGACCTTGGACAGTCTTAACAACCGCGGTCCCCATCGCTTTCATCATCATCATCATCATCATGAGCCGCCTTCTTGTCACCCTTCTGCTTTTCCGCCTGCTCTGCCTGTTCCGCGCTCTCGTTGGCAGCCTTCATTTGAGCCTGCAGGGTCTGTATTTGTTTTTGCATGACTCGCCAGAACAGGACTTTAGCAAAAGGATCTTCCTTCCCCTCCATATGCCCATTTGTCTTGGCATCGACTTCGGCTAACCCTTCTGGCTCATCGGCACCTCTTCGTTGGGCTCCCAAAATTGACAGAAGCGAGGTGACGAACACCTCTTTCAAGTAGGCGAAGCTGAAACCATCGGTCTGGTCTGCAATCGGGGTGACAAGACCCTCTGGAAACTCGACCCGATTATTCTTCAGTAGCTTGCTGCGCCAATATCCCGCATATCTCTCACGCTCGGCGTGCCCGGGCAAGACAAATGGATATTTTCGATCAAACCGACTGGGCCGCTGCGTGATACTTGGATCAAGCTTGCCAAGATAGTTGGTGCTACCAATGATCATGATGCCATTGTTATCTGCGATTCCATCGACCTCGTTGAGGAAGTAACTTCGGACTTTCTCCTTCACAAGGCTGTCTAGATCTTCAAAGACTAGCAAGCACGGCGTTGCAGCTCGAGCTTTCTCGAACACTTGCCCAATGGCGTAGAAGTCGTTGTGGCAGCCGGCAAAAGACTTGATGTACAAGGTGGGTATAGGACTGGGCCTGACGGCCAGAGAGCGCATCAGTGCCTTGATCGAGATTGATTTGCCGTTGCCTGGCGGTCCGTGCAGAATGATGCCACGCTTCCAGGGCAGTGAGAACTCCTCATACTCGGTCTCATTGTCAAAGAATCCCTCAACGTCATCTATGAGATCCTTTTTGAAGGCAGGATCGAGGATGACGTCGTCCCAATGTGCTTTTTGCACACTCTGATAGAGTTCTTGACTCTTCGACCACTGCTCCTGGTCAAACACCCAAATCTCTTCGTGACTGTCTTCATTCCACTTGGTCGCTTCTGCTATGAGCTCATCCACAATCTTGGGTGGTGTTTCGTTTGAGGCCGCTTGGCTTCGCTCGTAAAGAATGAAGTGGGCTTTCTGATGACTGCCAAAAAGATCTTCGATCCAATCGACGTAGCAGACGAGGAAGTCATTGTTCCTCCATGAGCAGTGGTGCATCCCAAACATAATGTCGTCTTTGAACTTGCCATATTTCGCCCTCGCGCGACGATTGGGAGCCACGAATTCTCGGACAGAAACGAACCTCTCATCGTTCTCATCCAAAGACAAGGTTGCATTTCCGGCTCTAGCATAATCCAGAATGCCAGCATCTTTCTTGGCGACTGTGATGATATGATCAGGATAGTGTTGGCGTAGCGAAGTGAGAACCCTCAAGATGGTGTCTTCGCGAGGCAAGCCACAAAACTTCTGCCAGTCTTGCCAGACATTCTCAACAGCTGCAGATTTCTGAACCATGATGTGACTTGAGAAGGGAAAGGCTTCAAAGATGGGATCAAGGACGTTGTGCAGTAGTAGGGAAATCGAAGTTGGCTGGAATGACAACAAGACAATGGCAATGAAGTTGAGAGGGGGAAGTAGCACAGCGACAGAAGATAGCACAGAGACAGTGGGAACAATCATATTCCTATAGCCTTGTGTGACCTCACAATACCCACCTTCACTCCACGCCGCTTCCACTTTAGGCACCCAAGGCATACTGCTGCCTACCAACAGTCATAGAGGCTTCCGATCTCTTGCGCCCATTGGACCTCCCATCGCTGCATAATGCTCACCGCGATAACGAATAAGCGGAAACTCAGCCTGACTGGCCTTTTGCAGCTAAATTCCGCTTCTGACATTTTCAGATCATATTTTCAACGCTTCAATAAGCCTTCCTAATAGGTGAAAGATGTATAATGTAAAGTCCCTTGTATCCGTTGTTCCACGACCTTGTTGGGATTTAAAGTCTTTGTGGGAGGAAAAGTTGTAGTGCCAATGGATTCCCAAGAATTTCGAAATCCACTAATTGGCATACGCTGGGTGGACTAGTCTCTTTCCGGCATTCAGAGACCGAGGCGGACTTCGAAAGTCGAACAAGTGGAATTTCTTTTTTAAACCGCACGTTCAAGCGCGAAACGTCATGGATGCCATCGATCAAGAGAAGCAGAAAGCTGTCGCCGAGTCTGACAAAGAACTGGGTAGACTATGGCGTGCTTGGCGGACGGTGCACGAGATGTGCCAAGATAGAGGCTACGAGCTGGACGAGGATGAACTCCACGTCTCCCTCCAAGAGTTCAAGGATCGTTTCTCTGATGCCAGCGGTGCTGCCGAGTAAGTGTAGCTGCCTGTCGCAATATTTAGGCGCTATACATGGCCGTCCTGTAGGCTTGAGAGCTGATCTTCTTGCCCTCCACCAGCCGCAAGAAAATGACCGTCTCCTTCAAACCCACCGACGCCATGCTCACCAAATACACCCCCGAAGCCACCGCCTCGAACCCCGACCCTATCCCCAAAATTGGTACCATCTGGATCGAATTCTCCTCGGAACCTAGTATTGGCATCAAGCAAATGCGCACCTTTGCACAGCACATCTCCAAGCATCAATTCCACACTGGCATCCTCATCACCCAAGCCAGCATCACCCCGGCAGCCATGAAAATCGTGCCTGTCGTACTACCCTCGATCATCGAGACATTCCAGGAGCAGGATCTATTAGTCAATATCACGCATCATGAGCTGGTGCCGAAGCACGTCTTGCTGAGCGCCGAGGAGAAGAAAAAGCTGTTGGAGCGGTATCGGTTGAAGGAGAGTCAGTTGCCGAGGATACAGACGGGCGATCCGGTAGCGAGGTACTTGGGCTTGAGGCGGGGGCAAGTGGTCAAGATTATTAGGAAGAGTGAGACGGCTGGTAGGTATGCGAGTTACCGGTGGGCTATCTGAGTGCAACGATACTAATTTGCCTGGTGCTTCTACCTTTGCTTGGTGCAAATTTACATAGCGTGGAGTTTACGGAACAGATCTTGAACGAGAATGTGGGAGGACCTTCTCCTATAATTGGAGTTTCTCTCACAATTTCGAGTCCTTGTTGAAATCCTCCATGGTGACAGTCAGCCCGTTCACCGTCTGCTCATTGGATCTGTCCCGCAAAACGTGTCGCAAAATCTTGCCACTTGAACTTTTCGGAATACTTGGTACAAAGGAAATCCCCCCATCCAACCATTTATGCCTCACCTTCTTCTTCTGTACGTACCTGATCAGCTCCTTCCCGATCTCCTTACTCCCTTGCTTCCGGCCTTTGAGCGACACATACGCCTTCGGTACCTCACCGGAATAGGCGTCTGGCACAGCCAACACAGCACAGTCCTCAACCTGCGGGTGACCCAGCAACAAATCCTCCAACTCAGCGGGAGCAACCGCAAAACCCTTGACCTTGATCATCTCCTTGATCCGATCTGTGATGGTAAGCAAACCTTCATCGTCAATCATACCCTGATCGCCTGTGCGCAAGAACCCTTGCTCATCGAACGTTTCGGCCGTCGCTTTCGCATTATTCAAGTATCCCATCACTATCTGCGGTCCCCTAGCAAGAACCTCGCCCGGTTCGTTGATCCCTCGATCCTCACCGTCCAGACCCAAAATCTTGATCTCCGTACTCGGACAGATCATGCCCGCAGCGTGGCCATACTTGTAGTCATATTTATCAGGAGGATGGGTCGTGATCGCCGAGCATGACTCCGTCAAGCCATACGCCTGCTTGAATTTGGTTTGCGGGAAGTCCCTTTGCAAAAGATGGAGGATCTCTTCTGACAACGGCGCTGCTCCCGTCGAAAAGCGGCGAACGCAAGAGAGGTCGTACTGTTTCACTAGTGGATCACGGACGAGTCTGATGAGAGTCGGTGGGACGAGGAGGAGCTCGTTCAGTTGATGCTTGAGAGTCGTTTCGAGGAGATTTTTCATCGTGAAGGAAGGGAGGACGTAGGCTTCTGCGTTCAGGACGATGGGGAGATGCAGGACGTGGACGAGGCCGAAGACTTACACGCTCATCAGCCCCCCCCCCCCTCTCGCATCTACCCGAATACTTGGGGTAAAGACTTACTATGAAACATCGGCAGAAGAGCAAGGATTTTCTGCAGATCAGGGGGTGTGACCATCCGAATCTGGAGGCACTGCGCTATCATATTCTGATGGGATATCATCACCGCCTTTGGCAGCCCCGTGGTCCCGGAGCTGAAGCTCAAGAACGCACATACATCCTTGCTAGGCTTTCCTCTCGGAATCTTGAAGCTACTCAACTGACCATTCTCACCGTAGGATGCGCCAACCTGGACCAGCTGCTTCAACGCGATGAACCCTCCCCTCTCCCCCTCCATAAGAATGACACGATCCTTCGAGATCCCAGCCTTCTCGGCCGCACTTACGGCAACGTCAATCGATCCCGGTACCGTCATCAGCAACTTAGCCCCAGCCTTCTCAAGCGCGTACCTCATCTCCTCGACATTGTAGGCGGGTGACGCTCCTGAGACGACGCCTCCAGCTCTCAGAGTCGCCAGAACGGATACGGGATACCAGACGCTATTCGGACTGAAGATAGCCACCGTCTGCCCCGGCTCAAGACCATACTTTCTCACCAAAGCGGTCGAGAGGTGCGTAGTGGCTTCCTTGACCTGGGCATAATCTATGCGCTCGCCTGTGAGGGCGTGCTGGTATCCTCGGAGCTCTGAGGGAGGGTGTTTCGCGAAGCATGAGGTGGGGCCTTCGAAGAGAAAGTCCCATATTGCAACATGACCGGGTACTAGATGTCTGTCAGATTGCAATTATATCACGTTGGAAAGGTGTGAGTATCGTCGCATTTACGGTGGATATTTGGCTGAAGAGACTTGAAGACCATTGCGTGCGCGCGCCGCCTATCAAGCCAATCGCTCTCGGACAAGAAGACCCAAGGTATCACATTATTGTACCTTGCAGCAGCACGCATCCGACGACGATAGAGAGGTCCGTCGATCTTCAGTCTCTTGATATCATTGGCGACCCCGCTTCAGACTGACGGAGCTACGGAAGGTGGCGAGCGAGGATGCGATCAACCCCTGGGAGATCACGTGACATGCGGAATGATTGTTGCGAAACCATCCAATTGTTCCCTGTCAACGGTACTGCCATGATCTGCCTCCTCCGCCCGCCGACTTGCTTGAAGTGAATTTCCTTATCTTATCTTTCTTCTCCATTACTCGATCGTCATACAATTCCAATACAATTTCTGTCCAAAGATTGTACGGCCGAATGAGGTTTACATAACCTTTTTATCGGATAAATCTGGTGGAGGGCGGCGAGTTCGATATAAAACTCATAAACCCCAATTCAACGGTGGAAGGGGAGAGATCGGAGGGTTCAGGGTTAGTGTACCCGCGCTTGTTCATCTTCATCGTCATGCCATGGTGGTGGTGTTGGTCGAAGTGGTGACGCTGGGGAAGGAAGGAGGAGGTCTTGGTAAGGTGATGATGCATCCGGCTCGGCTAAGCATGCAAGACGGCTAGATCAGTTTGAAGAAGTCTGGGATGGGCCTTTCTCTTCCCAACTGTCCATTCAAAGGGTGGCTTCTCAATTACCCATTTGCCTTCGAGTCCTGACCTTCCACATCCGATCCACTCAGCTCAGCCTCCACGGACGATCACATGTTCAGTCTGAACCCACCAGGCACAAGCCTCTGAAACACCTGCTGCTCATGGTACCTCCTGGATACGCTCCGCAAAAACCTGACATTCTCCTCCCCATACCCCTGTATGACCGGCTGAGTAGGATAGGCGTAGTTGTAATAGACGGACCCCTCGAATTGACCGACCGACTTGGTGTAGTTGTTCGCCCGGTCGATATATCGTTGAGGCTCTTGTAACTTTCAAAGACTGGCTGGGATTACATATGATGTTCGTTTCATCACTCAAGCCCAGCACATTCCCGCCAGTGGCTGCTGCAACTCGACGGGTGATTGCCTTGTCGATCGGTTGGAAGACGTTGCCAAACGTGTAATTTCCTGTTCTGAACACGAAGATCCCTGAAGCTGTCATACATGATCTCATTGATCTTCGCGAGCGTTGTGGCGTTGCTTGGGAGGGACAGGTGACACCACACGTGATTGCCCATGGCTGTCCAATGTTGGTCATTGATCACTACTCCTGAGTATGAAACAGGCCAAAGGGGCCAAGGTGACTTACGGACGGCATTCTCAACGGTCAAGTCACTCAGATCGGTGAATCTCAGGTCATTGGAGAGCTGCGGTCGATTGAGGAAGTCGGCAAGGGTGGGCGGATTCGCTTGATCTTTCGTGTAGACGATGATGGCTGCTAGCGCCGTCGGACCACTTGCGTTGTAACTGTGGATGATCTCGATGGCAGCATAGTCGTCCTCCCGGTTACCTTGGGCCTCGCCAAAGTCTTGTAGTGCCCTCAGTTGCGCGTCGGTGGTGGATGGATCGAAGAGCTAACCCGGTTGAGCACGCCACGGGAATTCTGGTTCATCGGGACTTACTGGAAGCCAACCCCAGATCTTAATGTTGTTGAAAGCTGTGTAGTCGAATTGGGTGACGATGCCGAAGTCATTGCCACCTCTCTTGAGAGCTCGAAAGAGATCGGAGTTGGAAGAAGCATTAGCGTTGACTACTTTGTCTGAGGACAGGACAACCTCCAGGGTGATGTCAACTTCGTCAACCACAGTTGGGAAACCTTAGATAGGAAGGCTGGGAGAGCTCACCTCAAAGTTGAGGACATTGTCACACACGAGCCCATAGCGAGATGCGAACCAGCTGTTGCCGCCTGTAGCTCATTAGCCGATTCCCTTCATTTGGTGCAAGTAGCTCATGTTGAGCTAAGACCACATTACCTCCAATGGTCAACCCAGCAATCCCCACCGTATTCACCCTCCCACCCACCATCGCCAGTCCCAATGGATCCAACTCCCCATACGAATCACTCCATCGACATCCCGGCCCCGCAGACAGAGACTTACGATCTACAGCTACAGTCACTTTCTTCATCTGGCTCAAATCCACAGTCACGCCATCCTGGATGTTTGCAGATCCTGGCCAGAGCATGTGCCCACCGCCTCTCGGACGGCGAACCGGCAGTCTAGAGGTGCGAGGGGTTTTGATGATGCGTGAGACGTCATGGGTGGATTTTGGGGTGACGCGGCATGCTGGGGTTACTTGCTGCTCGGCTGAGTTGAAGTATCCGATCTGGGGGCCAGTCTGCTCGCTGATGTAGATTGTAGAGTTGGGGGAAGGAGACGATGTGGCCGAATGTGTTGATCAAGTGGGTGCACTGGGAAAGAAAGGTCCATTGGATTGAGTTCCAGTTGTTGGCGATTACCTTACGCAAAAGGGACCGGTATTGGTTGTATGAGGGTGGGAGATATTAGCTGCGACTAGGATTGTCTTGATAAAGTAGACGAGTGACTGAAGCTTCATGACTGCAGATCTTAGCACGAACTCGAAGAGAGGAGAAATAGAAAGTCTCGAGTAGTCCAAGCTCACAGGGTCAGCAGTGATCATGTGGAGACCTTTATATAAGGAGCAATGAGAGGATGCAGCTTGCAAGATGAATCCCTTGTCCACCTGACCCGCTTTGAACTGGGACATTATAAATATAATAAGTTCGAAAAGCACCATTCTAATCTAATACCCATGAGTGAAAAGGGACCTTGCGGAGCGTAAGTCTTTTACCGTGCAAGGGTTGAGCGGTGATCCCAGCCTTGCCTGTACCGGAATGGTCCAACAACAGAATGTCAAAGCTTCTCATGTTAGCCAGCCGGAAGTGGGCCACGCAGAATCGCATGGAAACTCGTTTTTGATAGCATATGTAAAATAAAATCTCTTGAACTATCATTCGAATTATGTCAACCGGTCCTCATTAAACATCATCCGGGGTATCTTGCTTGATCCAGACGCCGAACGCTTCGCTCCCTGAAGTTTGTCATATATTTTCTGCGGGAATCTAAAACAAGAATGGACAAGCAAAGCTTGCCGGAAAAGCTTTCCAGCAGTGCATCAAGGTTTGAGGAAAAGGCCTAGCCCAGGAGGCCACCTACGTCCAGAAGATCTGAAGGGTCTGTCTTTCGGTTTCGCGAAGGATGGGAACTTCGGCTGGGTCCAGCGTGTGACGGATCGAATTTCAATTTTTTCGTATCGACTTTGGGGCTGAGTAATCCACCAATGTCCTGGATCTCAGGGGATGCACCTCCTCGTTGAGGAGTGGCAGTAGTATGTCCTTTGCGATTTGGGCCAGTCTGTCGTAGAACATCGACAAGGCTCATATCCTGCTGGCCCGAAGACAACACATGCTCATTGGGAGACAACAGGCCACCGGCATCTTGAATTTCAGGAGGCGATCCTCTTCGCGGAACCGGATGGCGATCTGGGGCCGATGTGGTCAGCGGCCCAGGCTCTCGTAACACGTCTATGAGGCTCATGCCGGTGCCATTTGGCTCTTTGGGGGATTTCTCAGTTGCCTCTTCTGAAGCCGCAGATCTGTGACTGTGTCCGGATGCTTCATCAATGTGATTCTGAGAATTACCAGCTTCCGACAGAACAGCGACTGAGGCTGCACGCAATGGTGACCCTGGACGTGAAAAGTTCCTATACTGAGGTACTGCAGCAGCAGCATGCTGCCTTGGTTCGGTGGGGGCTTCGTCAACCCCAAGAAGGCCGCCCACATCGAACAAGGATGCTCCTCTGGGCGTACTAGGCGTCATTGCTGCTTTTTCTTCAGTGACCTGTAAATCAAAGCTTGGAACATCCCTGGACAGCGCCCTCTCCTTAGGCATCGGCGTCACGCGTTTGGCGTGAGTGTCTGAAGGAAGAGCAATCGGGGCTGGACGTGGGATAACGGGACCCTTTTCGGACAACTCCGGCGCACAGCTGATGCCCAGATCCTTCACGAGGTCTGCGTCGCTACCCCAACCGCGGTGGGTTGGCACCCTGCGCGGAACGGGCATCCTATGCTCTTGGCTGCTTATACCGCCTGTACTCTCATGGTGCCAGCGTTGTTTCTTCGTGCCTTTGTCGCGTACGAAGGATCCTAAGACGAGAGCATTAGAGACAGCAGCGGCTGCAAGGATCTCGAGGGAGGCGAGCAGCGACCGAAATTGTTGCTCGTAATTGCGATCGATGACGCCCACTACACGATATATTGTGATGGCAACAAGGATGAGGGAGAGGGCGAAGAGCAGGACGAGAGAAAGCTTCCTAGAACATCTTTAGATGCAAAACCGACCTCAGAAAGACGGAGAATACCTTTTCAGGGGCATGTTGGCCTTGAGCACAATGGGAATGGGAAAGCAAACCAGCAGCAGATCGGTTACCACATCACTGACTGCGGACGTCATCAATTGCGCGACCCCTTCCCTGCACTTCCCGCCCGGATCCGGCGTCACTTGCCAGTAATGCTGAAATGGTTGGCATTCGCTGAGGGTGGCGATCACCACGGCGACGAAGGTCACCACAAGAAAGTAGCGGATGATTTGTAGGCCCACTTCGTAGCTTCGTTTCCAAACCTGACTTGTCAACCGCTTCAAGAATTCGGAGACGGTGAATTTTGCGATCCAGAGACTGCAATGCTGGGATTAGCGGTCGTCCCTGGGACCCGAGGGGACGGTATCTTAGGGTTCACCCACAAGGCTGCGTACATGATGCGGCTGGCCAGCACCAACTTGCTTCCGATCTCTCGGTGTGCGATGCTACTAGCTTCTATAGTACCATTGACGACCGTATTGTTTGTCCCCCAGAGTAATATCACGTGGACCAAACCCATGCGAGCCAACAATGGGATTATGCTTAATGCCATGATCTTATCCTCCCGAAACAGTCTCTCGGTACGAATGTAGCGGCCGGTAATTCTCACAAGAATGATGGCCAACGCAAAGCCGGTACACCACCAGGAGACCAGCAATGTCGGTCTATTCTCTCTGGATGTTCTGGCTGGGGGTGATCCGGTGTAGAGAGACCGACTTTGTAAAGGCTGATATTCATCAAATTCGTAAGGGAGGAGCATGGTGGGGTTCGAGAAGGCCCACCAACCTCCGTAGAGGGGTGGGCAAGATGATAGATTATGGAAGGAAGCTTGTTCTCACTCAAATTTGGGGGTCCTGCAGTATTGCTTGACTGCTTGCGCGTCTCGGCGCATATCCATGATGGTGAGAGAATGCTTCAATCAAGGATAAAGATCGAAGTGGCCGGAGTCCCAGAAAGCTTCACGATGGACTGGCCACTGCTTTGACCTGCAAGAAGTCGCATGAGAGAAGAGAAAAAGAGAAAGGAGGTGAGAGGTGGCAGTGATGGTGCCGCAGAATTTTGCCTGAAGGCTTCGCCGGTGAGCTCGGCGAATCCCATCATCGGATGGACCAAGATAGGCGAAGCTAGACCGCTACTCAAGTAACTGAGTATTATTGCTGGAAAGATAGTGGCCAACCTCCGACACTGTCCGACTTGACAGTGAGACCACGAAGACCTCGGTGCCGGAGCATTAGGATCTTCACCCCCACCCCAACCCTGACACCCGCATGCATGATAAGAGCTAGGTACGTATTGCGCTATTGCTGGAGTGGTCCAAGCTCAATGAGGGTTGGAACTTGGAAGAGCAAGCAGGTAGGACGACTTTCTTCGAACAAACTTCTGTTTCAATTTTGCAATCACATAATACCTCCATTTCACCCCATGTCCCTTCCTTTAAGAACATCTGACGACCTGCACACATTCGTTGATACACAACCTCCTCCTGGAACGCTGTGGTTGCTGATCTGGGTCCAAAGATGCTTGTACGCATTCTGTACTAAAACCCACGTTGCAGTATCCGTTCCTCACACTGTGCTGTTGGTGTGATGACATAAGAAGATAAATGTCGACAGAGGCCTCACTTCCCAGCTCTTAATCGACGCAAGCTTTCGTTATACGCGTTCCAGAACGTATCCAGAGGGACGTGATGATCAAAAGCCTGGCCCAGGCATCCTCCTTTAAGGATTCCTGCCGTTAGCTTCGGACCTTCGCAAGTGATCAAGACAGCCGATTTTTCGAGTCTCTGTTGCTGGCGTGCTGTCAGTCGATCCTTGCTTAATGCTTCTTTTTGGCTTGGCCTGAGGAGTGACGATAGGTTCGTTGAGTTCGCAATTGCCTTGGCTCGCAGCGTCGTCTTTTTTACACTTGTCCTGTTCGCTACTTTTTTCGTCGTGACTGGATGTTTAGGCTTCGCAGCGCCCCTCTGCTGGCAAGGCATCCCTTGGTTGTATGAAGTTCCTGCAAGCCGTCAGAGGTTTGGGACTTGGCCAAGGATATGTGGATAATAAGCCGATCGGAAGGATTTCATAGATTCGTGTTGGGGAGCGACAACACCATCACCAAGACACTTTATAATCATCCGCCTAGGCATTGACACCAAAGTGCTGCAGTTTGGACAATGGCTTCCGTATCAAGCTTTTCATTCATTGACTGCGCTCTGGCGGTTTGCTTCCGTGCTTTCAGATTCCATTGATCCTTCATCGATTGTCACCATTCTTTATTCACTGCATCGACGCTTGTATGAACGATCAATCCTTCAGAAGGCCAACAGTCCATTCTGGAATACGTTCGACGCCTTCGCTGCGCAGCGCGCTCACTGGAATCACGGCCAGCCGCTCTCTCCATGCATTCTTCTGGCCGCTGGGATGTTCTACAGACCTCTGGTTTAAGCTTTGCATGTAGCCTTGCAGTCGCGCAAAGCTCTCCTCAGTACCAGGAAGATCGGCTTTCGTAGCAACCACAAACCAAGGCTTCGTCGATATTGGATCATTAGGAAGTTCTGATAACTTTGATGCACCAGACCCTTCGACAACAGTAGTATCATTCTGCTCCCTTTGGATTAGTGGTTCTGTTTGCCCTAAGGGTGTCCAAGTCACAACTCTCTCTGATCGTTCATTGGTCTCCATATTGCGAATCCTCTCAAACTGTGCCAGCTCATGCCAAAGGCTCTGGAGTGTTTCGACGGGGTCATCAAGGCTTAGATCCACAACGAAAGCCAGAACTTGCGCGCGTTCAACATGTCGTAGAAAGCCAAGACCAAGACCTTTATCCAAGTGGGCGTCTTTGATCAACCCGGGAATGTCCGCGATGGACACCCGGGTCCTTGGCTCGCCGCTGGCTTTGAGATTCTGGACTCGAGGCCGGCCTCTACTGTCGTCCAGGACCATGGTGCCAATATTGGGCTGCAGAGTAGTGAATGCCCATTCGCCTACCCTGGCACGACTCCTGCTCAGCGCTCGTAGCAGGGTGCTTTTACCTGCGTTTGGCATCCCCACGAAGCCAACATCTGCAAGTAGCTTGAGCTCCATCTCTAATGTCACGGACATGCCAGCCTGCCCCTTGGTTGCGAATTTCGGTCGGGGCGTCGACCGAGTCAGGAAGTGAGGATTTCCTAGCCCTCCAACAGCTCCAGCTGCTAGCAGTCGAGGCGATTCCATAGGCTCAGAGAAGTCGAGGTAGATCGGCGCTGGAGGTTGAGCCATGGATAGCGTCGATCTCCTCGGTTTGGGGAGCGACGGAAACTCTGAATTTGCGTAGTCTGATGGCGCAGACGCAGGATACAAAATCCATTTATCTCTCCGCCAAGTGCCGTTCGTCTCATCTGCCTGACCATCACTGGCCTCGGCTGCAACGGATTGCCTCTTTTCCTCCTCGGCCACAGGATCATGTCTGCTGATTTCCCTTACCACAGTACCTATGGGTACCTGAAGCAAGACATCTTCTCCACGTTGACCTCCTTTGCCCTTGCCTTGACCGTTTTTACCCCTTCCTGCCCGTATCAGGCGCCGGCGCGCAAGTTTGTGTAAACTGGTCTCCCCTTTGACTGCCTGTATGTAGATACTCCCACCAGTGCCACCATCACCCCCATTTGCGGGACCCATTTCGACATACTTCTCTCGTAGGAAAGATATGCATCCATGGCCGCCTGACCCTGCGGAAATTGTTACCTCTGCCTTGTCCTGGAATATGGTTCGGCCGTAGTCGGTCGTTGCAGAATCCAACAGAGACTCTGAAAGAGGAGCTGAACTAGGTGTCGCATGAGCTTCCGGCCCTTGAGTAGTTCTGGCGGTAATAAGACGACGCTTCGTGACTTGGCTAAGTAAGCGTGAGAACAAAGCTTGACGACTTAACAGCGACGAGGAATTGAGGCATGGATAGAGGAAGGGCATGCATGTGCCGGTAACGTGAGCCATTTCTCCACGGCTGGGGTTGTTAGGCCATACTGTCACCGGGTATGAAGCATTCGTAGATCTAGTATCATACTATTTTAATCTGAGTGGTGGACTTTGGTTGTGGAGGAGTTGGCAAAGGAGGGTCTTAGCTCTGTCATCATAAATTGGTGTTTTATATGGTTGTTTCCGTCGATCATCCACCCAGCAAAATGACATGAACTCCCAGCCTCGACGTCCTTGGTATAGCTCCGCCAGTCAACGCACGCAAATTGAATTGTAAGCTCCTTCTCTATCAAATCAATATGCCTACATCCAGCTCACAGCTGAACATCTAGTGCGCACTTGAAACAGCAATGTCCTGATGGTGTCTACGTGAGCCCGAAGCCGGGCAATACTTTACAATGGTCTGGGTTACTGTTCGTTCGCAAAGGTTAGACGACTAGATGGCTTCTATGATGGAAAGCTCGGTCGCGAAGTACGGTATCTGACGGACATCTAGGGCCCTACGCTCCAGCAGTCCTCCGCTTTCAGGTCATCTTCCCAGCTAATTATCCTCGCCTGCCTCCGCTCATCTCCTTCAATACCGATATCTTTCACCCTCTTGTCACCCCTTTAACGACATACACGTATACGCCAAGCTCCTCAGCCTCAGACACCGTGAGTGCTACAGATGAAGACCGCTTGCCGCCTGGCAGCTTCAGCCTTCGACACGGTTTCCCTCAATGGTTCAAGAAGGCGTATAGGAGCCAAGGATCCTCGTCCATCTCCTCGCGGAAGATGAGTGTCGCACAAGCCGAAGATGCAGGTGGTGCCGTCAAACCAACGCCCACCGAACCAGATGATGCTGCGACCTCTCGGCCAATTCCGCCTCTGGTTATAGGGGAAATGAAGGTTGCTCCAAAGAACGTCAGCAGTAGCGCGCCCATGTGTAGCGTTCTTGCCTACCTGAAGAAATCCTTTGATGAATACTCTTTTCTCGATCATGTGCCATTGGAAGCAGCAGGCAATGTTGGAGCGTGGAAGGCGTGGCGTGCACATCGGATAAGCATGGGTGTGAACAATGTTGGCAATGGCGACGAGAGGGTCTCGTCTGACGACCGTGATGAATGGAGTTGGGATGGTGTGTGGGAGCAGAGAGTTCGTAGAGGCATTGACAACAGTACCTCTGACTCGGTCTTGTACGGCAATAACAACGATGATACCGTGAGTATTCGAACACCGAAGAAACAACTAGCACGGATGCTGATTGTATGGGTAGATCCGCTTCCTTGACATGGATGAAGGCTTTTTCGGTGATATCAAAGCCAAAGTCCTAGGCTGAACCACCTACCTAGAATTCAAGGGCTCGTTCCTAACGCACATTTGCATATGATGCAAGTACCCGCTCTAAAGTTACCTGGTAAGAGGTTACTGTGAAGATCCTATTATGATCCTAGGTGGGCAATTATCCATAGTGACTTGCTCTTTCCCAAAATGCAGCATTCGTCGAATTTGTGCAAGACTTAGCTTCTCCACACATCAATTTCATAACATTATCATCCAAACCAGGGGTTGCGTCTTATTGAAAGCATTCCAATAGCAGAATACTCTCATGTTTCACTCACAGAGCTACCTACATTTATATCATTCATGGGTAACCCTACGAAAGGAGGAACTCCTACGCCCAAAGCAGCTCTACTCGTCATCGTTCCACCAGTACTCCTCATAGCGTTAGCAATCTTTGCAATCAAGTGCAGCGAGTGGTGGCCTCGTCTTGGAGTCGATCTCAATTCTTGGCTGCACAGATCCTGTTTGTTTCGTGGCCGAAAAAGGTCTGGATCCGACAGTTCTGAGAGCAGTTCCGACACTGAAGCGATACCTGTGACCTAGCCTTTCAATCTGATATTCAAGGCAAAAATTTGGCGCACTGGGACATTAACGTACATTTTAATGGATTTGGGAAGGCCAGTCGGCGTCCTAAACGGGATGAGAGGCAGCAAGGCCCAGGGCATAGACGAGATAGCTCCAAAGCCTCTCAGATTTCAAAAAGCGCCTTCAATCAGCTCGAATCCAGACCATCTCAGGAGAGCTTCTTCCAGAAATGTCTCATTCAGCGAAGGCTCTTTGGCGCTGCGAACATCCTCTACTACTCGGAGAATGAGGCAATTAGGCCTCTTGACACTGGAAAACATCCGGTCACCATCATCACCACGCGATGAAATTCCACTTAGCGTCCGCAAGCATCGGCAAAATGACAAACCGATTAGTAAAAATCACGGTGGGTCAGGTCCTTTACTCTACTTGTTCGCGTCCATCAAGAGTAACGCCTGAGCAGCCTCACATCAACGGCCGGGTAAGATGACAATGAGAGCACATAGCTCGAGCTATGTGCCCCCGAATTCTTCACAACCCCATCCGGACAGAGCGTTCTTGAAGCCTGTCAATACGAACCGCCCTGGAGCCAGTCGTCGAAGAGCAATCACAAGCGTTGAGCCATTACCCATCTTCGGACTCCGCGCTCATGAGCGAGGTAACTCTTTGTCACGCCAGTCGTCCTTGAAACAGCGAGTCATCTCAAGGGTGGTGAGCAGCGTGACAGGCAGGAAGCATTCTCAGCCGGAAGAGCTTGCAACAATGGCGGCACAACCTGAAGTTCGCAGCTCAATTGATGACAGCCGCGAGGTCTCACGACAGAGTTTCTGCAGCTCACATACCGGATCCTGCGTGGGGACTGATTTGACCAATGTATTGGCCGCCTTCCCTACACCGCCCACTCCTGCCCTTACTCCTCCCACATCCACGGACGCTTCTCTCAAGTCTTCAAGGAGCCACCATCAGACCTCGAGAGATCTTTGTACGCCAGTGGACGTTACTGCACTTGCCGCTGAATTTACCATTACTCCAGAGTTTGATCACGCACGTTTCGAGACATGTGATAGTATGTTCGTAAGTATCGATATCACAGCTACTGTTCCATCACTGGAACTAGTTGGAGACGGAATACCGTCCAAAACTTTGCTTGATGTTGTTATTGTAGTAGACAATCTGTAAGTTCACATGCACGATCAGCCTTGAAGACGACTCACCTTCTACTAGGGTACACTCCTCTCCAGGATCTCTGGTGTCAATGTGTGAGACAACACGTTTCATTGCCTCAATCCTCAATCCAGACTCTGATCGAATTGCCATCGTCACCTTCGGCAATTCCAAAGAAGGTGGGTGCCCGGTGGTGGTACCGCTAGGTAGACCTCAATTACGAAACCTGAAGGACTCCCTTGATGGCATTACGATTTCCAGTGATACTCCGGAGTCCACTACGATGACCCACGCCTTGGACCATGCTCAAAGAGTGATCACCGAATCGCCAAGGAATGGGTGCAACGGGAGGGAAGGCTCGCGCAGTTTTGGGCACATTGTGGTCCTAACAACTTCTAGGATGGGACCAGTGGACACGTTCAATCTGGACAATAGGCTGACGTTACATCTCGTCTGCCCTGGTGTACTACCACAAGGATATGAAGACTGGCCATGCACCAATGGTTGGAAGCTTCGATCAATGACTGGCCAAGATCTCCAAGCTAATAACCGCAAAAAGAAGAATCACGACACTGACGATCTTGCATCAGGACTCACAAAGCTCATAGCCCACGCCCGCAATGGGCACAAACTTGGCATCTTAACTATCGAGGATCTTAGCTTTGATCCTGGACCAGACACTATCGTAGACGAAGTTCTTGGAGAACCCGAAAAGAACCGAAAACTGCATGCTGGTGAGGTTTGTACCGTCATTGTCAAGATTCGCTGCAAAAGACCCGAGCTAGCCGTCGGGGCTTGGTATGGAAGCGCCCCAGATCCTGATTCGAATGCTCATCTATATGCGGAGCTGGAGCGCATGCTCCTTGGTTTCTCGGCCACCCCAATACTCTATGCTCAGATGACTTATCACCATCCCTTACTGCCAGCATTCACAGTATGCTGTCACATGAAACCTTGCCTAATCAAACGCTTCATCGCCGCGCCCGGGGATATCGTACCCAGGACGAGCTCTGCTCTAGAGAGCAAGCAGAGAATGCTGGTGCACCAGCGGCTCTCTTATCATTACTTCACTCAGCTCAGCTCGC
Organism: Niebla homalea; assembly: GCA_019925105.1. Classification (NCBI taxonomy): domain Eukaryota; kingdom Fungi; phylum Ascomycota; class Lecanoromycetes; order Lecanorales; family Ramalinaceae; genus Niebla; species Niebla homalea. The sequence goes on from JAHGAU010000007.1 coordinate 1,178,390, forward strand.
AAGAGGCGATGTCTGCGTTGCAAAAAGTAATTGGGGAAGGAGGTGGACGCATGGCATGCCCTTCCTACGTTGCTCACTTGATGCAGGAACAGCTGTATCAGAAACGGCTTACTCGGCGGGCATCATTGTTTGGCTCACCAAAGACGCCCCGCCAGTCGACCGAGAGCGCATGCTCACGAGCTTCATTGGATCAGAATTCAGACCTGTCATCAGGAGTACACGTAGGTCTAACCAAAAGAGTCTCATCAGCCCCAACACCAGGATCAGATAGCCATCGCAGCTTTGGTAAGAAGAGAGATGCCGCGAGGAGAATCTGGAGCGACATGAGACTGAAATCAAAGCCTCAAGGGTCACAAGAGACGATTGTGCCCGCTGATCGGGACATTGGAGGCAAGAGCGCGGATGCAGTCCAGAAGACGGCTCTCAGGAACAAGCGAAGTATCGGCAATGATACTCTAAGGAGCTTGTCCCTTTCAGTCCAGAACTCGAATCGTATTGTGGCACCTTGGCTCTGAGAATGAGATGCAAAGTCGAGTGATCCATCTTTTGGCTTCATAATGGTGGCGGATGGTTGATGTCTTGCTATTTTCGAAACAACACCGTCTCTCTCTCCAAAGCACCTAAGGGAAGATCGACAGCACCCTGTGGGTGTGTTATGAAGTACTCAAAATTGTCCGAGCCGAGCTTCCGGCTTCAAAAAGTTGACCGATGATTGATGCACCAACCGTTTTTGGTGATGGTAGCTCTCGCCGTTGTGTGTCCAGTTGCTTGACCACAGCTCCTGTTGACGTGGTATGAGGAACTGAATGGTGTCTGAGTCAAGCCTTTGGCTTGAAGAGGCGGCAGATGGTTGATGTTGTACTGACCCTTCGCAATGATGGCTTATTCTCTTGTGTGTCCAACGGGTGAATTGCAGCGCCTTGTTGGGGTGGTATCACTGGCTTGTACTATTCTTCCCGCCATCACTACTCTTGTACCTCTTCCAACACACACAGAGTATAGAAGAAGTCTTTGCGACTCGTAATGGTGCATCCCTATCCCCGGCCACAATTCCAGGTTGCCCACACGGATGCAGAAGTTTCAGCTTCAAGATCCCATGACGCTCCTCACATCCCAAACGCACAACCTCTCATCCCATCCGACACTAGCAGCCCATCCTTCACTCCCGAATAGACACCAATCGACTCCACACACAAACTCCGTATGGCGACCCATGCTGCCCAGCTCTCTAGCTCCCCCTTGCACCCGACCAAGCTCCGCACCTTTCGCATTGTTGAACCCATCATTCCACACGCGGCACGTCATGTCATAGCTGGCACTCAACAGCGTATCCGCCAAGTGGGGACTCCATGCCACCCTCCTGACCGCATAATCATGCCCCTGCATCACAGCCAAAGGCCCCTGCTCCGGGGCGCGGATGTCGAACGTGCGGATCAAGCGATCCACCCCCGCGGTCGCTACGACAGTACTGCGATATTTGTTCCAATCGTGCGTCAATGCCTCGGCTGGTTGGAACGGTCCCGCTGCTTGCGCCAGGCCACCGGGGCCGGCATTGGGGGCCAAGCGGGGGTTGGGCGAGTGGATGGGAATGGTGAGGGTGATGTGGTTGGATGCGCTGGGAGGGGTGCGGAGGTCGAACATCCGGAGTTGGGAGTCGGAGCTCACGGCCGAGAGGATGGAAGGGTCGTGTGGGGAGAAGGCGGCCGAGTAGGTGCAGGCGTGGGTGGGCAGGGTGATGAGGGAGGTGGGGCGGTCGGGCGACCACTTCGGTCAGTCAAAACTCGCCCCATTAGCTAATGTTTGCGCTATCCCTGAGGGGAGCATGTAGGTGGGGGGGAGGGAGGAAGGGGGGAAAACGTACCACTTTGATGGTGCCGTCCCAGGAGCTGGAGCAGAACTTGTCTTTGTCGACGAGGTTCCAGTGGACGGCGAAGACTTCGCGGTTGTGCTCCTGCCAGGATTGAACGGGGAACTCGTCCAGGCCTATATCGAAGAGCTTGATCGAGCCGTCGCCCGCGGCGACGAGGACTTGGTTTTCGTGCGTCTCGGACCAGGCGAGGTCGAAGAGGGAGTCTTGGGTGTCGAACCTGTGTCTGATGCGTCAGTGCCTTTACGGTGTGTGTGAGTCTTGGGCGACTTGATGTGACCGGAGGCAATCGCTCTCACCATTTCTCGGTTACGATGCCCTTGGGGGTCAAGCCCAGGATGTGAAGGCGCCCATTGCCCACCAGGCCGAAGTTCGCGGCCGAGGCTACGGCGATGCGAGAATCGAAGAAGGGGGAGTATTTGACCGCGTAGCCATTGAAGCCTTGAGTGCGGTATTCGAGCATCGCCGGCAAAGCATACTTGATGGGTCCGGGAGAGTAGTCAGCTGTACGCTCTGCTGCTAGGGATAAACCAAAAGATGCAGGGCATAGGCGGTGACGTATGGTGTTGGCGGGGCTGCCTGCTTAGTGCCCCCTATTTCGCCCCCTATTCGGCCTAGCTTCGCCCTCTTTTCCGCCTCATCTTTTCACTCTCGCGTTTCGTAGGTAGCATACCTGACCAACAAATGCCGAACACCATTGTTGCAGTTGACTACCGATAAATTATCTCATTCCGATACTCTATAAGCAACCTTGGAAGTGCACGTCAAGACGAATATCACAAGTCTAGTCTCCAATGGTCTTGGTGCTGTCTGTGCTGGAATGGCTACGGCTCCATTTCACTGACATCTTGCTCGAACCCTAGCATGCAACCATTTCCCTTTCCTTACTGACGCCCAAAACCCCTTGACAGGACCGTACCATCGAGGTACTCCATCAAAGTCACTTCCCTACTCCGTCTTGTTCGCCTCTACCGAGACGTGTGGGTCGTAAGCAAAGACCTAAAAAAACGAGTAAGGCCGACTGAGTGTATGACTACCCTACGTCCGTCCCTGCTGGGGAACTTGGCCCCACAAATTCGCACAAGCCATTTCGGTCAGGGTTTCTGTATCTTGTTCATAATCCTGTTATCAGGGTGGTGATTCATATTTTGATCCGAATCCAGAAAATCGATTCCTTCGCTGCCACTCATGGCCTGAACGAGGGAGTACGCCCGAGTCTGCCAGGGCTCCAGGCTGATGTATGACATGCTGTCCCACCTCAAGCCTTTGAGCCCTGTACCTTTGTAGAAGTTTTTCAGACTCCTTACAATCGGCACTGTCCCAGATGTGCACAACAAGACCGGTGCTGTCAGGAAAGGTTATGGCAGTGTGTACCGGATAAGGACACTATAATCCTGTGGCATAGGCTTTGACCTTTACCTGGCCTGCGTGGTGGCCTCCAGACACGAACACAGCTGCAAGAATGATCGTAGCTTTAGACGTCGTAAAAGCTCTTTCTTCCTTCTGATCGTGAGAAGGAAACTCGAAGTGTGTGTGAAATGTGAAATAGTCACTGTGTCAAAAGCGAATAGACTCGAATGGGGTTATTCTGGAAGGGATAGGAATGTCAACAGCTGGGCATGCGATAGACTTTCATGACTGTCCCACCCTTGGTGGGAATACTGGATTACGATGGGCGAAGGAAGAATTCTTAGACATTAGTTGCAAGGACAAGACTTGCGTTATGATGAAGTGTCGGACAAAGCATTGAGAATCACGTATTTAGCGACAGAGGTAGCATTGACAAGGATCATGGTCGCTCTCTAGGAATCTCCATCTTGCTTAGAATACTGGACTCATTGTTGAGCGTACAAGCAGGTCATACTGTCCGAGGAAGCACTTCCTTAGACGCACATTATTATCCCAAACCTTTAACACCATCAACATTTGCGTGTTAGGATGCTGGCGAAACGTTAAGCGGGAACAAATAGATGATATCACGTGACTGAGCTCGACCAGCCTCCTCCTTGGCGCTCCAGCCACCTACCTTTTCCAGGTACGACGATCCGATGAAATCACCCAGTCTACGACAGATCAGCATGATGAGAATTCTACAGTCGCCCTGGCGCATTTCATTCTCCTACTCCACCTTTACAATTGCCTTCATGTCGCTCATTGATAGTCTTTCTTAATTTCGCAGTGTCCGCACTCTCATCTCGTTCCTATCATTCAATCGCCCCACCGGGATCCCCCCGTTCCGAGCTTCATAAACAGACTCCCGGTACAAATAGAACAGCTAATTCGTTCTATCGAACCCGCCATACCTTCACTTGCTCCGAGAATGCCGCCAGTGATTCCTCATGTCTTACACCATCCTCCCGAGATACGCGCCTTGGTTTCCTCGGCCGTCAACATTCTTGCAGAACGGGGCAATGATGTCCTGACACCCACTCCAACCCTCAAACCCCGCTCTCTGGCATCGCTTTTCAGAAGACAAGCCACTACCACCGTCACTTCCACATCTTCGGGCCCGCCAATAATACCAGCAACTTACTCTGGTTTGAACACGGGTCCGGCTCCAGGAACAGTCGTTGGCATAGTCTTTGGCGCTGTAGCTGGCTTCCTCCTCCTCCTATGGCTCATCTATACCTGCTTCTCTATCGGTGGCGCCCCGCCAGTATCCTCTGTTGTGGACGAAAGGGAGGAGGTTGTTATCCGGCGGCGATCGCGATCTTCACCCCGTCGTGAAGTGTCTAGCCATTCGAGATCTGAGGTGATCGAGGTATCACAAACAAGAGACCGGACGCGTAGCCCCAGCCCGCCGAGCCCGGTGAGAAGTCCGCCACGAAGGCAGAGCAGTCGGCGGGAAACAGTGATATTAGAAACCACTCGACGAGCCAGCAGACCCCCGCCCCCGCCCCCGCCTCCGGACGACATTGTGGAAGTAGTAGAAGAGCATAGTCCTGCACCACCAAGCAGGAGAGCTAGCAGGAGACAAAGTGGATATCGAACGGTCGATCCAACCGATTTCGGAGGCGGCGATCGGCCAATGCGAAGTGTCAGTCGACGGTGACAAGGATGATATCTGGTGTACAGGACGAAGTTTGAAGAGCACAGCTTGTGCCAAATACATGTCTAGGGCCGCAGTGACGGCCTTCCATTGCAGCGGCGAGGTGACCAACGGGGAGCCCGGCAGGCCTGTCAGCGAGAGTTCCCCTGCCGGATTTTACCAGCCACGGAATACTCTGACTGCTAACATACACCACTACCTTGGAGTTTAAATTCACGTGCGAAGCCACAATTGAGGAGTTTGAACATTTAGCGAGGCGAAAGGGAGATGGTGTAAATAGGGGGAGGTATCAGGTGGGACCATCATACTGGAGGTGTTTAATAGTAATTGAGCACTACAAGGGGTGCAAGCGAATGTACACGATGGAAAAGTCGACATATAGGTGCATGATATTGTATCCACTTCGAAGAGAAGCAGTGATAGCGAGTCCATGCACGCATTTGGTTTCAGCTACAATGCAGGTGATAGAAGTTGATTTATTTCAACACCATTCTATGTGAACGTTGCCTACTCGAAGTTATATTTGATGCCCGCCTCTGGTTGTGGCTTCTCGTCCACCAGAAGATCACCCATCTGCTACAATTCAGGACTGTTGTTGCATACATGCACGGCCCCCGACGAGCCGCAACCTAATACATGGGCATAGGCTGCAAGCTCGATGAAATGTGCTCAGGAGTCGAGATGTATTAATGAATTGATCCTGATCGAAATTTTGGGTGAGTTACCCCAGCGGCTGCGTCTTTGTGCCCATTGAGGCCACAGAAAACAACCAGCAATCGACTCATCATATACCGTTGCTGTAATAAGATGCTGGCTCCATAAGCCTGCAACATCCAATATCGAATCGATGTGCAAAAGCATAATTGACGAGGCCAAGAACGTGGCAACGTAACGAACGCGTCACTCCCACACCCAAATCGGGCCTCCAACCCTTCAGCCTAAAAGCGGCAATCCCGGGGGAGCCGAGCCCAAGCCTGCGCCACAGTCCCCATTGCGTCCTCTAGACTTCCCTACCTCACCTTACAGTACAAAAAACCCATATCCTCTCGCATCCCGGACCGCTACATATCGACCTTCTATCATCCTCCATCCTCCACCCATCATCCTAACCCACTACCACTAAACCCTTCCTCCTCCTCCTCCTCCTCCCCAACACCACAACAATACCATGTCCAACAAATACGACTCCGCCCCCCCACCGCAGTACCCCCCTCCCGTCCACCAGGACGCGGGCCCCTACAACCCCGCCGGCTCGCCCGCTCCGCAGGGCTACTACGGCCAGCAAGCCCCTCAGGGCGATTATTACTACAACCAGCAGCAGCAGCAGCAATATCCGCCACAGCAAGGTTATCCGCAGCAGGGCGGGTACGGGTATCCACAGCAGCAGCAGCAGCAGCAGCAGGGGATGTATTATGGCCAGCAGGGGCAGCCGCAGGGGTATTATGCCGGGAATGATAGGGGAAGAGGGGGTGGGGCGGGGGAGGGGATCTGTGCCGGGTTGCTGGCCGCGTGTGCCTGTTGTTGCTGTTTGGACTTTTTGTTCTGAGGCGCGGGAACCGCGAACTGGAGCATGGTGCGGTTCTTTGGGGGGAGGATGCACTGGGGCTGGTGGGGTTGGCCGATGCTCACTGGAGGGGTCAATGTGATCGGAGGCATTGAAATGGTTCTGTGTCAAGCGGATGCAAAGATACACGCCGGCATTGCAACGGTGTTCGGTACCGGTTTACAGCGATGGCAAATTGACCTTGAGATATTCTGCAGTCAGCTAATTGTCACATATCCAATTCTTGTAAATCTTCAAGCACCTGATCTTAATCGTCGCCTTATGCATACATATGCGACTGAGCAACATTTGACGTTCCAAAGCGATTAAACTTTATCAACTCGCGTTATCTTCAATAGACACTTCCTCCATTTCTTTGGCTACATCGTCTGCAACATCCTTCTCTTGTGACAAGTCCGCCTCGGCATCAGCCTTGCCATTGACCGACTGGTTCACGGCTGCTGGCTTCTTCGATACATCACGCGTTCTCTGACTGGCCGTATTTGGCGACTGGCCCTCCTTAGCTTCGGATTCAAGGCGATCGATCTCCTTCTGGGCCTTCTCAATATTCTGGTACCAGGTCAGCTTAGAACACGCTTGTCCCACACGAATGTCTAAGTGGCCGTGGACATACCTCTTTCGTTTTCGATTCTTGTTCACTTTTCCACTTCTCTTTCTTCTCCTTCAATTTGTCCACGACCGCGGGCACGTCACTTTGGGACATGGGCGGTTCAACACTGATTTTGGCCATGCTCTCAATAATGCCAAGGCTCAGGTTGAACTTCCCTTCTGTGGGCGTTCCTGGAGCAGGTGAGCCTGTAGTGTTGCCCCTCTTGCTCTTCTTGCCCTTTTTCCCACCAGTCCCCATGAAGTAGTTATCCTCATTGTCCTCCTTCTTTACCACCTTCATGCCTTTGATCTCTGTATGGCTGTCAACACTTCGCTGAGCCTCTGCCGCAAAACCACTAGGCCCTCGCAAGGGCTTTGAGGCTTCTGAGGCTGATTTGTCGAAATAACGAATGAGACCCTCGGCGGTCTTGATTTCATCAGTATATGCTGGCTGGCTAGCTTCCTCAAGCTTCTCATTGGCGATGCGTTTCCGTTTTTCTTTATAGTACGCATCCCGTTCTTCCTTCTCCCTTGCCTGCCGTAATCTGTATTGTTCTTGATCGTACTCTCGGTATGCTTTTCTGGCGTTGTAATATTGATCCTTGATTTCTCGCACCGACTTGTACTTTGCTTGTCTATCAGCGTAAGCTTTGTTCTGCTCGTCTCGTAGGGCGTGAAGGCCCTTGTATGCTTCGTCCTGTTCGGCTTTGATCGCTTTGAACTCCTTGTCTAGCTGATCATACTTTTGACTGAGTGCTTTCGCTTCAGGGTTCTCCATTGATTTCTTTAGCTCCGCGATTTGAGCTTTGACATTGTCGATGCCCCTTTCCGCTTCAGTGAAAGTCCCGAAGGCCTTCCTCTGCTTCCGAAGGCTTGATTGCTCGGCAATAGCCTTCTTCTGATCGACAAGTGTAGCACTGCTGGACTCGGCGATCTTCTCCTGACGCTGAATTTCACGGTCGATGTCTTCTACGCTCTTGTAGGGGACCTGACTTCGTTTGGCCTTCTGCTCATTTTGCCTCGACTTCAGCTGGGCATCGAGAGCGCTGATCTTGTCTTGGACAGAGCCTCTAGCAGATTTGAAGCCAGATTGCTGCTGCCGTATTGCTGCCAGTTCGGACTTCAGCTCTTGAGTTCTTTTGCCGCTTGGAGAGTTGCTATTTTTGGGTTGGGCAAGATCGATTTTGGCTTTCAAAGCATTCTAGAACACAGGTCAGCGGTGAAGATTGTCGTACTGTTTTCTGATCAATCACACACAAACTTTTCCTGGGCGACGTCCAACACTTTCTCGGCCTCCGACAAAGTCTTCTTGTAAGCAGCCTCGTCCGGCTTCTCAGGCTTTCCAGCCCTAGCAGTTGGAGCCTGAGAGGTTTTCTCCGAACCAGCATCAATTGTTGACATTGCTATGGCAGAAGGCGTTGCGACGTCGGCCATCTTGGGGGAGGCGCAAGCTGAAATAATTCTGTGATATTTGGCGAAACGATCAAGTCACGGGCGAAGGGAAGATTGTCACCATAAGTCTGAAGCTGTCGGCGTGTGACTGAGGAGTGACTGGCTGTAGCAATTACGATCCCCACAATTGCTCTTTCCCACAGCGGACTTGCGCGCCTCTTAAGAAAATATTTATGCTCGAGGATCATCACTCGGTCAAGGTTTATGCTTGTGTGTAATGGGAGGAATAGGGAGGATATTGGTACACCAAGCTAGCCACGAACAGCTTAGACCAAACCTTTCTTTGTTGATTCTCACTCTCCAATAAACAAATTCCCCTTCCTTCCCTACATCCTCCATCTCTTAATTCAAGCCAGTCAGGCCAGAGCCCACAAATTCGGGAATTTGGAATTTCCGTGATGAATTCTTGTGACACTTCGCCTAGGGACACGCAATCTTTGACTTGTAAATGCTCAATTCCAAGGATGTGTGACTGTTAGGTCTTTGACGCACAAACCTGGAATTGAGGTATCGGACATCCCCAGCGCATTGCCGGACACAGTGCTTCCTCATATTGAAGATCTTAATCTGCATCCATGACAACAAGCATAATACTCTGTCGACTTGTGCGTGGTTCATTCGTTCTGCTGCAGGTAGGAAAACGGGCTGCATGTTTGTTTGACTGGGGCAATCAATCTGCTCACAAAAAGCCTGGAGTGAGTGGGCGAAACGCCTCTCTGTTCTTCATGAAAAGTGAGTGACTGTTGAAGCTTCAATTCCTTCGTTTCTTGTACGAGTCTGAGTTTTTCAGCAAGGTCCCAAGGTTATACCACCAGGTCGATTTGGTTTCTAACAATGTCAGGGGTTCAATTGAGCATTTGCATGCTGTCAATCGTTGTCCAATCGATCCTTCCTTTTCCAAAGAATTTTGCGTTTCGATGCTCGGACAGGAGATGAGGTACCCTGTCCATCAAAAATTCTGTGACATTACGACGCGGAATAAATTGTCCAACTTTCCATGCACCTTCTTGGGAATGATACCGCGTGATTGGATGTTCCATGAACGTACCATCATGCCGCAGTCTTGACCCTGTGAACAGCATAGTGGTGTTCTTTGCCAAGGCGGTCAAGTCCTTTCCTCTCAAAGAAAGAGGCCCTGGTCGTTGCAGCCAGGACAATATTCGTGTACGGGTAATGTATTGGCTTGCAAGCATATCTCTGGCGTCTCTACAAATATCCGAATAGAGCTTTATTCCCGCTAGCAGCCGTTGGATGGTTAAACTCGGATAAGCCATGCGGTGGGGCCTAGCGCCTCGAAATCTTCCCCCAGCCCACGGCCTTGCCCAACCACCTTCTGCTAACTTGCAACAAGCATGGCTTTCTCAGTGAAGGACGTCCCGTCAAGCTCGGTCGCGATGAGGGGTCTGATGCAACTTCGTCTGAGAGGACCGACAGAGGTGCAAAAGCGTGTCCCATGTGAGGAAGACAAAGCTGGATGCTTATGTGACGCCAAAGGCGACGACATATGCTCTGCGCGAACGCAGTGCCTTGACGCCGATGCCAAATTTGCTTACACAGGTACGCACCACACATCTAAAATACTACCGTGTTCTCATTAGAACGATTAGGTCTCAATATTCTACAGATCGCCATGGCGGATTCTCGAGGATCTCCTCACAGTCAAGCGTTCTCTCGTCAATTATACATGGACGCATTGGTCTATCTACACAAAGGGTTGCCATCAGATCTGGATCATTGGGAGCTTGATAAGCTGCGCCAATCTCTTCCTACCAATGTCAACCGCGATCGGGGTTCGCTAGATACGAAGAGGCCCTCAAAACCTTCATTGCTTCATCGAGCTCTAGCGACATGTATTCTTCAAATTTGCCTCATCATCCGCCTCATCATGCCATACCTTAGGTCAATGGTTACAGCTTCTTACCAGTACGAGCGGTCTCATCAAATCTATGAAACAGTGTTGACCTCTGGGATGACGGCTGTGGACTACCTGGGAAAGCAAGCAATCAAATTTACCAAATACGCTCTACGCCATGAGTTTTCGATGCGATGCATCCTCTACTGTGTGGATGGTATTCAGGGCGGCCTGACTGAGGGTTTAGTAAAAGGTTTGAGGCTGATGGAGACTGCACCATGAATATCCCGAAAGTTGTGTTTCCTTTACCGCTTTGGGGCGACTGAATCTAGTCATTTGGTTATTGATTTCACTCGAAATCACCCAATCTGGAAGAAAATTGAGCTATTCAAGCTTCTTGACAGGCAATGCAATTGTCATTGACTAAATTCTTTATCCCAAATTCTCCACCGTTCGAGTAGCTAGAAAGACAATTGACTCGATGAAAGTCACTTCGACACAATCCCGTCAGAACAAAAGCAAACAAAGGACAGAGCTGCAACGACAAAGGCTTTCCTCAATGGCATTCTCACCCTAGCACCTTTGTCCTTCACATGTGAAATTTTCTGAGCGAGTATATAGGTATTGTCATTACGGATGTTCCTGCTTGATGTACCCCGTGCTCTCTATTCCGTGAAAGATCATCTCGACATTCCTTAAATATAGATCAAAGACCTCAGCAGCATCTACCATGGGCCGCGGCAAAAAAAATAATCGTCCGAGCGACGTTAAGATCCCATCGTCCAAACCAATAGGCCTGGCAACGCGTGACACTCACGAAAGCCGCCACGTCTCTGGTCAGCCGAGTCCTATGCTCGGCCCGACCAGTCCCATCAATCCCGTCAGTCGGAGTCACAGCACCAGCTCACTCCGGAAAGCCTTGGAGTCACCTCCGCCCCTACCTCCGCCCCAGCACTATCGTGCCCAGCAGCCACAGAGCTCCGCACTCAAGCTGCGCCATTCGGAATTGCAAGTTTTCCAGGACGCAGGAATCCCCCCCACCAACGTCCAATTTACCCCTGCCGGCGCCTCAAGGCTATCCCGACCAGGTCCATCCTTTCGAGGACACGCCCGGCGGCGAAGCCAGCAGCGCGGGGAACGATCCCCTTACCCGAAAGCGCCCATGCCAGAAAGCAGAGGTATTCACAGAAAGCCTGTTGCCGGCGCGAAGCCAATGCACAACGAAGAGGCTCTGGCCAAACTTGAAGGCCGTCACGCGCAGCCAAAGGTACACAACACCCGGGAGCCCTCCCATCGAGGTCGCCGTTCAGAGGGCGGTTTCGTCACCGTCCCCCTGGAGGGCAAAAAGGCGGCTCACGCGGAAACGTTGGCGATGTTGGAAGGCCGCCATGTGCAAATGCGGCCGCATGAGGGGAAAGCGCCGAGGCGAGCGACTGGTGCAGGAGGGGATGTCGAGGCGCAGGTCGCCGTGCGGAGGACGGGGAGGCATTGCAGTCGCAGGTTTTACTTTGTTGTGATCGGTTTCGTGCTGGTGGCTGCGGCGGTTGGTGCAATTATTGGTGTTGCCAGTCATCATTCTCAAAAGTAACCGATGTCATTTCGTTGAACGCAGGCGGCAGGCACAGCATTCGCTGTGATAATGAGGTCAAAAATGATGATGAGCATTGATGTAGCTGAACGAATCCATGAAGAAATGCCCTTTTTGAAGTGGAGTGTGTGCCTATTATGTCCTCCCCAAACGCCTCGCTATTTCTATCTGTCAATAATCCCGGTAAATGAAGAAGCCAACCCTGCTTTATCGCTCACCATCTTAGGAAACGGACGGTGTTAACAAGTTTATACAAGAAAATGGTACAACTCGACAGCCATCGCCGCCAATGACGTCTGACGCAATCCCATCTTCTGAACGGCATGAGCAGGACCAGACGATCTATTGTCGACATACCGAAATCCATTCGCGCGTATCCTGCTTTAGGAAATAGACCATAATGCCAAGCCCGGGGAAAGCGAAAGCGCCCCTCAATAATCGCTGTCCCGCTGAGCCCGTCGGTCAAAGCCTTGGGCATCGTCTCGATCGAAGCTCCTACCGTACTTCGTCGTGCTATCATAGCGATCTGGAGCCCTGGAGCCAAACCTTCCCGGCGAGCGTGAAGAACCATGACCGCCGGAAGATCGAAAATCGCCTCCGTCACGAGAAGACGACCCTCGGAAGCTGCCCTGGCCATTGCGTGCTCCATAGCCGCCTCCGTCACGAGAAGACGACCCTCGGAAGCTGCCCTGGCCATTACGTGATCCATAGCCGCCGCCGCCGCCTCCATATCCACCTGAGGATCGATCTCGACCGAATCCAGGCCTCACATCCACGGGATTGTCAATCTCCCGGCTGATGTTCAGACCGGGAATGCCGCGAAGACCCAGCCTGTTGACCAGACCCATCGGCAGGCCCGGCGGTTTCGCCATGCCCCATGCGTATTGCGCGAGATCGTTCATGCTCTTGATCAAAGCTGCCTTATCGGGCAATGACTGATGGGTCCCGAGGAGAGATCGATACACCTCAGTCTTCATCTCTGGCGGTATCCTCGCCGAGCGCTCGCCGACTGTGCGGAGTATACCTGCCACATGCTCCGGTAACTGCGCTTCTTCCTTCATGTTCACGCTGGCCGTCTGGAGTGAATTATCCGCTTCCAGGGGAAACTGCCTCAACTTGTATCTGAAATCTCGAGATTCGATGCGTGGCAGCAGTAGCCAGGCCTCGCCGTTTTTATCGCCACGAGCAGTCCTGCCGATGCGGTGAACATATTGGTCCTCATTCGGAGGGACTCCAACTTGTATCACATGAGTCACGTTGGGGAAATCCATGCCTCGGGCAGTGACATCGGATGACAGCATTATACCGGATGGGGCATGTCTAAAGATGTCAGCTGCTCGGGTGCGGCGACCCTGGGAGAGCTTTGCATGTATTTCAACAATGCGGGTTGATCGGGGGAAAGTGTAGGCGGAAGGCGGAATATCTCGAGATGGCTTAAGCTGCTGAAAGATTGCAGAGGCGAGGGCCACCTCGCTGGTGGAGTTGAAATAAACAATGGCTTTGAATCGCTGATCTGTGTCTTGCTTCTTTAGCCCGTGCAGGCACAATTCGACAAGTGCAGGCAGTTGATTCTCGAGACCGGCACAGTTCACCACTCGTTGAGGCACCCTTTCGTGAGTGGCCGGCTCCCCTTCCTGCACTGTCTGCACGAATTTGAAGTTGGGTTTCATTGTGTCGCGGACAATCTGCAGGACCTCCCTGGGAACGGTTGCCGAAAACAGCAGAGTTTGGCGATCGACGTCTTGCCGGCGGGGGAGTAGTTGTTGGACCTCCCTGATTTCAGGGGCAAAGCCTTGATCCAAGAGTCTGTCTGCCTCATCAAGCACGAAAGCCTTCAAATTCGGCGCTCGGACATCGCTGTATGGATCTGAAAGCAGATCCTTTAGTCTTCCGGGTGTGCCAACCAAGATGTGACATCCTTGCCGCCTCATTCGCATCAGGCCCTCTTGTTTCGATGTCCCGCCTACTGCTGCCATGACTTTGACCCCGGTCCCCCGTGTGACTTTTCCGGCCTCAACAGCAATTTGCTCAGCTAATTCCCTGGTAGGAGAGATGATGATTGCGCGAATGTCGGTGGAAGATGCTGATTTACGCCCCAATCGGGGGTCTAAGAGGTCGGAATCATTGCTGATGATATTTTGTAGGACAGGAATGAGGAAGGCCAGGGTTTTGCCTGTGCCCGTACGGGCTTGGGCCAGACTTGGAGAATTTTAGCGATGATATGTGCGGACATTGAGGGAACCGTTCGAACGTACATATCTCTGCCCTTGAGCAATTCCTCCATGGTCAGGCTTTGAACTTGGGTCATGGTTTTAAGTCCCATCTCCCTGACGATGGTATCAATCACTGGTCGAGCTACTAGGCCCCTCTCCGCGAGGTCTGAGAACAGCGTGATGGGACCATCCTTTCTCTGACCTCCGCCATCGACCTCTGATGGCGGTTTGGGAGATTGAACTTGTTCCTGTCTCTCTTCTTCTGCGGCTTCTGAGTATGATAATGGTGCTGCGGCAGCCTGCTGCTTCCATTGAAAGGCTGTGCTAAATCGTAAGTTCGATGGGAGGTTGCGCGATCGCGATGCCAGTAGTCGAGGAAGCGGTTGCGAAAGAAATCTAGGATTTATGCAGGTTGGTCGAGTAGACAAGCAGCGATTGGACTTGATTGAGGCAAAACCTCTTTTGGTAGAGAACATCGATGCTGACCCGGGGGCGGCAGCAGCTGGAGATAAAGAGACTAGATTCGAGAATGGGCCGTGAGGTCAAAAGTATGACATTTGTATTCTTGCACGGAAAAGAACCATAGTATTGAGCTGTGTGTTTCTTCTTATTTTATTCTGTTCTAAGTTCTAACCACATTCGTAAAATGAAAATATTGAATATCAATCCTGGCTCGTGCACGTGATCTACCGCCGTTTAAATCTCACGCACATATCATCAGCGTGTAGAGTACGTGTGTTCAATGTTTATATTCGGTATTGCTTAATCCAGAGTTGATGAGCCTGAGACGAACACAAAATTTGGCGGTGTGTATCAGCCTCTTTCCCGGCGACAGCGGGAAACATCCAAGGTCCTTTCATTGTCGTCCTCTCTTTCTACTGCAAGGTCATTTGCGCGTACTTGTTCTTATTTGCCTGCTTCAATTCCCCTTCTCCAGGCAAGTAATGCATGATATTGCTGCCATTCTTCGATACGCATTTGTACCGTGATGGCATATGCATGTCTTGATAGGAATTGCTAGGCATGTCCTGATGTAACCCCGCATATACGATGTCATGTAAAGCAAGTTTTGAATTTGCCATTCACCCCCCGCCACCTTCGCGTACAATTCATCGAAACATCCCGACCGTCAGCTCTGATCAATTCTTTACAAGCACACGTACTCCCGATTACGGACTACAAAGATGGCGCCACCATCAGCTACCTACACTGAGACCAATGGAAATCATGTCCCGTCATCCGAGGCACCTCTAGAGCCAGGACTGTCGGTGGATGGAGCTCACAAACAAAAGCTTGTCCTTCCTAGTCCTCCCAAATTCGATGACAAATACGAAGAAAGAGAATATCTCAAGGGGAGACTGGCCGCGGCCTTTCGAATCTTTGGCAAACATGGTTTTGACGAAGGGGTGGCTGGCCATATTACTTTGCGAGATCCTGTTGATCCTACCACGTTCTGGGTAAACCCCTTCGGTGTCGCCTTTTCCCTGATCAAAAGGAGCGACCTCATTCAGGTCGATCACAGTGGGAATGTGGTTGGAGGGGGTCCTGTCAAGCTACTCAATACAGCCGCTTTCATGATACACGGAGCTGTCCATCAAGCGAGACCAGACGTTGTCTGCGCCGCTCACAGTCATTCCATCTATGGTCGATCATTCTGCACCCTTGGCAGGCCCATTGATACCATTACTCAAGATGCCTGTGCTTTCCACAATGTGAGCCCGGCCAGACGACAGACTTAGCATGTCTGGTATTGGATACTGACGCCGGAAACAGGATATTGCCTATTACTCATCCTTCAACGGCATCGTCCTAGCTGACGAGGAAGGTAAGGAGATCGCGAAGGCTCTCGGCGATAGGAAAGCTGCCATGCTTCAGAATCATGGACTCCTAACGGTGGGAGGATCTGTCGAAGCAGCGGTGTTCTGGTTTCAGAGCTTGGAGAAATGCTGTCACGCCCAGCTCATGGCAGACGCGGCCGCCAATGCTCGAGGACACGAAACTATCAAAATCGCCGACGAGGACGCTGCCTTCACGTACAAGACACTCGGAAACCCAGTTGCTGGATGGTTCAGTGCGAAGCCCGCGTTTGATCTCATCGCCAAAGAGACAGGAGAGGACTACCTTGACTGAAGAGGAGAGCATGACAGTGTAGCATGATCTTGTCGCTGCTCTCATGTATTTTACCTTTTTCGATGTGCCGTCGCACAAAAGCAGCCATTTATATAAAATGATGAAGCGGCCTTAAGCGGTCTTTAAACTTAGTAAAACCAAAAGTGACGAAATGCGCAACGTCAACAAGCTTTACATTACGGAATACTCATATTTAATTCACATTTGAATGCGAATTTGTTACCGCTGCAATTGGTTTTCGCTCCCTTCCTTGAATCTCACAATTAGAATGGGGAAACGCGGTGGTAAAAGAGTCAGTGAGTTCCACGTTCTGAGTCCGCGACCATTAAAAGCTGATCAGGTTGATTTGTGCAGGGCGGCCGCGGTGCCAGACAAGGCCAATCAACTTGGCGCCAGCGAAGTTCCACCCGTGAAGATATTGAGAGAACCAACGCTCGCTATGAGGCATATTACAATGGCCTACACCTTGTCAATGAAGCAGAACGGGATGACTTTTGGAACACCTTTCGTCGAGACCTCCCCAACAGCTTTCGCTTCACCGGCTCCAAAGGTCAAGCCTTACCGGTGCAGCAGCTGCTCAAAGATCGCTATATCCCAGAAATTATATCCATGGATAACGAAGGCGAGAAGTACGACCCGCCGTCGCAGATATCATGGTTCCCTAATCAGCTGGCCTGGCAAATGACAACCTCCAAAAACATTGTTCGCAGATTTGCTCCCTTCAAAGCCTTCCAGAGATTCATCGTGAGTGAAACCGAGGTGGGCAACATTAGCAGACAAGAGATAGTCAGCATGATACCACCCCTGTTGATGGATCTGAGGCCGGGAATGTCAGTCCTTGATCTTTGCGCCGCACCTGGCAGCAAGTCTGCCCAGCTGGTTGAATTACTTCATGCTGGCGAGGAAGCCCGAATACGGCAAGCTGCGCGGAAGGCCAAGCGAGCAGCGAAGCGTGACGTCAGTCCTGAAGGGGAGGCTTTGAAAGAAGAAATGGAAGATGAGAATGTGAATGGTGATTGGTCTGACGCTGGAAGGGCTACAGGCTTCTTGATCGCTAATGATGTGGACTACAAGCGGTCACACATGCTTACCCATCAATTGAAGCGGTTGAATTCGCCCAACCTGATCATAACAAATCATGACGCCACCTTCTACCCTTCAATTAAGCTACCCGCCCAAGGCTCCGTCAAGAATAGATATCTCAAGTTTGACCGCATTCTGGCCGACGTTCCGTGTTCTGGTGATGGGACCCCCAGGAAGAACGTGAATGTCTGGAAGGATTGGACTCCAGCGAACGCGATTGGTCTGTTCAGTATCCAGCTCAAGATACTTGTGCGGGCTTTGCAAATGCTAAAGCCAGGAGGCCGGGTCGTCTATTCGACCTGTAGTATGAACCCGGTTGAGAATGAAGCTGTCATTGCGGCAGCTATCGAAAGATGTGGAGGCCTCTCCAAGGTCGATCTGATTGACTGCAGCGCCGCCTTACCGGGACTGAAGAGAAAGCCAGGTCTTTTGGACTGGGCCGTCATGGATAAAGCCGGCCGGGTATGGAACAGTTGGCAAGACGTTGATGAGCACGGTGATGGCGATTTTGGCAAGGTCACGCAAAACATGTTTGCTCCTGCACATGGCAGCGTGCGTCTGGAAAGGTGCATGAGGATATACCCACATCTGCAAGACACCGGTGCATTCTTCATCACAGTTCTCGAAAAGAAAACCGAGTTCAAGCAGAAAGTAGAATCCTCGGCTTCGAAAGCAGACACAACGAAACCCTCAATTATCGATGTGGTCAAGGAGGTTGAGAATCAGCCGGCTGCTAATGGAAATGGTGGAGAGGCGAAGAGTGATGCTATGAACGCTTTCGCACCTCCTCCGGCTGCAGCTTATGGCCAGGATGGCTCAGCTGCCGCACGCCAAAACAAGGAGGTCGCACCCAGTGGCTTGGTGGATAGCAAGAAGCGAAGTCTTGACAGCGAGGCCGACGCAGCAATGTCGACAAAACGACCCAAGTTCCGTGAAGAGGTAGATGATCCCGCTCCACAAGGTGCCGAAGATCGCCAGATCCACTGGCCGCCACCTCCAGGGGCGACGCTCGATGTATCCCGACCAGAGACTTTGAACCAAGCACCTCCATCGCCTCAAGCATCGGCTGAGGCAACCGCTGAGCCTTCTCTCGTCAAGGGTGACCTGCACCAAGGCCAGCCCTCCACCAAGCCAAAGCAAAAGCCAGCCTACGAAGAACCCTTCGTTTACCTCGCCCCCAACCAAGAAGACCTCCTCGCCATTCGCAAATTCTACGACATCTCCCCGGACTTCCCGCGCGATCGCTTCATGGTCCGCAACGCTCTCGGCAAGGCCGCCAAGACCATCTACTACACCTCCGACCCGGCCAAGGACATCCTCCAAACGAACGAGGGCTCGGGCATCAAATTCGTCCACTGCGGCATCAAGATGTTCGTCAAGCAGGACGTCCAAGACCAGGACGCCTGCAAGTGGCGGATCCAATCCGAGGGCCTCCCCCTGATCGAATCCAGCGTCGGCGAATCCCGCTGCGTGCGCCTCTACAGACGATCCACCCTCCGCGCCCTGCTCATCGAGATGTTCCCCAAGGTCGAAGACGGCGCGTGGCGGGAGTTGGGCGAGATCGGGGAGCAGGTCCGGGACATCGGGATGGGCTGCTGTGTCCTGCGGATCGAGAAGTGGGATCCGTCCCGGTGCGGCGATCTCCCCGAGGCCGAAGGGTTTCAGGAGAGGATGGTCTTGCCGCTTTGGCGGTCGTTCCACTCGCTGAACCTGATGCTGCCCAAGGAGGATCGAAGGGCGATGCTGCTGAGGTTGTTCGATGAAGATACGCCGCTGCAGGATCACTCCAAGGATCGCTTCAAGAAGGGGGAGAAAGGAGGGGATGCGCTGGTTGCGCGTGAAGCCGATGCGGATGTGAAGGACGTGGAATCTGAGGACGGTGGAGTACCGGTGGAGGTCGAGGAGGCAGGGGCTGACGGGGATAGTGCGCCCGCAGCAAATCAAGCGGACACTGTCACAGGAGGAGATGCTAGCTAGAAGGACGGTAGCGGAAAGATCGACCCTTGGAAGATGGGCGCATTAGAGGGGGTTATCATGGACGTCGGGTTATCTAACTGGCCGTCACACCATCTCACGTGCGATCTAGAGGGCATCTGTACATAGATGAAAAGAAATTCTTTGAAACATAGGGAGACCCCAGATCCGGTTTGGCGACAAGCTCCCCCAGTGACACTGGTGATCAGACAATAGGTTCAAACAGAGCGGTCTAATTGCAGTCGATCTTCATCCCATTCATGGTCCCATCTCTTCATACCAGCATTACAGACGGCCACTCATCCCCAAACACTGCCCCCGTCACTGCCCGTCTCCCCTCCAGTGGCCCCGAACTGCAACCCCTCCATCCCCGGCGGCGCGAATTCCATGGGCCCATCCCCACCTTGCGGTCCCCCAAAGAAGAAGCCCCCGAACAGATCCGGCATGTTGGACACGTCATCGAAATCGTGCTGCCCGCCCTCGAAGCCGAGATTGCTATATACGTTGTTGGCGCCGCCGGGGCCGTAGTCTTCCTGCAGCAGGAAATCGAAGTCTGGGTTCTGCATCAGGTCCATGTTGGGATCTGGGTTGCCGAAACCATAGCGCGGGCCTGCATTCGTGGATGAGGTAGTGTTGGAGCCTGCGGAGGTGGACAGATCCGAAACAGCTGCTCGGTGACCTGGGGCGTGGTTCGGGGCGAAGAGACGAGGATCAAATTTGGTTGGGGATGACGCAGTAGTTGCTTGGGTGGGCATGGAGCCTGGCGTCGATGTAGAGCCCTGGTAGGACATCGTAGCTGGAGGCTGGACGGAGGGAAACTGCCAGCCCCTGCCAGCGCCAAAGGTAGGGCCAGTTGGCAAGGTCTGGTTTTCTGCAAATAGGTCCTTCAGGTTGTAGTCAAAAGCCGGGGGCGGTCGAGCTCTTGAGTAGACCTGCGGCTGCGGTGGGAACTGGGCGCCAGGAGGCGTGATGGGGGAATCATCTTTGACCTCCTTGTTGAATTTCACTTGAGAGCCGAAACCTGTGGTGGTTTGGCACATTGCCACAGTTGCCTTACTCATCCGCTCGAAAGCATCCCGACAAGCCTCAGCCGGCGGGCATTTCTCGATGAGATCTCTCAGAACGGTCGTGCCGGCCAGGACTGTATAATTGACATCTTGCATCGTCTTCGGGACAGTAAGCTCTTTGGACACACATGAATGCTCGGATAGACACTCACGAGGCGACTACGCACAGTGTCCGAATGCCAGACTGAATACAAGAACGCGATGCCTTGAAGTGGTTAGAACTTAGGCACGATCAAGATATGACGGGGTCTCACCAGCCATGAAGAGATGCACTGTTGCCAGATAAGTATAATTCACAACATGCGCTCTGTGTAACTGTCTGTATAATTTTAGCACCCTTTGCCCTGCTTCAGCGACTTTTAAGAAGATCTCATCCTCCTCCTCGAATTCCTCCGTGGCGGGTGACATGGGACTTTCGACATCGTTGAGAGGACCTCGCTCTCTAGCAAAGGTGGGGGGCACACTCAAGCTCTGCCGGTATAGCATAATGACAGCTTGCCAGTAATTCAGCTCCAGGAAACGAATGTTGAAAGCGACTGTCGTGTCCTGCTGAAGGGGAGCGCTCTCCTTCCACTCCCATAGCCGACGATCGATGTCTTTCCGCCACGCATAGAACGAGCCCCCAAAAGGCTGGAGGAAGGAAGAAGATAGCTTGTTATGCATGAATTGATTGCTTCGCTCCCTACCCTTTTCGTGCACACGTTTTGCTTGCCTGTATTGAAGGACCTGAAGAATCTCCGACTGAAGTAGCCTGAGGCGGAAGTAATGATGGGAGACTCTTTTGTAGCTTGGGCCGTTGAACTTGTGGGAAGGGATGAGAAAGCCTTCTGGTGTGATGTCCTTATCGTCCAAGACACTCGGCCATTCTGTTGTAATCACTTGATCGGTGACGCCAAATGGCCGTCCCACGCAAGTGCTGACCAGCCTGTCGTATGAATAGACGCACCACCACAGTCTACGCCTAAGATCGCGGACCCACTCTCGTCGGCCCTTCTCTTTTGAGTCGATGCCTTTGGCGTTGGGATCAAAGTCACCAAGACCAGATACCTGAGATTGACTGGGGGCCTCGTCAATGACAGCACCATCTTCATAATGCAGGCCCAGGTCAACCCCTAGTCTCACGGCTACGCCTGTTATGTACCACAATCCCGGGGCTACAGGTCGGAGCAGGGCAAAGCTGGCAA